>OZ026589.1:1596030-2196030 GCA_964020215.1 Aurelia sp. 3 sensu Dawson et al. (2005) | reverse complement strand
AGCCCAATTCTATTGCAAATCTGTATGTTTCTCAGGACCTATCCTTTCTGGACCCCCCTATCCCCCCGTGTCTCCGCCACCGTTTAGGACTGTGGAATTCTTAATTTTCCTCTGCATGAATGATACAATAATACAAAAAAGAATCAAAGACGCATGCGACGAGGCAGATATTACAACTCACCCTGTCTATATGAGTCACATTTCTGATTCCAAATGCAATGGTATACAGATCAAAAGAGTCTTCATCAAATGGTAAATTTTCTGCATCACCAACCACAAAACTGAGAGCTAGAAAGAAAATAAAATCTTTTAGAATCCGACACAAAAACCAAGGAAAGAAAGCAGGAGTTATAGAGAGGATACTGAATAAAGCCAAAAGGCGGCAATATTTTGGAATTTTTTCTCATGTTTTTATGAGTACTGAAAATATAGGAAGACTTGATTTTGAACAGAACCGTTGGCAGGACTGCTGAGAGGGGGGGGCTTCATTCAGAGGGCCTCATTTTGCAGTTTTGTCCCTGGGCCTCCAAAAGTCCTTGGCGGCCCTGACTGTAGGTACTGAAATGCCTCCAAAGGTGTCAAAAACATTCAATCAGATCATCAAGGTTTTCCTCACACAGAACAATATGAAAGTACATTTTATCTTTGCCAAGAGTTGCCAAGAGTTAAGCAATAAAAATTTTGATTATATATATACATTTGTTAAAAGAGAGAGAGATATAGTCAGAATATCTATTGTCATTGAACTGCACTGATTTTACCAATTCATTTATTATAACTCTTGAGAGAGATTAAATGACATTGCATAATTCCTTTGTGAGGGGATACTATAAAATTTGAGTGTATTTTGACCACCCCTTTTTCAGGCATTTTGCATTCAAGAATTTCTGTAAGTCAAATTTACTTTTTCAGTGGCCAACTTGATCTTTTGGATATCAAAGAAAAGTCAATCCCTTTGAATCCAGCAAGTACTCTAAGATGCAAGGCTTGCACACATTAACATAATGGTTTTTGACCTAATAATTCTCATTTAGAAAACTTAACCATCTTTCATACAGCTCAAGAATCCTTATCATATTGTAAGAAATTCTTGTCATGTGGATTTTAGCAAGCCTTCCATTGTAGTTATTCTTAAACTGTTGAATATCAGTTGAAAAATATAGCAACTACATCAAATGCAAACCTTCCTCAATTCCTTTGTTTTTTGCTCTCTGCCTTCCAACTTCTAACATTGATTTATTGATATCACTGATAACTATATCATTTTTGAGTGCGTCTTTGTTGATTTCACTCTTCTTTTGTTTTGCTAATACACCATCCAAATATCTGAATGCAATATCACCTGAAAATTAACATATGATACAGTAACTTTCAGTTGTAAAATCGTATTAGAAATTTAAGGTTTGTGCAAGGCTATAAGCCTGCATTTGCACAAGGCAGAAAAATCTAAAACTAGCCCATTGAAATTGATGGCCCACACGTGTTGTTAATGATCGATAGCTAAAGAAACAATGCTCTGTTTGCATATTTTCTTTGTTCTATTTATAGAGCAGCCTATTTACCATTGCAGACTCCCTTTAAGATGAATTAAAAATAGAAGGTGTCCTAAAAAATTGTGCCCTGTTTGTGTGGCTACTGTGGAGGAGTCGTAGAGTCCATTATCTCTATTTCTGTACAGTTGCATATGTGAAGCTTTAACTTTAGTTTGAGACCTCACTGTTTCAAAAATATTCATATATTGTCAAATATCATACCAGTTCCTCCTGCCACATCAAGAAGCTTCTTTCCAGGCGTAGGGTTGCATTTCCTTACAAAATAATCTTTCCAAAGTCTGTGTAATCCACCACTCATGACATCATTCATCAGATCATAAGATTCTGCTACATTTGCAAATACATCATAGACTGAAAAGATACCAATATTTGTTCTTACCTTAGGTTTAGTGGGGAAAATGGGTAAAATGTGAAGGCAGGAACACCACAAAACAACGCAAAAGAGAAGACAAATCTTTTAGGTCAAATGTTGATGATACATATATTCGAGCAGGTATTTTGCCTTGGAATACAAAGTTTCTTCAGAAGTAAACTAAGATAATCGTAAATGAATATATATTATTATAATCAACATTTAACCCTCAACAAAAATATATAGTTGTCTTTTCTTTTGCATGTGTTCCAGCCTTCACATATTATTAACTACCTTGCTGCAAGCACCTTGGTCCAAGCAAGAACCACCGATCCGTGACAAAAGATCCCACATACAGCTTGCAATTGTGGCCTTTTCTCTACACAATTTAAAATGGGTAAGCCTGATAAGCCTGGGGTAAATTGGGTGGGACAAAAAATTGGATCAATTTTGCCAAATTTTATTAGCTACTGTCACCTGCCCCTTCAACTACTTTCAAAGCACCCTCCTTGACATAGCAAATGTTGATTTTGTGTTTAGTATGTACTGTTTTCTAGGAGCAATAAGGTGACTTTGTTTGTGTCTTTTGCCGCTTGTGGGGGCCCCGGGGGACCAGTATTGATTCATGATTGCTTGCATACCTATTGCAGTTTAGGTTTCACTTCCAGCAGCCTACCCATTTTCTTGAAAGAAGAGAATACTCGTTAACTTTTATACTTACCCTTCTGTTTCTTTTCTGATTCAAGAACATCTTCGTATCCAAAATGCGTCCATGACTTCTCGCCATGTTTGCTGGAATGGTGATCGTCGTCAGGAGATGCCTTCTCGGGCTGGCCTAACAGACGTGAACACACCGAGAACCCTCTTGTTTGACGAACTGGATTTGCCTGCCAAAATTTACCTGCTTCTTTTTTCGTATTTCTTTGTAATTTCCAACAGGACGCACATCTGTTTGGGCGAATATATTGAAGGTTTCGAAACATTGCTCCTCGCGCGGCAGCCATTTTGGTTTTGGGAGTTCTGGGCCCAGACCACAAATGGCGTGCCTCGTCTTCATGCAGTTCTGCAGTTCTGGACTCATGGACTCATGGACTCATGTTCTGGACTCATGCACTCTACCTGGACTCAGGACATGACGACACTTCGACACAGTCAGACCCTTCGACACGACTAACGACACGACAGATATTGCGAGAAAACTAGCGCAGCCCCCGGACCCCACAAAATCTTTCTTAGCCTTTCTTTTCATTCTGTTTCATGACAGAAAACTTTATTTCATATTTCATGCAGAATATTTTCTTTAAAACAAATTCACTACCAAATGTGCCAAAAGGTCTCCAATCATTTCAAAGTTCACAGAAAATAATGGCAATAATTTACTCCTCCTTGCTCATACTCTGCATTTCAAGTTTACTCAGGGTACTTTCGAGTAGTATGAAACAGCAAATAAGTGAAAGTAAGCAATAATCCCGCAATAACATGCTAAGGATTTCCTTTACTGAACAGTTATATTTTCCCAGGACTAGCGTTGTTCCTTGAGTTTTTGGCGATCTGAGAGTTGAGCAGCCGAGCTGAAAACAGTTTCTTGTGAATGCATACTTCAAACCCAAGCCACATATTCCATGAAATCTTCGTAAATCTCAAGCATAGTAATTCTCAAGTCGACGATCAAGAAACACAAACAGTTCCTCTATTCAATAAATATTACCGAAATTGTACATCCCCGTGCAAAAATATTTACAGGATTGTTAAAAACATACGAGTAATATAATACTATGCATATCAATATTTTTTACAGCAATGCTAGAAATACATAGCGCAGTTTACAGTCAGCCTTCTTTGCTTTGAAGTTGCAATAAGAATATCGCAGATAAGAATATTTCTACAGCCATTAACGTTGTTGGGGCCAATTAGGGCCACCTTTCTTTGATCCAAATATACAAACCTTTGTGGACGGGAATGATAGTCAATTGACCGGCAGATGGCATCCTGAGTTTTAACTGGATTGCCAGGGACGTAGGAAGCATCCCAAACTTGAGGGGGCACGACACTTTGAGGGCACTTTTTCCTTAAGTAAAAAGGGGCATTTTCTAAAAATAAAAGGGCACTTCTTTGTTTATTGCAAAATCTTGGGGGGCACGTGCCCCCAGTGCCCCCCGGTTCCTACGTCAATGTGGATTGCCCCAATAAAGATCAAAGCCTTGATTTCCACATAATGAAATCATTAAATTTCATTGCGCTCCAACTATTCCGTACAAAGAAAACATCTCACATCAGCGAACGATAGAATTTTCAAAATGTAGCCTACTCGAAAGCAGTAAAATTCTACATTTTTCACCTGGAAGTGGAAAATACTGGAATCCATTACTGGAATCCCTTGGTATTAATAATAGGTCCAGTGTACTTTCTTCCAAAATGCAATTCTCATTCGTAGCACCCCCATCCTTTCTTTGATTGTATCTTTTACTGTAAACTGATCAAGATTTAGACAAGCAGAAGAAATAGTGCTTTGGGCAGGGATTTCAGTGCTGGCGCCACAAAGGGGGACTGGGGGACTGGGGCACTTGTCCCCCCAAATTACAAAAGTCGGTAAAAATTGTCAAAGAAACATGGCATAAAATTAGTTGGGTATACCTTCAGATTGAAAAATATTTCAAAATCTCCAACTTCTTTCCGATCTTTCAGAGCTGGCGCCGCCACTGGGAATTTTCTTACCTATGTCATATCCATAGAAATCCATTCATGTGACCATAGTCTTCCGAAGAGTCAGTAACTACACTATACAGTACTTCTTGCATTTATGATACAAGATTTCATGGCGCAAAATATGTAAATAATTCAAACGACGTTTTAACAAGACATTGATCACCTAACGTAAATTTGATGTAAACAAACTTTAGCAAATTTTGTCTCTTCAATAGACAAAAATTCATCTAACGTCAGCAAGCAAAACTGAATTCTGTAAAACAAAAAAGTCAGCTCTCCGACATGACAATGCAGTTCACCTTTTTGGAGAATAAATTTCACACATGCAGTGTAATCGACCTTGAAGTTTGGCTGTAAGAAGATAGGAATTAAATGTTTCAGCAGATGTTTGCTCTTGTTGTTTATACCCATTTTAGGTGAACTTTGGAAATATACAGTTACCCGCATAACGCTTTTGATGGAACAAAAAGTTCTTTATCTTGTAGGGAAAGTTTCCCCAATCCCCAATGTGAATGAAGTGGGTGAAAAAAGTAAGGGCGAATTTTGTAAGCAAAGGACAGCTCTGATAATCTTTTGCTTTCTCTATTTATCTTGATTTGATTGAGTGTTCTCACTGCAGAGACGTGTGAAATCTATCCTCAAGGGAGAGAAATCGACTGGTTTTTTGAAACCTGGATCTTTTGTTATACAAATTTGCCTTTGTTGTTTATACCCACTTCGGTCAAGCGATCATACACTTGGGAAACATACAGCTACTCGCACCAAGCTTTCCATGGAACCAAAATAAGATCTTGACAGAACAAAGCTCTTATCTTGTATGAAAAACTTCCCAAGAGGTCAACTGCGTGATTTGAAGTGGATGTAAACAACGTTAGCTAAGCAAAAAAAAAAACGGCCGACGTTTGCTTAAATGTGTGGCCGATCTATTGATAAAGTATCTTGCGGATTCATTAACATATTTTACGCCATGAAAAAGTATAAAACCGAAACTTCCCAATGGTATGGTCACATATGGCTTGAAATGGGTAAACAACCGAACCCCAGCCGATTTGCCTATTTTCTTTTGCAATCTTTCATCTTTACTTGCCTAGGTCTCGAGCCCCAATTGACGAAATATTACGACCCATAAAAGTATTTACTACCTTACCTGGAGGCGTGCGTTATTACCTCTTTGTGCATCGCAGATTCAGGCAGTAAAGACGTGATTTTATCGTGCAAAAGGTGGCCTTGGTGCGAATATATTGTTGGTGGCTAAATGCTTTTCTTTGTGCGAAGGACTACTTGGTCGAGGAATGTGAGACATTCTTTCGCGTCCGTCAAATCCAAGGCGAGGTGACTGCGGGCTTCCCTGTAAACAGAAAAAGATTCGTATAATACCCTCAAAGGGTAGGCACGATACGAGACTACCCTATTTGAATTAAAAAAGCAAAGAAACATTTGTAATTTGCACTCAAAAATGTAGCCTTTTTGATACATCTGAGCAAGAATTATGTTAAAATCTTTCAAAAGCCTCAGGATAAAACCTGCTTCGAATGTTGTTCATTTGACATAAAAAATTTTTTGTTGCAACCACATAATGCGGGGTAAAGGGCTAAAAAGCTATTAATTAAATCCTTATCATTTGACTTCGCGAATAAACCCCTCTCAAGGAAAAATAAAGCGAAGCAGGAAAAAATAAATACCTTTGATCGAGGGCTTTCCACAGGACTTGATAGAGCATTTGATCTGTCATGGGAGGCACGCGGGGACACAGGCAGCATCGAATCTATGATGTAAATATTCTTATGAAGTTAACGTGTTTTGTCGTGTTTTATAGACTTATAAAACAGTAAGTCAACCTCAATTTTCTACAGTTCACAGATGATACTTATGGTATGGTAGAGAATCAACTTTCTCCTAAGTACGAAAGAGAACCTGGCCTTCCCACAAACTCAGTAAACAGATCTATCGACAAATGAAAATTTCAGCGAAGGCAGGTAGAATCGAAGGCCATCATTTCCTTGAAACAATTGCCTGAGCACATGAACTTGATGATGACAACGCGTCGAACTGACAAAGTTTCAGTTTCAGTTTCATATTATTCAAATTCTCTACATACAATTTATGGTTCTAACAATACAAACAAATAACTAAACTACAAAGATAATGATGTTACACAAAATTAATACAATTGATACGGAAAAATTAATACAATATACAAATACAAATAAAATAGGAACTAAATAAATTGTAGGTAAACTAATCGAGGAGAGAGCCCCCCCTATCCTAAATTATTATCAAGTGAATTTAGATGAATTCTTTTCACAGATTAATAGCAATTGTGGAAGCACACTAATCAGTAGTATTCACTGCTTGGCCTTTTCCAATAAATAAATTTTCAGTTTTGCTTTGAACGATATTTTTGATGGAGCATTTCGGAGTTCCACTGGTAAAGCATTCCAACGTTTAGCACCAAGATAACGAATTGACTTTAGACCATATTGAAGACTATTTTTTTGAGACATAAACAGATCACCTTGACTGGCCTGTCTTGTGGCATATTGATGAACAGATGAACAAAATAAGAAAAAGTCATGAAAGCAACTAGGTGAAGTTTTGTTAACAGAATCAAAAACAAAAGTTAAGAGTCTGAGTTCAAAGATCTCAAAGATCTCAAAGAAATTTTGCTAATTGCATGCAACTTGCTAAGTTTCCTTTATCTGTGGACTATCTGTCTCTTCCGTTGTTTAAACAGGAAACTTGGATAAGCCTGTATATAGTATCATAAGTTTCTTGAAAATTTTCGCATTTTGATACAAAGAGTTTCTTAATTTGTTTTGCGATCTTCTGAGTGCATGAATCATTACGTCACGGGCTACGGACATGTTTCATGAGATATAAACCATCAACTTGGAAGGAAAGGAGCTCCATTACATTCACAACTTAACTACAGATAATATCATTCAAGGAGTAAGAGTTCAATGACATATTTGCCGTCATATCTTTGAATTTAGTACAGCATGTGAACCACGTGAAAAAACATTTTTAAAATCCTCACCATACGATTTTCCAGGAAATCCACCGTGATTTCCGCCTATGCTTCTACTTCCTGGAAAGCCATGTGGAGGCATGATCGGTTGCAACGGTTTCATTGGCTCTAAGGCACCAACGGGCAATTTTGATGAATTTTGATTCGATTTTCCTTTAGATTGTTTCTCTTTATGGCCTCCCTTTTTGTCTTTCCTTTTCGCATGACTTGTTTTCGGTCGATTCTCTTCTGATCTCTTCAAATGCGGTGCTGTATCGTCAAATTTCGGTAAAGGTTTCGGCCTTGCAAAAGGGTCTCTGTACTCAAGCTGATTAACGGGTCTTTCTTCAAAGGTTTGAATTGGTAGCTGAAATAAAAAATGTGTAAGTTACGTCCTCATTCGGAAACAAGTTAGGACTTTCCTAGACCAAGGGGCAAGTCATTCCAAACATTTGGAACATTTTCCCGAAAAATCTCCAAGTTCTTCAAAAATTTCGAGAACCTCGACAAATCCTTAATGTTTCAATAATCTTCACAAAAATTAAAGAAATCCCAGAAAGCTTCTAAAATCTGAAAAAAGCAAAGACCACACAAATAATGAGATTTTCAAGTAAACTTTGAACAACTCTTTGAAAGTCTCAAAAGTCGTTTAAATCCTTAAAAATCTTGCAAAATCTTGCAAAATCTTTAAAAATTTAACAAGAAATCGTAGGGAAAAGTTCGAATAGGAAGATCTGGACTGATACTAACGTAGAGAAAAAAGCGTTTCAAAAGACAGAGAAAAGAAAATCACCTTTGAATCAAGTTTCGATATCCTCTCTTTTCCAGCATGTATCTCCTCCTCATCCTCGCTGTCGCTGCGCAGACTCGAAACACTCATATTCACGCTAACGCTATGATTAGCCGGTGCTGTATTCGTCTCCATAAGACCAGTCACACTTTCAACCCTTGGGCTTAATCTTGAAGTTTCAAACAAATCACGATCTACACCATCTTCAACTTTAAGAATATCGCTCTGATCATTGATATTAGGCTCTTTATCATTTACTTCCTGTTCCAAGAAACCAGGGTCGTCTCCTTCATTTTCCTGGAATTCTAAATCATCGATATAATCATCACCATCACCATAATCGATTTGAAAGCCTTCGTCTCCTTCATGATGGGCAACAAGTACTATCTTTTCATTTCCCATCCCAATGCTGACCTCCTCCAAACTAAAGTTCTCTTCTTCATTCTTCTCATTATTTCGGTCAATAGGTGCGGCTGCATTTAACGGAGGCTTTTGCTCAAAGTCAACTTGTTCTTCAATGCCCCCGGGCCCTTGGCCACCGGCTGGTTCCCGATCACCTTCCTCCTGTGTTCCTTCAGTTTCATTTGCACCGTACGCTGGCGGCTTGCTAGCTCTGCTTAACTTTCTATGTGTACTGTTTTGAGCATCTTTTGGCGAAATTTTTGAATTGGATTTATCCTCTGGGTCAGACTTCTGCTTCTGATCTTTACCGCCTTCTGTGCTTAGTTCAACACCCTTCATATTACCCTTCGAGCTCTCTTTTGCACCGTCTTCTTTATCAGCATTTCCTACGGCTGGTTTCTGATCACCGTCCTTCTCGACAACGGGACTCCCCTCTCCTTCTGAATTTTCAAACTCAATATCTTCTGCAATATCTTCTTCAATATCTCCTTCGATTTCAAATCCAACTGCATCCTGAACATCAATTTTCAAGGACTTATTTGCTGTATCGGACGATTGACTGCAAAAAACAAATTACTTTCAAAACCCGCATATAAGAAACTCACATATAAGAAACTTCAAGCTGACCTTCAAAATTTACATACCAAAATATAAGAAATTAGTGAGCCTCAATTTTTTCCCAGAGTCTTCAGGAACCTTGAGAAATTTGACAGAGTAGGAATGTGTCATCATTGAGCGAATTATTACCAAAAGATCTTTGACGGTAACTTAAAATTCGAAAATTTTTCGAAGGGATAAAATGATGGTCACAACGAATTTAACTTCAGACTTTTACCTCTTTTCATCTTGCTTAAATTTGTCGTGTTCAAAGTCTCTCCTTTTATCTGCTGTTTCATTTTCTTCAATTTTCTCACCCTTGTTCATCAAAATATTGTTTCCAGGCACATTTGCCTCCGGTTTTGCAGAATTCAATTTTGCATGCATGTTTGCCAGCCTCTCTTTGTAACGCTGATACGACGTGAAGACGAGGTTGCAGTAATTCAATTTTCTGTTACGAACATAGTCTAGTGATGAGGCACCTTGATTGTCTAATCGATCAACTGCCGCTGAAAGAACGAAAATATGAGATTCATCTAGTATTTGCAATGAGACATAGGGGAAGATAGGTTTATGGGATACAAATGCTTATGGAATGGATGTGAATTATAACTGTGCGAAAATATATCGATGTATAGACGTTAGAATTCACATGCTCAAAACAAGGAGAGACTTTATACCCGGGGAGGGGGGGGGTCAAAATAACATGTTGATGGTATGTGCTACCCATATGGATGGGTTTTTGGGTCCAAAATTCTCTATACAAGGGTCCCTTTTTCTGCAGATTTTCCCTAAACATGGGTGGGTTTTCAAGAAATTGGCAAAAAATTGTTAACAATGGGTAGTTTCATCATAAAAGTCCGCCAAAATTCATCATTAAAGTGGGTGACGGCAACTGTCGCTAAGTGGAAGAGGGTAGCTTTTTGAAAACCGGGCAGCACACCCCCATTCATCTGCAAGTCATGTACCCCCCCCCCCCCGAGACTTTATGACACTAGCATCCGTAATTTTAGATTGACTGAATCGCATTGCACTAGTGTGTACATGGTTTTCTAAAAAATTCCCAATCTCGTCTGGAGTGAGTTCGCTGCTCAGGAATGTAAGTGGATCTTCTGCAATTTGATTGGTTATTCAAAACAGTAAGAAGCATAAATTATTTAGGTCTGTTCAAGACAAAGCGATTTGCCAGCCACAAGGATAGATTTGTGCAGCCAACCATAATGTTTTACTCGTTCTGTTTATTTTGATTTGGTTGAGACATCTCATAGGAGTAAAATCTAACTCTTCTGAAAGGCAAATCACTCTGTCTACTCGGAAATCTAAATCTTCTGTTTTTTACAAAATTTGCCTCGCCATAAATAACAAGTTGCCTTCGTAGAACATGCAAAAAGAGAGGGATTATAGCTAAATGAGCGTGCACTGAGAAGTTCATATGGAGACTATCAATCCAATGCGAGGAATTTTTGGGTAGGAGTGAAGCAAAAACAACACATAAAAAGAACCTACAAAACCTCATGGTTGAAATCTACAAATCAATCAGCTATATGAATCCAAAGTGCATTTAGGATTTCGGTGTGAAGAAAGATGTTTCCTACAACCTACGCACTAAAGAACTATGCCAGCCCTCCTTAATGAGTTCTCAGCACTACGGAATAAATTCACCACCCTTTAGAGGGAGTCTGTTGTGGAATACTCTTAGTGATGACCTAAAATTGAAAATTTCTCTCATTAAATTCAAGAAAGAAATACGTTGCTGGGATGGAAACAACTGTATATGCAATATTTGCACTTAATTTAGGGCTTTTATATTTTTCTGTGATGTTGTATATAATATATTGTAGACAGTTGATGTTAATTAGTTGTGTTAACACTAAAAATAAACCAACTGTAAATAGATACATGATTATGATGATTATTATTATGAAATATCTTATTCTTACCTCCTCTGCTCAAAAGAAAATCAACCACTTCACCATGTCCACCTACGCTGGCAAGATGCAATGCCGTCCTTCCCTGATTATCCATATCCTCAATAACATCATCAGAGCATATATCCAAGATCTCTTCGCATGCAGCAAGACAACCTGAACAGAAAAGTAAGCTTATTTCATTTAATTCTTTATGCACGGTAACCCCGTCGGCAAAGGCCGCTTTTCAGGGGGCCTTAAACAACAAAATTTCGAGATCGGTTTGGTTATCTGGCTACCAAATTTTTTGATCTATCAAAAGAAAATAAGTTTCTTATTCTATCTTGCCGACATGAAACAATTCTAATAAAACGTGTGTAAACATTCTCTGAAAACTTAGATAGATGGAAAGCTCTGAAACACTTTTACAACAAATTCTGATATATGAACTTTTAGCCACAATAAAAAGATGCTAAAAGATTGAGAATAAGTGTACCATGTTCAGCTGCGCAGAGGAATATTGTCTTTCCTTCTTCATCATACAAATGGGCTGTTTCAGCATTCAGTAAATACTAAACAGAGAAAGATAAGGACAGAAGAAAGTTAGAAGGATACATTGGCCAAACAAAGGTGTGCATAACATAATCAGGTGGACAATGTATCTAGCATTAAGAGTTGAACACCAAGTGAGATTCCTTAATGTTAGTTCCTCATTTACAGCCGTGCTACTGTTTACAAAGGCCAAATAATGGACGTTTGCTTTCTGTCCCAAGTTGCTACGAGCGTTGACACATAACTTTTCCATCAAATCTAGGAATCTAAGGGGGAACATGATTTCAAATATGTCAGACTTTGCAGAGAGAAATGCTGGTTACCAGAGGAACATACCGGGCGAGTCAAAAAAAATATAGAGTTTGGTGGGCTTTAGAATGAAGAGTACGGAACCGACTTAATGTTTCAGTGAAACGCCAACTTTTATGTAAAAATGGGGTTGTGCCATTCAATGTAAAATTACCACTCATAAATAAGATAAATTTCTGAAAAGTATGCCCAAAAATCCAGAAAATTTTCTGAATATCATACCAATAAATCCGGAAATGCCCAAAAGGATCACCAATGAATCAATTTTGTACAAAAAAACCATACCTATGAATCCGGAAAATGTAACAAATCATTGAAATCCATATCCATAAATCCGCATACTATCTTAAAAAAGGAACCCTAAAAAAATGGCATAACCCAGTAACATTGAGAACTCAAGTTTCCCCCCTGGGGTGTACAGTTAGTAAACTTCAAGACCCAAAAATAAGGAAGATGCTGGTAAAGGGTCTGTATGGGAACGGAAATTCCCATTCGATTGTAGTCCATGATTTACTTGCAATTCAAATATAATAAGACTACATTCACACGATGCTGTTACATTTTGAAATCGGTGAAAAATGTGACGGTAGCAAAATTTGAGCCAGCGTTCACACGATACCATTTTCAAGATGTGCCGGCCAGTTAGGGTTCTGTTTTTAAAATCCACCGTTTGCAAAATCTGCCGGCCAAAATGTGCTCTTTTCATGTGAACGGGAGGCCTATCAGTCACATTTTCACCGTTATGTCTAAATGCCAGTGGACCAGAATCGACCGAACGTGGAATGACTTACGAGCAAACCGCAAATCTCTTTCCCATGCACACCACAAGTCTCTTTCCCATGGAAACCACAAATCCCTTAAAGGAATTTTACAATTTCTAGGTCTAAAAGATGAGTGCTTTACCAAATGAGATTTTCTCATCTACGGTAGCCTATCACCGACAAATTAAGATTCTATTTTGATATCAGCCACGTATTTTTCATTCTGAAACCCATGAAATGTTATAACTTTGCTTGGATTACCCGATACATTCTGAAAACCAAAGACCAAGAAGAATTCGCTGGGAAAATACCGGAAAGACCGCAGATTCACACTCTTCCAACTCTACGATCGATTTTAGAATATGCCCGAAAAAGACGCACCTTAGAAAAACAATGAATAACAAAAGAACCTACTTTCATACAGCTAACGTTGGTCATTTTCGTAACAGCCCAATGCAGAATAGTTCTTCCATTTTTATCAACAACCTGATATCTCGCTTCTGGGGCAGGATTCGACTTTTCTTGAACAGCAAGCAACAGCTGAAGGTTATCTAACTGATCAAAATGACAGGCCCACATTGCCGCAGTTAATCCCTCGTTATCTTGGATCTTTGGGTCTGCTCCTTTGACAATAAGAAGCTAAGGAAAACAGTGAAATAGTTATCATGTTAAGAATACAGAAAGCTGCAAATATCTTTGGAGAAAGGCCGTGATCCTAGCCGTGATCCTTCGCAGGTCCAAATTCGACTTGAAAAAGCACGAAAGTCATTTTTCGCCTTTGTTCTATTGTTTTGCTTTTCATTCGGCACACGCAGGATGCAAATGAACATCAAGAGACGTACACGTCACAGATCTCAGAATTTTCGACAAGTCAAAATTACTTCTCCACAATTCCTTCCCACTAATTTAAAATACTTGGGGCAAAAGTTCCTTTCATTACTTCACCAATGCTAAATGGAATAGGAAACAACAACAAAGGGAAGGAAAAACTGCAATAAAGTGCAAATAAGGTTATTGAAAGTGGAAATAGTAAGAAGCGTCAATGAAAATGCAGTCAACATTAGAATAAACAAGTCTACGAACTTTGTAAGTCCAAACGATGGTTTAAATTAGATGCCAAAAGATCTAAGTTACAAGGAAACTTTCATACTAAGTCCTCAATATGGAATATCTCACCTGAACAGTATCGTGTGAACAATATGCTGCTGCCCAATGAAGAGGTGTCCTTCCATCAGAATCTTGAATATTTACATCAACCTTCAACAGCAAGATTAAAAAATGTCAACAACAGCAAATTGCCTTAGGAAGACAACCTAAAGACCAGCGAACAAGCACCTTTTTCTTACTTTGCAACGATTACATATCGGTTCCTCCATCATCCCCTCACCTTGCTACTTTTCCATGCTCTTTTCTTCTTGATTATCCCATATACAGCTGAATCGTGTTATAACGAACAATGAATGGAACTAAAAAGAACTCTGTTATATAAGGTGTTTGTTAAAAAGAGAGGCTTTATGAAGGGTTATCTATTTGATGGAAAAGACATTCAATTTTTAAACGAGGAAATTGATTATGAGAGGCTCATGACATATGGATTCAGTTGTACTGTAATTCAGCAACTTCTCTCCACTAAAATGAAGTGCTCAAAGGATCACAGAAATGGGACAGCTTCCCTTACTTTCTTTCACTCACTGGAAATACCCTTTCATTATTTTTGAGAAAATTTCACGGAGCTCATTTTATCTCACCTTTTCTTTCAACAGCGCTTCAACAAAATCTTTGTTGCCATAGTAGGATGCAATATGAAGACAAGTGAATCCATCTTTGAAGAGGAAGACAGATCAGAGAGTTATCCAGATTCAAGATTACCAAAAGAAGATTTGAAAGAGACATACTGAGACAAGAAATTTATTCAGGTTATATTTCGTGGAAGGATTCTCTCTAAAAAGAGATGAATAATTTACGTCACAAGTATCAGATAAAAATATCCATGATGGCTCAATTTTCAGCTTGTTAATCAATAATTGTACCAAGTATGCTATTGTTTTCAAACACTTCTGCAGGTTTTGAAAAGGGATTTCTGTTTAATGCCTCCCATATCCAGAGAAACGAATGACTGCTTAAAGCTGGGTAAATCAGACAGAGCAGAAATTGCACACATGTATGGTTTTGCCATAAGATTAAAAAAAAATTACAATATAAATTAATAAAAGGAAAGTGATCTAATTACAGGAATATGATATTTACAGGCAAAGAGTTAAAAATGAAGTTTAAAAACACCCCAGGTTAAAAATGGCAGGGATAGCATTAAAAAGGTCAATAAGACCTTGTTTCCATAATGATCCCTCTGCACATGTGTGAAAACTCATAACTTTGAGGCCCGCTAGCTCCCAGCAACAGAACATTGGATAGTTTCTTCTCTCGGCCTTAAACTCTTGATTTATTGTTTCAAAAAGCTTATCTATCCTAACACTTCCTTATCTCAGATTGCTCAATGATGTTATTTTACACAGTTTCTGCTCTGTCAATAAATCATGGAATCTGATTGAATAAATCAGGTTTGAAACAGGATAGTTTTCAACATTGTTGGATTGATATTTAGGGAGCAGTAACCTTTCAAATGGCATGCATCCTATCTACAGTAACTCACCTGGTAGTTTTTATATATTCCCATAAAAGCTTATAATCAACAAACAAAAGTTATAAGATGATGCCATGAGTTGTATGGAAATATATAGCAATCCTGCAACCATATCATTTAACATTATAGAGACTCAAATTAATATTACATTTAAATATTACAAATTACATATTACAAATAGCAAATAATATTCCACAAATAATTCTGACGATGAAAAATCACAAAAAGAAATGTAAGCAAAAACAAATTACACAAGAAAGACAAGGTTTAACACAGGGGTGGATCCAGACTGAAATTGAAGGGGGGGCAACTTGGAGGGGGGCAACAAAAACACAATGGAAAGTGAGCGCACCAAAGGTGCGCGAAAATTTTTGGGGCGTTCTTCGAGAAAATTCTCTGGTTTTTCTACTGAATAACACCTTAGTTTGTTTGTTTCCCTGCATTCAAAAGGAATCACTGAAAAAAGAGTGCATTTGGGTCGGGATAAGGGGCGCTTTTCTTGCCAAAAAGGGGGCGCCACAGCTGAATTTTCATCGTGAAGGGGGAGCAGTTGCCCCCATCTGCCCTCTAAATCCGCCACTGGTTTAATAAGAAACTTAGGAAGATTGTTACTTGGTATTTCATAAATTCAGCAAGCTCTTACCATTGCTTTGATGTTGTAGATCTACTTCTTTGCTGATGAGAAACTGCAACATTTCCAAATATTCTGGTGATCCTCCATTTGCTGCATACATTGCTGTTGTTCTGCCAATAGCATCTAATTCATTTACTTTATCAGGATCTGAAAAGAAGTGACATTATCAGTGGCTAGGATTTGCACTTCTACCAATAACAAAAAAGTACAATATTTGACCTGTCCTTTTTCACAGAGATTTTGAATGGTGAAAGAGTCATCTTGGAAACAAGCTTAAACAATCCTAAAACTAGAAAATAAGAAAATACACAGAATTCCTCTGAACTGGAAGCTGTCCAATGTTTGGGTGCATTTGCCAACTACAGTGCAGACCTTGCAAACATTAATATTCATCTTCCTGCCTACAAATTCTCAAGAACTCTTGAAAATATCTTCAGTCTTCAAAGAATTCTTGTTTGCAAAATTCATAGTATAGAGTTTCATATGACTTGATAATTTTTATCAAAATGAGAAGAATCTTTGAAAATTATCAAGAATTAGCCAGCAAGTGTTAGCTTGGTGAATGTTTCATGAGTGGTCAGTCAGTGCGATGGTCTGTCTAATATGAAGTCACTTGACAGATCTGTGAATGAAGTCACTTGACAGTCACTTGGTAAATCTTTCAAATGCTCTAATGCTTAAATTGATACAGTATGGTGATGAAGTCTGTTGATTCTAATTCTGAAATTCTTAAAGCAACTTTAAGACACATATACGAAACACAACGTTTTGAATAAATTGATGCTACTGAAACTTAGCAGCTGCAGCCTGTTTGGGGACTTATATGTATTGTTTGGTTTTCTTTTTTTCTCTCTCTCCTTTCCTTCATATTTGCTTGTAGTTTTTATCTTCATGTTAAATGGCCGCAGAGTGACACAGCATTGTGCTCAGTAGTTTTGTAAGTAGCGTAATTGGTAGAGTGACTTTGTAAGTAGTGTAGCTAGTAATGTGTGATGTAATGATTATTGATATATAAAAACAGATCTGTGATGGCTCTCAGCCAGTTAAGGATATGTGGTGCAAGGCTTGCACTGGATAGCTTTTACAGCTGCAGCTATTCTACAAAAGAATCACAATAATGATGTTTTGATCAGATAAATTTTAAATAATTTTTTAAATGTGCACAATAGTGATAAAAGATCTGACATTACTGAATCAATCTTGCTGTATGAAAATTTATAAAAACATTGATTGATTCAGACACTTTTGTAGAATAGCTGAAGGTCTTTGCAATAACAGTGGAGAAAGAGTATCATAACTTGCCATCATCAATTATTTTCTTCAATTGATCCATATCACCATCTTTTATAACATAAAATATCTCTGGAACAAAATTGGTCATTTCACCATGGCCAAAACTAGCACTCAATTTGCTGGCATCAAGACTGAGCCATCTCCAGTCAAATCTGTCTAGCGGAGGAATATATGGGGACATTGGACTTGCAGCACCAGTAAGTGAGCTTGTTAGAGAAATACTTGCTTCAAGATTGTTCCCACCATTCTGGCACCTGATTTTAACTCTTTTGTAATATTTGTGCATGTGAAGAAGTGACAGATTCAATGCATCACGAAGTTCCGCTGAAGTCTCATCACAAGGCAGTTTGTTTTGGAATTCTTTGATATAGTTAACAAGTTTTTGGAAATCTACAAGAGGATAAGGGAATGAAACTCATAGAAAGAATGATGGTTTATGTGAAAACAATTGATGACTGGATAGATCTATATACAACTCCTTTTCGTTTTCTGACTTTCTGAAAATAACTGAAAGGCTCTACGAGATACAGCTACAATGGGCACGACAAGCCAGACATGATAAGCAAGTCTGAAAAGGTTCTTTCACTTGTTTGCTGGTATCAAATTATCATTTCAGGTTCAAATCTTCTGAAAGGCTATCTTTGCAAGGAGTGAAATGATTTGCATCAACTTTACCTCTTTTCTTCAAAGTCATCTTTTCTGTTATTTTCTGTTACTTTGCATCATGAATCCTCCATATCTTTTCCCATCAGTCAGAGTTCATTATATTGACCTAAAGTTGAAACGAAGGTTTGCATTGTCAAAATGTTTCTAGCTTATAGTCTCCTTGCTACCATTTACTTCACGCATATCTGACGAAAGAAAAACACTTTTCAATCACAACGAATGAATTTTGGAGTTAGTAGTACTTGTGAGTAAGCAAGTGGGCCTAATCGTATTACAGTTGTTTTGTTTTGATTGAGGTCTCTTTTCATTCATGGGCAATACTGGATCTTGTTAGCCTTGCAAACATTTGCGTCTTGTGAAAAAGAAATTTTGAGATCTTCAGAACAGATTGTGGGAACCGATCATACTCACCTCAAGTAGTTATCAAAAACAAATAACTCCAAGCTGTATTATCTTACAATGCAATCCACGATCTGCAGTCTCCATCTTCTATTATTCCCGCCTATCCATTATTGATGATTATTGATTACCTTGCACTCCAAATTCAATGGGAATTGATTTGTTGATGGTAGACGTCCATTATTTTTCTGCCTCGTTTTAAATTCCCTTTATGACGTCATGGAGACAGACCTTGGGACCCGTTTGATTTTCTTCACATTTTGGAGCCAGGAGCAAGCCAGGAGCCAATAAGGGTCGCGCAAAGTTTACTTGTGACAACGTAAATTTAAGCAATTGTTACGGTTTTGGTCACGACCTGCTTATTATCGCAACCATATCACCATCGACTATCGCTATTTGACTATCAGAGTCGCAACAAGCCTTAATGACAGCAGGGGTAAATTTTGTAACAATAGAACTTTCAGTTTGTTTACATTTTGCACTACAGCCAACCAGAAAGCTCCATTTTAGTCACGTGATCAACAACTTCGAGCGTTGAGACTGAGTGCGAAATCCATTGGAAAACTTACCTCTCAAATTTTGGTCGCCGTGAAAACACACTTTTGAAGAGCCTTCAGAAATTTTAATTCTGCGTTGCTAGACAAATTTCCTACACGACAAGAGATCTTCAAACTGGTTTTGCCCAAAGCGACACGACAAACGTCGCGGGAAAAATTTCATTTCATTTTCATTTCATTTTAATTCTTTTAAGGAGGGTTGCCCTTCAACAAGTTGATTTTCAAGGGGCCCTCCAATAAAAACATTAATTACAATCTAAGATAAAAAGTAAAAAGCTATTAATTAAATTAAACTATAAAACCTTATTTACAATATCCCAATCCTATTTACAACAATGTTTATAATTTACAATCAAAACGAAAGAAAACAGTATCTATATAGTTTTCTTGAAACTATACAGAGAGGTTGCCTGCTTTGACTCGGCAGAGAGGCTATTCCATAATTTTGCACCTCTATAAGAGAAACATCTCTGGCCATTTGCTGACCTTTTCATCGGTAACCTCAGGTCGGTCCTCGTATCACGAAGGCCATATGATGAGCAGGACGAATTTCGGGTGAAAAGGTCATACAAGTATTGTGGAGCCAGCCCATTCAGGGACTTGAAGACCATTGTCTTAGATTCACCAGCGGCAAGTTCCTCAACGGTCTTCCATCCCAGTCCCCTAATGAGAGGTCTGCTTGGGGCATCAAAGCTGCTATTCGTTATAATCCTAGCAGCACGATTTTGAAGTTTTTGCAACTGATCAATTTCAGTTAAACCAGCGCAGCCCCAGACAGAACAGCAGTATCGAAAGTGGGGCTCCACGATACCTGTGTAGAGAGATTGCAATGTTTCTTTCGGGAGAAAAGACTTGGCATGTCTTAAGAAGCCAACTGCCCTCGAGACCTTACTAGAGACTGCCTTGATTTGCTCTTTCCAATCCAAGGAGCAGTCGATTTGCACACCAAGGTATTTTGTTTTTTTGACTACTTCAAGCTCATTATCGCGAATTTTCAGAACCAAGTCTTTATTTTGACTTTTGAGAATGTTGTGTTTCTGCTTGGTAGAAATAAGCATAGAATGAGTTTTCGCAACATTCAAGGAAAGCTTGTTGCCTTGTAGCCATGTGCCCAGTTTTCTAAGGTCACTATTAATAGCCTCATTTAGCCGAGTCAAATCGTGAGACTGGTAGCACAAACTGGTGTCATCAGCATACATGGACACGGTAGAATCTTGGACAGCTTGTGGGAGATCGTTGATGTAGATGAGGAAGAGAAGAGGGCCAAGACATGAACCTTGTGGAACGCCAACTTCTATGTCCCCTATTCTTGAATCTACACCATTAACCCTACAAAACTGTTTCCGATTGGAAAGGTAGGATTTAAACCAAGAGAGTTCACGTTGCTGTAAACCGTAGAGCTCAAGCTTTTTGCAGAGAATGTTATGATCTACAGTGTCAAACGCCTTTTTAAGGTCAATGAACACTAGACCTACAAGCCTACCAAGATCCATTCCATTGTACCAGTCATCCGTATTTTTAAGTAAACATGTTACTGTAGAATGAAGGCGCAAAAAGCCGGATTGGCCAGATGAAAAATGCCCGTTGTCATTCATGTACTGGTACAGCTGGTTTGTTACTAACTTTTCAAAAAGCCTTGAGATGACAGGCAAGACTGATATTGGTCGATAGTTAGACTTGTCAGTCTTATCTCCATCTTTGAAAATAGGAGTGACTCTAGCAACTTTCCATGAGTCAGGAAAACGACTTGTTTCAATGGATGTATTAAACAAGAAAGCAAGCGAATTTTCAATAAAGGGCATCGCAAGCTTCAGAAAGTAGCTAGAGATATTGTCAGTCCCAAAGCTCTTTGCAGTCTTAACGGTGGCAAATGCATCCCTGATCTCCTGCACTTCAATAGTCCTGAAGCGGAATGTTGCCTTGTGTTTGTTAATTTCATAGTCACCAGCAAGAAGGGGATTTGGGGCTGGATCTATTTTGTCAGCAAGATCCTTACCTACGGAGCAAAAGAAACTGTTCATTGCATTAGAAATATCTTTTTTGTGAACAGTTTCAGAACCAGATTCTCTAAGACAATCGATGTTGCTGGACTTTGATCTCTTATTAAGGAGTTCATTGATTGCTTTCCATGATTCTTTCATGTTACCTTGACAATCAGAGATCTTATTAGTATAATACTGCTTCTTTAGTTGGATGTTAAGGACATTGACCTTGTTACGGATCTGTCTGTAAGAGTCCATAAGAAATGGGGACTTTCTTTTGGCTGCAGCCTTTTTTAGCTTATCCCTGGTATGCATTAGTTTCTTCAGGTCCTTATCAATCCAAGGGCAGTACTTCTCTGAGACACGCATTGCGGTCATCGGGGCATGCTTTTCTATGATCAAAGAAAACAGGTTAGACCAATTGCTCACAAGAACATCAATGTCATCTGTACCAGTAAGCATTTGCTCCCAACATATGCCAGAAACATCAGCCAGGAATGCTTCTTCATTAAAATTTTTCATCT
Source organism: Aurelia sp. 3 sensu Dawson et al. (2005) (assembly GCA_964020215.1). NCBI lineage: Eukaryota > Metazoa > Cnidaria > Scyphozoa > Semaeostomeae > Ulmaridae > Aurelia > Aurelia sp. 3 sensu Dawson et al. (2005). The sequence goes on along the minus strand of OZ026589.1, from coordinate 2,174,398 downwards.
TCCGAGTTTTGATCATTTTATGGCCTTTCTCTACTGCTCCATTAAATTTCCGAACGCAGTAGACCATATAATGGTCACTCAAGGAGATCTCATGCACTCCAGATTTTACAATGTTTCTGGCACACGTTGTAGCAATATGGTCAATAATAGAAGAAGTACTCAGAGTGACCCTTGTTGGTTCCTCAATAAGCTGTTTGAAGCTGAACAGCCCATAGAGATCAAGCATGTGCTTTGAATCATTGTCTATTGGTTGATCAGCTTGTTTTGGATTGAGATCACAATTTGTGTCTCCTAAGAGGATTATTTCTTTACCCTCTTTGTCCAAAAAAGAAAGAGCCTTTTCCAGCTTATTGAATGACCCAACAGGGCCACTGGGTGGCCGGTACCAAGCGAGAACAATGAAGGACTTGCTTTTGGGCAAAATGTTGAGAGAGGTTTCGCCGCGAGAAAGTAGGATTGATTCCAACTGCATTTCTACAGAAAAAAAGTTAGCTCAGTGAACAAACAACTTTTCCCAAGGGCCAAGGGACTATATACTTGACATTGGCCGCATCGCGCCGCGCTACATTTATCGCCTGGTGGAAAACCAGCTTCAAGCTATTCTACGAAAGAGTCTGGATCGAGCGATTAATTTATAGCGCTGGAGCTTCTGACACCATAGACAAAATCGGCTAATGTTTGTTTACACCCATTTCAAGTGATCAATCTCTTCATAAAACAACTTTCGATATATCTGACATATTTTGTGCCATGCAAACTTGTGCCTTGCTTTTTGGCAATTTCGGTCAAAGAAATGTCAAAATTTGATGATTCCGGCAAAAAATCTAAGTTTTAAAAACTTTTGGTCCAAAGAATGCGAAAATTTCGCAAGTTTTGCCTGGAAAACCCCAACTCAGGGCACTTTGGATGGATAAATTAGTCCAGCCAAGGGTATCATTTTCACAAAAATCGGTCCAGCCAACGGTCACATTTTGAAACTGTGGGAGGCACAACCGAAATTTAGCCGAGAACCCCACGTGTTTGTAGCCCGCGACTGTGCCAGTTTAACTTCCGAGCATGCAGTTGCCGACGGACACATGAAAAGGCAACATTTTAATTCTATTTCATTTCAATCCATAAAGTATTTAAAATCCATCATGTTTTGTCTCTTATCACACATGCTACTTAATTCTAGTGCCTATATTTACAAAGAAAATTGCTTGACAATGACTGAAAAAACAAATAGACAAAAAATAACGAAAAAAATGTGCTCCATGTTACAGCCACTAAAACTCAACGGTCTTCATACGGAGCATATCTAATTAAGCATAAGCCTCACCTCTTTAAACTGGTTGGTGTAAACTTCTATTCTTTGAACTGCATAGCTTGAAAGGAACTTCAGCGACTGCGCTTTAATTTTGCTGGGGAGACGAGGTATGGTTTGTCCGAGGAAACTTATGTGTCCCCCCGTGCAGTAGGTTATAGCTCATGCGCAGTAGCGTTTTGTGGTTGAAGCTTTGACGGGCGCATGAGCTTTAACCCACGCACGGGGGGACACATAAGTTTCCTCGGACAAAGCGTACTCTTCTCCACAACAACCTTTCGAAATCTAAGGTATTTCGGAATTAGAAAGCTTTTCCTCTGTTCTAAGAATTCAAGAAAGTGGGTGGTGACGGGGGGTACTGATGATACTGGATACGGGCACCTACGGTACTTGGTATAAGAATACGAATAAGGCAAAGAAGCAAAAGTTTCTTCCAAGCTGTTCAGTTTAAAGAAATAGGATTTAATGAAGAAATAGGATTCATACAATTATTAAGCACTGTTTTATACCAGCTTAAAGATTTGGAACCTATGCTATCCACTTAAGATTCCTTACACACGTATGAAACTAAGAAATTGATCATTTTTATTAATTGTTACAGAGAGCTGTGAAGTGAAACTGTTATAAATCAAGCACTAAACTATAATCAATGATCTGAAACTGTGAAACTAATTTCTTTATCATTCAGAGCATTTGTTTGTAAAGCAAATATTGCCTATAACTTCTTGAAAGCACAAGGTGCTTATTTGCAGGCTTTTAGTATGCACTATATATTCAGCATACAACTGTTCAATTTTGAGAATCACAGCTTCTGTTCTCACAACTGTATAATTCTAATGATTACCGAATCTAAGTGATGTTAGAAAGATCAAAATCTCTAAAAGCCCGCCTCAAATTACTTGAGATCAAATTGAGATCAAAAAGATTTCACGTGAAAATGCCCACAAATAAAACAAATGAAGAGTTTTGCATGAGCAATCTTTGCGTAATCGCAAATATTACGTGATATCTTATTTGAGACAGGCCTCAGATAATAACAATAATTTCAAAGCAACTCTATGTACACACTAGAAATAGACACAAATCTTGGGGTAAGAAACAACTGAATCTGATGGAAACTTCTGGGGCCTCAACCTAAAATCTCTTCTTCTGCGTCGCTTTTGGCGGACGATCTGCCAAATATTGGGGAGGGGCGAAGCAACTATTTCATTTTAAATGCTTTGTTAACCCTATTCTTGCCAAAGATAGTAATTGTTCGTTTGCTCTATTAGATTATTTTGATAGGTTTCCAGGGTTGTGCAATTTAAGATTCCCAATGTTCGTTTGTCCTCTACTTGAAATGCTTTGGAAACAAAAGTGCCAACCATGAATTACATATTAAATCATATTTCTTTTAAAGACAATTTTCATGTGGAAGGAACTTATCTAAAGTCTTCTTTTACGCAGTGGCAATAAAAAACCGAATAAAGTGCAAACCCATCTCAGAGAATGACTACATTGGCGAGCTGACCCATCTGCAGCTCATTTACGGTTCAGTGGGCTGTCCCGGTATTTCGGTCAACTCCATCATAAACTATTCTGCGATAAAATCTAACCAGCCAACCTGCCTTATAAGGTTGAAATACATTTAAAACCGGGCCAACCCGGCTCAGCGAACTGGTCTTTATCAAGTATCTGCAGCAACCACGTCAACATTGGGTTAGCTCGTTGTGCATACTTACTTTTTGACCATTTCAATTGTCTACTGTAACGTGCACTGCCTTTATCTGGGTTAGCTCAGGACCAAAGCCGAGCGGCAAGTGGACTTGCCCAAGTCGTCATATAAGAAATGAAAGTGACGACTTGTCGCGAACAGTTCCTCATCAATTATTCATAAGATCTACGTGACCTGACTTAGCCCGATGTTTGTAATAGGATCTAACCGCAAGGAACTTGAAAACAAGGGGGTTAGTTGTATCTGTCTACACAGGTGCGCTGTTTTGGAAATGGTGGCGCCAATATGTTCGTTTTGACATACAGCCATTTGTGTTTCAAAGTTGGTTTGCCCCCGTCAGATTCCTTCAGGGAAAAGTAGAATCTTGTCTGCCATTGGTCAAGCATTATGATCAAAGGTGCCGTCTGCCGTACCAAAAACCGTCCGGCCATCCAGCTGTGTTATCCAGCGGTGAACTGCTCGCGACAAGTCGTCAATTCCTTTCTTCCAGGACGACTTGGGCAAGTCCAAGCGGCAGGCGGTTCACTGCCGTATGTAATCTTGAGTTACAGGCGAACCACAGCCGAGATGCACACAGGACAACTAGCTCATGTAGCCACGCTCTCAATCCTAGTTCCTAAGTTGCGAGGTTTTGGCCTAAATTTGCCAAAAGTAATATATAAATCCAATTATAATAGATGCAATAGAATTGCTGACGACACATGTTAGATTTATCTATGGGCTACCTATTGCAAAGAGACTATGTACAACCTGTGCAACAGAACCCAATAGCAAGACTTTATATGTAATGGATGATACCGTTCTCAGGACTTCCCTTTCCCTTTGGCTTTGTTTCCTTGCCCTCTCGGCGGAGTAACAGGGCGTCCAGAGTTGAAACCACCATAAGCGAATTTCTTCTTATCTGCAGGCTTGAGAATCTGGAAATAAAATATAATGGTAATTAGCTAATATAGCCACCCTGTCAATCCAACAGTCGTTGCAATTACTTGTTTTGTTTTTGTGAAATTTGTACAGTCAGTTGTTCTGGAAGTTGTGCAGAGTAAGTCGCTAACTGCGCTCACAGCAAAATGCCTTAGAATTCTTGAAATATTTGTGAGAAAACTTCTCAAAAATCTTAGAAAATCTGAAGACTTCTAAAATTCCGAAATCTCGTATGCTAATTTTGGAGAGATTTTCCCCTCGAAAGCATTAATAATGGCAATAATAGTTAACATTTGGGTACTGCCACAAATTTTGCACTTTCAAATTGTGCCGGTATCGTGTGAACGTAGTTTAAAAATAATCTGATGTATTTGATGATCTCAGTGGTGGGGAGGCAAATGTTGCTGAAAAATGTGTGTTGTGAATATGTGATATGTTTGGCCTTAATGGTAACAATATTTAGCTTCATCAAGATATCATGACTCCACTTATTCTAAAATAGCCTTAAAAACAACTCTCTTCATGGAAGTCAGGAAGCCACGTCCTAAAGAAACACGGGCAGGTGGAGATAAAGTGACAAACCCAAAGATAAAAAACTTTGAGGGAAAATCAGAATTAATATTCACGGGAAACTAGAAATTACGTCATGAGAAGTTAAACTTATTACAAATGCAAAGCAAATAGATTAAAGAATGAATCATGCCAAAGAAGCGGGAAGATTATAAAAGAAAATACTGATTGGGAGATTATGAAAAATAGCGGATATGTCGCCAAATACCTAACTTAAAGTTAATGAAATGTCTGAGAATCAAGATAACTACAAGGTGAAACAAAAACGGCTGAGTCCCCGCACAATTAGTCCCTTGATAAAAATCTCTACCTAGGTATTTAACAAACATAAATTTCGACTTCGTTAAAAAAGAAGTGTTTGATAATTATCTCGGTTTAACTCTCTCTATCCCTCAAAGATGTATTGCTTCACACAAATACGCAAAAGGAACTTCAAATATTGGTGAAATAGTCAAAATTTTGTGTTTGAAATCTTGCAGCAAGATTTAGTTAAAAGCAACGATCATTTTACATCAATTTGGTCATTTGAAGCTTTCCCAAATCATATGTATCTGTAAGATCAAGTTGTATTTTTGAAAATCAAACGGGGAAGGGACGGGGGCGATTATTCAAAGAATTATACTTTTTTGCGTCATCAAACTATTGACCGCCCTTCCAATGCTTTGTGGCTTCGCCTAAGGCATATTCCACTGCTGCGGTCATAAGGCCATACATTCAAGAAATCATCTAAAAGAACTTTAAAAGGCTACTGAAAAATGATTAGCCCCCTTACCTATAAGAAACTCTTGAGGCTCACACCCGAAATAAAGTTTCTTGTATTTTGAATACCACTAATTACTGATCTGATAGTCTGAGAGCAGTAAACTTTATACTGGGGTGAGTGGCCGAGTGACTTATATAGTCTTCGTCAGGTGACTGAAGTTAAGCTCGGTCGAGTGAGGTCAAACTCCGTATGGGTGACCTCGGAGGCCTGGCCTCACAACTCACCTCGTCGCCCTTCGGAATGAACTTTAAACTAAGGGTTCCATGCCTGGATGCGGCATGCGCAGTGGGCCTTAATCAGCTTTCAGTAGCTGGAAATCCTGACAAACAAACCAGATTCATAAGAAATGACTAGCAAGATATCGTCGACATAACAGATTTTTACTTAAATTTTAATCGATGTCCTTAATAATCATTGATAACGTAGGCATGTGGCTAAATATGACAGATATATCTGTAGACAACCCCATTTTGGTTTAACTTATTTGTCTAGGACTTTCCAGGAGAGAAATTAGAAATTAAGCAACTTCAGCCTAAAATATGAGAAGTATCATAAATATAAGAATCATTTTAGGCTAAGGTGTGAAAAAGTGGTTTATTAAAGGCGGGACCTTCTGTACTGGTTTCAAGAATTCAAACCAAGTTAAAACCCTTACCTGAAATGAACACATGAGAGTTTCATCGACACTCATCATTGAACCTGCATTGTCAAATTCACCACAATAATTTGGAGCTGAAAACAATGTGACTAATTGTCTCTTTGCAAAGAATTCGTATCCATCTTCCACTACCTGGAGAAAAGGATAAAGATGAACCACATAAAACTGAGATTTTTAGGGCTTGTTTATATGGGGAAAATCATCCCACCTTCCAGGCTGCAAGCTGAGAGGTGAGATCCACCCACCTATACGATCCCTTGTAATTTTCATCTTGCGTTTATATGGGAAACGAGCCCGGGGGAGGGGTACTCCCATACTTGACTTGACGTGATGTGCCGCTCAACAGGGTGTCTTTTTACTGTAAAAATTATGCGACAGGGTGTCCTTTTCTGATAAAAATTATGCGACAGGGCATTGCAATTGATAAGAAAATTATGCGACAGGGTATCATGTGGAAGGGATGCCTTTTAGAGTCCTCTTGAAACGATGGATCTTGACAAAATTTTTGTGCGACAGGGTACAGGGTTTGGAGAAATTTGCCACACAGCCCCGTCACTTCCCTAGTCAAGTACCCCCCGGGGGGAAACGAGCCATCCCGGTTAGGTGAGATCCCACCCTACGAGATGGAATCTCACAGAGATGAGATGAAATTTTCCCATGTAAACGCTGGAAGGTGGGATGAAAAGCTGGAAAGTGGGATGAAATCCTCTGTCTTGCGCACGTGTCAAACTAAAGACAAGTGGAAATCTAATCCCTGCTGGCGCCAATTATTATTGTCGGAAATGATGGCCTGGGAAGTGGGATGAAAGTGTTACGTGAGATGAAATCTTGCATATTTCTATGATACAACCAGAAAGCTCACAGCCTGGAAGGTGGGATACTTTTTCTCACATGAATATGCTTTGTTTGTGGTCAGACAGAACTTATGACAATAAAAGTTTGTCTCAGATTAGAAGTCACATGAGATTGTGATAACACAAAATTATTCATGCAAAACATTTCATTTGACCATAAGCTATTCTTCAAACGAGTCTGGATTGAGCGATATTTTTGACTAGAATGAGTAGTCGCTTCAAAAATTCTTCCTATTGCTGGAGTTTATCAAATTTTCAGGGATCTCAGAGTGTCGTTTCCTATAAAGAGTTACCGTTATATAGATGCATGTAGATAATGATAATGAGTAATGATAATCGTTAGATAATGAGTCAAAAGAAATTTAGGGAGCGGTCATTATTTTTAATTCTGGGTACCAGGGCGGAGGATTTTTGGCAGGGGTATGAAAATTTTTTCCCACTATTATGTGGGGGTACGAAAATACTAAGAGCCATTTTTATGGGGTACAAAACTATTGAGCCTGACAAATTTTGTATGAAACCGTTGATCAAAGATTGAAGGAAAATTAACAGACACCTGGAAATGATAAATCACTTGAATGGTATGAAAATTGCCTGGGACAACTTGCTATCTTTCCTATCTATATTTTATGCAAAATGAATGAAATCTGGATGGGGTACAAAACCGTTTTGCTGAAGGATGATGGGGTACGAAAACTGTTTCTATGTTCAAGATGGGGTATGAAATTTTCTCCAATTGAGCAAAATTATCCTCCACCCTGGTACCCAGGGTTAAAAGTGACCGCTCCCTTAACGAAAATAAAAATAACGCACTTATTTGTAAAATATTATCTAGAGAGCACACTAAAAATTCCGTAAAATAACAAATAACTTTGTTGGTAAAGAATTCTTCATTCAAAACGTTGCCTTTGTCTCAAATCTGATTCGTATTCAAACATAGTCTACTGCTTTCCCAGTGCATGTTACAGAGGGGGGCTTCAGGGTTTCACGGGCTGCGGGGAGCTCTCGGGTTTTGAGATGTGTCCCGGGTTGTGGGTTTCGCCAATGTCTGTGCTCGGGTTTCGGGTATTTCATTCAAAATTTCCTATTCTTCGCGTTTTCAAGTCTTACAGTCCCAGAAGTTTATTGAGATCAAAAACCAGCTTGCGATTGCTAAAAACGATGGACAGAGAGTCAGTGGAAAGGAAAATGCTGAAAATGATCAAAAATTACTGACGAAAATCGAAGATTTTTGTTCAGTTTTGCAGTTCCATGTTGTGGCTTTTTTACTGCCAGGTGTTCGGGTTTTTGCAAATTTTGGTCCCGTTTTGCGGGCTCTGGTACGCCCCCCAAAGCCCCCCCCTCTTGCAGTGTCTAAATATTCAGATATAGAGATGTGATATGAAAACAAACCTGATGTGCCCTGCATATCAGATCAAAATCATGTTTATGAAGATACTTTGCTACAATATCTTGTCCAAATGTATATGAGACACCTCTGTCATTCTCTCCCCATCCAGTGACCTCTTTATCAGGATCTGACCATAGTAGATCACAAAGCAGTCCTGTCGTGTAAAGAATATATCTTCTTGAAGTGACTGAATGTGGAGATCACTACTACATAAGGATCCTCACTACATAAGGACACTCAAGTTACGCCCATCTCATTGAGTTGAATTGTTGTTGTTGTTATCGCTCCACTAAGGGCGAAATTTCGTATGGTAACGTTGTTGGTGAGTGATTACTTGATTTTTTGCCGGTTGAACAGTTTTCTCTCCAGTTACAGGTTTCTCTTATATTTTGATTATTATTCTTTTACGGGAGATGATAGTGTTTCCCTTTTTACAAGTTTATTGTACGTCCATGGGTTTATCATGATGAGTTCGCTATTTAAGGCTATTTCAAATTTTTGTAATACAAATCAATTGTTTGCATCATTCTTATGCAGAAAAACAATGTTAAAGGAGCAGTTGCATTGTTCTGGGATATTTCTCACAAATTTCCATATTTTCATTCGTTTTCCTGTGATATCTGCAAGATAACTTAACAAAATAAAGAATCCAAAAATAAAATTCCTTAGTACACTTCTCTGAAATAGCACAATGCTATTGCAAATGCAGAAGGATAAAAATTTACAACAACCAAATTTTACATCTTAATGCAACAGATGGTCTGTATGTACTTCATTGGGCCATTGAATTTTTTAATACTCAATCTAAAAGTTTTACAAAGACGGATTACCTAAGACATTACTTACATCACATTTTATTACACTACAAAGACGGTACCCTGCGTACCTCAACGCCATTCCATAAAAGTCATATAAGCAAACTAAAATTAAATGTACCATCACAAAAAGCTACATACAGCCACTTTACTGATAACTACTGATATAGAGAAAAAGAAACCTGTTTCGCAGTGGATGTCAAGTTATCAAGTTTTTAAAAATTTTAGAAAACCAAAACACTGAGCCAGTGCTAGTATGGTTTGGAATTGGAGGTCAGCTATTGGAGGGGTCATTAATTGATAAACAATAAACAATACCTTGATCAGGAACATCCGTAGGTCTCATTATCCTTCTTATCTGTTCCATAGATTGAAGATCAGGAGACAAACCTGGAGAAAAGATCCGGCATTTGTGAAAGCAACTTTCAATTCTTTTTGAAGAAAATTTCTCACAAATCTCCATATTTTTAAAAGTTTGTCCTGTGTTATCTGTAAGATAACTCAACAAAATAAAGATTCTAAAAATATGGTTCCTTAGTTTTCAAAGAAAGTGTTCTGGTATTGTATTAAAATTTTCACTACACTTTTTGAAAGGTAGAAAGTGATCTCTTGTGAATAGACAACACTGCTAGCCCTTGTGAATTGACAACACAGCTCAGAATAGACAAAAATTAGCAACTTCAATACAGTAAAAACCAGTGTCTAAGAACCTGGTGATTAAGAACCTACAGGCTGAAATTTTTAAATTAGACCCCCAATATATAAGAACCCATTCAGCCTGAAATTTGAAATAGGTTCTTGTTTGTAGAGATCATAAAATTGAATTAAGGGTCTAGTTGCTTAGTCATTGAGCCTACACAAACTGAAAATACCATATAGCAAAGAACTCTTAAAATGCTTTGAAAGCTTTTCATTGGATTCCATGAGATTTCTGATTCTTCCACAAACTTTTGCTGTGACTAAGACCAAGTGCTGCCAACTGACAGTAAATAATAGGCTTGAAGTTTGAATCAAAACAAAAGAATACCTGCCCTGAAGAAAATAAGAACCAATTTATGAACCTGAACAGCCTTATTTCCCACTAAGAACATAGTCAGACTGACTTTGTAGGTTCTTATATGCTAGTTTTTACTGTATTAAACTTCATAATCTAGAAAGCATCAGCAAATGACTTCTTCAAGTTACGATTAGAATACCTTACCTCCATGACAACAGAAAATTTTTTCATCTAAGATAGCAGCAATAGGCAGACAGTTGAAACAATCAGTGAATGTCTTCCATAATTTTATGTTATATCGTCTTTTACCTGTTGAATAAGAAAAGTATTTACTTATTACTTATGCCTAAAGCTTTACTCATACTGTAAATCCCACAGAAATTAAACTCCTTACCAATCTCGTCCCCAGAGTGAGTTCGCTGCTCTACCTCTACTCTGGGATACATGAGGCCGTTTGGCAATCTGATTGGCTGTTCGCCATTTTGGACCGTAACTCCGATTTGCGTGGGGTAAACAACCTCAGCATGTCAAAATTCAATGTAAAACCACATTCTTTACCTATACCGACCATCATTTGCAACTTGTTTCCGAAATTCGAAGATTTACGAGCTATTTCATTTTTGAAGCTGCAGTGAAAGTTTCCCGAGTTTGTAACTTAGGCCCATTTTCACTCCAAACAAACGGAGCTTATTTTCACATTAAACACACTTGCGGACCCCAGATTATTGTTTAAATACCTGCAAAATGGTTCAAATAAGGTCCTCAAAGTGTTTGTTTTCAATTTCTCCATTCATCTTCTGCAGAATTAGTGCCAGAGCAACGGCCATTTTTCCGTTGCTTGGCGTTGCCTAGCCAACTGTGAAATCCATAATGGCTTCCAAATGCACCCAGATTCTGGGCGCATTTCATCGAAGTGTACCAGGGTGTTCATTCGGCATCGTGATCAGCGTGTGATGTAAGAACACCCTGGGAACGAGGTTGACTCCTTACACATTTCCTACTAACAATTTCTTTCAACTGGATACAGCACACACCTTATGCACATTAACATGATTCTACATGTTTTTCTGCTTAAAAATTCTCAAGAATTTAAGAATGTTTTAGTCCGTTAACAATTCTTTTTTATAAAGATTTAAAAATTTTCATGTGCCTCAATAATGCTTGTCATAATGTGGAAAATTCTCTAAAATTCTTCAGAACTCTTAAGAAAGCTTGAATTTTCTTATCATACTAATGTGCACGGCATATACTGTAGCTTCTTATCCATGTGACACAATTCCTAAAAAATGTCAACTTACATTCATCATAAAAGCCATAGATCCTGTTGATACTTGCACACTCATGGTTGCCTCTTAGCAGAAAGAAGTTTTCAGGATATTTTATCTTGTAGGCTAACAAAAGACATATAGTCTCTAGTGATTGCTTCCCTCTATCCACATAGTCTCCAAGGAATAGGTAATTTGCTTCTGGAGGAAAACCACCATATTCAAATAACCTCAGTAGATCGTAATATTGTCCATGTATGTCACCTGAAATAAAATCAAGAGTTTTGTAGAAAACACTACCAAAAGAAAGCCTAAGGCCCCATTTTCATGAAAGAAAAAGGTACGGATCCAAACAGGTTGACTACTTTTGGTTACAATTGTTCTTGCATTTGCACAAGAATAGATCTAAAAATTGTTTATATGAGAACGGATCCAGTTCAGAGCTATCATGTGAAAAATGCGCAAATCTTATAACGATTGGTACGTGCATACAAAGCATAGGCATAAACAACAGGCTTTTCATTAATATATCCAATTTTTCATTTCTCCATGAATGAATCAGACATTTTGATTAGCATGAACCCATTTGCATGGATATAATTAAAAGCCCGCAAGCCAACCAAATGAATTCAGTTCAATGGACTGACCAATCAGGACGCAGTAATCAATAACAGCATTTAATTATATCCAAACAATTGAATTACCAGAAAAAATTGCCCAGAAAATAGTTTCAAGGTTTACTGAAACCAAAAACCTTTCACCATGTGAATGTAAATTTTAGCATACGGCTGACAGCTGCAAAATTCTCTGCCCTATCATCCACCATCTGTTTGCTCAGAATTGTCAATGGGACATAATCTGGCAATTGGGGGTTGTTAAACCACTTTACATGTGGTGATGAAGGAAAATGGGTTTTAAAATGTTGGAAAATAAATTGTTAACAACAGGATAGGAAATGAATCTTCAAAATGTTTGCATGATTGGTTGATGTATCTTAGGAACTTCATGGAAGGTTTCATCAAGCAAGCATCTTAGGAAGTTCCTTTCAAGCTCAACTTAAAGTTTAAATGAAATGTCCAAGAATCCGAATTAGTGCAAGGTGAAAACAGAAACTGCTGAATCCCCATATGGATCCACAGTTAAAAGAATACTTATTGTGCCATAGATCTTTCAAAGAGACCTAAAAGGTTCTTCACATTTTACATTAAAAATATCCAACACCATTTCCAAAAAACTTTTCATAAATAGGATGCCAAATTGAGGCACAGACTTTTCTTCCATGGAAACTCAATAGTCCTATTCAATTCCCAAAAGGTTTGATCAATGATCTGAGATAGATGTTTATGCATTACTTGCAGGAACTAACTTCAATCAGACACTTGAATAAAAATTGTATCCTAAAGAAATTTAAATGCTCACAATCACAGGAAACTTATTTATGATTAATATTTATGATTAATACTATTCTGAGTGACAATTGGCACTGTTACTTCTTCTAAGACTGAAAGAAGCAAGGACCAAGATAAAGGGGGGTCCAGGGGGGCATGGCCTCCTCACAAAATTTTTAGTAGTTGCTGCATATTCTTTATTCTTTCATCATTTTAGTATTTCAGAATATCAGATAGGTACTCCATGTTTTTATGTATATCCCGTTCAATTTCTACTTTTCATTAGGCTAGGAAGCCCTTTGCGGGTACTTATAACAAAGTAGTCTTATACCTGGAACATGATGCTAGCAATGCTACAGTAGCCTTTGGGTAAATGACTAAGCTATGAAAAGGGGGAGGTCTTTAATGGGGAAAATCCTTCACATGTCAAAGAACTCTTTCTCCACAATGTGCAGGTTTCCTCTCCTATTGTCCCTGATATTTACAGTACAGGCCTTCCATATATCAAAATAACAAGACCTTAGGAATTTTCAAGAATTCAATGGCAGCAGCAGCTCTGAAAAGTTTGAAGGACATGGTGGGATTCTAACATACTTCTTCAGCCTAAAGGTTACATCAACTAATCTTATGTTACTTTTCTTTGACATTTTTGCTGACTGTTGGAATCAAGTCCCCTTATGGCACCGCTATTGCAAGAATTACATACATTATGCAAATAAATGTGCACAAAGTTTGTACTGTTATATAACTATTGGTTTAAGAACAGTAAGAAATCTTTAGCTCAACACTCAAGTCCACAGGTATATATCTCCTTCAACACAAAAATCAATTGCAAATGCCTTCAGGTGACTTTATTTTGAAATCGTCTACAACACTTCATTTGTGGTGACACATTTTAACCTGCTTAGCGATAACTCTAAACAAATACAAAGTCAGCCAAACAATCATGGAGAAGCAAATTAAACCATTGTGGCAATAGAAGAATCTTCTAGCAACAGAAGACTTGTTGAAAGCCAAACTTATTCATTGTGTGATAATAATAGCACCTGTCTGATGACAAAACTGACTTTCTTGTACTATCTTGTACAGAAACAAAATGGACCACATTTATCAAATTTTCCATTAATATCCAACCAAGCATTTATCAATATTTAATATTTTGGCTGTGTTGCTTGGCAAAACGTTGATATGAGTATTAACAAAATGGCCAAAACTGATAGATTTTCAACAGAAATATCTCTCATATGAATAATGCATGAATAAAGGAGAAAATTTGAATTTTAGCCTGAGAAATTTATTATCTATCAGTTTGAATCAATACCTTTTTACACTTGAATGATACCATTATGTATTATATGTTGAAAAACTATTTTTGTTTCTTACATTCTAGCATTCTACAATGCAAGACATGACGGGATGCTAACAGTACAGGTCTTGCGCATGATGGCAAAACTTCTAAAGAATTTTCAAGAAATCTACAAATCATCATACAACACTTGTGTCATCTGCAAGACTGTAATGCAGTATCCCATTACAAAGAATTCTTCCAAAACCAAAGCAAATTCCTGGGCATAAAACCAATGTTAGTATGAGCAAGGCCTGCAACCTTTTGCTCAGTGTTACCTATATATATGGGTGTTTCAAATTCACACACTGAAAAGGCCTGCGGAAAAGGTTCTGAATGCACCAGCAAAAGGCATCTTTTCCTGAAAAGCCACTGGGCTAAGTTTGATATTAGTAATAATTTGATTCTCAATCAAAATCCCAGATAATGCAATGAGATTTTTGCTGATCTTTCAGTGGCCTTCTTTGGAAGCATAGAGCAAAGGAAATCCTTGGCAATAGACCTTTTACCTCTTAAAAAGGACGTTTGGTTGGATTGAGCGCCCAAATCTGGTAAATTTGTGAAAGAAAACAAAAGCATGACCCCTGTCCTCAGTATAAATATGCAAGAAGTTGCTTCCGACCTCAGAATACTTTCCAGAGAGTTATAAACTCTATGAAAAGTGTTTGTAACTTCTAGCATAAAGTCCAAAAGAACTTTATGCAACACCTAGCGTTGTTTATACCAAGAATGGGGGCTATGCTCTTATTGTTTTTCCTTCATAAACTTACCAGATTTGGGCGCTTGATCCAAACCTCCTTTTTAAGAGGCAAAAAGGTCTATTATCGGCTTGGCACAGCCTGAATCAATCAAAATCAAATCTGCTTTCATTGGCAGCGTAAGTCCTTTTTGAGACAAGTCAGGCACTAATTATCAAAGGCATTATGAATTTATATAGCTCAAAAACAAAGTATGGACATGATTGAGAAACAGATGGTTTGATTTAATTTCAAACTTTGTTCCCAATCAAATTTTGCAGTGCCAGTGCTGCCGTTATCAGTCCCTATATAATACTTTTGTACATTTCTTCCATGGAAAATTCAAGGAGTGCACATAACTAAATAGAATGAGGTACTGAGTATAGAACTCAATCATAGCTGTGAAAACTCTTAATCTTTCCTGACACAATATCTAGCTGTATTAGCTGAAATCCACAAGGTGGTCAATGGAAATACTTCAGCACTCTTTCAGCAATTGGTGCAAAAGACAATTGGTATGGTTGACGACTTCATATACTTAATTGAGTGAGTTGATTTTCACAATAAATAATTGATGGCATTAATAAATAAATTATTCTGATTTGCATTTTCTGCAGAATTGCCTCAATACATCTTATATCATCTTTTAAAGTTAAGCATGCCCAGGAAAGTTTTTAAAACCAAATCTGACTTTTGAACATTCCATAAACAAATTTCTTTCGCTCTCTTGAACTCCTTGAATCTATTTGGTTTAAACTATTCTAAAGCTCTGCTATCCATTGCAATGCAACAATCCTTGTACAGGCCTGGCTATAAGAATCTTGGCAGGGAATCAGTAAACCTCCTACTCCCTTGCACAGTAGCTCCTGCAGCCAAATCTCTAGAGGCTCTCCTGGTAATGGCCAGGCAAGCAGTTCACAATGAACTGATACAAAACATAGGAAAAACAAACTTCAAGCAGAGCAGTGTACCTTTACAGCTCCCCTAGATAGTATCTGAGGGGAGCCTGGTGGAAATCAAGGGCTATGACTTCCTCAGCCAAGCCTACTTCTAGCACTAATTCCCATATAGATATGTTTTAAATGAACTAATGCAACTCAAGCTCTGCCAGAGTGACATGCTACTGATACAATGCTCTAAAGTAGGGGAAAATTCTTGATGGAAAAAGGATTGCTTTCAGTTCATTTGTTGTTTTCTACTGTATAAATCTTTTCATCCAAATAGTTTAAAATGCTTCAAAGTACACAATTTCTCCCTTATTTAGTGCTAAAACATACCTAAAATGCATTTCCTTGCAGGTTTGACAAAAGGCTACTACAAAACCATTTTATGGGCACTAAACTATCATGATCCCAGTACTGTATCTTTCACAATAAATAGTTAATTGATACATGGGCTTTGTCCCAGGAAAATCTGCTTGATATGTTAACAAGGAAGAGATTGAGCAACTTCATCAGTTCATAGGACTGCTTTGAGATTCACAATCTTTTGGACCAATCACTCCCTGATGGAACCCCAGTACCTATCCCTACACATATTTTTATAGGAAACTAAGAATTCGAGCAAGTGCTGAAATGAGTGGTGAAAGTTGCTTATAAGTTCTGAAAGTTGCTAAATAATCAGATTTTGAGCACTCTGAGTTTCTTATGAATTTATTACCAGTTCTTGAACAATCATCAAGTTTACCCCCAGTGCCCTTATGAACATTTCAAAACAAAGTTTACATTAGATAAACCAGCAATAACATTAGTTAGTGAGTGCAGCATTTTGGGAAATGGGAACAAACTGCCTATCATGTGTAATGGAATAAAAACACTAGGCCTTTCTCATTCTGTTGACATTACAAAATTTACGAGATGCCTTTGCCCCCTGTCTCACAGCCCCTCGTTGGCATTGCATTACAAAATGACTGCCTGTCTCCCTGCCCATGTTGAAGACAAAAAATGAAGTCAGGCAAACACGCATTCATTCCGTGTAATAAGAAACAATTAAGATGGCTTTGATGATACTGCTTCTTGTTTTCGTTATTGTGTGATAAAAATAGGTTATATATGAAAACAGACAGAAAGGAAGAGAGATGTAGCAGCTTGCTCATTCTTTTGAAATATTATGCAGCTGGCACTGCAACAATGTTTTCAAGGGTTCTAGATTAGGTGCAAACATAAGCGTACGAGGCGGGGGGCCGGGGGACGAGCCCCCCAACTTTGGTGAAATTTTCAAAAATCAGCCCCAGTTGGGCAAATTTTTTGCCTTAGTCAGGCAAAAATGTTGGTAAACAATGGGCTTTGTGTCAGGCAGCCCCCTAGATTTTTCTTCCCGTACGCTTATGGATATGTAAAAGTTGGTGTTGAGGTAGAGATATTAAAGGTTGCCTTCAAATTTTTCAATTTATGATGGTACTAACTTTTATGCGGTTATCTTGCAAAATATTTTATTTCTTATAGAAAAATTTTTTCTGACTTCAACATTTAAAAACATATTTTTTTAGTGGTAATAAACTTATTTATCTCTAGTGTTAAAAACAGGTATCATTGTAAAAGTAAACTTTAATGTTTAATTAACTATATTGTGAAATTTCAAAGCAAAGTTTTCTGAAGCGTTTCCAATATTAGTTAATTAAGTACCCACCAAAATGTGATACAGAAAACAAGTGAAAATAAAGTAAAGATTGGTACAATTTCATCATTGAGATAAATAGACCGATTGGAGTTTCTTAATTTTTTTAGCTACCCAAGAGTTGCATATCTAAGAAAGAGTTCCATGAAAACAATACAATTCCCATATCAATGTTCACACACCTATGAGCCAATTTTGTGAGGTTTTGGTGCTTGTCTGTTTTCAAGTGCATTGCATATGTTCACACCCCGGGGGGGGGGGGTACTTGGATACAAAACGACGAGGGTGTGCACGCCTACGATGGTTTTTGTGAGCCGGCTTTAGAAAAAATAGCCAAAAACGATACCCGGCATTAGAATTTTGGAATCACCCAAAACCACATTTCTTTCGATAGTGTTCTGTAGACAGGAATAAGCAGCCTCTTTTTTGTTCTTTTGAATGAATCACGTGGGAGGCCAACGCCAATTGTTTGTTTGTTGCGAAGAAGTTCATTGGGAAAATTGGGGAAAATTATCAGATGCCCTGTTGGCGAAAAAGTAACTGCTTTTAGAAACAAGATTAAATTCAGGCTACCGGCTTTAGATTTTATCAGTAAAACAGATACCCGACCTTAGAATTAATCGCTGAAAAAGATACCCGGAAAGACGTGCACATCCCGTCAGCAAAATATACTAAGTACCCCCCCCCCCCCGGGGTTCACACTTAAATTTGCACAGCATCAAACCAATAATGGCAAATGGTAAAATTTCTTTCTGGCAAAAAGGTTACGCTATCAAATACAAAAATTAAAAAAAAACTATTAACTATCAATAATTTTGATATGTTTCTTTAATCACCACAAGCATTTTGCTAATATCGTGATAGAAGTATGGAATATGGAGTATGGAGTGTTTCAAAGGAGACATTAATTTCGTTTCAAAAGCAACTTCCATGAAGTTCACGCAATGTTCCTCAGGACATTTTAGAAAAATAAATAGAAGAATGAAAGCCGTTATTCGTTTGTTCTCACAGTAGTTTTTCTTGAGCTGTTTGTCAATAAGGAAGGTTTGCATTTGTGACGAGTCGCTCAAAATCTGGAAGTTTTCAACAGCACCGATGATTATTCAGCACAAAAAATTTGGCGACTTGAAAACACATTTCAATAAATTCGCAAAACATTTACAACAAACAACAAGTCCAAGGGAATTTCTAGCCTAAAATGGACGAGCTACTGTGTGACCTGTTAGACGCCTTTCAACAGCGAAAGTAAACACGGAATTGGGAGTCGTCCTGCGAAAAGTTTCATCAAAACAAAACGAGAAAGGTGCAGAAAACTTCATCGCATTGCGAAAGGATCACGCTGTGTGGTACAATTCAAGAGTAAAGGAGTTCGGCATTGTGCAGTGGGAGCTTATTGAGAAATCTAACTGGGAATTACCGAATTAGCCCCTGAAGTAGGCCGGGTCATAATTAGCAAGATTTTTTACTCACCACATATTTTCAATGGCGCTTCGAGCTCCAAAAGAATCGGCTGACTAAGAAATATTTCTCTCGATTTCAAGCAAAGTCCTCGCACTTCTGCTTCTGTAAGTTGCACATTTTTGCCAGGTCTCGAGCCACGAACTGCAAAGAAAATTTGCAACGATTTGAGATGACTTTAAGTCGACGGGTACGAAGGAAATTAGGTTGCTAACAAGCCGGCCTATTGATGCTGAACAACAACAAACATACCTTCTAAGAGTCTTGTAATGATGCTATCGACATTAAGTTTGTCTGTTTCCGACATTTTCCACAAGTCCAAGGTAAAGCTTCAGCAGGGAGGAATGGTTGCAGAGTTGCAGATCGCTAAGATTCGGGCGGATTCCGGTTGATGCGAAGATCAATGGCCGCCCTTGTCGACAAAGCCAAATTTTGCTTCTTGCGAAAATTATTATCTTCCTCCGTCATAAATCACAGGGAACCAAGGTCTGATTGTTTCGACTGTTACTGAAAGCATGGGCTTTAGGAAAAGTTAGGATTGTACTTTGAAAATGTTGCGGTTGCAGGCTGCAGTTTTTAAGATTTAAAATAGCCGCGATATTTTTCATAGTGGCTTTAACGAAGCCGCTTTGAAGATATCTTGGCTGTTTGTAATATCAAAAGCCGTACCTTTGACCGAACAATTTTCAAAAGTACGATCCAAATGTTTCCTGACGCCCATGCTGAAAGGGCACCCAAAGTCAAAGTGTTTTCGACAAGAAATAAAGCCGTAAACAAGTGGTTATAATTCCGTAATTTGAAAATCCATTTGATCACCATACTGAACCCGAGACCAAAGTGGTTAAACCATACCTAAGGTTCCTACGTCATCATCTCAATTGCTTCATTCTCAATGTGTTGTTTTGATTTTCTTGCAGAGTTCATCATTGCTTTATTCTGTTCCTTCATTATTTTTGTCTGTTATTTCTTATATGGAAAGGTTTTGTTTCCTTCAACTATAATATTTCCGTTCTGTTATGTTGAAAACGCAAATGGTTAGTTAACATTTCTCAAGAATAAAGGTTCAACGATATATTTACATCTATGCTTTTAACTTTTAAAAGTTTCAAAATACTTCTCAGACATAGTACTAGAGTTTCTTAAATTTTGGCCATCTTAGTACTAGTTTCTCATAAAGCAGTTTCTTATTTTTAAAAACGTGTAGGTTCTGGTGGATTTTCTTCATTGCAGCATCAGCTGCCTTAAAATTTCAAAGAATCGGCACAAGCTGAGATATCTGCAGGAGTGTGGAAGTCTGGCCATCCTGTAATTCGCTTTGCTCGAAATAACCTACTTTTATCCCACAATTATAGAAACGTCAGAGAGCGTGGCACCAAAGCCCCATCAAAGCTTTTCTTAACTGTCTCTTATTTCGTGGAATAAATCCCAGGGGGCACTCGGCACATGCACATGCGGGGAGGTAAGTCCGATATTTTTGGGTCAGAATGTTGCCAAACGTGATATTTTTGGATCAAAAGAAAACTGAAACTATGTTCATGATATTTTTTATACCAAACATCGTTATATTGATATTTCTGGGTTCGATGGAGGCAATCCTGACTTCTATTTGCATTGTTTTAGGATATTTTATGTTCATGTACAGGTTTACATATATAAAATAAGCTGATATTTTTGGGTTGCATTGAAGCTGAAGTGATATTTTTGGGTTGCCTGAAAATTTCTTGGACTGAGTGTGTGAGCGTATGTGGATGCGTATGTGCTGAATGCCCTCCCCCCCTGGGGAATAAATGCATGTTTGTCTGACTTCGTTTTTGTCTTGAGACAATGGGTGAGGGGACAGGAAGTCATTCTGTGGTGCAACGAAGAACTGAAATGACTGCAAGAATGAGGGGTTACGAGACAGGGGGGGGGGGGCAACGGCATCTTGCGATGTCAACAAAATGAGAAAGACCAATTACTTTTGTTCCATGCTATATGTTGGTGTAGTTTGTTCTCGTTCGTTCCCTTTTTCCAAATGCTGCACTCACTGTTATTGCTAGTTCATTAGTTATAATGTTCTGCCACGCGCTGGTTAGAATTTCTTTTAATTTCAAGACAGTTACGATAGGTTTCTCGTGTTCTAAATAGATTTATTTTTGTTACAAGGTTTGTGAGTGCGATTATGCTATTACTTGCTTTGAAACATAACTAAGTGATTTGAGAAAATGTTTTCCTGCTACTGTACTTAGTCAAAACATGTTTGAGTGACCTGGGAAAATTAAAGCTCCAAATTACAACTCTCAGTGTCTCTTAATGTCAAAGAATTGAGGACAGTTTATTCTAAAAAAAGCGTACAAATAAAAGTGCCGGTTGGTTCCAGAAAAGATTTGACAGTATGCAAACGAATGTAAATTTAAGGAACATTGCAGTAACAGTTGAGAAACTTCGAGAAGTCAAATAACGGAGATTCAAGGGAACTTTCAGTTCTGAAACAAACTCTTCTGTTTGATATATAAACGAAAAGCAACACATGCATAATTTCACAGAATCTCTTTCAGGTGTGTTGGGGGTGATTATATTTGACCATCAGGTCTGTAAGCTATTTGAAATGGGCTTGAAACATAACATCTAATGAACCGACACCGTTTTGCAAAGCTACCCGTTCTCACAAGAACAGCAAAAACAGTTGTAGAGATGATGATATGTGAGAACTTTCAAAGCGCCTTCAGTTTAGGGACCTGATGGGGGTCTCTTCAATCTCAAATTATTAGTAGAATTTTGTGGGAAACATCCAGTCACCTTTTAAAGCTATACAGTTGGCGATTAAAGTCCAAGAACGAAGATATAGCGATCTAAGTAGTCCAAGCACAGCACATTGACAGGCATGCGCCTCTTGCAGGTCCGCCGAGAGCTTTCGGAGGCCAAGGGACAAGACTGAGAAATGAGGCCCGCTGCGAGCGAAGGGAGCAGAAAATTTGTTTGATCATGCCCTTCAGATTGGCATAAAATGCATTTCGGAGCATTTCCTGCAGTCAGAATATCAAAAATCTTTAATTATGAGGCCCCGCATGCCCTGGGCAAATTGCCCCTCCTGCCACCCCCCCTCGGCGGCCCTGGCCTCTTGTACCATTTATACTTTGTTAAGTTAATTGCTACCAATAAATTTTCACGTGCTACGAGTTTTCAAATAAATTTTCAAACGAATTTTGACACATGGCTTTGGTAAATTGATTTTACTGTTGCATAAGTTCTCGTAAACAAACTGTTGCATAAGACGATGACATCAAAGAAAACACAAATTCAAAGTCAAGGCTGTTTGAAATTTGGCATCCAATGGAATTATGGTTCTCGCTTCTGCTTTCGTCACTATGATGAACTGTCTTGGCCATTTCACCGTGAATCACTTTGCCTCGACTGCTTAGTGGCATTTCTTTGCCAGCTGTTTTATCATCTACATACAACTCCCAGCGCAAATCGGTCGGATATGAAAGCAACTTGCGATAAACACCAGGGACGTTAAGTCGTAACTTCCGAATGTGAAAGTCCCCTCTCTTAAGGTCATCTTCTTTCAAGATACTTTCATACAATTCTTCAATATTCTTCGGGGTGTCAATCTTGAACCCTGGGAGTGGAAGGACGACGTGTGAGATATCATAAGTCCCCTCTTGGACATCATCCTTCGATACAATATGGAAATCACCAGCTCTGCAACCTTTCCCATTATCCTTCTGGGAAACGATATCTCCTTCTACAACCGCAAAGCCTAGCGCCTTTACTCGATAGGTTGCAATCTTATTCCATACTAAACTGCAATAGCTATGGACGTACATTAACCTTACAGCATATGGCAAACCAAACAAAGCCTTTAGACAACCATCTTCATTAAAACCATACTGATTCAAGGCTTTCAACACTACTACCTCTCTCGTTTTCCAAACAGGCATCTTCTTTATTGTCCCCGCAATATCTCTTGTTTCTTGAAAATACTTCTTTGCATTGTCAACATCATCATCATAACCTGAAGGTGTCAGTATCAAGTCAACAGCTTTTATAAAATCTCCTTTCAACATGGCTAAACCGATATCAACTGAACTGATTGAACTATCCTCAAATCCGAATCTTTGTGGACCAAAGTAATTCACAAAACCGTTTTGCCTCACATTTGTAACTGCAGTTGCTACAACTTTCGTCACAAGGTTAATATCTCTGCTTTGCTCTACCTCCACATCACGAACAACTATTCTGAATAGATTCCCTGATAGATCTCCTAATCTTAACCTCTTATCAACTTTCTCAATGTTTGAAATCTCAAGCTCATTGCCTTGAAAAGCTTCGTTGAAACTCGTTAGATCTTTTATGTTAAGTCCTTCAACTGTGACATTCTGGTATGTGACTGCCTTCTTGTCCTTAACACCAGTGTAGTTAAAATCTGACGGTTTCACCTTCAAAACACGTGACAGCTTGTTTATTGCATCAGACATTTCTACATTTCTTTTACAAAGAGTAAACTTGTAGATAAAACTATGCTTATCTTCTCCAGTACTTCCCAAGCTTGCTTCTTTAAAACCACGTTTCCTTCTGAACCGAACATTTATTTCACTGATCTTTTTGTCAGTAGATGGACTGAACGTCTTTGACTCCAGAAATGACCCAAAATGTTTGCTTATCAAATGATGTATCTTTGTACGCTGCCCTTTGTTTATTCCAGCTTTCAAAACAAATGTTGATTTGTCCATTAAAATCATCTGACTGTGGACGAACCTGAAGAAATCGTCAATGTATTCAGCGGAAATCCCAAGTGAGATGAATTCGTTATAAACAGGATCTTCTGAAACATAAATTTCGTATTTTCCAGTATCATTTTTCATCGTAGTCGTTTTTAAATGTGGAAATAAAAACCTTATACATTGATGAAGCTGTGCTCTGTTATTTTTATCCTCGAAGATTCCCAAACAAACAGTATCTCTACTTTCTTTTCCAAATTTCATGTCAGCAATTTTATCAAAAATTGATTCAGCTAAGAGCTGTTTCAAAATTCCCTTGGGATCTTGAGGATTCTCAATTTTCGATTCCAAGTGAGAAATTTCTTTCATTTTATCATCAGTCTCTCCTGGGACATTATTGCTATGTCTAGGATGAACCTCTGGCAAAACAGAGCATTTTTGGAGCCTGTTTTGAGCAACAATTTGTACTTTCACATTGTTACCAGAACTTAGTTCTAAATGTTGCTCTTCTTGAACATCATCAATGATGCTTTCAGTGCCTTTATAAGGGGACCTTAATCCAGTAATGTTTCCATCAGTACCTATTTCCCTTACTTCAAAGTCTTGCCAATTAGTTTTGATATTTCCAGTGAAACCATCATGCTTTGAAACAAAACATTCAACTCCAAACATATTTTCATTCTATTTCATACCAGGTTTATAGAATTGAATGATGTGGACATTTGTAGATCATTTGGACAGGGATTTCTTCGGTATTTACAGTAGTTGCCATCTACAAAACAAACTTATTTTGTTAGTCAGTGGACTGAAGGGGGACCGAATAGAAGCTGGCTGTCTAAGGAAATGACAGCTGCAAATCACTCCAGGTTGGAAATCCAAGAAATCTTAACCGTAGCTTCTGAAAGAAACAGCTGCAATGTGGAACTTTCAAAAGCATGAAAAGCAAAGTTGGTGGGAAAAGCGCAACTTCAGACATGATGTTATCCTTATTTGGATTGAAAAGTACTTCTGAGTGGGTGTTTCCTTGCTTTTAACATATTTGTAGAGAGCCAACAGTCTTCTTTTTCAACAGGCAATTTTGCTGACTAACAAACTCTCATTCTCTTTCAATTGCAGGGCTGTAGGAAACAGCTGCTGATTGGGGGGGGGGGCAATTGTTCTTACAACAGAGAACAATACATCTATTTAATGCTTGTGACATAGCAACATTGTTTTCAAAATTATTGGGGAGGCTTGAGCCCAACCTGCTACCCCTCTGCTTCCTATGGACCTGAATTGTTAACAAATCCAGACATAACATAGTGAGGTGTGAAAGTCCAAACTCTTTTCACTAAAGGACCAAATGTGGAGTCATTTTCATAGTATCTTTATGGACAATTTTGGCCCCAATGAATGTCCTATGGCAGTGGGGCATCTATCCCATCATGTATACCCTCCCTTGCCTTGCCAAAGAACAACATTACTGTCTTGTAACTTGGAAATCAATTTAAATGAACTTTAACACTCCATATTCCCAAGTGTGACAGTGGTTTTAACCAGTCTGCACTTCCTTCTGATTCTCCGGAAGATCTTCCCTGCGCCACTTTGGCTGAAACAATAGAGTCTATTGTTGAGCTATTGTTTTCACCTGCACACTTCCTCGCACGAGAAACAGCGAGTGCAGTCTGGGGTTTTAAAGGTAATGTAAGTATATAAAGAAAGTGTCTCGAGCCACTTGCGTTCAAAGTCTAGCCCATCAGATATCATGATTTCTTTTTGTGGGTCATAAAACGGAAATTTCCCCTTCATATCACAGCCTATTGTTTTTTGTAAAGTTATTCTTGTCAAAGGTTTTTATGTGGCCCCCCCCAAGCGGGGCCTCTCATCACGCCATCACGTCAATTTTTCCGCCATTTCACGCCATCACGCCGAAATATTTTCCATATCACGTTCACGTGCACAATTTCTCGGTATAAATATTTTTTTCAAAGATCTGATGTGCACTATCACTATTCATTTTATTGATGAAGTTTGAGCGTAAGTATTGCAGTAAAACTCATTCACAAACATGGTGTTCCCAAACATTGGTGCCCGGTTATGTCGTCACTGTGATGGAGATGCAACTTCAACGGTTGATCTTCTAACGGGGTTTATTGATTCACTTTCCTTCCATCTCAGTTTCTCTCAGGTAATGTTCTTCACGCCTACAATACACTCGTTGTGTTGTTCCTTTCTAATTTTTTCATCACGTCAGCACAAAGTTTTAGTCCCCACGTCATCACGTGCTCAAAAATCAGTTTTCACGTGCACGCAAGCAACGTGGATCACGCCATAACATGCGGAAAAGGCAGCTTTCACGCCATCACGAGCAATAAATCGGCTAATCACGCATCACGCCAGATCGCTTGGGGGGCCACTTTTGTGTGTGCCCAGTTTGCATTCTTTGATTTTGGCGCGGGGAAGCTTATTCTGAAATAAATTTTGGCGCATCTGAGGGTTGGGGTTTTTTGTAAATTTCATATAAAAACAGCTACAGATGGTGTTATTACAGGCTTATGGCGCGGCTGCGGCCGGAAGCAGTCGAAATGGCGCGGGGAAGATCTTCCCCGCGCACTGCAAAGAATGCAGACTTGCTGGATTCGCTCAAAATGCTAGGTTTAAATTTAGATCCTTTTTGCTTGCTTTTGTTTGCCTCTATAAGTGCCACCAGCCTTTGGTCAGTGGACAATAGCACTGGCTTTCTAAGCCTGAAGCCGTATACTGCCGGTATACTGTACCTCACGGACTCTCTCTCATGCTTCATGCATATTTTCTATCCACCATCTTGGCTTCCGCGTTTGATTTGTTTGAAAGAGGTGGCCTGGTACCGAGTGACGAAATCGTCCCGCCAAAATTCATTAATAGGCCTAAAAGCAGTGCGAAGTGAACAGCGTGAAAAAGATCAGAAACAAACAAGAGTGCCAAGCAAAACCAATGGCAGCTTCATCAAAGAGAAAGTCTGATGAAGATGAAGACCTTTTCAAGTACGGAAATGCCGTGCAGTTTTCTTTCGGTAAAAAGCCGCGAACAACCAAACCCGCTGTTGTGAGGGAGGATCTCTCATCTGCTGACGAGAGTGAATCTGATGATGAACACAGCTCCTCGGACTCTGAAGAGGAGGATCAGTGGAAGAGAACTGAAAATGTTTCATCCGATGAAGAAAGTGAAGCTGAAGAGGTTAAAGGTGTTGGCGCTCTAGATGGGTATGAGGGATTCGCTTTCTATGAATGGCCTCGTCTCTCAAAATAAACAAAAATGGTCGTTGTGAAAACCCAGGAGGAGTAGTTAATTCAAATTCATGAAAAACTACCTCACTGCAAATTTTTCACACCAATCAATGCAAGAAAATTGTCTATAAAACAAGCTGTGGTCAAACCACAAAACAGCAACTGAAGAACAACTTTCCGACATGAGTTTGTTGCCCACGCTGGAAAACATGTATGTTACGCCAAATATCTTTGGCGTGGAGAAACGTCAAGAACAATAAAAGAACAATAGGTCTATTGTCTTTAGACAATAGGTGTGGCGTAAACCTTTGGCGTAACAAAAACGAACTTTCCACACTGGTTTTTCGCAGTTGTAAACAAGGAACCAAGGTTTAGGATTGTTGTTCTTTGAATCTAAATTGCTTAACAATGGCCATTGTTCCCTGCAGTTTTGCAAAAATTCTTGTTTGAATTTGGTAAACATGGCCCTTATGAAAATTATTGAAGGGTGATCACACATGCTGTCATCCCCACCCTAGTGGTGGACACTTGCGGATGAAGGGATGCAACCTGCCCCAATTTTGGTTTGACCTAGAAGGGCCTTTTGTTCAAAGAAACTATGGAATAAATACAATTAAGATAAACTATGGAATGTTGCTGAAACAATTATAGCTCTGCCCCCAATATTTGCAAAGTGTCCTCCATTGCCCATCCTGCCTGCTAGTTATGATACAAGGAAAAATTCTGTACCAGCAAAAATGTAGTGTGATCAAATTTATTGCAAGTGAACCATTTATCAATCCTATGAAGGTTGAGAAATTTCAGGTTTAAAAGTATAGAACTCTTCACTTGGGCAATTTCATTATTTTGTTCAAGGACAAATGATTCTCAAGAATTTCTTTCACCCTCACCACCACCTCCACCACGAGTGATGAATGTGAATGTCAACAGAAAAGTTAGCAAGCAGACTGCATCATCTCTCAAGTGAGTAAAAATCAAGATTTCTGGTTGTATGCTTGAAACTGGAACATATGAATATGTACTGAACGGGTAATGTTTTACATTATTTCATACCTCTCAAAGAAATTCTTTTGTAAGAATGTGAAGAAGTTCTTAAAATTCTAAAAAGTTCTTCAAAATTCAGTGCAGGTGCACAGCCTTTTACACTCCTTCATTAGTATGAACAAGAAAGCTACACTAAAGAAAAATTTTGTCAAAGAAAAAAAAATTAATTCAGTTGGGTTACCTTTAGAAAAATTGCGTCAATATCCCTCCCCCCATTTATTTTGAATTTTTCGGAGCTGGCACTGCCACTGGTTTTGTTGGAGGTAAGGAGCATTATATTCTAAATCAAAGATGGAAGTCTATTTTTTGACAATGATTTGATTCTTTTACTTCCAAAGATGAGCCAAATTTCACCTATATACATTCTTTTTTTTCAGAACACTGAATAATGTGCTGAGGGTTTTGAATGAAGAACAGTCACCCAGTCCAACAACGTTCACACCAAGGGTAAGAAGTCATGTGGGAAACGATATCATGCTGTTGGATGATACAAGCCCCTCAGGACGGGAGATAATGGTTAAAATTAAATGTCATGGAATTGTCAATAAGTACAAAATAAACGAGGTTAGTGTGAATTATTTGTCAAGAGTGCATTATCACAAAGTAAAAAATGTGGTTTCCATTTAGTTTGCATAGTTTGATCTGTGCAAAGATTGTTTTAAGTATGTTTCAGATGTCAATGTTTTCAAATTGCTTGCGTAAAGAGTTTGATTTTTTTGCACCAAATATACACAAACTCTATACAAACTTGCAAAATCCAAGAGAACAATAAAGCACACTCCATGGAAACTGACTGCAAAGTTTGTACAAACCCTAGTTGTTCTAACAAGTCAATATCTGCAAAGTGATCTTAATGTCTGCAGCCTTTTTATTGGATTCAGAGCAGAAAACTGAACTTGGCGTTGGAAAAACAGAAATGGATGAAAAATGATGGAATCTGATTTTTCTCTTCACAATTCTTAGACATTTTTTCTTCCACGACACTCTCAAGATGTTTAAAGTAGAAAGCATGTAGGAACCACCAATTTCAGCAGTCTTTCTCTCCATCATTACCTTTCTTGGGACCTCTTTGAAGTAGCACCTGTTGCAATTTCCCCTCTATCCCACAGTCTGTACACCTGGATATTTGTTCTTTTCAAGAAGAAATCTTTTTTGAGCACAAGTAAACAGAACCATTACCTTAATTCTTCAATTTACAGAAAGAAAGTTTCACAAAAGTCATTAATCAAATAGCTGCAAAAGAAAATGTTTTGCCAGAAAGGGTCCTTCTATATTTGGGTGAAAAAACAATACATGGACATGAAACACCAGCTGGTATTCATTGCACTGTTGCAGACATTCTAGGTACGTCATTTTAGGCTGGCCCATCAGAATAAAATTCATACTGGGGAGCTTGTTAATAATTTGATGATACCTTGTTTTATTTTTGAGTTATCCACTACTTTCTACGATTGGCTGTCATTTTGGTTGCAAATAGTAAAGAACGTGTACCAGGATGACTATGTTTCCAGAAGGAAATTGAATCAAGAACTTTTCTGCAATTGACATGCCTTTCTAAATATCAAATCAGCCCATGAGATAATTTCTATTACATTTATTCAGCTTAAGTGAAATGTCTCCTACAGTTGTAACCTTCTAATGATCAGATACCCTTGTGTTTCAATATATTATCACTAATTTGATGTCATCAACTGAAACTTGATATCAGTGGATAACTTGGAAACAAAATGAGATATCAATGAAATTTGAACATGATTCCATATCATTCAAACATGCCATTCTTAACCATAAGTGGTTACAGTAGGTTTAAACACCCCCTCACCCCTGAAAAAATGTTGATTTGCAAGCTTATTACCCAGCATTCCAGCAGAGTTGTGAATCATCATGACACCAGTATTCTACTCCACAGACAACATTGTTCTGAGATGAGAGGGGGAAATCACAAAGCAAGGCAAAGTTAGCAATGGTGTTTTAAGACTTTTGACAGGCATTGTAGATCATATCACCAAATGTCTCCTAAAAGTTTTGCTCCTACTTTTGTTCCTTTCACTTGATTCAACTGTTTTAATCAACCAAATTTTGAGTGGTTTGTAAGCCCTAACATTTCAAGAGCATTGTAGATCTTTGGGATTATCTCTGACACAAATATGTCTGAGGGATGGTTACATTTTGCAGAATGTGTAATTGCAATTGACAATGATGATGCACATGATAAAGATGATGACGATGATGGAAAAATAACAATAAAAATACAAACAAATGAAGCACATTCTAAAAAGGAATATCAAATTTTTAAGGTAAGTAAGCATCCATTTTTCAAGATCAGTGATTTTTCTGTGCAATCAAAAAATAAGTTGATAAATGGTTCTTCTTGGTGAAAATTTTCTGCTTTGAAGTCTGCAGTCAATGGCTGCAGTCACACTGTTTGTTTTTACTTTGTGACAGCTGTGAAAACATTTTAGCCCTGGGAGTTGACTCCAGAAGCAAACTACTGTGCAAAACGATAGGCACAACAGAGTCCCAGCTGTATTTCAGTGTTTTTTGAGAGAATGAGAGATAGAAAGCCTTGCATAGATGTCACATTTATGTCATATCACTGTGTGACCAGATGTTGGTGTACCATTATACTGCCATACTTTGATGACTAAAATAAATTACGAGAAAGTGAAGCAATCCTCATCATGACTGAATTAGGAGCTTGATATTCTGAAAGAAATTACTTTTTGTAATAGACCTTTTTCCTTCTCAAGAAAGAGGTTTGAATTGAGCGTCCAGGTCTAGTAAATGTGTGAAGGAAAACAAAAGTATGACCCCCGTTATCGGCATAAAGATTGCAAGCTGTGGCAATCGGATTTCAGAGCACTTTTCAGAGAGCTTATTATCAACAAATTGGCATGTTAGTTCAGTCAATACAGAGGCGGTCTTTTTGCTTTGTTTCTCATTAATTTCATTCATTGTTAGCTGACTTTTCTCTGAATTGAATAACAATGGTTGAAAACAGCAAACTTTGATTCACAACTCACAAAATGAAACCCTTGCATACTTGCCCTTTTGAGCTTTAACTGTTACATCACATAATCAGCTAAAAATAAATGAAAATAATGAGAGGCAAGGACAAAAGGTAAATAAAACTTGCCAGCTCACTTTGGGTAAAATTATCATTGATTAACGCTCTGAAAATGTTCTGAAATCTAAAGCAACTTGCTGCAGCTTGCAGTGTTCATGCTGAGAAAGGTGGTAATAACTTTGTTTTCATTGGCAAAATTTATCAGATTTGAACGCTTAATCCAAACCTAGAAATGCAAAGGTCTCCTGTCAGTACTTTTTGTAGTATGCTTTGAAACTAGTAAGCTTTAAAATGGATGGAATTTGCTCGTTTAGAACCAGTCACAAGGTTGGGTATAGATATGAAGATTATGTGGTACTATTTGTTCCACTTGTCCAAATGAGAAATTTCAAAAGCTTTATCATTTAATCACTTTTTGTTTATTTTTCAAACAGGAGTAGTGTTTGGGAGTCCTAGTATTATTTTCTCATTTTATGAGGAGTTTAGTAGATTGTTCTCCACATACTATTTATTTTACAAATTATTTTGCTTCAGACTGCTCCTGTACAAACAATCATCGAAAAATACTGCATGGAAAAGAACCTTCAATTGAATAAAGTAAAGATATATTTTGATGGTGAAGTCATCAGTTTAAAAGATACACCAATGAGTTTGGATATGGATAATAACGATATTTTGGATCTGGTACAGTCGTGAATCAATTTCCTATTTTTTCTTTAGTTGCTTTCAAATTATTGATTCAACCTGGTCAGGCTTACTTGGCAGCTGCATAGGAGCTAAGAATAGACCATTTCGACAATTAAAAAGGAGACTAGGGAGAGCTGTTCGTTCTGGTAAATGGCTGCCACGGAGCTTCTACGAACGATAGATTTCCCTCCACAAAAAATTTGATTTTTAAATTCATGGTTGAAACAATGAATCTTTGAGAAACAAGTCCCCAAAAAGGTAGCTGCAAGGATTTCCCATGACTCATATACCTCATAGCGAAAGGGAGACCTCATATCAAACGGCTTTGGCGGCAAAACGGGGGTGTATTCGTCAGTTTCCTTCAAAGTTATGCGATCAGATCAGAATGTCAAAGCCAGATGGTCTTCCAGCTAAGGCAGAGCCCCTATACTTTCTCCGTCCGTAAATGTATGAAATTTCAGGCAGAATTTTCAGACCTTTAGACTGAATTGCCTGGAAGGAACTTAAAAAACCACACATTATAGATGTTGGCTATATAGCATTTAGAACAAGTGTTTGACTCTTTTGGTTTATGATTTAGAAAATTTCATATCCAAAATTACAGAAAGTCCAACTGCATAATTATAGCAAAGCTGTTAAAGATTCCTGCAAGCTATCCAAATCCAATTCATAGAAGTTCACAAAAACGTTCTTTGATTAACTGGAACTTATTCTGAAATTTCATGGCAGAAATTTTGCGGAAATCTGAAAAGAAGCAACGTGGAAGCCCGGGCGTGGAAGTCAGCACCTCAGATCATGATTTCTGAACTTTCTGGACAAATCACCTGAAGTCTTGCAGCCTTTAGCTAACGCGGACGCTTATTTCTTAAAGCCTTAGCAGTTCCCGTATCAGCTTGACCGCTCTGTATATAATTCGTTTATATGTAAACAAACTGTAGTGCACCGTAATTACACAAAACAATCTTATTTTAAGCGTGTTGCACGATTTAGTCTTTGACATTAACATATAAGAATAAGATAAATCGTACCTTGAGCAAAGGTACCTTGAGCAATCGTATTGAAAACAACTCTGCTCAAGGTACGATTTATCTTATTCTTATATGTTAATGCACCGTAAATAGTCGTGAATAAAATGATCTTGTTGATTTGTATGTGATACAGAACCTACATTGACTAGTATGGTTCGGGAAGGGTTGATATAGGAATATGATGGGCAGTTATGCTGCACAAATTTATATTGTGACTTTTCGATAGTGCTTACTTAACATTATTCGTAGCATTGGAATCAAATCTTTGAGTCGGTTATAAATCTTAAGTGGCAATCTTGATTATTTTCAGAATGATGCGTCTTCTTAATTCAAAAAGTTTTATGGTTACAGTGTTTGTAACGTCATCAGATTTCTCAATCGTAAACAAACAAAGCAACAGATTTCTGTTTACTGCCATATTATAGGCCTTCATAAGCCATGGTTTTGTTGAAGGTTGACCGTTTTTCCAAGATCAACTTTGGATTCACAATGACTTTAATTTTTCGATGCTTCTCATGAATCCTTTGAATAAAAAGAAAATGCGATAGTTCAAAAATTGATCAAGACATATAGATTGCTAATGAACAAAGTGCTTGAACTTCATTTCAAACCATAAAGATCAAATGAAAGATGCATCCACCAATCTTGCTATGTTTTTTTAAAAATTTGATTCCTATGCTGTTATTCGTACTGATATATAAACAAATGATTTGTGGTAAAAAATTTTGAAATAGCCTTAAAGACCCATTGCTAACCATGATCCCTTGTGGCGCCAAAGTCGACTTTCGTATTATCTGAAAGTCATTTTTGGCCTAAATTCCCTTTGTCTTGCGTTTCATTTGGCGCACAAAGGATCACGGTTAGCAATGGGTCTTTAAATAGCGGACTCATCATAATAAACCCAAAGAATAATAATCAAAATATAAGAGAAACAAACCTGTAACTAGAGAGAAAACTGTTAAACCGGCAAGAATATCAAGGAATTGCTTACAAACAACGTTATTTCATCAAATTATTTCACCAAATACGCGTTTCGTCGCACACTCTTCAGTTTGGTATAATAACGTTGTTGGTAAGTGATTACTTGATTTCCTTGCAGGTTTAACAGTTTTCTCTCTAGTGACAGGTTTCTCTTATATTTTGATTATTGTTCTTTTACAGGAGTTGACAGTGTTTCCCTACGGGTTACAAGTTTATTGTACATCCATGGGTTTATTATGATGAGTCCACTATTTAAGCTAATTTAAAGTACTGACATTAATACACTGCTGAACCGTATCTTAGTGGTTGTAAAGTTTGCTGAAGTTTTAACACTGGATATTTGATGATATAAAATTATCATACAATTGCTTGGAATTTTGATATCTTTCGTTTAGTTTCAGCCATTTTCGAAAAAAGTTTGGCGTTAATAGGATGACGGTTTCTGACTGCTTGATGCAGACATACACTAGTTATTTCAAACACGCACTCTTACACTGTTTAAAATAAATGGGAAATAAACACAACTATATTCTAGGATATACACTCGGGACAGCATTAGAGCTTTTGTAGGTTCTGCTAAGAGAAGAATTTGTTTATTTGGTTCAGAAGCCGAGCAGAAGGAATTATAATTCTCGGATAGTTAGACCTTAAAGACAAATGATGGCTATATACCCTGGATACCAGAGCCTCTGGTACCCAGGGTAACGGATATATAGCGTCTAGTTTAAAAATAGAACAAAAGATGGGCGCCTGCCATCATTGGTCCAATTTTTTGATATAACCTCTCGAGATCATGAAATACAATGGAATACAACTGACTATATTTAGATTGCCCAGGCCCCTGATTTAAGTTGCCTTACATCTCCGTCATTTGCAAGGAAACAATGAAACAATTACTACACAGCTCCTGAATCAAATAAACAAATCCGCGAAACAGAACTTTAGATTTACCCTTCTTCTTTCATTGTAAGCACATAAATTCTCCTAAAAATCACTTTTCGCCTGCATAAGGCGAGAGTTTGCCCTACTGGTTTCGGGGTAACTTTTGCGGCCGTGTTTGTTTTGATTTACTGGCTGAGAGAATTCCCTTTGCCTTCAATCGCTTGTTACTTTGCATTGAGGTGTCAATCAAAAGCAACTGATGATATTATATTACAAAATCTGCCCTTGTTTGTTACGGTTCCAAATTGTACAGTGAATCCAAACTGAACGGGGTCTGCAAGCCCAATATTCGGGTCCCTTTGATACCATTCGCCAACTTAACAGGAATGTCACCACCTTTGCCCCCAAGCTGAAGTTCACCAAGTCTACTGTTAACCAATCTCATGGAGAAATCCCAAGTCTACCGTTTGTCAAGGAGACAATAATTTTTGACAGTATCGAGGTGAGCTCGAAAAAGAAACATGAGTTTCATCCACATGGAAAGCATGATGTTGGGAGTAGGCGTATATTCCCCGACAGCGGAGATGCATAATCAATCAGTTCTACTAATTATGGATCTTTAACAGCGAGATCATTGTTTAGATTCAACGAAATCCTACCCATTTACTGAGAAGAAGGAGTGATTTGACACAGTATTTGTTTAGTTGATTGTGAATTTTTTGACAACCTACGTGATGAAAAGATTTGAGCTTGCTATCGTTTGTTGTAAGAAATCCCAATCAGCCTCGATGCGAAGAGGAGGTGAGGTAGAAGTCTTTGATTTTGTTACACCGCACCAACGCGGATTCCTTAGCAAATCTAGTGGGAGATTTTGTTTTTCGAGGGGCTCGTGAAGCTCTTGATTATTGCAAGCAAGGAAAAATAATATCATTATGTATCTATCCCTGATTTATCCCTAGTTGCAAGTTTGCTTTCTGAGACAAACACAAAACTGTTTCCTCATTGGGCAATAATGCACCGTGTTTGTAGCTTAGAAATTAACGTTCATTGCCTCGATATTACTGCTTTTCTTTGTTGTTTTATCTTCGCTCCAAGCCTAACCAGTGCTACAAATCATTTTCAAATGCTGCGCGCTGCGCATCCTCGTTTGTGGCAGTTTGAAACGAGGATGAACGCTGTGTAGAAGCTAACTGTTCAGACACGCAGGAGCCATTTGAATTTGGTTCGTAGCACTAGTTAGGCTTGAGCCGAAGAGAAAACAACAAAGGAAAGCAATGATATCGAGGTAATGAACTTTAAAGGGGCTGTGCTGGATCTTTGTAAACAAACCGACTTTGTGTTTCGTATCAAATGAGACCAAAGATCAATGGCGGACTGTGATCACACAGCCTCGAAGTTCGAGGCAGTTTGAAATTGATGCGATTATTCGTTCTCCGGTTTCTAATTTGTCATGGATGAACTTTAATACGATGTTCTTGGGCCCTCGTTGGGCACAGGGCCCTTATTGATAACAGCACTTCATGTGTTGAAGAGGTTACCTTGTGTAAATATTGTCATTATTATTATTATGGTCTTGACGAAGACAAAAAACTTGAGAGCAAAAATCGGCTAAAACATTTGATTCCTATCTTCCTGGTATATGCTAATTTTCAAAATTCTTTCAGATGTTACTTCTGGCTGTAAGCTTCAGAGGTATGGTATCAAAAATGAAAGAGAAAACTACCTCTCTACAAAACATTGGATTTGCTAAATGATAGTAAGATACATTACCGATATGCCGATTTACAAAAATTGTAGAGATTATGTACAAAGTCTTCTTGTTTTGTTTGTAAAAACACTCATTTTGATATTATCAAACCAGCAATTGAGATAACGCATCGAAGAATTTACTTCTGTCTTCGCTTTTGATTTCGATCACTGCCAAAGAAAACAGAAAGTTAACCATTAAAAAGCTATTGTCACCCAGGGTCCTTTGCGGGCACACTGCAAATTCAAACTGTACAATAAACTTGTAACCTGCAAGGAAACACTATCAACTCCTGTAAAAGAATAATAATCAAAATATAAGATAGATCTGCAACTAGAGAGAAAACTGTTAAACCTGCAAGACAATCAAGTAATTACACTTACTAACAACGTTATCATACGAAATTACCACACCAAATACGCGTTTCGTCGCACACTCTTCATTTTGGTTGGTCTTTTGTTGTGTTAGGTATAAAACAGCCCGGTCATGTCATTGATCTGTTCTTCGCATGACCCAAACTGAAGAGTGTGCGACGAAACGCGTATGATAATTCAAACAGTCTGATAATCAAATTTGCCCAAATATCTCTCACTCATCAAAAATGTCACTTTCTTTATTGTTCTTTGCAAGGAGTCCTTCATGATTTGATCGATATTTTACAACCTTTTTCAGTCATTTTGCAGCCATGAAAATTTTGTAACGTTGAATTTATTTTTATTTCCTGTGTTCATAAGACAGCGAGAAAAATCGCACAAATACTTTGATCTATTGGCTTTTAACTAGAATTTGAATCATTCAAATCTGTGAAGTACTCTTGATGCTATGAATTTTCAAAACGGAGAACTTTTTCTGGCTCACTCGGTATAAAGTTTTTCCGGCCTCGATATTAGATTTCTTTCGTTTTTGAGCTGGAACATATTCTTAAAATATTCTTATCTTTCAAATCTGACATGAAATCTGATATGGTTTCAGGGAAACATAGTTAAAATCTGAAATAGAAACCATGCTTTAAAGTATCTCAACCAACTCGAACAAATCCTACGAGCAAACTCAACACTCAAACTTTCATACAATGTAAACAAATTCTGACAACACGTTTCAATGCTTTGTATGTAATTCGGATTGTTTGCTGGAATTTTTGACAGTAAATCATGGTTTATGCAGTCAGAAAGTATAACAATGATTAAGAAATTCTCAGTAATAAATCGTTGAAATTTCAGGAAGGTATTATCAGGAAAAATTTCGGACTAAAATTTGATGTGAGATAATCTGTTATCATCCTTTGCTTAGAAAACGCATATTTTCATCGATGTCGAATTACAAAGTTTTAAGAATTAGCAAGAAAAAACAAGAAAAAGCGAACCTGTAGGATCAAAATAATCCTGACTCGTTCGTGCTTTAGTCTTTTCCGCTGCCTGGTCGAAAGCTGCCCCAAAGAAGCTGCAAAACAATGTAAATCTTTAGCTAAAAAATAGCAGGTGAACAAAAATCCTTTCATGTTTGAAGTTTTGACCTCTGAAAAATCACTCACAAACCCTGTACCTTGTTTAAGAGATTCTGCTACTTAATACCTTTTATAATTTTTTACACATAATATCCCTTCAGTTAGATTAAAAAGAAGAAGAAATCATACGAATTCCAATATATAATAAAAGTAAGTATTGTTCTTCCAGGGAGTCGTGCTTTCTACTATCATGTTTTCATCCTCGCTCAAAAGATAATTTTTCAAATTTTTTGTTAGATTGATGACGCGAGGATATTTTTCGTAAGTTTATAGGAATATCATTCCAGGCCTTCAGACCAGAGTAATAGAAACCGCTTGTGGCAGAACTCAAGGTTTAGTCGTGGAATATGGAGACCCGAAATAACCCGAAATATTTCTTGTGCAGTAATATTTCTGTTTGAAACTTCAGTCAGGTAATAAAGATAAATATTTCTGCTCTCAAAGCACAATACCGACAATAGAGGCATCTGTGCTCAAGTTGGCTATCAAGAAAAGTTTTAAGAGCGTTTAACTATTGCTTAAAGCTAAATTCACATTGCTGGCCCCAAAAAATCTGTATACCTTCTTTCAGGACTCCCGGTACAGTCCGTCAAGAAGGACGTTTCTGGATGTGAATTCAGAACGACATCTATCAGCTGTAGGCAGCAAGAAAACCGTAGTTCGACCCCGGGGGGGGGGGCACTTCGATGTTTTCGGTACCGGGTATGTGCCGCTGGACAGGGTATAGTTTTCACCATTCTTGCTCCCGAGCCGGGTATCGTTTTCTGCAGAAATGCTCCCAAAAGGGTATACTCTTTTCAAATTTTTGCTCCCAGACAGGACTACATCGTATTTTCTTGATCCTTTGCTCCCACACAGGGTGTGGTTTTTTGCCATTTTGCTCCCAGACGGGGGTATTTAAATTGAGGAAAATGCTCCCAGACAGGGTGAAAATCACAACACCTCAAAGGCACACACCCGTACATATTAGGACCAAGTGCCCCCCCCCCCGGGAGTTCGACTTACATAACGAGGATAGATTACGTAACACAACAACATCAGTCGCTTTTAACTGACATAGTAATTCCACGCGTTTAGCGGTCGCAGACAAAGGGAATTCTCTCATTCAGTATTTAGAATACACAAAGCCGTAAAAACTGCTCTGAAACCTGGGAAGTTAGCTCATTCGTTTTCTTCCCAGAAATGGTTTTTAAGAGCAGACATGTGCATGCATCGACAGATGAATGATATATGTAAGGATCTGCCTCAGGTTTTTTATTTGTGCGGAAGTTGATTGGCAGGTGGCTCAATTCTCATATTTTTGGGTGTAATCAAAATACTTACTGCTCAGCCTGTGAACGAACAACTAAAAGCCCTAGGCAGGTTGTTAGATGTATCCTTCTTCTGTCGATATATGTTCATTTTTGCTCTTACATATCATTTCTGGAATGCACAACAAGCGAAATAGCTACCTTACTTTCACTGCAACTTTTGCGGCTTTGTTTGTTTGAATTATTGGTTGAGAGAATATTCTTTGTTTGCATTTGCAAATCGCTTTGAATTGTGTTGTCAATTAAAGCAACTGATGCTGTTGTGTTACAAAATCTTTCGTTGCTGACTTCAACATTAAGGAGTTTACGAAAGTACGGCGTCAACGGCAGCTACAGCGCAATGTTGCTTTTTGTTTCAGAACTTTAGATTCGGAAGGTTCTTGCATTGTTTTCCCTTCGAATTTTCTTCCCTTGAAAGTTTCTAAAGTTGTCGTTTTCAATTTCTCAACTTGGAAACCCTATTTCTGGCATTCTGTACTGCAGATCTAGGCCTTCGAAGTAAAACTCTGTGTTTCTAAATGTTTGTTTTCATAGAGAAAAGATTGTTTTCAGGCATCTCCGAGTTATAGGGGGGGCCTCATTTTGGCCTTGTGGATGATACATAAAAGTAAATTAACGGGGTTAAAAGTTGCCCTTCTTTTGTGCTATGTTTGGATTATGTCGCTATATCTCCGTTCATTTACTTTAAAGCCAGCGTACGGAAACAAAAATTGCCTTGCAGAGTATCAGATGACATTCTGGCGGGCGTTGCCGTCCTGGTTTCGTAAAGTCTCTGTTACTTACTTTCGCGTGAAGTCTTCTCCAATCGGAGGGACACCAGTTAAAAGACAAGTCCCTGTAACGAAAATGTTCACAAGGTTAGATATCTCATAACAACATGACGGGAAAAAATTGAATGTGCAAACAGGATTTCACCAACGATTTTCTTACGAAAAAACCCTTATAAGATACTGAAAATATTACTTGACTAATTATTCTACGAATGGAACTCAATAGCTTATTGTTACATCATTTTCACTTGTTTCCTGCATCATATTACGTAGAAGGTACTCAAATAATGTCTAAAGCTTGGAGACGGTTCAAAGAACTTTAGTTTGAAATGTTCACCGGAGTTGAAGCAGTAAACACGAAGACTGTTATGGAACCTTTAAGAAATTCGAAGAGAAGAAAGTGCTAACTCAAATTCTTAGTTTCTAACGAAGAAAACCTGTATTCTAACATGTCAAAAAAAATCGTCATGAATTGGTAATTGGTAACTTTCAAGTCACACTTCAATCTAGCAAGATGTTTGATAAATTACCGGGTGAGCAAGAAAAAAGTTGCCACTTTTGGAAGTACATCACAGATTTGAATGATTCTAATTCCAGTTCAAAGCTGAAAGATTGAAGTATTTTTGTGATTTTTCTTGCTGTCTTACAAGCACTAAAGTATAGCTAAATTCATATTTATAAACATTTCATGGCTGCAAAATGACTGAAATAGGGCCTAAAACGTTCATCAAATCGTAAGGACTCTCCTTAGACAGAACAATAGGAGTTAGG
The DNA here is from genome assembly GCA_964020215.1 of Aurelia sp. 3 sensu Dawson et al. (2005). Classification (NCBI taxonomy): domain Eukaryota; kingdom Metazoa; phylum Cnidaria; class Scyphozoa; order Semaeostomeae; family Ulmaridae; genus Aurelia; species Aurelia sp. 3 sensu Dawson et al. (2005). Next base: position 2,133,865 of record OZ026589.1, on the reverse strand, counting down.
TGTTTCACCTCTCTCCAGAGTTGTAAGACATAGATTTTCAAACAAACACTATGGAGACGGTACTGCAGAGGATAGCTCTCGCCCATGAGAAATCGCATTTCCTTTATTGTACTGTGCAATGAGTTCTTTGTGATTTGATGAATGTTTTAGGCAATTTTTCAGTCATTTTGCAGCCATGAAATTTTTGTGAAGTTGAATTTACCGATATTTCTAGAGCTCGTAAGACAGCGTGAAGAATCGCGAAAGTACTTCGATCTTTTGGCTCTTAACTAGAAATTGAATCAATGAAATCTGTGAAGTACTCTTGATCCTATGAATAATCAAACGTGGGAACTTTTTCTGGCTCACCCGGTAGTTAAAAAATACTCAGATATAAATACAGGATAGTACAAGAACTAAAGCCAGCTGGCAATCAAATTTAAACTCTTTAGTCTGAGCTTTAGCCTAAAGCGAAATTACTTATCTGTTCTGCTTAAACTGATGGTGAAGGAGAAGTTGTGGTTTTCAGTGCCAAGCGCTGGCAACATAGAAGCAGCTAAGCACTAACTAAGTTTACGATCCCTTGTCATGACGCTCGAGTGGTGGGACACTACATGGTATCGAGCCGTGTCCGCCGGCCTGTTCTAGCTGCAAAGTTAGAGGATTAGACCATCTCGCCACAACAACTTCTGCCCAATCCTGAACGCAATCATCGTGGTATAAAGGCCAGTTCCCAATTATATTTTTTGTCGTAATCACCTACTATTAACCTGCTAACAATGTATAATTGTACAAATATGCTAACCATTAGGCTTTGCGCACCGCACGTGAAAAAGAAACGCGACAACTTTCCAAGTTACAAAAAACAGTATGCAGCCCCTTGGTTTAGTAAGAACTTAGAACATTTGGAGGTCATCAGGAAGGATAGCTTTTTTTTTTCGTTTGGGAATCTTTGCCTGCCCATTCTCTTCTGTGTATTAATCAAAGCTAGAGTTTTCACTCTTTATGAAAGAAGCAATCTAAATTCAAACACAGGCCTCATTTCACAGACTTTAAAATTCTTAAAAGTTCTTTCGCCATACACCATGGGACAACAACAACGCACAAGGTCTCGTGGTTGGCGGAGGGTCTTAAATTAGACTCCTTTATTAGTGTGAGATGAAGAGCACCTGGGAAACTTGCAGAAGGGTGTGAATTATTACAATTCAAATCTATTGAACGCAAGCAGATGGCGCCTCTATTTATCATAATAATAGCGACTTTAGAAGGACTGCATTGAAAACTTAGGGTCGATGAAGAAGGGTCTTTCACAATATCGCAAGTTTTTCACAGTTTGCCGTCCCACAGTTTCACTTTTTCAGTGTGCTTTTTAAATATTTATGATAGAGAACGATTCTGAAAGAAATATGAAATGTGGGCCCGCTTACACCATCGCATGGGATCCAAATCCCAAAGAAAAGTAGGTTCAAAGGCTATTGCAACTCTCATTGGTTTGAATGGCTTGACAGGAAAATGTAGGCACTTTGCTACAAATCTAAAGAGAACTCTTTGATATCTCGATCATTTGGGACGTAGTCTTCAGGGCATCTGAAGTCTAGAAAATTGTCGGAAAACGGTAGACATTGCAGAGAAAATCTCGATCACCAAAATAAGGCGCATTCTGAAAACTGTACAGATCGCAGAGATCATAAGAAATACTGTCAAAGAATGCACATGCAGAAAACCGCAAAGTTGGTAGACTTCGCAGAGAAAACTCCAGAAAGAATGAGAATTCAGAAAAAGAGAGTTCGAATGTTGTTGTGAAACCCTCTAATTCTGAAACTGTTGAAGAGTTCTGAATAGTCAAACGGTAGGATTATTTCAAAGTAGCTAAAGCTTCTAGAAGCCATTCATTTCAAAAACATAGGTTATAGCATGGGTATTAGGAAACGTGGGATGTGCAATTTGGAATTAGATATTGTTGTAAAGCATCAGTAATATTAGGCCTACATTTCTGCATCATCTGTGTATCGATCTTATCTCAAATCGTCTTGATTTTGGATGTTCAAAAGGCTACTTTCCCAAATTGACTTTATTTGCAAAGCAAAGCGTACGCTCCCCTTTGAAGGAGCTTGAACAACAAAACAACTTATTTCAATTTGACGATTTGCTTTGCAAATGAGGTCGATTTGGGAAAGCAGTTTTCTGAACATCTAAAATCAAGACAACACAAGATATTATCGATCTACAAAGGTAGGCCTAATGCCTCTGATGCTTTACAACAATATATAATCCCATATAATACATTCCACGCTTCCCAGTACCCATGGTCATTGGATTAACGTCGATCTGTTTACAGATCTGGACCTATACTGTAGCATGTTGGTTTGAAATAAATCTCTTCCTTTGCTCGGTTGTTCGCCGTAGCATAGGTTCCAAATCTTAAATCTACGAAACACGGTGGGTGTAAAATTCAATGACCTATTTCTTTAAACTGAATGACTTGAACAAACTTTAACCACTTTTCTAGGATTCTACCGTTGGACTTTCCAGAAATCTTGAATATTTGTCGAAATTACGGCCTAATTTACATTTCAGCTCATTTTATGATGTGACGTCATCAAATTTCTAAATCACAAACCAGAAGAGTGAAAGAGTTTTGCTTGATACCATATTGTAGGCATCCATAAACTATGGATTTCTTGAAAACTATTTGATCTTTCGTCAACAGGTTTAGAAATTACGATAGTTTTAAGGTTTTTCTCGAAAATCCTCTTGAATTCTTAAAAAAGAAGAAAATACTGTAATTCTGAAAATATTGAAGATTTCAGAAAAGTCCAGCGGCAGATTTACTGTAAAATAGTTCAAGTTTCTTTAAAGCCGTTCAGTTCAAAGAAATTGGTCATAGGATTTACACCCACCTTTTTAAAGATTTGAAACCGATGCTGTTCGCCATTGGTACTGTAGACACAGGACTAAGTGGTGGATTGGTAGTGATTTAATTGTAAAAGCTTGAGCTTGAACCAAACCTACCTGAATCATTATCAAGTGGAACAGCAAGAATAAACGGAAGACTGTTTGTTTTCTTACTCTTCGTCTGAAAAATAATACAGAATAAATTAGCAAAGAATAAATGACAATCTAAAATTATGGCCTACAAGCCACTCTATGACTTTAAGAATACCTTTTAAAATGTACATCAAAGTCCGTTATATGACAGTTGAACCAAAACTATTTTACAGAACTGAGAGGAAACTCTGTTAACTTACCATAACAGAATATGCATTAAGAGTGAATCGAGCAAGCTTTTGAATAACAGTTGGCCTTGCAAACTGATGTGCGTTCGGTGTTCCCTAAAGAGCAATTAGAGAGGACGAGCACAGTGATCTTCGAGAGTAAAATCTCAGATTCGATCCATAAAAACATAAAAAAAACTTTGCCACAACATACACGGTGAACTAAAAATAGCTTCAACTGTTTGAAAATTCGACTTTGAAAATGACTTTGTCTATTTGTATCTTTATTTCACATCGATTGAATAAATAAATAATCTAGTCTGTTATGTACAAATGTACATGTAAACAAATCAAAATCAATGGATACAGTGATTAAAATAAAATGAATAATTTTTAAACGGTTTGTACATTAGACTACTTGAGGTGTTGAACTGAATCAAAGTTTGATTGACCGATGAAACTCTGACATATCTTTAATTTGGAAAATTGAAGTGAATTGATTAAATCTTACCTCTTGTACATGAGCATACAGGAATGGACCAGCACAAACAATTTGATGCATGTCGATAAAAGAACGGACTTGATTCACCATCGCTTCTGTCTGTAAGAAAAATTAGAAAACTGCTGTCAAAAATATTCTTACAACGGAACAACACAACTAATGCAATCTTTTATTTTACAAGACATGTTTCGACTGAATCATCTGACCTCGTTAAAACTATTTTTGTGAAAGCGAGCAACTGCAATCGTGGCCAAAAGTTATTGGACGATAGACCAAACCTAGGTTTTCCGAACATAAACCCCCCCCCCCAATACCAATGTTGTTGGAAGAGATTGACAGTAAAATCAGGTCACAAACATTGTGATAATGGAAAACTACAACATTGACATGGGGGGAAGGGTTTTGAAACCAACAGAGGGCTAGGAATCCAAAGGGATAGCATTTAGGCTTTCTTTGACAGCTGTCCACTAAACTTTTGGCCACGATTGTGGTTTGTAAAAATGTGTCTGCAATCAAATCATTCTTTGTACAGTAAAGATACTTCCTTGTTTTTATACCACCTTGTATATCAAATTCTGTGTGGCTCAAATATTCTGCACAACTGATGATGGTTAATGAATCAGTCAAGTTATGTCTTAGAACATGATCCATCATTGTCAGATTTCTGATTGCTAATTGATACAAAATACTCGGTAATTTCTAAAAACATTGAGTATTTCTTAAAAGTCCAACTGCAAAACCATTTTATGGGAAGAAGCTTTTGCTGGAAATTAACTTTCGCATTTTCCACGTTTTGCCCGAAATTCGTAAAATTTAAGGCACAAAATTTCCGAAAACGTGAAATTCACGAAAGTCTATTTCCGCGAAATTTACTAGAATGTATAATTCGTGAAATTTTATTCCCGAAACTTGTTCTAAGATATGAAATTTGTGAATTTCAATTCCCTAAAAAATAGTGTTATTTTGCAAACGCGAAAGTTTATTCCAACAAAATTTCTCATTTTGGTCGATTCGCGAAAGTTAATTCCAAAAATTTCGTGCTGTAAAGTAGCCAAAGCAAAAAACTCAGATTGAAGTACCTGGCGTTTGGCCTTTTCCAAAGCTTCTTGAAGTTTTTCAGGTCTATTCCTGCAATGATAAGAAATCAATCATACGGTGCCATGGAATTCACTGCTTTCTGAACTAGACCCTCGTCGTCCTGTCCTTGCTTCCAAACTGAGTTTGTGGGAACTGTGTTCCATCCTGTACTAACAATTTGACCCTTGTGCACCGAATGAAACTCAAAGTAAACAGAACCTGGGCCAGAAACCACCTTTAAACCATACAAAAGTAGACTTTGGGAGCCGAAAAGGTTCATTGTTAGCAATGGGTCATTCATGGATGGGTCCTGGGTAGGTAAGATCGATGAAAGAATACAAAATTATGTTATGAATGCGGTGTATCGCACATATTTCCACCATTTTTCGCCTTTTACTTGCAAAATCATGTGTTAAAACAAAAAACCTTTGCGAAATGACGTCATCAGCTTTCTCCCAGATCTTTGTGGGTGATGACGTCACGAGACACAAAACGATTAATTGAATACAAAATTGCAAAAAAGGCGAAGAATGGCGTAAAAAAGTACGATGCACCATTCATAACATTATAATCTTGTATTTTATCATCAATGATAGCAACCCTAGAATTTTCTATAACAATAACCTCAAAATGTCCCAGAATGATGTATCAGCGTTTGCAGAGCCGTTAAATTATGAATTATGTATGCGTCAATTTCAATAGCATTGAGGATGCTTGATTTTTGTTTGGATAATCAGAATCAAAACTGAGGTCTCTCTTACAATAGCTCGAAGTTTTTAATAATACACGTTTTTTATAAGAAACTTGGATCACGCCATAGTACTAAAAGTTTCTTAATTTAAAATGAAATTTTGTCCATTTTAATACTAAAAGTTTCTTAATTGGTTTCTTATTTTTCGATGTAGAATTATCGATGTCGTCGCTAACATTGCAGCAGATATGTTTCTTGACATTTAGAATATCATACAGGAATAAACAGTGTTCTGTTATGTTAAAAACACAGATGGTTAGATAATATAGCCCAATAACAAAGGTTCAACAATCTATTTACTATAAAATTTATGCTTTTAACTCTGAAAAGTTTCTTAGAACTTCGAAGACATAGTACTAGAGTTTCTTAAAATTTTGGCCATCTTAGTACTAGTTTCTTATAAACCAGTTTCTTATAAAAAAAGTGTAGAGACACTTACCTTGCTAAAACGTCTAATGCATCGAGAAAGTTATCTGAATATTTTTTACCATCATTCTGCAACGCAAAATCAACAGCAAAATAAACAGAAAATTCATTATGTACGTGATTTACAATTCATAACCTTGTTTACCTATTGCTTTGCAGTTGCTAAGGACCTTCCTCAACATCTTACACTGTTTCCCCAGTTTGGCTCACTGAAAATCGTCACAAAAACGAAATAAGCTGCCTCAATTTCACCCAGAAATTCGATACTGCAGTTTGCTCGCTTTACTCTGTAGGAACCGCACATGGAAACAAAAAAGGACGCACTAGCATTTAAATTTTTTCAAAATTCAGACTGCGTTCAAACGATGCCGGCACATTTTGAAAACGATTAAAAATGTGACGGTAGCAAAATTTGAGCTAGCGTTCACACGAAGCCGGAACAATTTGAAAACGGTTGGAAATTTGCCGGTAAAAAGCTCGTTGCAAGATTTTGATGCAAAAGAAGTGTGCCTAAACCCTAAAAATCGTTCAGTCTCGTTCCAAAAGCGTCTGAAAATGTTCTATTTTCATCACTTTTAAGTGTTTACACGATGCTGTTTCCAAAATGTGCCGATTAGAGTTCCGTTTTCAAAATCTACCGTTTTCAAAATCTGCCGGCAAAAAAATGTGCCGTTTTCGTGTGAACAGGAGGCCTATCCGTCACATTTTTTGCCGTTTTCAAAATGTGCCGGCATCGTGTGAACGCAGTCTCAGATATCTCTGCCATAGTGTATCGATCTACCTGACGCCCATTGTGTAATCTACATTCGGTTATTCACTTTCTTTGCGCTGTCAAAAATGTTCCAGCACCTCACTGCGTCCCACGGGAAAGCTAATGGGCCACTCTAGAGGTGTTATGGGGTTCCTTCTTTGCATTGATCAGAAATAACAGCAACAGTTTTACTGGTATTCCGTAAAATGCAACCATAGACACCAGGCTACAGACACCAGGCAATGGTGATTAAGTACATCACAATGCATGTGGGCGTATTTTTATACTTTTCGTAAGCGCATGCGTAAAAAGCAACGTCAAAAATCGATCATTGTCACTCGTGCAAAATCCAAGGTCTGATATGCTATCATTTAGCATTCACAAATGGTACGACCGTATGCTCACTTTATATAAAGGAACTTTTGAAGGGGGACTACAAGAACTGTGTTCACTGAAGCCCTTCCGAGATGAATCACGATGAAATAATCAGCCCTGTGGTTAGTAAGCCAAATTTGTGAATTTGTCCACGCGTTGGGTAAGCCGAGTGCTACCATTTACATTGCAAACGTACGCCAAGCCCAACGTATCCATAGAAGAATAGAGCAGACCGGTGAATCAGTTTCCAAGGAATTACATAAATAACGCAGCAGGATCACCGAGAAAGGGCAGAGGGGCAATTTGCCCCAATGCCTCAGGGTCTAAGAGGCCTCATCATCGACGATTTTTAAAATTTTCACTACAGGATATTGTTTAAAATGCATTTTAAGCCAATCTAAAGGTTGCGATCGAAACAATTTTCTGCTCGCTTCGCTTGCAAGGGGCCTCATTTCGCGTCCCTGGGACTCCAAAAGCTCTTAGCGACCCTGGTGTGCAAATATGACAAATTTAAACAGGAATACTCACAAAGTCTTCTAGTACAGCACTTACTGCCAATACGATATCTGCTGCACAAAACTGCAAATGGACAATAACAACTCTTAAAGTTTATACCGTTAATGGAATCAATAGCAACATTGAGTGATTACTTTAAAGGGAGTACAAAGACTAGCAGCCTTTGCCATCATTTGTTTTTGTTTTTGTGAATTTCGTACAGTCAGTTATTCTGGAAGCTGTGGAGAGCAAGTCGCTGACTTCCCACAAGGCATGCTGGTCTTTGTACTCCCTTTAAAGGGCCAGGGTCACGTAACTGTAAACAAACCTTTTATCTCTATGATCTAAATTGTTACCCACACGTGGCCATTGTGTTCTGCTCAGATTTTGGTGGATGGGGTGAATCCACAATAAAGTTACTTCTAAAAATCCAACAACATCTCTGCAATCCTACAACGTATGAGTGTCTGGTTTATTTCTATAGAAAATTAAAGAGTCCAAATAACACCTATATTTTGAGAAAAGTAGTGGAAAATCTCTGTGATAAGGACTATCAAAAATCCTGAAAAATCATCATTTCGCAAGAAGTTTGTTTACATTAAGTGACCCTAACCCTTTAATCCATGGAAGAATTCATAGTCAGGATGTACTTGCATCTTCATTCTGAGATTAAACGATAGATGTGCCACAATTTACCTTATTTTTAAATCCATAATGTGCAGTAAATGATGCACAACTTATGTCTTCAATCCTGCAAAGGAAGGAAATTGAAATTGTGATATTTAAATTAAGATCCACGGAACAATGATATATTTTAAGATGTCATAAGCTGTAGAATATTGCAGGCACTTATAACTCCCTTTTTTCAATACGCAAAAATAGGGATAGTAATTTACACAAGGGCATGGAAATGTCCTAATTCGAATCGATCTGGAAAAATAAATTTAAATATTTTCAGTTATAAGGACATACCCTTGTATCCGCAAAATCAAAATTCTGAGACGACTGACGAAATTTTCATTGCAATAACGACTATAGAGTAAACAGATGATAAATCTGAAAATAAACTTAATAAACTTACCCAAACTTTTTACTATGCTTATCAATTAATTCTTTCACGTCATTTCGAAGTTCTACATCCATCGAAGTGAAATTTTGTTTGCATTGAACGATTGGTAATCTGTTTGAAAGAAAATAATTCAAAAATTGGTTAACTCATATTTGCACTATCACTCTTTCAAGATTTTTTGCAGGTTATGGCAAAAACTATTTTTGCAGTACCGTAGTCTCTAATAAGCCACTTCCTTCTACACCATAATTTCAAAAATCCTCCCTCCCCCCTAAGCTCCCTTCAACCAATACATCAAATGCTCTATTTGGCTAAAGCAGTTTGATGTCAATTAAATATTGTTTGGATAAAAACTGCGTCGAATGCAAGCATTTAATTCGTAAAACTGTATGTTGATTACGCAAAATATGAGTTAAAAGAACTAAAGAGATATCATTTACACCCTTGTATTTTGACTTTATGAATGAGGCCCTTCCTACTTTAAGCGCCCTCTAAAATTTCCGAAATCAAATAAGGTCCCCAGGAGCTTAACAGATCTTTTATAGCAGACAAGTAGCTATTGAAACACTTTACATAAACTCACCCAAGATTTGCAAGAAAATCGTGGAGTTTCTTCTGTCCCCTCATTGTCCATATCCGAAATCTAAAATAGACTTGGCAGTTTACAAGAGACAAGATGAAATCTTTCTCTCCTACCGAGCAGAAGCTTCATAAAAGCGATGTAAACTCTGGAAACACAGTAAATGCAGCGAAACTCTCTGGCTTAAAGAAACTATATCTTAGGTAAGAAATCTTATAAAAAATTGACATTTCGAAAAAAATACCTTACAATCTAAATGACCTTAGATAGATTTTACTGAGAAAAAATTCCTCTCCCTACTTCAGTTTCGCTTGCTAAGTTCGTACTGTAACGCCTTCTGGAGGAAAAATATGTGAGCAGCAAAGAGTGCTTGTTAAATATTCCTTCTGCGGCTCTAAGTGATATAGGAATCATGATCTGTACCAGTGCAGTGTGCCTAATCAATGACTTTTAAAAATAATATTTGAAAGGAATATCAAACCAAACTTACTTGCAAGCTGTATATCTGGTATTGCATATACTATCAAACAAAGACCAATGTCTGTACAGTGATATGCTGAGACTGGCGAGCATGTTAAGGAATCCTAAGACAACGCTGACTGGTGCTAAATGAAACTAAATGACGCTAAATGAAACTATTGACAGAAAACATGGGGAATGCCAAGAAAAAGATTGGAATCCTATTACCGTAAGTTATCACCATTTCCCAAGAATTCCAAAAGACAGAGCAAGTAAACCAGCTAATAAGAAGTTAGTCTGTCAACTACACAGTCTGCCGTCACAGACACAAAATACAAAAGTCAATCGACAAGGAAAGTCCAGAACACATCACCTTAAATGACTTTGATTGGCCAGAGTCAAACGTCGTACTTCTCATGTGCCGAACCTTATTGCTGAATTAAGTACATGAGAAGCACAACGTTTAACTTGATTTGGTTCGACAGATTCAATTTGGCACGGCAAGCTGCATTTGGAGCGACTTGTTTCGCCGAACTTCACGGCAGAAGCGCGAAATCATAACAGTTCCTTCAAGAAGCTTAAAAACTTCAAAATCAAGCATTACAGTACGGATGACTTTGCTGTTCTTCGCCGACACGACAGGTTCTTTGCTAACACGATGAGCAAGTTCTTTGTTGACACGACAGTCACCGATTATCTAGAATTGTGCATACAATTTTCATTTAATCATGTATATCATTGCAAAGTTTAACACCAGAGTAAAGAAAACCCTTTCTTGAAAATATTAGGTTTCGTTTTGGGATAGACAGCAGCATAGAGCTAAAATCTTTAAAAAGATGAGTGCAAACCTCTAGTACGTTTTTCTTTGAATTAAATTGCTTGAAAGGAATTTTGTGTTATTTGCTGTAAATCTGCCGTGGCAATTTTTTTATATCTTGATTAGTTTCAAATGGCGGCACTCATTGATTTTTTAGGCTGTGACGTCATAAAATTTCCAAATCCTTAACCTGGAGAGCTACAGATTTTTGCTTCCAAGAAGGTACCTTCATAAACTATGCTTTTCTTGAAGATTGTTTCAACTCTCCTCAAGTAATTTAAAATTTACGATGATTTTAATTTTTCAGAATTTTCGATGAAATTTTCTGAAAATAATCAAAGTGCCGCCATTTTGAAAATATTCAAATATCAAGAGATTGCCAACGCAGATTTACAGCAAATCACCCAAAGTTCCTTTCACGTCATTCAATTCGTGGGAATATGTTATACAGTTTGCACCCACCTTTTTAAAGATTCGAAAGATTTTAGCCCTATGCTACACACAGGAGGAAATCAGTGCGGTTTCAAATGACAAATAGAAGGATTTCCAAATCAATGCAGTTTTTTGAAAAGGATACTCTTCCTCATAAGCAAGCCTAAGACAGTTGATTGAATATGATGAATCATCTTCATTTACGTTTAATCTTAAAATATGTTCGTGAAGTCCTGACGCATTGCTGATATATGTTTCCCTATGAAAAACAAAAAGTTCAAATTTCAATGGTGGGCGAGTAAAAAGTTAAAACCTTTGGAAGCATATAATTTGTTACCAATTCATTAGATTCTATTAAACTAAATACTACTACGAAGGTAGAATTTCAACTTAGATAGCAAAATTCAGTAACTTTAAATCGGTTCAATTGTCCCCAAATTATGAACGGTTTTATAGCATTGTTCAACCTTCAAAGTCAGAATCCTTGATCAATTTGGCAACACCGAAAACTAACTGAAACCGGATACAAGATATTTCCCAAATGAAAAGAATGGTAGGGCTAGCTCTATATTTACACAACCGATTGCCTTGACGATAAATTAACCAGATTGAGTTTCATTTGCATCGCTGAAGACCTTAAGATGTTGGGAAATTTAATGCAGAAGTTAGGCCTATTTTGACCATTCTGATATAAAAAGGATCTTACAAAATAATGTGTAGATCGAGAGCAGTATATATTTATCTCATGACACAATACAATCAAGTACGTGGTAACCTAGCATGACTGACTTGTATAACTGGTTTTAACTAAATTCATTTTATTATTCAATTTGAAATGTTAGCTACTCAGTGAGCATGACTTTGAAGGAAGCTGATGGTTAGCTAACAATCTACCGGCTTGCAAACCTTCAAAGTTCTTTTCTTACTCACCCAGAAGTATAAAGCTTCAGGCAGTCTCTGTGTTGCAAGGACCATGAAGGCTCTACATTTTTAATACTAACTTTACATACCCTACACATGGATGAATAATGCAAGCACTAAATTACAGAAAGAAGCATAATTTGAAAGTTAGAAATTACAAAATTGTTTCATTTAATGCTTACCGTAGTATTTTTTCATGAAGATATTGCTCTGTGAGTCCAATTGTTGCCCACCTAACGTAAAAAATAAGATCAAAATAGATCATCACAAAAAAGCATGAAACTTAATGGCAAAATAGAAATAATTTAGTTTTGGGGATGCATTAAAGGGTGGCGGCTCATATGCTAATGTTTCATAAATAATATGCGTACGGTTAAGGCGCATATTGGAAGACACATTGGGATTAAAGGGTTTTTAACCGTTAAAAATTGTGTACAAAGCAGTTACCTTTGTCGTCTGAACGCAATAGAGATAGACAGAACAATAACGGGAGCTTGTTATGCCATCGAAACAGGTAAACTCGCTGTTATAATGCTACGACCATTAAAAAAAATGCTCTCGTTCTTTAGACTGATGCCTTTTCGTCCCTTGTTTCCCTGCGTTCCTTGGTCAAGAGGGACTAATAACATTACTCTTAAATAGTGGGCCCACTTTAGGCCCGCGTAGGGTGGTTCCGTATTCACCAATCAAATCGCTAGAATTCAATTCTTAAACAATCAGGGGCCGCTATTCAGAATGTTGTTGTTGTTGCTCTTAAAGAACGGTTGAAGCAGCCTGGAGTTCTCGCAGCTTCGATGGATCTATTTTGCTTCTACAGAAGAAGATTACTGCCTGAAACGTATGCATTTTTCGCTTTGTAGGTCAACACAACATCATTCTTTGTACTAAAACTTCGCTTTTCAATGTTCGAGCTCTTTAAACCAGATTTTGAAGCGATTTTGTTGAGTGTACGAGAACTCCCACCTTTTTAGGCCATTTTGAAAAAGTGGGCCCATTATACAAGCGTAATATTATGAGTCCCTATTGACCAAGTGATATCAGCAAGTCAAAGAACGCAGGGAAACAAGGGACGAAAAGGCATAAGTCTAGTCGTTCTTAGCATAGAGCTCAAATCTTTAAAAGGGTGGGTGTAAAAGTCCATTAAATTTTTCTTTGCATTAAAGTGCTTGGATGGAACTTTGGATAATTTTCTGTAAATTTGCCGTGGCAATTTTTAGATACCTTGATTATTTTCAAAATGGCGGCATTTATTTATTTTGAGGCTGTGACGTCATCAAATTTCTAAGTCCTTAACCAGAAGAGCTACAGATTTCTTCTTGCAACCATATTGTAGACCTTCATAAACATTGGTTTTCTCGAAGATTTTATCAATTTCCCTCGAGTAATATAAGATTTATGATGATTTTAATTTCTTCAAAATTTTTGATGATTTTTGCAAAAATAATCAAAATGCTGCCATTTTGAAAATAATCAAGATATAAAAAATTGCCACGACAGATTTACAGCAAATTGCTCATAGTTTCTTTCAAGCACTTTAATTCAAAGAAAAATGTGATACAGTTTTACACCCACCTTTTTAAAGATTTGAAAAATTTGAGCCCTATGCCGTCGTTCTTAGCAGATTTACAAAACCCAATTTCTAAACCACTAGTAAGAGACATATGAAAAAAGCAGAAGCATTACAAATCAAAATGAGTACTTAACATACCATAACAGATCATTATTATCTTTACTCATTTTCCAAGCAAATTCATACATAACGACTGCAGACTGTAGACGAAAAAGCATATTTGTAAATCTGAGCAGGGAATCCTTAAAAGTGAAGCGAAGTTTCAAAGATGAATAAAGGAGAGAACATAAGAACAAGTGAAAAGAGCAACATTGAACTATGAAAATCGTCTTTCGGAAGGGACGTTAAAGTAGGGGTCAGGTACCTGGATGCGGCACGGCTTTTAGATGGCTAGGAATCTTTCCAGCCCACTCAAAATTAAGTACTGAATGAATGAAGGAATGAATGAATGAAGGAATGAATGAATTAAGGAATGAATGAATGAATGAATGAAGGAATGAATGAAGGAATGAATGAATTAAGGAATGAATGAATGAATGAATGAATGAATGAATGAATGAAGGAATGAACAAATCCGTGTAGAAGGGACAAATTCTTACATCCTGAAGAAAGGTTACTTTGTCAAGTCTAGACAGTGTAGAATCATTGACGTTATTATCTTCACTTACCGAAGTTCCATAAAAAGTAAATTCGTAGTATTCAAATAACAGCTTGTCTCTGGAAAGTAAAAAAAATATCTAAAAAGATAACTACTTCTAGTGCTAATGTTCTTGCTATTGTTATGATCAAGATGAGTATCAAAATATTCAGAAAGTTTCAGTTTATCTTTCCTAGTTTATAGATTTGGCTTTTCATTCATTTTCATGTTAAATTTTTATCAAAGAAAGAGGTAAAAAGGATAACGCAATAAGAAATAACTACCTAAGGGGTAGCGCTTGACAAAGAGCATGGGCAAGTCTTCACTAGGCGGTGTTTGTAGAGAACAGAATTTCACTTGCCTTATTTGAAACAGTAGTGAAGTAATTTTCCAAAGACATATGATAAACAATGTGAAGGATACTTGAGCATACCTCTCTTGTTGCCATTTTCTTTTTCTAGCTTTCTTGCTCCTGTATGAATCCTGGAAAAGGAAGCCATTAACTTTGTAAATAGACCTTTTAGCTATTCTACAAAAGAGCCTGGATCAAGCGTTATTTTTATGCATTTTTATACACGACGTTCGATCGAGTGGCGTTAGAGCTCCTATCCTTATTGTGCACATTCGAAAATTCTACAAAATGTATCAAAATATCGTTTGATTCTGATTCTTTTCAGAATAGCTGAAAGGTCTATTGTTCGGGGTGTATGACAAAAATTTGCTCATGGAATCTCATTATAGTTATATCAAAGTGAAATATCACATGAAAGACATTAAAACGTTGATTCTATTACCAATATTTTCACTTGGATACTTCTCATGCTTCGCCCAAATGACAACACCAAAAGGGACATGAAAAAAGGCCAGCATGCACCAAAACAGGACGTTTCACGCTCTACGATATCAGTAAAGCAATAATGTATCAGCCCCGTTATGCTAACTCTTGAGGTCTAAGTGTAGCCATGCGTGTCTATGAAATATCTGAGAACGGGGCTAGAATTTCAAGTGAATCTAGGACAGAGAAACCAATAAAAGGGAAATGCTTTTGTTCTTTACAGTACAGGCCCTACGTAAGTCAACAACGGTATCATCTTCCCTAATAATTCTTAACAATTGCTACTACTAACAATTCGTAACAATTCTCAACAATTCCCTAACAATTCGATATCGTCTTCCCAAAAAGTCATATGTCTGAAGAAGTAGGATTGCAAGATCCTCGTATCAGCTAGATCTTGATATGTTCACCTAGGCATATCTCACCCTGCTTGATAAGCACTAGAGTATATGCTTGTCAGGAAATTCCTGGAAAAGAGGGCAACATTTTACACATTTGTCATAGAAAATGATAGATAGGCCGTTGATGACGTGATAGATGAATAGATGATAGGTAGGATGATAGATGATAGGCCGAAAATGATAGATAAAACTGATAGGAAGGCCGTTATGGCAGTCCGTAGTTAGCCGCGCTATGTTAAAATAAACGAAAGGCGTATCAGATGGATAGATAGAAAAGCCCATAAAAGGCGTTGATTCTTGCAACCAAAATCAGAGAAATGGCTCAACTTGAAAAGCTGCGAGACAAGCACGGTTACACTTGGAACCCTTGATTTGACCCACTGGGGGAACATGGAAGTCCAAGAGAGGCAGAATGAGTTACCTCACTCGTCTTTTGTCGTTTTGATGACGGCTCTGAATCAACTTCTTCATTTGATATTTCATCTTCATCCTCATTCTCAGAATTGTTGTCCTCCTTCAAAGAGAATGTTTCTTGATCAATTACTACTGCAGTCAATTATATTTTACAACTCCGAAGATTTAAAGTCAGTCAATGGATTGTGTTTATAAAAACTGATGAATATTTCCTAAACATACTGTACTCGATCGGGCAAAAACAACTTCACAAATTAAAACATTGTCATACAAAGACTTGATAAATTGGGCTAAATCAAAGTTATTAACCAATACAAAGATTCCAAGCAATAGTTTCTTGGTATTCAATATCATAAGCTTAGATCTTTTCACAGCAAACTTAGCTATATTTCATATTATACACCTGGCAGGTGAGCCAAAAAATGCTCACGCGTTTGGTGGGCTGTGGAATAAAAAGCATGAAGCCGACATTCAAAACTGAAATTTAAATCTATCAGTCAAAGGCTAACTTAGATGAGAAAAGTTTGTTTGCCAAAATCACTCATCATTTAGACCCAGAAATTCAGAAAATGCTGGTAACGGAAAGTTTGGGAACGAGTATTCCACATTCCGGTCTGGTCCATGATTTACTTGCTATTGAAATTAAAATTCTATTTCTGAAACGACGACAATATAAACTGTATTGCCTCATAAACCATGGACTAGAATGCAGCGTGGAATTCTCGATTCCCATACAAACCCCTTACAGGCAATTTTCTAATTGTTGGGTCTTAAAGATGCGTGATTTTATAAAACAAACTTTTCTCATCTAAGTTAGCCTTTGACTGACGGATTAATATTTTAGTTTTGAATATTGGTCACATACTTTCTATTCCATAGCTACCAAATGGGTAAACTTTTTTGACTTGTATTTCAGCTACATTTCTGATATTGATATGACTTCATTCACCTGTGTATCAAAAACTTTTTCAAAGTCAGGTATTTCATCAAATGTGTCTCCTTCTTTGATCATGATCCTAACTTGATTTTGATTGTAAACATTATCAAGATCCAACGGACGGTGACTGCCAAAGAAGAAAGTATTAACACAGCATAGGTTCTAAAGCTTTACAAGGGGTGGTGCAAAATTCTAGGACCTATAGGTTTAAATTGATTGGCTTGAAAGAAACTTTGTCTGAATGTTGTGTTAAGATGTTGTGGCTTTGTGTAATCCTCTGACTTTGCAGCCAGAACAGTCAGGCAGAGTTGGTTCAATACCCAATAGGACCCCATCATTTGAGTGTCATGACAAGGGGTCGTGGACTCGATTAGGGTTTGTTCCATTCCTGCTATTCCAGTGCTTGGCACCAAAAAAACGCAACTTCACATTCACCTTCACCTTTGTCTATTTCGTTATTATTCTACGATTGGATTTTTCTGAAATCTTCAATATTTTTGTAATCAAAGTGTTTCCTTCTTCTTCAATAATCCAAGAAATTATTAGGAAAAACTTAAGATCTTCATAATTCTTTTACCTTTCAAGAATGTGCACAATACATATATTATCAAGCACAAGTCTTTCACAATTCTGACTTATGATTTAGAAATTTTATGATATCAAATGAATTGAAATAAAAAATAAAAGATTTATATTTAGTGTATATAGTTCAGAGAAAGCAATGCCATTACCAAAAGGATGTAAAAAGTTCAGTTACTGAATAGTGCAATCACTGGAGGAGAATACCAAAACATTTCTATCTGAGAAAATTGTATTTTGCATACCTTGTCATAGATCTTGATATATCTTAAAAATTCAGCAGGACGATTTGGCAAAGTGTCTGCTACTGTTCAGTTACAAAATAAAGGGGAAGGAAAAGGTCTGCCATTGTTCAGTTAAAATGAAGGGAAGGAAAATAATATTGCTTACCTAACCTATTAACAGAATTTGTTGCTATCTTACCTGTCTGCAACATAGAAAAATGTATCTTCTTCTGGATCTAAAATATCAACAAGGTTTATTGTTCCTCCACAGTTGATAAACAGGAAGTGTTTTACCTTGAACATAACAATATTGCCAATAAGAATTCTTTCAGAAATATATATTAAGGAGAGAATAAGATGATGTATATATGTACCACTGATGACTGATACCCCATATCCTGTCTCACAGTAATGATTTGGCCTCATTTAATGGTATTTTGTCAAAAAGCACTTTAAGTTTGTATTTTCATTTTTCTCTCTTTCATTGGACAATCTTGCATTTCCGCCTATGCAACCACCTCTATGGGACTAAGGACCATTGTGGAAATAAGGTCAATTTAATCTTTTAATGCTATCTCTGTCACTACAGTTAGGGATGTTTTTACAGCTCTTTATTCAAATTGTTGTTTTGTTGTATTGTATCTATTTTTACCTTTAAAACATTGTCAATTTCAAGTTTAATCTCTAGTGGAAAATCGAAGCAAACATTCAAAGATGCAAAGTTCTTAAAACAGCATTCTAAGAAGCGCATCGATTTATAAAGCCAAAATCCACTTGTATTGTGAAAAATCTCTAAAAAAGGATCTAAAAATCCTTTCCTTGTGTTAATATGTCTTTACAAGTTGAAATGCACTCATTTGTTTTGTCAGTGAAAAAAGAATTACAAAATCATCAAGCATAAACCTGTTCCTTGTGCTCTAGGAACGTTGCCTTCAAGTCTTCTAGTCCATTTATTGGCACAATGGTGTACTGAATATGGTCTCTCTGAAACATCCACTGCAAAAGAACAGTCTTGGATTCAGCATAAAAGTAAAACACTACAAATGTTTTTTCAAACTTGATACATTAAAGGTATTGAGTCCATAATGCTCTCATGACCAATATCAACTTCTTTTCAATCATGAAACAAAGATGGTCATTTAACCCCTATTGAAGTTAAACCAAAGAAATTCCTTATAATGACTTTAGCAATATTGTGCGATAACCAAGGGCCATTCAGGACAGGGTTAACACTCAAGTATCTATATGGACTCAATTCCTTTAAAATCAGATATTTTAGATGGAAAAGCTTTAAAAAATTTTATTTGAAAATGTTTTGGATGCTTTTTGAATAATTGGAAATGGATTTCTTCTTTCCAGCCTTGATCAAACTATTTTGCTTGAAATATGATACAATACTGTATTTGCATTTCAAGAACTTAATGTTTACAACTGGAGGATCATGAACAAACAATTTAACCAGACAAAAAACATTTTGCGCACATTTGAAGGCAAGCTGAACAAAACAACTTTATATATATATATATATATATATATAGTTGACAATGACAATTTCAAGTTTAATCTCTAGTGGAAAATCGAAGCAAACATTCAAAGATGCAAAGTTCTTAAAACAGCATTCTAAGAAGTGCATCCATTTATAAAGCAAAAATCCACTTGTTTTGTGAAAAATCTCTAAAAAAAGATCTAAAAATCCTTTTCTTGTGGTAATATGTCTTTAGAAGTTGCGCACATTTGACTGTTTGCTTCGATGAAGTTGTAGCAGCTATTCTAACGGTTCTAACTTATATATATATATATATATATATATATATATATATATATATATATATATAACATAGGAAATTTTTAGATTTTAATGTACATGTTTGCAACTCGATTTGCAATTTTTGAATGGGACATGAAAACTGAAGAAAAATTGCTCCACATGAGGAAATTAAGAAAGACAGAAGAAAGTTAACTGACTCATAACTAGGTACACCAGTTTCATAACCAGACTGGAAAGTTTGTATTGCACATGTCAGATCTGGCCTGTGCAAAATTGAATAGACAAAACATTCTGCTGCTCTTGAAGCATAGCTTGTCAGTTCAGTTTGTAAACTTTCAAATTTGGTTGAGCGATATCATACCTGTAAAATCTTGCATGAACACAATGCATCAACATCAAGTGATACTAGGATGAGGACTCTCTGTAAAATAGCAAACATAAAGATTTACATTAGTAGTCTTATGATGTAGACACATGAAGTTGTAGCAGCTATTCTAACCGTTCTTTTTGTTCCTATTTTCTTGTTATCCATGATAGAAAACATGTATGTTACACCAAACATCTTTGGCATGGAGCACAGTGGCGGACTCTTCGCAAATAGAAGCTATTGTTTAAGAAAAAAGCATCAAACGTATTTGTAAAATAAAGACTAGGATATATTGAGGAAAAAATTTGTCATATGCCCTCTTTGAAATATGGAATTAGCTTTGTGATGCAAATCAGTATTTCCTCAAGAAGTTCAAGAGAATTCCATTAGGTTGTTAGAAGCTAAGACGCTACCAACAAATTTTGGCATGTCTTAAACCGTGACAGGATTACCTCAGCCCCCAAGTGTCCGCCATTGGTGGAGCAACATCAGGAACAATGGAAGAATTATACTCTATTGTCTTTAGACAATTGGCGTGGCATAAATCTTTGGTGTAACAAAACATACTTTCAACACTGGCTTGTTATCATCAGTATCGTAATAATTGTTAGACCATGTACCAGATGGTATGGTGTTGTACATACTGAAAAAAGCAGCAGATCATATCACCTTCTTCTTCTGATACAGTAAATTGGGATTTAAAAAGATTCTTAGGATCTGTTTATATGAGGTAGGCTAGCCTGCCTGACCAAGCTAGCTCATCCAGATCCAAATTGGAAAGTTTGCCTTGCACGGCCGATTTCTCCACCGTGCACTTTAAATTTCAGCCGCGGTTCCAGTCGCGAAATTTTCGTAAAACAACAAAAGGAAACAATAGAACTATTGTTTAGTGACACAAATACAGCCGTGCAAGCAATTCGCATGAAGGAGAGATCCCCCGCGCATTCTGCAAACTTTCCAATCTGGACCCAGATGAGACCTGAGTGAACAAAGATATCCTTTGTTGAATCAAGGTGCATAATGTGAGCAGCAGGCCAGCCCGGTCTGCCAAGATCTGTGAACTGGGTAGATGGGATCCTAGTGGAGTGGAATCCTATGAACAGCATCAAGCAGGCTGGCATGGTTGATCAAGGTTAAGATAACTGATTCACATAGGCGTGAGTTGATTGTTTACATGCAAAAGCCTTTTTCAAGTTATTTTCTTCAAAATCCCATGCTGCATCCTAACATGCATCATTACAAGGCAAACCCGTCTTGCCAGAATAGCTTCACTCATGTAAACAGACTGATAGTTTGCCCAGTCTGCAGTGCACAATATGGCACTTTTGATGAAATCTCCAGTATGCATATAGGCCTAGCCAATTCTTCTTTGCTCTCTGTTGTCCGTTTTTAGGCCTCGTCTTTATTCTTTTTTGTCCAGTATGGAAAGTACGGCACTTTTCGATGAGATCTCGGGTGTGCACGAAGAAAATTTTAAGTGTGCAGTGTGCAACGTCTAGCAAGTGGGCACTTCAAGTGTGCACATCTTGAAACTTTTCAAATCAGATGAAGTTTGTTGATTTTGTATGTGAAAAAGGCTGTAACAGCTAAGGTAGTAGGAATGAAGATTCTCTTATTTATTTGAGGAAGCTACCAGTATCTATCAAAAATGCAATATCTTTTGATGTCATAGAAGTTTAAAATTCAAAATTTTCAAAATTTGAAAAGTCTCCCATTAGTCATGATCCTTTTTGTTTCCCTCAATGGCACATTTTCCAAAAATGGGTCATTTTCCAGCAGTCTAAAGGGCGGGATCATGGAAAATTTTCCCGGGGGCAAGCCCCCGGACCCCCGTTTTTTGTTCACTTCACTTGTGTTTCTTTTGAGCCCCCCAATATGAAATTCGTTCCAACAGTCATAGAAAGTTCTTTCAAGCCACTGCCAAATCAAATGTCTTGAGTACTTTTTGTTCCTTATCAGTATTCCTAATGGCACTCTTATTCTTCTTTTTTTCCTCAAATCTTTGGTCGATCTATGCATCTATGCTGTTCTATGTATCCCGTAATCATCATCATTTCAGCTATGGAAAGGGGAGCTCAAAGTTGCAAATTTTCACCCTTCCGCACACAGATCCTGCTCGGTTGTTTTGTCTTAAATCACTTAGGTGTGCAACTAACAAGTCAACCAAAAATCTCAGGTGTGCATCTGCCATACTTTCCATACTGGTTTTTTGTTTGCAATTTCCTTTGTTTTTAAAGCCATTGTAATCCTTTGTTTGGAGATGCTAATAATTTGTTCGATCGTTTCACTCAAAAGCAAGTGTCCTATCATTTTTCAAAACATTTTGGCCCCTTGCAGGCATAAAAGAGTCAAACGCAGAGCAGTCCAAAATTTAGGCCGGTCGGCGGCCGGGAGAGAGAAAGATCAAATTTTTAAAGTTGATAAAAGGTTGAGCAGAAATTGTATATTACCTCCGTAGAAAGGATATCATATACTTCTTCTTTTGGTCTTTCAATGAACATCTTGAGTCTTCTGTAACCTGTAAACAGCGGTGGTATCTCATCGTCCTTCGCAACAAGCTCGCCGACGTTCGTCCTCCATTTTGTTACAGAAAAGCGCGCGAAATGCTCAAAAACGATGACGTAGAGGCTCCTTCGCATGATTGGTTTTTCTTGCTACGCCAGCAAACACAGGGAACCTACTTCTGAAACGTTATGCACTTTAACCGATTTTGCGGCAATTTGTGCCTCGAGGATGTTGACATTCGACTGGCACAATACCTTTAGACAGAACATCCACCAAACACCCATCTTAGCATTAACTTTTGGTTTTACCAAAGTCACAAAAGTTCTCCTTTGCAATTAGATTTTAGCCTGCACTAATTTTTTTCTAACAGGGCCACAAATAAGTTAGAAATTTTGTAAAAGCAGATAACTATTTGTCTTACTCTTTTCCCTTAACAGATGATCAAAAAGAATTCTGTCTTTCAAAATATTTTGGTGTGCTTTCATAAGATACTTTTCAAAATATTCCCAGCAAGCTTTGGTTTCAGATATCATTCAAATTCAGGTTTAGATTTAAGAAAGATTGTTTATTAATAGTGACAAAATTTTACTTTATAAAGAAATTCTTTCAAAATTATCTTTCATACAATTTCAATGAAAAGGAAAAAGTTTCCATAGGCCTAAATGCTTAATTTGAAGAAATTGGTTCTAGAAGTCATTTAGCAAATAGTAAGTTTATATTTACTATGAAAAGGTGGAGTCTGTATCGTTTTTTTATGTTCCTAACATCTGTCATTAACATTAAATCTTTGCAGATCTCTAAAATGCATCATCCAGAATATTGCCAACAGAATAACTTATAAAAAAGTTCATTTAGTTTGCTTTTCAATTTCATATTTTGCAATCCTTTCAAAGTCATCCAAACTCATCCCTAACATCATGTTTCCATACATTTCATTGAACTTCTGCAAGACTTTATCAGCATCTTGTGGATGGAAGTGTTTTAACAAAACTTCTTCCAATCTTTTATGGAAATTAGGACCTTTACTTTTCCCAACACTACTTTGATCTGATTTTGAAGCATTCTGACTTGATTTCTTTATCGACAGATGTAATTTACTGTTTTCAGTTATACCATATTCCTGGAGTGTTTTCGCCTCGTCCGTCAGAGCCCTTCCATTGAATAGAAGTCTTTGTTCGTTTACCGGTATTCCTCGTTGTTTGTAAATAAGTTCTTTGAGTTCTGATATCCTTGATGAATTCTCCTGCGAGTTGATCTTGAATTCTTCGTTTCCACTAAGTACTTTTATTGTCAAATTCATTGTAAATTTTCAAAATTAAATTCTGATCTTCAGAGATCTGAGAGGCCTGAATGTTTTGTTAGAATGGCTACAATTTTGAATTTGCCTCAGGTTGAATTCATCAAACGAGATTCAACCACAGGTTGGTCACTTTCGGAAACTTTTTTGAAACTGGAAACTGGTTGCTTTCCAAAACATTGAGTGACACAAAAAAGACAAGACTTATCGGGAGTTCCAAACAAAATGCGAAAGAAACTTTTGTAAATGAAATATGCCACTTGTGGCAAATTTTTCTGCTATCAAAGCAACTCTAAAAAACAAGAAAATAAAACTTTGAACAACATAAGGATCTTTTTTCGTTGCTTAAGACACTTTTCGCTTGATCTATCATCAATCTTCTTCATTTGAATTAGGTAAGGTAAGGCAATGTGCTTTCTTTTTATTTCACGTCGAGTCTATATTTCTTTTGAGACTGTTTATTGTTCAATAAAAAATCTAACAAAAACCCTGAATTCAAGATACGAAATATTCAAAATATCGAATACGGACGTTAGCAAAAACCTTTCCCATGACAATCACAATGCAGTTGTCAGGAAGATTGTCAAGAAACATCATAAATTTCTGATGATGTGCATCTAGATTACATAATATTGTTCGAACCATGAAACAAATGAGTTTAAATATTAGCTGGCTATAAAAATTACAGCTCAAATAACTTTCATACAATAACAGGGCAAATTTGTGAAACAAAAATTGACTTTTCTGTAAAAGACACAACAATTTGCCTTTCTGAAGAATAGATTGGACACCTCTGACTTCGCTCAATTAAATCAAAACAAACAGAGAAAGAAAAACAACATGGTTGGCAGCGTCTTGGTTGAAGGTGTGTCGTCTGTTCTTGAGACTGTCAAATCACTTCTCCTGCACAAAACTGCATCATTTGAAAATTTAACCCTTTTTCGTGTGTTTACCGAACAGATATCAGAAGTGTGAACAATTTGAGAAGCATGACTGTGAGGTAAACAAGCCGTAAGCTGCTCTGCTATTTTTAGAAACAACCTAAACAAACCTATAAAAATCGATGAATCCTGGTATAATCTCATTGATCCTGATCTAATGAATTTGTCAAAAATTATAGAAACTTCAAAATTTCGCGTCTAAATTCTTTTCAGTTTGATTAAAAATTCAGATGATCAGGAGACCTTGTTAATGCTTTTGAAGCAATTCTTTCGTTGTTAGCATCTCTGAACAAAGACCAGTCGGGTTTTTGATAGTCTATTTGAATTTGTTTGTACAAATAACAAAAGACCCTGTTGCTTGAAGAAAATCCTTTGAAAACCAAACACAATATGCTTCTTTTGATAAAGATCCAGTAGAAAAGCCGTGTCAACACGATTTGGGCACACTGCGGGTTACATTCAACGACGTCATAATAGACAGAAATCGCAAGCTGAAATGGCCTGAACAGTTTGTTGCTATTAGCACTTTCGCAAGGAAGACGTACTTCGCACTGGCTGAAATACTTTGTCTTCAAACATGGATATCATCACTGGCTTTATCAGTCTTATTTGCATCTTTATATGTTTGCTAGCCTTCTTTAAACCTGCAAGAAAATTGCTTCTTCATTTGGTTAAAGACACAGACAAGCATATCGATAAAATTAGACAACACAAACTTGCTGCAAGATATAAACAAACAACACTATGGAGAGAAGTGTTACGATTTCTTGATGATCAAACATTGGATTCAAATTTGAATTTTCAAGCGATCGAAGACAGATTTGAGAGTTATGAGGAATTATCCGAGGCGATTAAGAAAGCTGGGTTGGCTAGCTGCAATTTAATCATTGGAGTTGATTTCACAGCAAGTAATGAGTGGCAAGGAAGAAAAACATTCGAGCATAAATCCCTGCATCACATTTTCAAAAGTGTCAGACGCGTCAATCCGTATCAACGAGTTATTTCTGCAATGGCAGAAACCCTGAGTTCATTTGATGAAGACAACCTTATTCCATGTTACGGATTTGGGGATAAGATAACAAAGGATAAAGGGGTGTTTCCCTTCACAGAAGATGGTTCCCCTTGTAGAGGATTCGAACATGTACTACAACAGTACAATGAAGTGGTCCAGAAAACAGAGCTCAGTGGTCCAACAAGTTTTGCACCAATTATCAGAGAGGCTATCAAAATCACTGAAAATAAAGGGGGATATCACATTTTGTTGATTATTGCCGATGGACAGGTTATTGAGGAGCAAGATATCGAGACGAGAAAAGCCATAGTGGATGCTTCAAGTTTTCCTTTGTCAATAATCCTGGTTGGGGTAGGGGATGGCCCCTGGGATGTCATGGCCGAATACGACAGTCACCTTCCCAGAAGGAAGTTCGACAATTTCCAGTTTGTTGATTATAACAAAGTGACTAAAAAAGCGAAGAATCCAGGCCTAGCGTTTGCCCTGAACGCCCTTATGGAAATACCAGACCAATACAATGCTATACAGAATGCTGGATTGTTAGTTAGATAAGAATTTTGTCTATCAAAGCTGATATTTTGTAAACTTATTAAAAATTTATTCTGTAAAAAGTTGTTTCATTCATTTTTTTGGGGAAAAGAAAAATATGTTCGTTGTGTTTGGCTGCTGTATAAACCTGGTATTTATGTTGTTGTTAATATTGCAGGTCAAGTGGTGATTAGATTTCATCTAAATTATATCAACAACTCTTCAAAAAATCCATGTTTTCACTGTACAGTTTCAACAGCACTTCCTTGTAGTTTATGAGCAAATTTGGCGGGAAAAAGCAGCAACAACAACTATTAACCTGGGTACCAGACCTCTAAATCCAGGACACAACAAGTATCAACTTCGCGAGTAAAAAACGTGAAAGCGTTTGGTGGGCTGTAGAATGAAAAGTAAGTGCCCAATTTTCAAAGCTAAAAGGTTATTCTATCAGTCAAAGACCAACTTAGATGTGAAAATTTTGTTCAGTAAATCATTCGTCTAAGACCCAAACATAAGGAAAATTCTGGTAACCGGTTTGTATGGCAACAAGAAATCCACCTTAAATTCTGGAATATGTCTTATTTGCTATTGAAATACAGAATACAGTATGAAATTCAACATAACTGTCTTTCTGTTTTTACTACCCAAAGTTTTCACATCTCTAAGTTTGGTTTGGACAGATACACAATTTAGTGCTGAATACACGTATCTTTTATTTTATAAGAAGCTCAATTCTCACATCGCCAAAAAATTTAGAAACTCCAATACTGGAAAAATATACTCAAGAAACTATTTATTCTGACACAGAAAATCCTTCACATATGTTTACTTTATTTTACTCGTTTTCTGACTGCATCATGTCTAACATTGGAAAGGCTTGAAACGACCTTGCAGACTGAAAGTTTCTTGAAATTTTCAGATTTTGAACATTAAGAGTTTCTTATGAGTTTCTTAAATGTTCCATGACAATCTTTATTTTCATTACCTGTTCCCTCGTGAAATTTCAAAACAAAGTCTGGCTCAAATTCTTGGTTTCTTATAAAAATACGGGGACTAGTCTCTAGAATCGTACACCTTGCAGGGTTTTAGTTAGGATCAGTGTACGCACAGGTGTGCAATTCTAGGATAGCACCAAAATACGTGTATCAGCAATGTGCTATCAGTTCCACAAGCCACCAAACATTTCAACGTTTTTTACTTTCCCACAAGCACACACAGGCTTGGATGCATGTAAGATAAAACTTGTAACGGTGTGAACAAATTGGTTGTTATGAATATTTCCATCAGTATTTGATGGTTGTTTGGATACATGCACGTTGATACACAATCGGGCAGAAAATCGCCCTAATAAAGTCGGGCAAAATTTTCGTAAACAATGGATCCTCTATCGGGCAGCCCCCCTAAATTTTATTTCCCCCTATGCTTATGCAGGGGCTATGAAACCACCTGAGAGGGTTCATAGCACATTTAGTTTTGTTTTTCAGATCAAAGCCAAATACGTGACTGAAAGGTGAAAGAGTCAGTGTCACACAAGGTCTTTTGAAGGCACGCTGAACCAAGGACCGGGATACAGGGAGGTCCAGGGGGGCCATGGCTCCCTAAAAAAATTCGGTTGTTCCTGCAGTATAAATCTTTATTCTTTTCTTATTTTAGTTTTTCAGAATATCAGATAGGTCCTCCACGTTCAACGTGGATGCATAGGTATACCTCGTTCAATTTCTATCTTTCATTAATCTAGGAAGCACTTTGGAGGTATTTACAAGCTCACAAACTTGTGTCACACCAGAAAAATGATGCTAGTAGCTCTACCGTGGCCTTTGGTAAATTAGGCTTTTTTCCTTTTGTGGGGGATGCGTACATCCCAACGTAGATTTACCTGTAAAGTTAACTGAGGAACATAAAAGATTAGCTTTGTTTCAAGCAAAGCTGAAGAACGTGGTCTCAAATTTTTCCAGAGGAGTACCCTCAGACCCTCTTCAAGGTTTTGCCTGGCTTTGCGCATCACCTGGTTTGCCCATGGCTCCCTCAAGTAAAAAATTGTATCTTGGTCCTTTCGCTGAACTTTCAGACTGTTTCAGACTGCTTGCAGATCAGATCTGTATTCGGAAACCATGGTTATGGATTCAAACTGCAGTAGTTGAATTTTTGTATAGGCGTTTCCGTCTAACAGCAGCGTTTTGAACAGTGTGACACAAGGCAAATAGGTGTCGATTTGGAAAAATCTTGGAACAGTTGATACCCAGTTGATAGCCCACAACCCTATCCAAAGCCCGCGCCCAAGGCATCTCTCGACAGCCTTGCAGATTGGCACTGGTAGCCAAAAACGCTACGACTGAGCTATCCCTGCGATGGGTTTTTTTCTAATTCTGTAACAGGGGGGGGCAACAAGATAAACTAATAAGTTTGGTCTGAAAGCGCTGTCTGGGCAGTGGGCACAATACTCATGGGTCAGCAATCAATTTCGTCATTGTAAATCCAAAACAGCTTTGCGGTTTGTCTGGTTTCGAAAGTTTCAGATTTCTCTTATTTATGACAATAATTGACTATGTGGACGATGGTAAAAAACAAAATACTCCATGGTTTTCTGGTGTTATGATTAACTCTTGAACGTCATCGTCAACGGCAGTCAGAAGGCAATGAAAAGTTGAATGACAGCGGATCACCAGTACCTTGGGTACAAGGACCTTAAAGTGAATAACGTGTGAGGTAAAAGATGAGATCGCATAGGTTTATAAATAGCCTGTTGTATTTGGTAATCCACGAAACAGTGGGAGGTGGTTGTATACCAAGCAAAAATAAGTTCAAAACACAAAAAAACATACACTCTTAGTTAAGGTGGCTCATTTCTGATATAAATTTCAAACTGCTACACACACTGGGTGTCCTATCGCTCATGGTCATTCTAGTCTTAACCAGAGTTGAGTCTCTTGTTTCACAAAATTCACCATTGCTACGTTGATTTGATTATGTCACAGCCTATTGCGAAACACTCGGGAAGACGCAACATTAGCTATACGTAACTCGGTGAAAATACGTACTTTTAGTAGCGCTATCAAGAATTGTTCACATTTTCTTTATCTTTGTAAAATCAGAATATCACCACCTGGCGCTATTTCAACTAAAATGTTTCCACCATGAATCCTTTGTTCAAATATTTACAGAAACTGATTTTGAGTCCACTTAAAATGCTGCAGAAATCAAGCTAAAATTCTCTTTTTCCTTTCACGATTCTGCAAACTTCATTAAAAGTTAATCTATTTCTTAACGCGGCATTTCCTTGACAATTGTCGGGGTGGTTGAAACGTTCGCATTCCGTCAGCATAAATCCGCTCAATGTGCCTTGCGTTAGGCCTATTCAGTTCCCACATGAATAGAGACGATGAATTTGTAATGAAGTTCCCGAGCAAACAACCTATGGAGATTTCGAACATGGCATCACGAGACACCGCAAGGGAAAGGCCGGATAAACCCTGTTTACACTGTACTGGTGCGAGTTTGGATCCGCAACAAAAGTGTATTGGAACATCCTCCTCTTTTAACAATATTCCTGCAAATTTTTACCACTTTGCTCCTTCTAGCTACAGAAAAATGTTGCTCATGGCCAGTATAAACGCTCTTGAACTGCGGCAACTTTGTAGCAGAACAAAACTGTACCGGTAGATTGTAAATGCGGTCTAAAAGTAGATGTAAATTCTGCGAGACTGAGAGTGAGCGCAAAATGAATAACCTGTAAAATGCTAGCCTGTTAACCAGACCCGAATGCTCTCTCAGAAGACTCAAGTTACCCCCAAAGGCTAAATTTATGCGAAAAGATTTGAGTGACATAGAACGGCCTAAAAAGCCATTGCAAACCAGGCTCCTTTTCGGGCACGCTGCAATTTCAGAATGTGTGGAAATCAAATCTAGACCAAGTAGAAAGCATGGAATATGGATACACACTGCAATAGCTGAACTGACATCGAAGTCTCAAGTACTTAAAGGGGCAAGGTCATGCAATGCAAACAAACTTCTTTCGAAACGATGATTTTTCAGTATTTTTGATAGTCCATATCACACAATATAGGTGTTATTTTGAAGATGGACTCTTGAAGTTTCTAGAGAAATAAACCAAACACTCATATGTTGTAGGATTGTAAAGATAAAGGTGGATTTTTAGAAGTAACTTTACTGTGCAACTTTGCGGCCGTGTTTGTCTTGATTTACTGGCTGAGGGAATGTCCTTTGTCTGCAGTCGCTGATCGCCTTGAATTGAGGTGTCAATTAAAGCAACCAATGCTATTGTATTACAAAGTCTGTCCTTGTTACTGCAGTGCGGATCCATATTTGCCGCTATACTCACATAGAAAAGGTGGCTTACGAAGAACCTTTTAGGGTTCTTCAGCCGGGTACAAATATGGAACCCCTAAAGGTTCTTCAAAGAACCCCTTCCAATGGTTCTTCAAAGAACCCCTAAAGGTACTTAAGAGAACCCCTAAGAGGTTCTTCAGAGAACCTGTCAGACCAAATTATGAGACCAAATTTGATTTTGGGACAGCCTGAAATCAAAGCATGCCTGCACAGAAACCTGGGTAATAATGGCTATTCGAAGGCTGAGAGTTAGGTGCAGATACTACACGTTTGTGATTAGCAAGTTCAAACGTGGAAAGACTCCTAAAAGCAAACAAACGATGGATTAATCCCACAAATATTCGTGTTAAATTGCTTACGTATGAAAAATTAACGAAGGAAACAAAATTTGTCAGATTTCGAGATGTAATCCCAAAAAGCAAGGATATATCTAAATTAATACATCAAAAACACGTGTCATAACGTAGAATTTTAATCAACGGGGTTCTTATCTCTCACATCTAATTTGCATCGAACTGTTCCTTTTAAGATAAGCGCAAAACTATGTTACGTTTTGTGTCACGCTATATTAAGCATAGCTCCAAACCGGTGAAAAGACGTGGGTGTAAAATTGTATGACCTATTTCTTCTGATTGAAAAGCTTCAAAGAAGCTTTAGCTACCTATCCATACTTCTAACGTTTGGAATTTTCAGAAATGTTGAATATTTCTCAAAATTATCGGGTATTTTATAGTTCAGCCCATTTGAGATTGTGACTTCATCAAACTTTGTATCATAAACCACGAAAGTGACTTTAGCTTGATACCATAGCGTAGACATACATAAACTATGGTTTCCTTGGGAATTATTTCATGGTCCGTCAAACAGTTTACCAATTGAGAATTTTCTTGAATTCTTGAAAAAGAAGAAAAACACTTTATATCATTCTGGAAATTTTGAAGAACTCAGAAAGCCCAACGGCAGAATCATAGCAAAATAGCAAATATTTCTTTGAAGCCATTCAATTCAAAGATATAAGTCAATGTGTTTGAGAACAACCTTATCAAAGATTTGGAACCCATGCCTTCAATGTAGCATCGTTTGTAATAGCTCCATCACCAGGCTAGCTGTGGCCTTACTGGAAGCTAATGAAGTAATTACCACTGGATGCCAGCATGTTTTTTGGTGTGCAATACCTACCAACAATACCCATACATATTCTTATCGACAATCAGCACCCTTGAATGGTTTGATAATTAGAACAGCTAAACCTGCAAAGCTAAGATCCACAATGTAGACAAGAAGCAGACGAATCCAAAAAGGGCACCAGCAGGGGTGGAAAAAATATTTTAGTTTCTGGGACCAAAAGAAGTCTTGGAAAAAATTTCTGCGTGAATCGCTTCAAAAAGTGCCCATTTTTTTGACAGGTCACGATATGTAAGGAATATGACAGAATCGAGGACTGATTATCAGTCTTAATCACAATCATAAATATACTTTTTGGGCAAATTTTGTTGATTTTTTGGCTGTCCACATCAAGATTTACGAACGATATCTTTTTGTGAAGTTCCTAGGTCTGGTAAAGACCTATTTGATAATGACTATCAATTAAGCCTTTACGATTTTGACAAAAATTGACTTCCCATTTTTTTCACTTTTCCGTATTTATCCCTTTTCCTTTCTCCTTTTCATTCTTTCTGGAGACCTGAAAAAATTTCTGGGACCATTGGTGCTGTGGTCCGCTATTTTTTCCATCCCTACCAGGCACAACAAATGAGCGGGATAAAATTCAAAACCGGAGGACAAAAGTATACGAAAGAATTCTTTTACAGTTTTTCATCAATTATATACGAAAGCCAACAATTAAAAAAACAGGGGTGACCTATCTTCCCAATCCTGCTATCTGCACCACCTTTTAGGATATCGACTAACAACCAACAAAGAAACAAGTCAAACTAACTTTCTATAGAGCAAAATCTTCCGAAAAAAGTAGTTACACGTGGTTCTAGTTTGTACCATGAAGGGTTAAGAAATTTGATAACGGAAACTTTTGACAGTCAAAATGGGGCTGCAGGGGAAGACAGTGTGATACCAAGTGATATAGTATGAAATCACACCTTAAAAGATGAGCTGCAGATGGTAGGGCCGATTAGAAACAAATAAGAAATCATGTAAAAGTGTCTTGTGTTAAAGTGAGGTCACACTTCTTATAAAGTGAGTGCGGCTAAGGAAGCTCAATCACAAAACAATTCTTAATTTTTTACGAACTTATCGTTAGATAGACAATACTACATTGAGGTCCTTTTAAGGCCTGTAAAGAGTCTTACTTCTCTCTTGGTCTGCTGCCATTGTGTGGACTTCAGTCAAAATCTCTGTCTGGGAAAAAGACAGGGGCAAGCAAAGTCCAGGCATAGAGCAAGAAACAAATCCAGGATGAACTCATCTTAACCCAGAATGCTGCGACAGAGCTGCTCAGCTTCTTCAAGTCGGAACCGTCAGGCCTAGGCATAAAAGAAATCATTAATCAGCAGGGCTTGGAGACACTCGGTATCAGGAGTGGACTAGGTCAGCCAGAAAAAGGTTCCTACTTTGAAACTCTCTAGCACCAAGAGTAATTGATGAACTGGAGTAATTCGAGCTCTGCTTGACAGCGAAGAGATTACAGTAATTTTGTAATATTTCTCGTATTTTCATGAGCTTTTGAAAACACCGCATAGGACCTTGGGTGACAATGGCTCTTTGAACTTTGAATAAATATTGCAGAATTGAAGTTACTTACTTGTACCAGTTGGTGATGGTCATCATGATGTACAAAGTTGCCAAAAACATCATAAAATGGAAGAATGAGTAGTTATAGGCAACTGCATTTTCTTCATCATCAATAACACGATGGCCTAAAAAGAAGCAATTTTTTCGATCATCCCAAAAACTAAGAAAATGTAATACATAGAATTCAACTGTTCCAGTCATAAAAGCAGCAAAAGACAAAAGGTCATCAAGTCTCCAGTATGACTTATATTTACAATGTAACTTAGCTATCAATACACTAAGCACAAATATCAATAGGATTGCGAAAGACAGCATACAAAGCATAAAAGGCATAGTTGAATTGAATGGCATAGTTGAATTGAATTGCATTAACTGTAGTTTTTAAGATTTGATAGTAAAAAAAGAAAATACTTGATAAGAAACTCAGACCCAGAATCTTTACAAGAACAATAGAAACAAAAGAGAAATTAGGGGAAAAATAATATACTCAGGTCGAAAAGTGGCCTTCTAAAAAGGGGAAGTTATGGTTCAACTGTCAAATATTGGTTGTTACTCTACACCCGTTTAGCGTTTTCGATAAAGCAAACTGTTTCCCCTGAAATAATTTTGTTCATATTCAAACCTACATCAGAACATCCAAAAACGAGTAGACCACGAAATGATTTGGTGTCAAAGGGTATCTACGGCTAAAACCGACTATTCAAAAAATAGCTAATTCAGTCACACATTTCAGTCACACACTTTTTTTATATCCATATAAAATATTACTACAAGGCTACATTCTACTATACTTTAAATATATAAAGTCACACACTGATGTGACTCTCACACTTAATGCGTAAATTTCAGTAACACAGTGATCCCTTTATTGTGTTCACAACATCTACTTTCTGGAAGCTAGGCCCTCTCTCCCTCGTGAAGATTTATTTGGGTGACTTAATGCTCAAAATCATTTGACTCTAATATAATTGCTTACCTTTTTGACCTTCTTCGACGTCATCCTCTTTGGTACTCGCTTTGCTGTCAGCCAAGATGGTCGACTCTGTTGCTGGGGAGGATGCTCCTCCACCGAGGCCTAGCTTGCCAACTTGAGAGGAGCTTGATGTTCGAATGCAAGAAAACAACACAAGAATGAAAGTGACAATAAGGCCTATAATTGATTGAGCATCAAAGTTTGGTGAAATGTCTTTTGTAGCTGCCAGAATTGATCCTCGGATAGAGTTGCATGAACCTAGAAGAGATACATATGACAATTTAGACTTTATCATCAGCATTTTTCTTGATTGAGACAGGACCTTTATAACAGCCAACGATATCGAACACTTCAAGAGGAAAGGGGTCTACCGTTTATAGTGAAAATAGTCTCTAAAAATCTGCAATTCAAAGTGATTGGAAAAGGGTGACTGAAGGAAGATCACATGATTTTACAAATTTACCTTTCGACAGCTATTTAGTATCAGATTCATTATCAATCAATCCTAATAGAATTCAACAAAAATGCTCCACAACTAAACTAAATTCAACACTAAGCTAAAAACTAACAATACTGAAAATAATTAAACAGTAAACATAATACTGAATACGATTGTATTTAAGATTGATTGATTGATTGATTGATTGATTGATTGATTGACTGATTGATTGATTAAGGAGGAGCTCTCTAAATAGGTAAACTAATCGAGAAATAAACTAAAAATTACTTAAAAACAGTGGCAGCAAATAATACCCATGAATAAAAACGTTAGATCATATAACGATTTCAAGCAAAAAGGTTGGTGAAAGTGTATTATTCACTTTGGTATCAATCAATCTAGATTAGTAATAAACAAAGTGCGACAGATCTTCTTTAGCAATGCTTTCCGGTGATAAGACACTTGACATAACGTTCCCTGCGATCATTATGGGGTGATAGGACTCTAAGCTTCAGAAAAGTTTTTTATTGCATTTACGAACTTATTTCTTTTCATTCATATGAAGGCAATGATAAATATTAATATCTTATTAAATAAAAGGTATTAATATATGTCCAATACATCTTATAATTTCATCAAGGTCAAACCAGTCACTACGTTCCAATTTTACATGAGATTTTCTCGAAACAGCCTTGAATCAATTTGGGCAGATTTGGAAATACAATAGCACCAGTTGCTTTGATTGGCACTTAATTTCAAAGCGATTAGCGACTCCAGACAAAGGAAATTCTCTCAACTAAATTCTGTCTCGTGGATTTTTTATTTGATTCATGAGCTGTGTAGTAAGTGTTTGATTGAAGCCAAAATACCCAAGAATTATAATGCCTTCAGCTCGGCATCTGAATCAAATAAACAAAATCCGTCACACAGAACTTTAGATTACCGGTCTTCTTTCTTTATGAGCACATAATTCATCTCAAAAACCACCTTTCAAGTGCATATGGTGATAGTTTGCCCTACTGGTTTCGGGGCAACTTTTACGGCCATGTTTGTTTTGATTTACTGGTTGAGAGAATTCCTTTGTCTGCATGTCTGCAGTTGCTGATCACTTTGAATTGAGAAGTCAATTAAAACAACTGTTGCTATTCTATTACAAAATCTGTCCTTGCTCCCTAAATCATGACTAACTTTCCCTAATATTCTACATTTCCACAATGATTTGTATACATATGAACAATATACAAACCTGGTTGATAAGACAAGGCACTCCACGTGATATATGTTGTGTAAGCTGAGATCACTGCAGCTTGGAGGAGTCCTAGAAATAAGATACACAAATTTCAAAATTACAGCAAGTTCTAGGTGTTGATGATTCACTTAGACTGGCTGCATATTTGTAATTATCGCTATTGATAGACCAATGGACGCTCAAACTACAACTCATGGACTTTCACATTGAAACTTGGGGCAAAGTTTTCCCCTTGATTTCATGTCTCCATATGGAAAACATAACAACACTGTACAAACTCCAGGCAATGGCGGATGGTCCTAAGTTGCCGGCTCAAACCTCCAATAGTAAAACAACTTAGAATTCAAGTTTACAGTGATATTAGCCAAAAGCCAACAAAACAAAAGCCAAGAGTATCCATGTGAATGTTTCTAAGAATCAACAAACCCTTCACTGTGAACCAGGAGTTCATCATTTTTATGACAAATTAGCTTCCATGAACTTCACCACAGCAATGAGAATTTCCCACAGTCAAGGGTTGCTTGCTTTGCTTTTGAGATGACGCCATAGCCTTGTTTTATTTCACAGATAAATCTGTTATCTATTTTCATCTTAATCTTTTACATGAAAGTCCATAAGTCTCAGTTTGAGCAAAAATAAAAAATTTTGTTGCTTTTATTGTCATTTTTGTTGTTTTTGCTGTTGTTGCAGCAACTGGGACTATGTCATGAGCTAGACTTTGTTTGGATGTTTGGTATGCTTTCGAAAAAATGCATGTGATCAATATTCAAAACTGAATTGTGAATCTATCAGTCAAAGGCTAACTTAGATATGCAAAGATTTTGCTTTTGGTACATTTAGCATTTTTGTACAGAATGAAACATTCAAATTGATTCTTATTAATTGAATTAGCATATTTTTATATTTTGCTATGTAAGTTGCCAAACTTTAAATAAAATGATAACGATAATAATAAAATCTGAACGATCTTAGCCAGGAAATATTCCGAAAATGATTGAAAATTTCCATATCAAATAGTTTATTTGCCAATTTTATTGCCAAGATATTCAGGGAGCAGGAGCTTTTCAAACAGGAATTGTTATTTATTGACTAAACCAGCAAATTTATCAAGAGGTGGATTACCTGATCTTGGCTGACGCTCTTGAACTTGAGGCAAGATGGCCATGATGGATACAAGCACACAAAGAATCAAATGGAAGCTGATAACAAACTTCTGGGTGTTGCAGGAACTGTCACTTGCTTTGGTGAAGAAAACAAAAAGCAGGGCCACACCAGTGATTGATGCAATGTAAAGGACTGCAGTGCTTCCTAACAAGAGTGTATACCAACATTTTGAATTCCCTCCTTCTGCATTTTCAACCCAGGTCTCATTCCAGGCATGAGCAAAGTCAATCAGAAGTACTAACTGAATGATAATGAAGAGGAACCCACCAATAAGACCTGTGTACATCCAACCTATGAAGAAAATAGACCATGCTGTAACCATAAGAAATACAAAATGTGTTTGTTTAGTGGTAAAGTGATACTGCTGTTACTTCTTAGATGGAAAATAAAATGACCCAAATTGATTGTTTCAAATTTTTGGACATATAAATTGTCAGAAAATGTCAACATCCGAAATTTTTAGCTTTTACCGTAAAAGCTCTATTAAGCCCACCCTCTCTATTAAGCTGCCCTCTCTAATAAGCCCCTTCCCTCGAGCCAAAATTCTAAATAAGCACCCCTCTCTATCGAAGCGCCCCAATCATATCAAATTTCAGAAGTTACCAATGATTTTCACTATATTCCACTAACCAACCTTGCATTTTGTTTTGTTAGTTTTTGTGATGGAGAGTGAGTCAAATTTATGCATTTGACTCGTTGAATTGTATGTTGAATCCACAAATTACAAGGTAAAAGAACTGAAAAGCTATCATATATGTCCTTGCCATTTGATTTCATATATAATCCCCCCTCGCTAATAAGCCCCCTCGGAAGTATCCAAAATCAAATGGCCCCCCAAGGGCTTAATAGAGCTTTTACGGAAATGTATTCTAAAACTTACCTTCTGAGAATGAGCCTGCATTTGGAATGAAGAAAGCACCAACCACTCCTCCAATCACAAGCAACAATTTGATTCCCCAGAATCCATTTTGTATACCAGAACGAGCATCTTTGCTGTTTTTGACACCAAACATGATCAACATGAATAAAAGAAAGAAGCAGCAAACTGCAAACATCACTCTGTAAACGGCGAGGTAACCAACTATGTCTTGGCAATTCACATTTGCCTGGGAGATAAGAGAAGGCAAATTGATGATCTCATTAGTAGGTAGAGCGAGACTTATGATGATGAGTATCTTGTTTCCCTGTGCTTTCTGACTTGATGATGGCGCTTCAGTCAACAGAGCCTCATAATATTACTCTGAAAAATCCGGCCCTATTTAGGCCCAAACTTTCCGATTCCTACAGTACCAATCAGATTTCGAGATTTGTGAATTACTATATGGTGTAAATGTGATGTTTCAATTAAAGAATTGAAAAAATACTCCCACGGTATTGAGATTCGAAGCCATGATTCCACCATAATTCCATTGATAATTGAAGAAAATAGTGGCAAATTGTTCATTGTATCATTACGAGTCCCTCTTGAGCAAGGTTTACCGCAGGGATACAAGGGACTCATCATCATAAGTCTAAGGTACAACCCCACTACTTGAGTGTCACGACAAGGGGCTAGCCTGTGTGCAGCCAATACCCAAGGAAAAGGTATAGTCTGCACAAAAGATGCTCAATATCCTGCATTGTGTGAAATGAAAATGGAATGAAAATGAACGTGTCAGCATTTCATTTCAATAGCAGCTTGAATTGCCCTTTCTACTTAGCATCTCTGTATTGTCTGCAGTAGTATTTTGGGAGGTATAGATTTGTGTGTTGCCCCTTGCTGTCCTTGAGGCTGATGTCCACCCTGTCAAATTTTCCCAGCACATTGGAAATCTATTGTTTACAAGAGAATCATTGCTTTGTGTTTGAATAGAGAATTACAAGCAATAAACCTTTACTGAAATTCCATCCACTAAGAAAATTCCACTGATCGGAAATCAGCCTTTTAGAACTGTAATAAGAACCCACCAAATAAGAACCTACCTAAGGCTAGGGGCTTGTAATTTAGAACCTACATCTACATCTACATCTACGTATTAATCAGCAACACCTATAAGGCATCACACTGATGGAGATCAACCCACCACCCATCCAGGGTGCATTCCATGCACTTAGGCCCAAAGATCTTCGGTGTATATCTGACTTTCTGTCGGCGTAGCAGCCTCATTTCTTCAATAAAATCGATTCTTGGCATGAGGGCGTTTGAAAATTAGCCTATCTTGGCGTTAATGTGAAGTTGTCCTCGATCTTTTAGCAGTTTCTTTTGATGATAAATATATTTCTTTTATAAGAAACTAAGGATTTGGGCCAGTACTGGAGTTTCTTAAAATCATCCGATTTTGAGACTTTTTAGCAATTTCTCTCTCCCTGAAAATACCTGGCGTACAATGGCTTAGGGCTTGGCGTACCTTCGGCGTGGGTTTTACAAGGAATGCACCCTGGCCACCCATGCACTCCCATCATATGTCATAGAGACAGTGAAAAGGAGACCTGTGTAATTCAATTTGATAAAACATAGATTCTTGTTGCCAGGGGCGGACTGGCACTATTTTCCAAGGGTGGCTTCATGGCTACAAAGGGCCCATAGGGCGTGGCCAAGAGCTCAATGGGTGTGGCCAAGCGTTCAATGGGTGTGTTTCACACATCAGAAGAATGTATACAAATTTTGGGCTTTTTGGCACTAGAATCTATCATTGCAGGGTTATGGGAAACCAAAGCTGCTAGACATTTTTGAATGCATATGCCTACATTTGACAGCTGACATCTTGCTTAAGCCGAAACGTTCAAATGTATGTGTGTTCTTTGAGTATTTATATCATCTATAAGCATATTGAGAATGACCTCATGACTGTTTATTTTGTATTTCATATATAAAATTGCCACCATTACACGAATGAGAGGATACTCAAAATCGCAAGAAATTCTTGCAAAATGAAATTGTGAAGGAAATTAGCATGTGGAACAGAACAAAATATGCCAACCAAAAACGAAAAAATGTTTTCAGTCAAGTGCACAATGTGTAAAGTAGAATTATCAACAACTTAGGCCCTATACTTTCATAATGTGTACAATGGCTACGCCTATCACAATGGGAAACATGTTAAAGTACGGAGAGGCATAATCTAATGTGAGCAAAGCGAGCAGAATTTTGCCATTTGAGGCTATGCTCCAGGAGAAATTTCTTACAACTTGCCATTTACATTGTGGGAAACTGCGTCTTTCATGCAAGATTCACTAAGACATAGAGAAAAGGATTACTATTGAAGAAAGATGTCTCAAGGCAATTCTAGAAACAGAGCTTCAATTGAGAAACGATATACTTCTAGCAATCTTGTGGATTTTTGCATTCGTTCTACAAGATGAATGAACTGTTAAAGTTGCAACTTTTAAATATCCGGGCATCAATCATGTAATAAAATCAATGCTAATAAAGCAAGTGCGTTTAGTGTTTTTCTAGTAGCTGGAGACAACAACGTGGCCAAGGTAAAATTAGTGAGAGAAGGGAAAGGAAGGGGTCTGGGGGCGAGGCCCCCAGGAAATTTTTTTGGGGCCACACCCTTTACTTTGGCTTAGAATGCATCTCCTGGTATCATACATGCCATTAGCATTGAGGAAAGTTTCATGTTTTTGTGACAGTTACGCTATGAATTAGAGAGCAAGAAAATGGTTTAGATGAAACATCCTTTGGCTAAGAAAGCATCCCCTAATACCATATTTACTAGTGCTGAAATAGAACATTTGACAGTTTGGTAGCAGTTATCTTATATACAATACAGTATGAGTCAACGTGAGCCTCTGTTTCTTTTTGAATCCTGAGAACTATCTTTAGAGAAAAGTGGGGTGCAATAGTCCCATCAACACCATTCCCTAATGTTTGCCATAGGTTATGCTATGAATAAAATCCAAAGACAATTTGAGATTCGGCACTCTATTTTTGGCTTTTATTGATTAAAGGGGCCTATTGGATTACTGTAAATCAAATCAAATCAGTAATCAAACTTTATATTGTAACGCCTTTCAATTCACTGAAATCTTGGGGCATAGTGGTTATCCATATACAGTACGTTTATTACAAAGGAGTCTCTTTGGGCCCCTATAACTCTAAGGCCCTTGTGAGTTGCACTAAACTGGCTTTGGAGTATGCAAAAAGCTATAAATCAATAAATAAAATTCAAAATATTTTCTTATGAAGGGCCTGCTTTTCACACTTTTGAGGGGCCTGAGTGGCGATTGCCACCTAAGCCACCCGGGCCAGTCCGCCCCTGCTTGTTTGCAGGGGTAGCAACGTTGATTTTTGTTTGAATATTACTCAGTTTTGGTCCCAGTTGGCTGTTAAATGTTGATCCTTCTTGATCTAAATGTTTACTTTTGCCTGTCTATTGAATGGGTTTTCAAATAAAAAATGTCTATAACTTCCGTGAGTCACCACATGTAGTTACCTTTTGTTTGGACGAAACATTTTTGCCCTTGAAAAACTCGTCCAAAACAAAACACAAATCATCATTTTTAGTTCTCATAGACACAAATACATACCTGATCACAAAACCACTTTATCTTGGCCAACTTTTCACCGACCCCTGGCGCTAGCATGATACAAGAAACGACGGTAAACATCACAAGCACCAACGAATACCCCATTCGGGCTGCAGTCGAGTTATTGCATGATGGACAGCAACTGCAGCAAAGACTGCATGCAGCAGAAGTGAAGCAACATGCTAAGCTTGCTACACAACCCATCTTTACTCCGATCAGCACCTCTGCTTCGCTATTATGTGTTTATTTCGACTTTTCTTCCCTGTTTTCTGTTCTGTTTACGACGACCTAACTTTTTCTTTAGCTGTGGTTTCCGTTCTTTGCGTGCGCAGCTGTTAATATCCTTCTTGCGTAATGATGTCACTGGAGGATCATGGGATGTGCCCGCGTAAACAAGTGCGTGTTCGCGCGCTTTCTGGTTGCTATTTGGTTTGGCCCTTTCTCTTACCATTCTTTGCACTGCCCGACCCTGCCCTTTTTGAGGCAAGGAAATGATACATTTTGAAGAAATACCTCATCTGACGAGTCGATTGAGCATGATGGAACCAAATAAAGATGTCGCTCGATCCAGACTCTTTCGTAAAATGCTGCGAGAAAGCGAGAAAGGGATACGCACAAAAACTTAATCGTCATACAATCCTTGCAGATCTCAAAATCATCTACATCGCTGAAAGAACTGTGGAAAAATCAAGGAAATTGTCATTTTGGTTACTACTGGAAAGAAATCCAAGGAACTAAACGTCTGGCAAAATATGGTGAACGCTTACACTATTACAAGAATTTCCGGAAATAGTTTGCAAGGAAACTTGCTCATCACTTTCGAAATTAATTTCGCCATTTAACTTTGTTTCTCCACTATAAAACGAGCCACAGTTCATTGAGATTGGTGGATAGCAATTCTACAATATCTGGAAAAATGCAGAAACCCTGATATAAAGCGCAAAAACGAATTTAGGAACAAAACAACAGGAAAAAAAATTGTGAAGACTTCAATGACACATTTACAATAAACAAACATTTATTCCCTTGATTACAATCCATTTACACAGATAATAATAATATCTCATTATAAAGCAACAACTAACGACAATCAAAGTTTCTTGGAAAAATGATCTTAAGTTCGTTGACTGTTTCATTCCAACAAGTTGGGAGCTTCCTAATACACTTCAACAATGTGTTCCTCTAATTCTGAAGATTTCAGAAAACTCTAACGGTAGAATCGTAGGAAAATAGATAAAGTTTCTTTCAAGCTACTCAAACCAAAGAAATAGGTCATAGAATGTCACATCGACTTGAACCAAAACATTCTCGAATTGACCTTGTGTTTCATGCATGAAACTGGTCGGTTTGACTAAGATCTGCTGAAACTCAGTTATGTACAAAGCAGCATTTCTTTTTCTTTGTAAATTCTGTTTTACGTTAACCTTTTCTAAGATTTGGAACCTATGCTCTGCTGGGGCTATGCTCCTCTCTCCTTTCTTAAATGCCAAATCGTCTATTACTTATTCTTAATTGAAGGACCTTTTTAAAATTCTTCACAAGACTCCTGTTAATGTGCAGCACAGTCAGGCATTATACTATGCAGTCGTACTTCTTGCCAGCACATTTTACCATAATATTTACTCCTTTAGACTGATATACACATGCATTACTGTAAATATTGACACTGACAAGACCATTACTATTCCAGATTCAATATGTGCCAAACGTAACATGACCTGCCATTGTGCACGTTATTCTCTCACAATCTCAAGTAGCAATCTACGATAAAATTAGAGGGAAGTTTCAAGATAGCAAAGAATCTAAGAATTTAAGATAGCAAATAAAGTATATAAGCAATGATATTTTGCAATACCTGATTTAATAGCTAACACGATCAATTATTTTTGGAAATTTTTCGGACTAAAATTGGTCACTCCGTTCAGATTTTGTAAGCGATTTTCTAAAATGAATACCTTTGGGAAACATGGATAAATGAATACCTTTGGGAATGCATGCTAAAGTTACAAGCAAGAATCCGTAATGTGCTAACCTCACAGCGATGACTTTTAGCACGCTATAGCACGTGCTTTCCTTTTGATGAGTTAAACAGTCCCCCCCTAGTGTGAATAACATATTCAGGGGGATTCCATTCCCCCATGAGGACAAAATACATAAACACATCCAAGAGTCATTAT
Organism: Aurelia sp. 3 sensu Dawson et al. (2005); assembly: GCA_964020215.1. Taxonomy (NCBI): domain Eukaryota; kingdom Metazoa; phylum Cnidaria; class Scyphozoa; order Semaeostomeae; family Ulmaridae; genus Aurelia; species Aurelia sp. 3 sensu Dawson et al. (2005). Next base: position 2,090,392 of record OZ026589.1, on the reverse strand, counting down.
GGCTAGGAAGGAGCGTTTTCACTCGTTTTTGCAGGTTTTCAAAAAGGGCTTTCAGAAGAAAATCTCCTATTTCGACGGGAAGGAATGGCCGATTAAAGCCGGGTAAATTACTGAGCCTAATTTGATATATTGGGAAGAAAATAAGACAGTTTTCGATGTCATTGCTTTGATATGCAGGGAGCAGGCTTTTTTCATACGCCGGACGTTTTTATTGACTCACCCGGTAGATCAAAATTGTAAACTGATTGAGGAAAGTCAAGCACAATGACAGTTGCAAGAAATACTCAGTTTTTGAAGATCTACAAGATGGTTGCAAGCAAAAGTCTGTAGCTTTAATGCTTTATGATCTAGCAATTTGATGACGTCAAAATTTCAAAATTAGCAGAAATTTAGAAAAAGTTGTGACTCTGAAAATAATGGTGATGGCAAATATGCTCATTTCGGGATTATGGCAAGTGACTTCAAGTTCCCATCGATTTATCCAGTTGAAAGAACTAGGCAAAATGATTTTACACATTTAAAGTTTGGGAAGATTCGAGCCCTATGCTAATCGTACTTACTTTTTTCAGATGTTTATATGACTTCCCTTTTATTGCAGCAAAGAGTATAAATGAAAGTAAAATAACAAATAAGAAGTAGCTTGCAAGTTGTAGCCTCAAATTTAATTGCGTCTTCTCAGCCTGAAAACAAAAAATTATTTCATCATGTATCAAAAGGTATAAGATCGTGTGTCAGTGTCATGGCTAGACTGATTGCAGGTTCGTAGTTATCGCTATTGATAGAGTGATGGAAAATAAAATATGTTGTTGTTGTTGTTGTTGTTGTTGTTGTTGTTGTCGTCGTTGTTGTTGTTGTTGTTGTTGTTATCGTTAGGATAATTGGGACTATATCGTGAGTATATGTCATGTCATCACATCGACGTGTTTCGTCAGCGATTCTTTGTCAAGATTTTATTAAAAAGAGAAATAAAATGAAGCCATAAACCTCCACATTTAATTTAATTTTCGCATTTTAAAGGAGGGAGCCCTTCATCAATGTCAACAATAATGATTTTTAAGGGGCCCTCCAAGGGGCACAAGGGAAATTCCATACCATATTCATATCCTAGCCTAGCCATTCCTACGACCTTCCGATCAAAAGCATGCCTTCCATATGGAAACAAGTGAGTTACAAAACAAAGGAGATGTTCTATAAAATAACATGTTTTACTCATATTCTGATAAAAATTTATGATAAAATTTACTAGCTACAATACATGAATACTTAAACACAAAACTACGACTACCTACACATGAACGATCAAAAGAAAATAGCGAGAAATAGAAAAAGCAAAGTAAATAACACCACACCCTGTCAAGAAAGGAATACAATGTTTTAGCCGATTTTTGCTCGGGGCCCATGGCCTGAAACCACTAAAGCCTCATCTTCACGGACCAATCAGACGGCAAATAAGCGATGAAAGATAAAAAACCTGTGAAGATTTTTCTAAATTTTACTTACATTGATAAAACACAGCTTGAAATTTCCCGAATGTTTTTGAAGAAACCTACACTCAATATGTTTGAGAGTGCAGTGCATGTCTGGATGCCGGCTTAAATATCTCATGGTTTCCACAAGTTCAAGTTATGGCCTCTCAAAACCTATGAGGCACTAAACCTTAAACAACAGACATTCTGGCCGACACACAATAGTAATAATAACAGTGACTGTTGTAAGAATGACCCCAAAACGCTAAAAACCTGCGCCTCCAACTGTTCTTGCCATTGTCCTTCCGCAAAAGTTTCTTTCATTCAATGCCCATGCGATTTCTTTGTGAAATGAAAAATCTGCTAAGGTTTTGTTTAAGCATTTCTGTATTATACTACTTTTTGTACTCATGGGACAAGTTTTCATGGTGCAAAACTAGTTACAAAATTCCAGGGGGTTTTATCACGACATTTCATCACCTGACTTTAAGTGGGATAAACGAACCTAAACAAGCATTACCCGATTTTGTCTATTGGAGAGGTCATAACTCCTTGAAACAGTTAGACCGGCATCTACTAAAACATCTGGATAGTATATTTCTTTCAAAAACTTTCCAGCAGTTTCTTGTCCTCGTTGCATTTTATGAAGGTAGGCATTGAGTTAGAAAATCTTCCTGGGTTTCTTTGATCGTCTTCGCTTATTCGCCGTCTAATTGGTCCGTGAAAATGAGGCTTTGGAGGTTTTCGGAAATGGCACACGAGCAAAAATCAGCGAAAATATTTGATTCTTATCTTCACTCTGACCCAAATCCGATGTCAGGTGAAAAATGTCTGCGAAAAAACAACATACAAGATCTTTCCATGAATAATTTTGTGCTTTCGCTAACTTCACCTCATATCTTATTTGACACAGACTTTACATATTGTAGTTAAATAAGTAATTTGTGGCTTACTTTAGGGGATGGGTGAGACAATAAGACTTGCAACAAAACTTAACAGTATTTGAAAAACTTACCAAGCTGAGTAAAACTCGAGTATCATATCCTCTCTGTTTTGTTAATGATAATTCTATTTGACCCTCACATATTGATTTTTCAGCATCTTCCATCTGTTGTTTGTGACCCATAACAGACATCTTGGCAGCACGTGGTGCTAGAGACGTGTAATTACAGCTCCGAGGTTTCCTGTAGAAGTAAAGATGGCATAAAAAGAGAGGCAGGAAACGGACCACGTCAAAAACGGAAACACTTGGGCCAGAAAAAGTAGGAAGGAATTTTTCAGAAACAATGATCTCGAATAAAATTTTGCTGAATAAACCGAAATTTTGAACAATTCAGTAAGAAAGTAAATAAAAGGCTTCTCGTTTACTTTGCAGAAGTAAAAAAAGTAAGTAAGTATTCCCCGTATTTAATTCATTTTCAATTCTTTATCAAAATGCCCTCAGCGTGTATGTTCCTCTCCAAAGCAGTGACAGAAACTACCAGAAAAGGGGATGTGGTCACCCAAAATTTATGGGAGAACAATGATATTTTGTTTGAAAACAATGTGAATAAACAAAGAATTTCCACTAAAACAATAGCTTTGGTTCCAATATTTATCAAGTGTTCACCACTGCTCCAAATGTTTCTTTTGGCACAGAGGACAAAACAACGACCTATTACCTACCGTTCTCACAAGTTGTCCAACGGCTACAGTCCATTATCAGAAAAGCGGATGTAATGGTGATAGTTTTGATGAGAAAGTATGTGCATCTTAACCACTTAGAGAAATTTGGACTTACACAAGCGGGAGAATTGCACTTGGCAGTAGGACTGTGACGCAAGTAGGGTACGTCACCTCCCTACAACGAGGGCTTGCTTGATCTTCTTCCATTATGCAATGCCCTATGAAATAATAAATAAATGCTTAACGAAGTGTTTGACTGTCACGATTTGATCGTAACGGAAACATTGAAAACGGTATACAAGAGTACAAATGACGAGGCTCCGTTGTATCTTCAATGTATATTTGACAGGTTGTCAGAATTCAGTGCTCGAAACTTCAGAACATCAAAACCGATCAATGTGTCCCGTTTCTACGAGCAACATCTTGCAAGAAATCCTTTTCTAACAGAGAGGCGAAATAATAGAATGGCCCGGACATAAATCAGAATTAACGAAAACAATTTAAAGTCTGTCTCAAAAACTCCGGGACATGAAGGAATCCTTTTTGATTGCTGCTGATCATTCTACAATAAGATAACTAATCAATTTCTAAATTATTATTTCATTGAATCTTATTTCAGTCAGGTTGGTCTTATTATGAAATTTGACCCATGCTTTCTAATCATATCTAGTGTTTTTAAGAATGAAATTTTGAGAGTCTTGCTATGCTCACGAAACAAAAGACTAACTTCATTTTTCATTTCCGAACCTTCCTGAATAGCTAAATAATTCTTCCTCGCCTCCTCTCCGCATCGAGGCTTGCACAGTTTATTACTTTCTGATAGGACATCACTTCCGATCATATGATTCAACCGCTATTTAAAGAGACAAATAAAAATGGTCCTACAACGGTATATAAGCACCAACGCCCGTATTCCACCTCAGTATTTCTGAGCGCATGTTTCCATCCACTTTCAAACAATTAGTATCCACATCTACGAGTTCAATGCATCTACGACGATTAATTCAGAGCAAGAACAACGAATGTGTAAAATTCAAATAATATCAACAGTAATGTCACTGAAGTTGATGGTGAATGTCTGCTTGGAAATACAGGTCGTTGTATAACAGGTCATTGCCAGTGATTATTCATTCATTCATTCATTCATTTATTCATTCATTCATTCATTCATTCATTCATTCATGCTTATGGCAATTTGCCCTAATTCTAGATATGCAATGCCAACACTCTAAGATTTTTGATGAATTCTTTAAGCTCCATTAATGCTGAATTGAATGCCAATGCACTTGATAAGAAAAAGTGATGTTAGCTCCATGGACTAGTTTAAACATTGCATATTTCCTGTGTCCAATTTATCAGATGCTAGTAAAGAACTCCCTCCAAGTGTCAATCATATTTGAAATCAAAACAATGTTTAAATCAACAACCGTTTTATGTTAGTAAATTACAGGAATTTACCATCTCTGTGATGTTAAACAGCAGGAACACGATTTGATCTAAACACAATATATTTTGGTCATGTTTAATTAATCCATTCTAAGCCAGGATCTATGGTTTCTACATGTGATCAGCCACTGTACTTGCATATAGCAAAACCGATCACTTTAACCATTTTATTTTCATTCAGACAAATCAGAAAACAATGCTTCAGTCACATTTTCAAAGACAGCAAATTCTGCCATTTTTAACAAAGTTCAATTCAAAATGGCAAAATGCGGTGTTTAAAATAGGCCTATGATAAGTTTTCAAAGATATGTTTTAAAACTAGCAATAGTAAAAACTAAGTGCCTCACATCACTGTAAATGAAGTGTGGATGATTCCCAGGTGAAAAGCAATTTGATAGTTCACAACACAGATTCATTTAAAAGCTAATTTTTAAGGAAAATAACTCACCAAATAATACATCTGATTGTATGCTTATCCAAACTGGATTTTCATGTACAAAATTGCCTGAAACATGAAGGTATACAGTAGATGGCAAACAATATGAATAAATGCCTTTATATTCACTTGCTTCTTGTATCATTTTACTTCAAAGGTCTATGAAATAGAGGCTTCAAAAACCTTGTTAGAAAAATGTTTACAAGGACAGCACAGGTAGTGAATATGAATATTGTTATCTTGTTATGGAACCTCTGAGAAACATAAGAAACTTCAAGTACTCAAAATCTGATCATTGTAAGAAAATTTCAGCACTGGCCTGAATCCTTTGTTCATTACAGAAAGAATATATTGTAAAGCATGGTCAAATAAGACAATCAGAACATTAAACCATACAAAAACATGAAGTCCACTTACGTCCAAATCTGAAGTTGTAGAATGGTATCATTCCAACCACATCAGTTGTATTCAGTGGCAATGATCCAGGGTATGGTCTTGCAGTGAGCTCAAATGGAAGAGATATATTCACCATTTCATAGTCCCTGCTATAATCTGGAATGTCCATTTTGTTGTTGTGCTTCTCTGCTGTTGTGCTATTCAAGCAGAAGGCCAAGGAAGATAAATTTGAATATAAATAGTTCCATCCCTGAAAAGGATTATGCCAGCAAATAATACAAGCTATATTGTACAAAGGATATTAACAAATTTCCAGGCAAAATTATATTTGGAAACTAATTGCCATCCCAAAATTGTTTTGTCTTCCCTACTTATGATATCCCAGAACTTGATGGTTAATTGCAAATTCCACCTTCTATTTGCATGAAAGTACCTTGTTTGGTGTACACTTTCCCTCAAAAATAGACTTTCACTCACTATCCCAATGAATCTGAAAAAGCCATTTTGCTATGCTTTCAGCAAACCTTAGGAATGCAAACTTAAAGGTACAAGGTAAAAATATGGATTTAGCACCAAGTATCGTGAAATTGCAGCAGTAGCTAAGGTCACAAACGTTTGTTTTTTATTCAAAGTACAGAGCAAAACAACTTGTTAAAAATCTGCAGGAAAATCAAAAATTTTGGGGAGAAATTTCTGCATTCAATCATTTCATTTGTCATACTCCACACGCTCTGCAAATAGCCTGGCTGGAGAATTTGGATTTATTCGCAACTAAAGCTGTATCAGAGCTTGCTACTCCAGGCTGAAATAAAGGGTCAGTCATATATTTATATATAGTGTATCAATTTTGTCCTTTAATGGATGGGGGGATCAACAACCTTCAACAACAATGACACTAAGAACAAATTATTTACATCTATTTTCATAAATATTTTCTGTAATTGGGGTGTTTTCTTTTTACATTTTTAGCCTTAATGTTTATATAATTCCATTATTATATGCATATAACTTGACATTTTTATTGTGGCAAAAAGATACAACATACATTACATACAGATATATTTCACCAATGTGATGAAGATTTTGATAATTTATGATTCATTTTCTTTCATGAGCCCATTTCCACATGATCTGCTTGGTCAGAAAATGTTCGCTGAAGCTTCATTAGAATGCCAAAGGAGTTAGGCCCGGTACTTCCTGTGCTTTTCTTGTAAGGTCTACTGCAGCCCTTTTGTCAGTTTTGAATGGACCTACACTAATAAGGGTGGTGAGGTGGGGTCCAAAAGTTCGCATCAAAATGATGTTAAGCAGGGACTAAATTGATGTATGACTGACCCCTAAAAGGTTTTTACATTAGCAAACAATGAGGCAAAATAGTGGGGCAAAATAGCCAGGGCCCACACACAACACAACTACTAGCTATCTCTAATACTATGCACACTTTTTGCAAACTTTCCGGGCTGGAATTTTATGGAATCATCCTGAAAACAAATCTTGACTTTTTACACATATTCAAGTGATACTCTACCTTCGTAGCCTCAGCATCAACTATGTTATTGTGTTGCACATAATATCCCAGTGCAAAAAATCCCAACGCAAACAAACCAAGAAAAAGGGCACAGATTACTGAAGGTGGTCTTGTAGAAACAACACCATGGAAGTTCCTCCAAAGAAAATGTCTATCACTGGTCATCTTTACATCGATTTATGATAAATCTATGTGGTCTAATGTTTTGAATTGACGGCCAAACCGGCCTCCGCGCCTTTGTTTGTGAAATTTAGGCCATCTTCATTCATTGCTCCACACAAATTCCTTTCAAACACTTTCAGTTTTAGGGTCATAAATCAGCACAGCTGAGTGAATTAACTTTCACCTAATAAAAGAACATCCGTTTAAATGATTATTTATTCTTTCTCCAAGCAATCTTTACTATTTTTCTTGCCAGCTTGCAGCTTGCACTTCTTCAATACTTCTTCGATACTTGCAACGTCGCGGCCAATCTGACAACCATCTGAAAAGTGAGTCTTTCAGAGTTGAATTGAATGAATTGATATGCTCCGCAGAGGCTTCAAAATACAGATCCTGTTTTGATAAATTTTTCACTTGTTGCGAGCGACGAAGGAGCGAGATTACTATAGTGATCCAGCCAACCTTCTGTGATGTCCACGCATATGTTTATTGTATTGCTTTGTTACTTCTGATTATCTATTACCGCTGGTTAGTTTAAATTGAAAGATTCGCTGGCCACATTTCCTTTGTCACTACAGTTTGATTGTGTACATGTTTGTCTTCGTGAACAATGATCAATAGTCATGATATTCTTTTGTCTGCCAAGGCCTGCCAAGATACTGTGATGGCGGTCGGGCCTATCCCAGAGGAGGGGCGACTAACTTGAACTTCCCTTTGAGACACAGGCAATAAGTTTGTGCACCTTCACTACTTTCAGATCTTCCATCGACACATTTCGCTACTTCGTTTGGCCATAAAAAGACTAAGATACCAAACACGGCGTAAATAACTGTAAGACGGAGTTGTTCAATGATTCAACTTCACCCAACGAAACGAAGCTTGGCTTAGTGTGAGCCCTGACCCTGACCGGCGTGTGCTATCGATACGAAACATTCACAAATGCTGCACAACAATGATATCGACGTCATGCAGTGTTTTCATGCAATCACATTTTCAACAGGATTAAGTCAACACAATAAGCAATAATCTGTTGAACCTGCGTTCAATACCCTCCTTTACCTTCATAAAACATGGAATACGGAATGATGGAACGAACAATTCCACTTCAAGGGGACAGCAGAACATTCATTTACGAATTTAGTGTGGCTTTATCCGAGTTCACAAATATGAAAGAGTGCGAGCAGTTGATAACTTATAGTTACTTCTAGTCACTAAAAATATTCCCTTCTACCTACAGTGTCAAAAATTAGTGTTGTGTTAGATGGTGACATTTCAGATGATAAAAAATTTAAATCGAGGCATATTTCAAGGATTTCTCAATGGTGGGCAATAAATGTAAGGGCCCACTTCTTCAATAGAAAAATTTAAAAGATTAAGGATACCATACGACTAAATATATTGTCAACTCTCGAAACATCACACTGGAATAAGCATCAAACTCAAGGTAATCAAAATGTTTTGCAGAGTAAAAAATTTGTGTGTCGATGCCCTAACCTGAGTTAATATGGAAAATTTCTTACTAGAAATGCAGTTTTGCTCGCAAATGAAAGATTTAGCAAATAAGGATTTTGGATGCAGATTGCACTGATCTTCACTAATCTTCTTAACTTACAAAGTTAAAAACTCGTTCATTGACATGCAGATGAACAATTTCAAAGGCAAAAACGATTTAGTGAATTTATAGTATGAGCCTAAGTTCAATAACACCTGTATTGTCAGTAAAATGTTGACATTTCAGGTGAGAATGAATTTACATCATCTACTGAGTTAATTTTGGCAAACCAAGTTAAAATCTCGTTCATTGACATCAAGATGAACAATTTCAAAGGCCAAACGAGTCATTGAATTGATAGTATGATCCTAAGTTCAAATAACACCTGTATTGTCAGTAAAATTCTGACATTTCAGGAGATATTGAATTCACATCAGCGACTGAGTTAATGATGGCAAACCAAGTTAAAAGTTAAAAAGTTTAAAATTCTCTTAACTGTCGGCAAGATAAACTATTTTCGGTAGAATGTCGGTTTTTATGAATTGATAGCATCATTGTGGGACTTGCCTTTAGCTTTGCTTGTCCCTGACTATGGAGCCTTCTCCCAACTGAACAACGTACGAGATGGCTTACACTGTTTAAGTTGAGATTGAAGTCTTATTTGTTCAATATGGCTTTTCTATCTATCACCTAAACTTGTTAAGTCGCTTCTGAATTAGCCTGCGTCGTCGCAGAGCGAATTTCAAAAGGAAAAGGAATTTGGTCTGCAACGCATGCTACTTTGGAATATGTTTTATTATTGATTCATGGCGCTTTAGCAATGAATAAACATACCCTAGCCCCGACTAATTTGACTAAAACTGACAGAAGTATACCCTTTGGCTAGACTAGAAAGCCCGAAAAAGTGTACCCTTGCGGGTGGCACATCCCCAAGTACCTTTGCTATGGAAGAACCCCCCGTGCTCTACCTTTAGCAACCATTTTAATACTCGTTGAAATTTCTGACGTGGAACGCTTTGAAAGCATGATCTGTAGATCTACGGCATTTTAAGTATAAACAATCAAAACAAACTGAAAAACCATGGTTTTTATTCTTCCGAGTCTGTGATTAGCTTGAAGGTACCGTAAGCAAGTCAAAGAACGCAGTTCGGATCCATAGATCAGTTAGATCAGTGATCCATAGACGCTGCGAAGGAAAATCACAGCACATGCTCGTCCCAATGCAGCAACAACAACGATTTCATTAGCCACACTTCTCCACAGGAAGTGAGAAATGTTGGTAAACGCAAACTTCGAAGAAATGATCAAGGAGAATGGCAACGAAGACAACATTGGACAATCTTCTTGAGGCTGCTAATATGATAGAAAGTAATCAAGGTAGTTTTTTTATCCTACATACATCCAATTGCATATAACTGTAATCGCAAAATCGCACGCTGAAGTATGTTGCTGTTAGGCCTACTGGCTGGTCGAGCTGCACGTCGGCATCGATAAAGAGAGGCCAAGCACGTGGCATTTCGTGACATGACACACCCGCAGAATTGGAGACCTGGAAAAATAATCACAGTTTTTTTAGTGGATTTCCCGTAATTTGCAAAGTGAAAAATTTGAACATTTCTTTGGAGACTCTTTTGCAAATGAAAATGTAAGTTTGAAGAAAGGGGGTCAATTTTCCCGATCACATTTTGGGGTTTTGTTTTGAGTTCATTTTGCAAGCACGTGGTGGCCTCTACTTGGAGAAATTTGACCTTTTTGAGGTTTGCTACGCAGCAGTTCAGTCGATAAATCAAATTGATAATGATCCTCTTTTGGGTCATCATATTCTTTGCAAACCTTTGCAAATCTTCAGGTCTTTGTTTTCACCCTGGAGGCAGCTTATTTTTTGTTTGTGCTGCAAAGGTTTCTCTTTGCCAAATGAATCCCATGGCCCATGGCATCCCCCATGGCATGGGGGATTTGATACCTAATCTCCCAGAATATGGTTGAACTTTATGGCAGGTATTGCATTACAAAACAACAGAAAGTTATTAAGTTGTTTATCCTTGATCTAAACATTGCCAGAAGTTTCAGTAAAATTGGCCCCAGTTCCCAGATCTACCCCAAAACTGGCACAAAGCCCTTTTTTGACCTGACAGAAAAAACATGAACCTAATTAAAACTAATTAGATATCATGATTTTGTCATACATTATTGCTAAATTTTGCAAAGTAAGAGAACCCAGTTTTGAAATAGGTCCCAAAATTTAGAATTTGTTCATCAAATCATTGTTTGCAGAAGGAGGCATCAATAGACTTTTTTTGCAAAGTTCATAGACATAGGAACTGGGGAGCACAGGATGCACCATGCCCTTCTGAGTTTCTTGAAGGTGCGATACTTTAGTGACCTTTTCCTCCATTTCAGTTGAAAAGCAACTCTTCAATCAAAAATTAGTGCTTTTTTGGGTAATGTCCTTTTTAGCAGGTTTGCAGAGTCTGGCACAAGCACACCAGAGATTTTCAATACGCTAAGTCAAAATAGACAATAGAGGACAAAGGAATATTTCCTTGAACATCCAGAGATCTTGTGAGAAAGTGACAAACTCTACAAATGCCTTAAGTGAGCAATTCTCAGTTTTCTCAGAATACTTTCATCAAGTAGCTTTTTTTAATTGGATTAATTAGAAAACTGAGCAGCACCTACAAGATTACATTTCATATTGTATGTATATTTATATGACAGTGCAAACTTAACTTTATGTAAAATTTTTGTTTTCTTCCACTTTTAGGAGACAGTCAGGAAGATGACCAGAGCAGGCATTCCAATTCAAGTGAGGGCGAAAAGTAAGACTTCAAGTAAAACTTTTGTTCCTCAATTGTGGAAATTGTCAATGATTAAATTTTTGCTGCTACCTTGTAAATGCCTTGAAGAGTGATACACATATTTTTATAAGAAACTGCTGAAAGACCCATTGCTAACCATGATCCTTTGTGTGCCGAATGAAAAGCAAGACAAAGAGAATTTAGGCGAAGAAGGACTTTCAGATAATACGAAAGTCGACTTTGGCGCCACAAAGAATCGTGGTTAGCAATGGGTCTTTAAGATAAGATACTCAACTCTCAAGTCACCAAAAATTAAGAAACTACTTGGAAAATCCAGTATTGGGAAAATATAACTTTAGAAACTATTCATTTTTATTGAAATAGATACTTAACACATATTTCACTTGTTTCCTGTACAATAGTACTCGTACAGTGCTTGAGTAATGCCCAATCATTGGGAAAATAGTTTTTTGAAATTTCTTGAGGGAACAGGTAGTGAACATAAAGGTTGTTACGGAACCTTAAAGAAACTCATAAGAAACTTAGAGTACTCAAAATCTGATAATTCATAGTTTCTTATGAAAAATTTTGTGTAATTAGTTTAACCTAGGCAAGCAAAAGGTTGATCTTAGCTTTGTGGCAACCTTTGTTTCAGATTTGTTGTAACTTGGAATCTTACTGATAGGCATGTTGGTTTTCTTCAAAGGTTAGGGCGAGGTCATAACAAGGTCATAATTCTAGTCATAATCCATGCCACAAGGATAAAACCTGGCCTGTACAAGGCCAAGTTTAGCCTGTTATTTTTGTACAGGTTTAGCTATTGTTGGTCCAGAACAGAATTATATGTAGTCAAAGAAACCAGGGCTGCCAAGAGCTTATTGAGACCAAGGGACAAAGCTGCAAAATGAGGCCCTCTGCAAGCAAAGCGATCAGAAAATTTTTTATCGCCCTTTTTTGTGCAAAATGTATTTCAGAGCATTTTCTGCAGTCAAAGTGTTAAAAACCTTCAAATATGAGGCCCGTTAAAAATTCATCTTTCAACTAGAATCCTATCAGTAATTTGTTCTTGTTCCTTTGTAGAAGTTCAAGTAGATTGAATCATAATGTCCTTGAGAGAAATAGGTAATGTTGCCAGTTTAAACTTTCATTAACAGAACAAGACAATTTTTATATTCAAATAAAATCAAATTATTTGATGAGATCTGATTTTGTTCTTGAATTTTTGGTCACTGATACCCTATTTTTTGTAATAGGGATACATCCCTTGGTTGGATCTTAGGGAATACCACTTGTCAAGGTCTTGATAATTTTTCTGAAAATTGCATTGTGTAAAAATAACTTCCTGCAGAAAATCTCCTATTTCGCATCATCTTCGCGAAATTTTGTATCATCTAAAATATATCCTTCCAAGCATTTCTCTGCTTGCGTGATTCACAACTTTAACCTCAAAATGAGACATTTACATTTCAAATTTCATCTTGAGCTCATAAAAAGCTACTGCCCCGTTGATGTTTGCTTCAAAGACTGTGTTGACCCACCTCTGATAACCTCAATAAAAGTAGTTGGCCCGTTACGTTTTGCACCAGCAAAACATGTTACAAAGTAGACTTTGCTCTGTCTCTTAGAATGGATCTCCCATGATCATGCTTGCCGTTGGCCACAAAGAAATTATGATAATTTTAACTGTTATCCTATAAAATGAATTGCGAGGAAAATTTTGATGAAACGTCTTTTACCTTGGCTTTGAATGCATCTCACAAGATTTCGCTTGACATTGGCAATTAAGGAATAAGCCTATACCCCACCATGTTCTCATCAGTTTTAAAGGAATCTCAAGAACCATCTTTGAGAGAATGTTTTTGATACTACAATTTCAACGAATGGAGAAAAATGGAAAAATTGTTTCCAGAAATCACAAGTTTCTGTTGGAGTTGTTGAAAATTATTATGTCTTGCTTTCCTCGAGACATTTACATGCTTCTTTGAGAGCATAGGTTCCAAATCTTTAAATCGGTTTATTAGGGCAGGTGTAAAATTCTGTGTCCTACTTCTTTAAACTAAATGAATCGAAAGAAACTTTAGCCACTTTTCTAGGACTCTACCATTGGACTTTTTAGAAATCTTGAATATTTGTCAAAATTAAAGCCTATTTTATACCGGGTGTCCCAGAAAAAACGCAACAAATTTAATCAGGGCTAGCGACAAGAATTGAGATCAAATAAACCCACAGTATTTTTTGAAATAATCCTTGATTTGATAGTCAACTTGAAGATAAATACCTTGTTTGTTGATATTGGTGCATTGAGGGTGGGAATATTAATATTGAAAGTCCATTTTTACCTCCACTTCCAAACCAGAGCTCTTGGATTTTGGCCTAACTGCAAACGCACTGTTTAGGGGAATCTCCTTTAGTCATAAGCATAACGTAGTAGTTATAAGCAAGAACCCATACTTTGAGCAAACATTTCAATAGAAAGTCCAAAGATGAAAATGGACAAACATGTTATTGCATATACACACAAAGGAATATGTCTCTTCAATCACAGTGCACCGGCAAAAAGCCACGTACAGATGAGCATTTTCAAGATTCTAATTCATGGATACTTTTCCCGTGGGTATATTTGATTGTGTTTCGTAATAATGTTGAGACAGATTATGCACAATGGATTTCATTCAAACAATGAAAGTTGCAGAAGTAATTTATTTTTTCTCGCTCACTCAAGGAAACTAGTTCACCTGTTTAACAGATGTTATTCTAGCTTTTTGAGACTTTGTAGAGAAAAGAAAGATTTCTCTTGCAGGCAAATTAAGGTATTTGATTGTGAAGTTAAAGTTTGGATTTCTATTCAAATATTTTCCTCTGAACAAGGCTTTTTGCTCATATTTCGCGGTAATTCCACAGATTTCCCAAAGAGCGTGTTTGCAGTTAAGGCCAAAACCCACAAGCTCCGGTTTGGAAGTGGAGGCAAAATTTTAATTTCAAGATTAATATTCCTACTGTCAATACACCAGAATCAACAAATAAGGTATTCATCTTCAAATTAACTATCGAGGATTATTTAAAAAATCATTCTGAATTAGTTCAAGCTAAATTCTTGCAGCTAGCCCTGATCAAATATGTTGCGTTTTTTCTGGGACACCCGGTATTTCAGCTCATTTGATGATTTGACGTCAGCAAATTTCTAAATCTCAATCCAGAAGAGTGAAAGAGTGTTGCTTGATACCATATTATAGGTATCCATAGACTATAGTTTTCTTGAAAGTTATTTGTTCTTTAGTCAACAGGTTTAGAAATTACAATTTAGCTTCAAGTTTTTTCGAAAATTTTTCTTGAATTCTCAAAAGAGAAGAAAAACACTGCGTTTCTGAAAATATTGAAGATGTCAGAAAAGTCCAATGGCAGACTTACTGTAAAATAGTTAAAGTTTTTTTGAAGCCGTTCAGTTCAAAAATGTCTGTGTTTCCTTTGAAATTTTGCTGCAAACCTTTTTGAAAGATTCATTTAATTTTCGTTTATAGGAGAGCTCAAATGAGAGACAATTTTAACACGTTGCAAGAGTTGTTACCTAAACTTGCTGGACAGAGGAAGGCATCTAATGTCAGTATACTGAAAGAAGCAACTGGGGAGATTAAGGTTAGTAACAAAGAAGTTCCAGTTTGATTTCGTTATGTTATTTCTCTTTCAAAGCCTCAGGAAACGGGAGTAAGAAGCACTTAAAGGGGCAGTGTCACATTACTGTAAACAGACCTGTTATCTTTGTAATCCATATTGTTGTCCACACGTGGCCATTGTCTTCTGGTGGATGGGGTGAATCCGCAATAAGGTTACGTTCAGAAATCCACCAATATCTCTGCAATCGTACAACATATGAGTGTTTCGTTTGTTTCTCTAGGAAACTCCAGAGTCCATCTTCAGAATAACACTGGTATTTTGAGAAAGTTATGGAAGATCTTTGTGTTATGGCCTATCAAAAATACTGCAAAATCGTCGTTTCGAAAGAAGTTTGTTTACTTTGTGTGACCCAGCTTCTTTAAGCCTGGTTCACTTAATGACCATTGGAGTCATCAGAGTCTTTGGGTATTAGGTCACTTGGAACGAACGACTTCACAGACCAAAGTGACTGAATGTAAGCTGAAAGCTGCAGAAACTCGGTCGTTGTGGTCGTTGGGGCCGTTCGGAGTTTATTTTTGCTGTTCTGATTCGGTCTTTTGAGTTTTTATGGTCGTTTGTCCCAACGTTTTCAGCGACTTCAATGACCTTTCATAAACTATGCGTTCACGCCCCAATGATAAGCACCTGGTCAACGAACAGTTATATTGCTTATTAGAATTTTCCGGGAAAATTATCATGTTTTATTCCCGATATTCCACACATGAGGATGTCCTTCAAATACGAACATTTGTTGAGCAAACGAGCTATGGTCAAACTGATTATAATGAGTCATGAGTCCAAGTTATTGTTCAGCAACACGAGACTGCGCGTTTAAGTCAGTCTCAAACTGCGATGATGTAATAAGTCTAAGCTATGGTCACGTGAAGAATCAATAAAATTGGTAGCTTTGTTATCACGTGCTCAGTTTTATGACGAAACTTTTCAACAGTTCGCAGGAGTTTACAGAATTGGAATATTGGCAAAAATATGCACCCTATTTTGTTTCATTGGAAGTTTTGCGATCTTTTAAACCTTGGCAGTTTTCAAGCGCGTTTTTGGGGAATAGGATTTCTATTCGATCCTCACTGTCTTTGGAAAATTTCCGAGAGCTCAGATTGGATGCGAATGCGCTCACAGTTTACCGAATTTGTCTTCTAGAAACTAAACGAAGAAGAGAAGTCGTACCAATCAGAACTGGCGAGGCTTGCCAGTCACAAGGAATGCCAGCTTGCAAAACTGCGACTCCTAGAAAGTTCTTTGGGTACTTCAATTTTTAATGTAGACTGTCAAACAGGATTAGGAGCAAGTAACAAAGGGGCTGCATCAGCAACTGGCTACGCTGATGCATCCTGCCAACATGTGACTACCAAGAAAAACCCATATATTGTTAAACAATGTACAAATACCGCAGAAATTGGTGTCAACACGGACTTCAAAGATGATCTTGTCATTGATGAAGAGAATTGGGGTAAAGGTACCAGTGATTTGCATATTGACATCGAAGATTAGCTAAATTCGACTTGTAAATTTGATGATCCTCGTCAGGCCTAAATTATAAAACGAAATCCTGATGTCTCCCTATAGAGCTTCACAACTACACCAAGATAGAAGAAACACACTATGTTGCAGTGAACTAGACTTATGACGATGAGTCCCTTGTATCCCTGCGGTAAACCTTGCGCAAGAGGGACTCATGATGAAGCAGTGAAAAACTTGGCCCTATTTTCTTCAATCATCAATGGAATTATGATGGAATCACGGCCTCGAATCTCAATCCCGTGGGAGTGTTTTCTCAATTCTTCAATTGAATCGATAAGTCTATAACATTTGCACCGTAAAAAAGTAATTCACAAATCCGAATCGCAAAGTTTAGGCCTAAATAGGGCCAGGTTTTTCAGAGCAATATTATGAGTTTCTGTTGACTGAAGCACCATCATCAAGTCAAAGAGCACAGGGAAACAAGAGACTCATTGTCATAAGTCTAGCAGTGAACCTTCACATTGCAGATCTTGTAGATGATCCCAGATGGAAGTAGAGTATATTTTTCACTCCAAAACTTCGTTTGAGAGTGTTTTTCAACCATCTACCTTGAATGTGCTATCTCATAGTTAGTCTTCATTGTCATCATGTTCCGGGGAGGTACATGACCTCCAGATGGACAGGGGTCTCCCACCTGGTTTTCACAAAGCTGTCCTCTCCTATTTGCCAAAACTTGTCTTCATATAAAATTTTATGAAGAATTTTGGCGGAAAGCTTCCCACTTTACACTATTTTATGTGAATTTCAACCAAACTGAACTATGTTAAAGGAAATTCTACCGAAAAATGCGAGGGGCAAATCACTTCTCAAAATAGCGTACGTGATTTTTGTGATTTTGAAATCACAGGATTTTGCCTCTGTGATTTTTTGTGATTTTAGTGATTTCTAGTGATTTTTTCGTGTGATTTTTCAGTAATTTTTCAGTGATTTCTGATTTTTGGTGCTTTGTCTATGTGATGTTCCTTGTGATTTTGTGATTTTGTATGTGATTTTTTTGTGATTTCAAGGAAGGTGTACGAAAAAAAAATCAGTGAATCGCCCCTCGGAAAAATGTACCCTTGTTTAGAGAATTTTGGCCCCGAAAACCCACCCATTTGGGCGGCACATACCCGTACTCTTAACATGTTATGTACCCCCTGGAGCATGTGCATCGCCGATGAAGAAGGGCAACTAAGAGGTGGCGCTTGCAAAGCTCCTCTCGCTCGCAAAGCTGAAATTAGTAGTTGAAAAAACCTCCCGAAAATGTGCTTGTTTGAAGCTAGGGCAAAGTTTACAAAACAAAAATTTAGGTTTCCGAGAGGACAAGGTAATTCGCCTTTCTGAAGAATAGATTTCACACCTCTAAGTGCATTCGATCAAATCAAAACAAGCCGAGAAAGCCAAACATTATGGTCGGCTTTGTTGGAGGTGTGAAATCTATTTTTAAAGCTCTCAAATCGCTTTGTCTCAAACAGAACTGTATCCTTCGTTTCAAGAAATTGACCCTTGCTGGGTCCCCTGGAAGTGACCGATTTCCAGGGGGGACACTCAAACCCAATTCTGGTCCTTGCAGTGCCCCAAAAAGAAAGTTATCCTTCGGTGTTACTACACAGTAAAAGATGTAATAGAACTTCCTCACACTTTTGTAATCCTCGTTCTGTTATATAGGACTGACAAAATTCACTGTTCTCCAGTTTTCATGTCACTTTCTACGGTTTGCAGAAAATTCCTCAAGCAGCTGGATTGCAAATAATAGTTTGCAAAGAACGAGAGGCTAATTACTCCTTGAAGTTTCTGGTACTATGGATGAAAATATTTTGCTTTTCACATGAAGCGTCCAAAATTCTCATAAAAAACTTTGCAGAGAATTGCGTCCTTGTCAGGATTATGTTACGTTTTCCCTCATTTTCCCTTATAAATTGTCATTGATTATTGATTTTCCGTTGAAGTTCGTTGATAAATTCTCAGCATAAACATAGGGCTCAAGTCTTTAAAAGGTTGGATGTGAAATTGTATCACATTTTGAAAAGAACTTTGGACAATTTGCTGTATCTCTGTCGTGGCAAATTGTTTACATCTCCATTATTTTCAAAGTGGCAGGATTTTGATAATTTTTGTAAAAATTCATCAAACACTTTGGGAAACTTAGGGTGTGTTTGATTGGTACCAATTCTGAAAACGGTAGTTGGAAGACTCAGAATGTGTGTTTAATTGACTCCC
Organism: Aurelia sp. 3 sensu Dawson et al. (2005); assembly: GCA_964020215.1. Lineage (NCBI taxonomy): Eukaryota > Metazoa > Cnidaria > Scyphozoa > Semaeostomeae > Ulmaridae > Aurelia > Aurelia sp. 3 sensu Dawson et al. (2005). The sequence goes on along the minus strand of OZ026589.1, from coordinate 2,071,614 downwards.
CAGTTCCGAAAACGGCAGGTTTGGCAGGTTTGGCAGGCCTGCTGAACCTTCTGCTCCAAAAGGCAGAAGGTTTGGTAGACTTTGGAGAGATTCTCGATTTTATTTGCAGAACTCTGAAGAAGAGGCGACTTTGCTCACGTTGCTACGGTAATCGGCAATTTTACTCCTTGTTGCTAAGCACCAGACTCGTCTTCGTATTTTTCAACTGGAAACCTCGTCTTCGCCAGGATAAATCTGAAACCTGCTGTTTTGAAGAATTTTGTGTTTGATTCGGAAGTGTGTTTCCATCTCTGCGAAGTTTACCTTTTTGAGAATTTGGTAGGTTCGGAATTACCAATCAAACGCACCCTTAAAATGCCACCATTTTGAAACAAATCAAGATATCAAAAAATTGGCACGGCAGATTTGCAGCAAATTACCCAAAGTTTCTCTCAAGCACTTTCATTAAAAGAAAAATGCAATAGAATTTTACACTCACCCTTTTAAAGATTTGAGCGCTTGGGGGTTTATACCATCATTTGGGGGCTTATACCATTTCCTGGGGTCCCTGTGCCTTTTAAACGGGATTGTTTTTTCTACTCAGCCAGTCCATTGAAGTCCCGCCTTGAAGAAACCCACTATTTTATCTCAGCCTGTTGTTTTCCCTTAATTACTGTGTTGTTATCCAATTGTTCTTGCAAAAATTCGGGTCTGAGTTTCTTGTAAACTTGTTTCTTAAAGGCAAAACTTTTACCGTAGCCAAAATTGATAATAATTCCTCCAGCCCGGCGCAATATTGCCTGCAATCCAGAACTGCCTGAGGAGTTTTTGGCACAAGGTAGCTTATGGACTCCAGCAAAATTGAATGGAACATACATGTAGATTTTTAACAGGAGATACTAGCAACTTTTCTTGAGAAGATCATTGCGTGCGGTAGTCGTCTTTTCTTTCTTGGTTGATTCTGGATTGTGAGAAATTAGTCTGATCTGTACCGTTGAGTCAAAAACAGTTCAGGCGTTTGGCGGGCAGTGGAATAAGAAATATGCGACTGATGTTCAAAACTGAAATGTTAGTCTATCAGCCAATGGCCAACTTAGGGCCTGTTTATATGAGGAAAAACACCTCACCTGCCAGACCCGGGGCTGAGAGGTGAGATTCCACCTTCCCATAGAACCCTTTGTATTTTCATTTCGCGTTTACATGACGAACGCAACACCACCGGTATAGTGAAATCCCACCTCACCAGAGGTGGGATCTCACCTGGGTGAGGTGAAATTTTTCCATATAAACGAAACACTACCGGTATGGTGAGGTAAATTGAAATTATTCGTTGATTCTCATTGGTCAGTTCGATCTGATTTCACGGAAGAGAGACTTTACTCCGCATCGCCTCTCAGCCCCGGGGCTGACAGGTGAGGTGAAATATCTCATATAAACGGTGGCTAAAATTTACCTCGCCTCTCAGCCCCGGGTCTAGCAGGTGAGGTGTTTTTCCTCATATAAACAGGGCCTTAGATGTGAAATTTTTGGTAAAGTAACTCATCTTTTAGAGCCAGAAATTAGGGAAATGCTGGTAGGGGGTTGGTAAAGGAACGAGATATTTCAATGGCAAGTACATCATGGACCAGAATGGAATGGAACATGGAACATGGAATCCTTGTTTCAATGCAAATCCCTTACCAGTATGTTCCTCATTTCACGACAAAAAAGATGAGTAATTTGGTCAAACAAAATTGTCACATCTAAGGGTTTGTTTGATTGGTACCCATTCTGAAAACAGTAGAATTTGGAAAAGTCTGAATTTGTGTTTGATTGACTCCCCAATTCCAACAACGGTAGGTTTGGCAGGTTTGGCAGGCCTGCTGAACCTTCTGCTCCAAGAGGCAGAAGTTTTGGCAGACTTTGCAGAAGCTCTCAGTTTCATTTACAGAACACTGAAAACGAGGTGAATGTGCTTGCGTTGCCACGATAATCGGTAACTGTAGTGCTTGTTGCCAAGCACCCGCCTCGTAATCGCCTTTTTCAACTGAAAAACTTCGTCTTCGCCAGAATGAATCTGAAACCAGCCGACCTGCCGTTTTGAAGAATTTTGTGTTTGATTGGAAAATGAGTTTACATCTCTGCGAACTCTGCCGTTTTCAGAATTAGGTTGGTGTGGAAATACCAATAAAAGACTCCCTAAGAATATCTATTGCGTAGATTTTATTTTACAGCCCGTCAAAGGTCTTAACTTTTTTTCACTCTCTCGGTAGACTTTACAGGATCACCCAAGAAAAAACTTCACGAGCTAGATTGCACATAGTTCGTGAAAGCAAAGGTTATGATCACAAACAAGGTATCATCATGCAGCTGAAAGGCTCAGCTATCTTTTGAGATGTTGCTTGGTTGGTTAAGTATGTTATGCCTGCCGTCAGAAAAGGACAATTCCAAAAATATGGAAATTCATTTATTTCTGGGACAGTCCCCTTGTTTTCCAGTCGATGTTTTGTGAGGGTGGTAAAGGGGGGCTCCGGATCACGAATCACGAAGTTAAAATGCTGAATTTCACGTTTCACGTTAAAGGAATATAGCACTTTCACGTTTCACGAAAAATGAATATTAGCTTTTCACGTTTCACGAGAAGAAAATATGGCCTAAAAATACTGCAGATCACGTTTCACGAAATACCCTTTACCGCCCTCTTTTGTTGGAAGATGTGAAAAAAACTGAAGTCTGAATTTGCTTTGTAGCAAGAAATTTGCATGAGGAACAGAGGTCAATAATTTTGCAGACAAAAATGTCCCCACATGACTTCATATCCATCGCTACGTTGAGTTTTCACAAAATGTTGGCTAGAAAATGGTGGCGATGATTTCACTCAAAATGAGTAATCTGGGATTCGATATTTTATTTGAATCTGGTTTTTTGGATTGTAATCATTGCTTTAAATGACCGTTCAAGATCTCAAGAGATAGCTAAGCTTTTTTCAACTAAAGCATGAAACAAAGCATTTTATCATAACTCTTAATTTCAGACTGCGTTCACACGATGCCGGCACATTTTGAAAACGGCAAAAAATGTGACGGATAGGCCTCCTGTTCACACGAAAACGGCACATTTTTTGCCGGCAGATTTTGAAAACGGTAGATTTTGAAAACGGAACTCTAATCGGCACATTTTGGAAACGGCATCGTGTAAACACTTAAAAGTGATGAAAATAGAACATTTTCAGGCGCTTTTGGAACGAGAGTGAACACTTCTTAGGGTTTAGGCACACTTCTTTTGCATCAAAGTCATGCAACGAGCTTTTTACCGGAAATTTCCAACCTTTTTCAAATTGTTCCGGCATCGTGTGAACGCTAGCTCAAATTTTGCTACCGTCACATTTTTCACCGTTTTCGAAATGTGCCGGCATCGTGTGAACGCAGTCTCAGTCAGATAGTTACGATCTAGCTATGAAGTTTTTTTTTGGGTCATCCGATACAACATGAAGTTTTTTCGGCCTCATCACAATCTTCCGGAACTCTTGAATCAGGTTGACTCAAAAGTCGTCTAGACAATAAATCAGCCCGGTTTTTGCTGAAGTTCATGGAAGAACTGATGAAAGTGGATAAAACCATCTCAGAAGGATGCAACAGTAGAAAAGATTGTTACAAGAAGCAAAAATCACATTGTATATTTCATAAAATCTAAAATCAATAATATTTTAAATAACTCCATTTTTTCTAATACAACTGTCATTAATTAGAAAAAGATTATTTATTACAAAGTCCATCCTTGAATGTACCGAAAAAATGTATAAAGGCCCTCTCTCTGATAAGCCCCTCCCCTCTGAGCCCACATTTTAATAAGTCCCCCCTCTATTAAGCCCCCACTTCTATCAAATTCTAGAAATTACCAAAATTTTCCATATATATTTTGCTAGACAAGCTTGCATAGTTTGGATGGTGTTTGGGACGGAGAATGTGTCAGATTGATTTATTTGACTCATAAAATTTTATGTTGAAACTGAAAACATTGTAGAGTAAAAGAACTGAAAAGCTATATATAAATCTTTGTCATTAGATTGTGTGAACAAGCTGCCCTCTTTAAAAAGCCCCTCCTTTGGAGTTTCCAAAATTGAATAAGCCCTCAGGGGGGGGGGGCTTAATAGAGCTTTAACAGTATTATCCTTCGTGTACACTCATGTTTTTATCAGAAACTGCTGATAAGAAATTGCATAGCATCTTCCAGAAACTTCTATCAAATGCAATCAGAGGTGTTTCTGAACAGGGATGAAAACAATAAAATCATGACTTGAATCTCATATCAGTTCCTATCACATTTTATTGGACTGAACCATTTCAATGAATTTTAAATCAATGGCACTCAAGGTTAATCAGAGGTCAATTTGAAGTTAAGAAACTTCTTTAATTTTTGGTAATGACAACAACGTCTGATGTGTTTCAATCAAATTGTTTGTTACCAAACACAAATAATACTTAAGGTATAGATTCTTTTCTTTAATATCTAAAAAAGAGCTTAGATTGAGTGATTATGTTGTAGATCTTGAGACGAAAGACTCAACTGAGTGGTGTAATCAAATTTTATCATTAATGTGCACATTGAAAAATCTTCAAAATGTATAAAAATTCCGTTTGATTTAGATAGCTTCTTGTTTAGATTAGGTCTGTTCTCTGCCGAGGGGCAATTCACTGATTTTTTTTCGTACACCTTCCTTGAAATCACAAAAAAATCACATACAAAATCACAAAATCACAAGAAAAATCACATTACAGAAAGCACCAAAAATCACAAATCACTGAAAGATTACTGGAAAATCACACGAAAAAATCGTTAGAAATCACTAAAATCACAGAAAAAAATCATGTGATTTCAAAATCACAAAAATCACGTACGCTATTTTGAGAAATGATTTGCCCCTTGTTCTCTGCTATATTTTGCAGTCTATTATAAGCTTATATTTTGCAGTCCTCAATGAATTTGTGCAAGTTAAACTCTACAAGGAATGTTTTACAGAAAGCCCAGGAATAAGTGGTAAACTCAAAAAGATATTATCTGGAATAGGAACTGCGTAGGAAACTGCAAAGGATTTGGGAAGCCTTGAAATAACAGCTGTGTAGGAAACTGCAAAGGACTCATAGTGTGTGAAGCAGAGAGGCTTCACAAATCCTGCACAGTTTCCTACACAGTTCCTTTTCCAGAAAATTTATTTTTGCGTTTGCCAATTATTCCTGGGCTCCCCGTGTAATAATTTGTCTTAAACCCTACTATGAAGCTACAGCCAAAGTTTCTTTTAAAAATGAGTGTATTCTGATAACTATATTATTGTCTCCCCCTTTTGATAAAAAAATTGAATGCCAAGTCTTTTGGGGATCCTTCAAAATTATACTTTGTAGACAAGCACCTTTCATAACGTTCTTTGCCAAGTGTTTTATAATTGCATGTTTTTTCATGCCATTGATGGAAAATTCCTTGATCTGGAAATCGATGAATCACTAATGAACTGTTGCTTAGAAACCTGTAAATAGAAACAAAATTATCAGACATCCTGATAGAAATCTTGTACAAAACTGACAAATATTTTTTCTAAAATTATGTTGTGTAAAACCTCATTTTCACGACTCAACATACGTATGCATCTTTTTGAATATTGTTTAACAGTGGAAGCAACTTCGAAGGCTTCATCTGATGCAGGTCACAGCAATTTTTTGAAAAAGAAATTTTCAAAATTCCCAAAATGAGGCTGTTGATTGAAAAGGTGTGTTGACATAGACTTTTCATCTGACACTGGTCACAACAAGGAATATAAACTTTCATCTGGTACTGGCCACAGCAAGAAATGTACCGTAATGAAAGAAATGGGAAGAAAAACAGTGAACCAATGTGAATTTAGCCATTGAAAGACAAAAGACAAATAACGGTATGGTTTTACTGTACATACAAAAAGCCACAAAGAGTAAACAACCCTTTTTTGGCAAAGAACTGTTTGTTTTTAGCCATTCCAGTAAAAAAGATGATGGGCTCTTAGATATGGCTAATATCAAAACCGTTGTTAGCTGGGAAAACAATCACAGTCAATAATGATGCTTTTTTTCTTGTTTCTTCACTTTCTGATCCAATCTACTAACTAGTTTGACCATGAGCCATAAAAATGCGGTGAAGTTTGTGATTTTTTTGCTTTAATTGTGGCATAAATTTACATCATATTGTTCTTTTAGCACTTTCATATCTCACTTTGTCCTCAAGCCTGTGAAGGTTGTTGTTGTTGTTGGGACACTGTAATACAATGAAAACTGATCGCAAGGAAACAGCGGAGGGCAAGACTGATGCAGGAAGAGCTTCCTATTAATATCCCAATGTTCTTGAGCTAACTATCAAATGTTTCCAAAAACTTTATAGTACTGCTTAGTGCTACCAACCTTTGATAAAGATCATCATCTTCAGAACCCCATCCATTCATCTTCGTATCAAATCCACCAATTTTCAAATAATCATTTTTATATACACACAAATTTCCAAGACCTGATATTCTCCAAAGTCCTCTGTTCTTTGATATAACAAACTTTTTCTTTCCTTTCTTCTGAGAAAACTTGGGATTGTATAAAGAAAATATGATTGGAAAGTAAACACTGCTGCCCGGGTCAGCATATAATTGACATCTAGTGAGAAACCCATCATCAAAAGCCATATCAATGTCTGCAAAGAGTATGAGCACATTTCGATTTGGCAATTGCAAAACTCCGTGATGTCTTCCAGCACCACGTTCAAACTTTTCTTTTGAATATGATATCTTCATTTTAATATTTCTCATGATTTTACTTGCATTTAGGATCTGCTTGGAGAAAAGTTTTGAATTTTTTGCATTTGCATAGATTGAAAAGTATACAAATATCCATTGGTTTTCTATTTTCAATTTCCGCAGCATGGTAAGGAAATCTTTTAATCTTGATAATGGTATTGTATCTGAGATCATTGTTATAATATGTATCTCATTGTTTTTATTACTCATTGTTTTCATGTCCTTTATGATAAAATTTTGTGCCAATTTGAAGCTGCCACTCACTCTAAAAGAAGTTTGGTTTGTTTCTTTCAAGATGAATGATAATTCAAGGCCAGTTTTTAAGTTGATATTCAGATTCCCTTGCAACAAATCACATTTACTGTTATGCCGCAACTTTGCAAGTTGATTGCAAGTTTGGTTCAGCGCTACACCGACTACTTGAGAGAACTCTTTCTGCTTGTTATTAGCAATTAAATATTTTGGATTAAACAATGCTGGAGTTGCTTGATAGATATATTTCTGATCAAATGACCATGATGTCAGTTTCATATGACCATTATTAGGAGCTCTTGGGAGATTCAAAAGTATATTTCCACTAGCTGCAGAAAGCTTGCTTGTCCTGTCACTGAGGAACTTCTGGCCTAAGTCATTCATAGCTATATCATTTGAATTTAGGAATCTTAAAATACTTTCTAGATATTTCCTTTCATTCTCAAGCTCAATCTTGATCTTCAGAGTCTTTTGATAAAGTAATAAAATATTCTGGAGCTCTGCAGGACAATTGCAATATGGCACAGTTTCCTTTGTTGGTATCAAAACCATTTTCTTCTTGTACATGAAAATCTCTTGAAAAATCAAGCAAAGAATAACACCACACAACATATGAAATATTCTTGCAAATAATACATTGTGATTTCTCCGCATTTTCGCAATAATGGGTTGTAAGTAAGTAATATTGTGCCATAAAACCACACACCTCTCCAAAAATGACCATGTTCGTTGATCAACGTCTCAACTTTACGCTTTGGCAACCTGAGATTGAATTGGATTGTTTTCTTGCCTCTGCATAGGCCATTCCTCCGCAGCAGCAGGTTCAGGGTTCAGGTCACAGGTCAAGTAGTGGTTTTGGGTGCGTAAAGCCCAAGCAACCCCCAAGACAACCTGTTTACCAGATCGCCCAAAGGCTACCCGGCTACCCCCAAGATTTGAAACTCCTAGATGGCTGACTCACTGGTGGAACAAACGAGCAAACGAAGTTATTTTATTTGCACTTGTTTCGCGAAAATATTGACTTGCGAAGGAGCATACAGAGCAACAACAACGATAATGCACTTCAATTTCTGTCAACAGCATAAAGTTCTTTGAAGGAGAAGAACCAGAAGAGAGGTTCGCAGCAAAGAGGAAGAGGGAAATGCTCGGTTTTGAAGATTTACCCTAGCAGAAGACTACCCTGGGGTATCAAGAAGACTAGTTTATCACAATGACAAGTAAAGATAGCCTTGAAGTCCTGCATGGCATTACAATAAAACCAACCAATCGAGAATTCCCTGGCCTAACAGCAAAAGATGATGGAGTTCACTGGAAAGGCCCATTTTATTTCATACAAGCAGCTGACCCTCAATTTGGGCTCATTGACAGTTGGAACGGTGTACCAGAGGATCAAATAACTTGGGACAAAGAGATAGTGCTCACTAATAAAGCAATCGAGTGCATAAACAAACTTAGGCCACCTCCGAAATTTGTTTCAATTTGTGGTGATCTTGTAGATGCTGCTCCTGGGACTGAAAAGCATGAACTGCAAATTGCTGATTTATTAAAATGTTTGCAAAAGCTTGATCCAAATATTCCATTAACATGTCTTCCAGGCAATCATGATATTGGTAATACACCAACTGTTGAAAGTATTAAAAGCTATGAAAGAGATTTTGGGGATGACTATTACACTTTCTTCTCAGGAGGTGAGAGACCAGACTGGACAGTTTTTATCTTGTGCGGGCAAGTTGAGGTGGCATGAGTACGATTGCCTGGAAAATTTGTGGTTGAGAACAATAGATTAAAACAATAGATCCCTTGTTTATTGCCAACTGTGCAGCTCAGGGTGAAAAGCACATATGTTCCAGCGTGTGCTAGATATTTCCCGCGCAGTAGCAACTTTCCAGTCTGGGTTAGAAAGTTTTCATGTGATTGTTAGATGTCTGCTTGAAAAGAAACAAATCATGTAAAATTTTATTTGAAATTTTATATGAAATATGAAAATGAAAACTTTGAGACAAAAAAGACAATAGACCTTTTAGCTATTCTGAAAAAGAATGTGGATCAAACGATATTTCATCACAATTTGTCGAATTTTCGAATATGCACAATGGTGATCGAAGCTCCAACGCCATTCAATCGAACCTTGCGCATCAAAATGTATAAAAATATCGCTCGATCCAGGCTCTTTTGTAGAATAGCTAAAAGGTCTATTGCTGTTTGACAGGCTATCCTGCTCCTGGAGTCAAAAAGGTCATGTGTTTGAAAGGCTACTGCTCCCTTGCAAGATCTGATTGAATAGCTAACATGTTCATTTATTTTTAGAATTTTTACTGGCCAAAATTGTTCACTGCATTCTGATCACAGTGGGCTAGAGGCAGACATTCGGAAATTTTGAAGTTCTCAAAAATGCAAATTGTTATGCAGTTTTAGAAAGCCGAACAACTGGGCTTAAGCGTGCCTTTGAAAGTTTTCATTTATCTTGTGTTATCACAGAGTTATAGATATTTGAATCTGAGAAGATTGAACAAATCTTTCAAAATGTTACACCCAGCTTTCTAGTGGCAGAGAATGCGGATAAATGATTTTCGGCTAGAAAAATGGGTTGCAGAATGCTTGATAGCTATAACCAAGTCGTAGATAGTCACGGTTTATTGAAAAGCAAGACAAAAATTCTTTTTCTGGTCTACTTGTACAGCTGCAATAATTTTCTTCAGACAGCTTGTCAGATCTGTTATCTTCTTCAGAGGGCAAAATTTGACTTTCATCAAGAATATTTTAAAAACTACGAGGAGAAACATGACACCAATACATTTTCTGAAAGAGCAGCTTATGAAAATTTTATTTTTGAAGGTTTCATTTTGTTTCCCCTCGGCAAAATCAAATAAACAGGGGGGAAAGGTATTTTTAAGGAAATTTGGGGTGTTCCAGGGAAAGATATTTAGACCATGCCTATTTTTTGAGAACACTAGAGAAATTTTAATTATTGAGTATCCCCTAGGTAATATCATGTGCATAAGAAACTTCTACATAGCTTTTTTATACTGGAATGTACCAGAAAGGAGATTTTTAGTTAGAATTCCCAAAATTAGAAAATGTGTCCCAGTCCCCATGATATGGGTCCCAATCCCCAAAATATGGTGAAACATTCAACTCTATCCATTGTTCCAATCGAATACATTGAAAAGATCCATCAATCACTAATGCTGATTTTCTTGAGACCGAGAAGTGTAACGGGGGTTCTGGGCTCAGAGTGTAAATATAGAGTATTAGGCCCTGATTATAGTATTAACCCCCCTGAATATAAAAGTTTTAAAGCTGCTCTGTGAACCATTTGATTTATCCCTCTCATACGTCAAAACGAGCTGCCAACTGCCCCTGTAACATTTAGTTCCCTTGAGATGTCCACGAATGTCTGCAAAATCACCATTTTGGCCCACTGTGCTGATTCTGAAAGGGATTTTCAAATGAAGTTCCCATAGAGAAATGGTACAAAACGTACTAAAATTATGAGCAAGCTTCCCTGATATGTTTCCCTCACAGTGATGACTTCAGTAAACTCTAGCATGTCCATTCCTCTTTAGGGATTGAAAAGTCTTCTTTCTAGTATGAATAACTTATTCAGGACGATTTCATTGTCCCACAGGACAAAATACATGAACATATCCAAGTGTTTGTAGCAATCTTTACTTTTTCAGGTGTGATGTTCCTTGTTGTTGACAACCAATTTTATCAAGATGCCAGCAAGACCCAACATCTCTTTGAGGAGCAAGAAAAATGGCTGGACAAGCAACTTGAAATTGCACAGTCTAAACAATATCAACACTGCATCATGTTCCAACATATACCATGGTTTCATGACTCTGCTGATGAACCAGAGGATTATTTCAACATTGAGCCAAAGAAGCGAAAAGAATTATTGCAGAAGTTTAAAGATGCAGGCATCAAACATGCATTTGCTGGGCATTATCATCGAAATGCTGGTGGAAAAGATGGAGGATTTGAAATGATTGTTTCAAGTGCTATTGGATGCCAAATTGGTAATGACTTGTCTGGTATGAGAATTGTTCGAGTTTTTGAAGATAAAATTGATCACAAATATTATGACTTAGACAATTTTCCAACCAATGTTTCACTCAACAAGAATGACAATTTACCCTGAATAATTCATATACAGTACTGCAACATAATAAATTCTTTTTAAGGGCATGCATTCATATTCAAAGCACTGCACAGGATTTTGTAACACAGAATATATATATACTGTTGGATCCACAATTTAGATATTATATATACACAGCCAACTTTGGGCCCCCCCCCCCCCAAAAAATTGTGTACCTTCACTTTTTGAAATTTATGGTGTACTTTGAACTGACTTTGAATGATGTACATTTTCAGAAGAACATTTTTTGATAAATTTTTATTCAATGAATAAAACGATTATAAATTTTAAATTTGAGTTTTAAATTTCACTTGAAATTCAGTTATTTTTCATCTACTCTATGACAATTTCTGAAACTCAGCTTCACACTGATGGATCATTCACAAAATATTCAGCGGACATATTTTTGTAAGAGAAACTGCTTATAAGAAACTCAACTCTCAGATTGTTTCCAAATCAAGAAATTCCAGTTTTGGGAAAATATAACGTAAGAAACTATTCATTTTTATAAGAAGAGTTCTCGACATATCTTAACTTTATTTCCACTTGTTTCTTGTATAAGGGTACTTGTAAGGTACTTGAGTGATGTGTAAACATTGGACAGCCTTCAGACACAGTGTTATGAAATTTGATGAGGGAAGACGTAGTGAACATAAAGATTGTTACGGAACGTTTAAGAGACTCGTAAGAAACTCTGAATACTCAAAATCTGATAATTTTAAGAAACTTTCAGTACTGGCCCAAATTCTTAGTTTCTTGTAAACAAATAGGTGTATGCAACTGAAAAGTACACTAGTATTTTATTAGATTTTGCAGTATCAAAACGCCTTGATTTATTCATCAAATATAAGTTTTCTGAGATATGAACTGTATTGCCACTTGGCTGCTAGAAGACGTAGAAGATCCAATGTCAACGTCAATATTAACGGTGATAAGAAAGACAGCCGTCAATGCTACCACTCTTCGGGAAACTCGTAGGTTTTCATAGGTTGTAGGGGGAAATCAAGTGGCAAAACGAGGGATACCTCGGGATGTTAGCAAGTTTCATAGCTTTTCATCTGTGTTTACATGTTAAGTATGAAATTAGAATGCCACGTATTCTTAGAAGGAATCGAATTCAAAGACAAATACATTAGGAAGCCCTGCAATTTGTTTCCTGGAAGGTTATTAAAAAAGTTTTGCTTCGCAACCGAGCAAATTTCTGTATACGCAGAGGGAAAGTCCTGAATTTTCGCTTGGAAAGAGGCTAACAAGGAGTTGAAATTTGCAGTGGACGAAACACTTTAATTTGCTTTAGGAGATGGAAAGTGCAATTTCCTCTGAGTTGTCGCAATGCTCATTTGAAAGACCAAAGAACAGAACTTTCCCAAATCGGACAGAACCCGAAGAAGGAGAATGGGACGGGCCATTCTATTTTATCCAAGCAGCAGATATCCAAATGGGTCTTATCGATCGGTTGAACGGTGTGCCAGATGATGAAATAACTTGGGATAAAGAAATAGTGCTTACAAACAAAGCTGTAGATTGCATAAACAAACTTAGGCCACATCCAAAGTTTGTAGTGATCTGCGGTGATCTTGTCGATGCTTTCCCGGGATCTGAGAGGCATGAAAGACAGAAGTTTGATTTATCAAACTGTTTGAAAAAGTTGAGAGAAGATATTACTTTGATGTTTCTGCCTGGGAATCATGATATTGGAAATACACCAACTGAAGAGACGATTCAGAATTACAAAAAAGACTTTGGGGATGATTATTACAGTTTCTTTTTCGGAGGTAAGCTTGAAGTTTCAAATCGAAGGGCGTATTATTCATTAAATTCTCGTACACCTATGCCAGAAATCCTTTTGTTTTCAAGAAGAATCCATAAAAATTTCTAAAAATCGTATTGTTTTAAAAATCTCGTGCGCCTTGTTGAAAGAGTGCTAGAATTACTTGAAGCATGCATTGAGCCTAGAATTTTTGAAGGTTGCGGGAAACGGAACTCTGTTCTGCATGAATTTACTGCATTTATCTTCAGAGCTGTTGAGATTAAGGTTTTCCCCTCAAAAATTTTATTTGCATTTTGCAACTTCTTTCTGCTACACCTGAAAGTCCGTAGAACTCTGTTTTTTGCTGTTTTTGCAAAATTTGATTGTAGAATCTTCTTCGATATCATTCTCAAATCCTTACTTACTGAACGTAAACATTCTAACATTCTGTTTTCTGGACTTATTTTGTATCTGTTCCTTTCCTCGCTTCCACCTTTACTGTATGTTTATTAGTGGGAGATGAAGGGCTATAACTTGAAGGGATCGTAATGTCGATCCTGCTTTTATAAATCACATTGGATGATTCGACTCGACAACAAAGTTAACATTTTACTCTCTCTTCAGGAGTATTTTTCATCGTGGTGAATAACCAACTTTACAAAGACCCAAGCAAAACTGAAGAATGTCTTACACAGCACGAGAAATGGTTAGATAAACAACTCGAAATAAACAAGACAAACAAATATAAACATTGTATCATGCTTCAACATATTCCATGGTTCTACAATTCCCCAGACGAGGAAGAAGATTATTTCAACATTGAGCCTACAAAACGAAAAGAATTATTGCGGAAATTTAAAGATGCAGGTATAAGGCATGCATTTGCAGGGCATTACCATATCAATGCCGGTGGAATGGATGGTGAATTTGAAATGATAGTTACAAGTGCAGTAGGTTTGCAGATGGGAAATGAAAAGTCTGGAATGCGGATTGTTCGAGTTTTTGAGGATAACATTGATCATAAGTATTACGAGTTTGATGACTTTCCAACGGAGATCTCTTTGGATCAAAATTCAAAGTTGCCGTGATAGAATCACCGATCTCAGTGGATGGAATGGGAAACATTTGGAAGAATTGGACCCTTTCTTGCTATTGATTTTGTTCAAAATATATTTTTTACATCATTAATGTTAATTAATCGTAGGTTAATCGTTTAGCTTTCCATTCTTTGTCGTTTGCTACAATTGTTGGAGTTAGCAGTCGCTGGTCGTCGCACTTTAGTTGGTCGTCATCGTCGAAAAGCAGTCGGAAGAAGATGGTTCTCCAAACTTTCTTTAGACCTAAAGAAAATGCCTGTCATTATTTTACTTGCCAAGCAGCCTTGATAATTTGGTTGTTACTTGTTAGAGGAGATGAGTGGATTGCTTGAGTTCAAGATTGCAAGTCATAATCTTTGTAAAACATGAGGCGATATAAGTAAAGGATGAATGGCGAGTAGATTTTAAAACAGAAGAGTTGAGGCGCATTTTCACTGGAAAACGTGTGAAAGAAAAGCGAACAACTTTTTCTGTGAAATGATACCACAGCATTTCCCTCTTCTCCGAAAGTTGAATTTTTTCAACTGGTTATTTCTGGTTTGCGTAGAAGATTTTCTCCCAAAAGTTTCAAAGGCACAACACGAGTTACACAAGCATATTTTTACACAGATAAGAATAATCAACTTTATTTGTAGTCAACAGAACTTTTTTTAACAGAAAGTTTAAAAACTACGTATACTGTGGAAATTCAAATAACATAAATACGTCAATAGCAAAACTACTGTGAAAATTCTATGCATCTATATATCTAAATATTACTATTTGTGTTTAAGACTACCAGCTTTTTAAGCATTTGCGTAAGCTAGAAAATTCCTGAAAACAGTAATATAATTTGTGAAAAATTTAAGATTTCAAAACTAGTTAAGCTATATTATACTTCATTCACAGTGACGCAGTTAAACCACGCAGTTAAACCAGCCTTATTTGAATCACGTTAAATTTCAGCCAATCAAATCAATCTATTTCGTTGACGATTGACCAATTAGAATGTAATATTCTATAGTATGGTTTTTAGCATAAAAAAGTGTAACTTGCCAGTCAGAATGTAGCTTGCGACCAGACTTTACTTTTGCGGAGGAGCATGGTAAGGGGAAAAGGTAACGTCTGCGCATTACTGCTCAATATCGAGTATAAAGCAAATCGCGCAACACGAACCTATTTTTTGATGTATTGTTGTTTAACCAATCAAACTGGAGTCCTGAGAGTCATGCAACCAATAGAAATCGTCATGCTCCTCCGCAAAACCAAAGTCTGCACGCAGGCTAGTCATGTATACAGATAAATAATCAACTTTACTTCCAGTCAACAGAACAGTTTTTAACATTGGGGTTATTAGTCCATTAAGCCATATAATATTCCCCGTCCCCTTGATGTAAACCCAAATTTCTTAACATGTACAAAAGAGACTGCTGTCGTATGTACAAAAGAGACTGCTGTCGTCAGTTTGATGCACACCTGGATGCTTTAATGTTTGCTCGTTTGTTTGTTTGTTTGTCATGTGTTTGGACTAAGTATATCGTGTTTCACAAAAATGTATACAGATTTGGTTGGCTAGACTGATTGCATATTCGTAGTTATTAAGACTAAAGGACGCTCAAACTACGACTCGTGGACTTTCACACTGAAAAATGGGACGAAGCTTTCCCCCATCGATTTTATAACTAGACGAGAAAACCATAGCAACACTGTACGAACTCCAAGCAATGGCGGATGGGCCTAAGCTGGCTGTCACAGATGGCTGTCAAGTGTTAAGATTTATTTCTTTGAGTTAAAGAAGCTTTTGACGATATGGCGTCATCAATTTTCTAAATCGTTAACCAGAAGAGTGACAGGCTTTTGCTTGACACCATATTGAAGACATTCATAAACCAATATTTCTTAAAAATTTTTCCATGATTTCTCAAAAGACTTAGACATTACGATGGTTTGAAGTTCTCTCGATTTTTTCTTTATTTCTGAAAAGAAAGGAAAGCACTCTAATTCTAAAACTTTTGAAGATTTCAGAAAATTCCAATTGTACAAATATAGCGAAACAGTTAAAGTTTCTCTTAATCTATTCAATTCGAAGAAGTAAGTCAAAATTTTTAACCCACAATTTTTCAAAGATTTGAAACCTATGCTTATCATATATAAAGTCTGTGTCTGGTCGTATTTGTGTTATCGTGTATTCGGGCTTCAGCGGATAACATATCTATTCCCATTGCTTCCTGTTTTGCTACCTCTCAGGTTCATTAAACAAGAGAAGTCCCAGCTGTCTTTGTGAGCCTTCATACCTTGCTTTTGCACCGAGGCAGTGATTATATTTTGTTTTACTCAGCGATTTGTCACAATCTTTTGCATGCCACATGTGGAAAAGTCCTGGGTCTGGTGCTCGAATGATTTTCAATGGAGTCCTCATGAACCTGTGGATAAACAATACTGATAGTGAAGAGATTTGTGATTGGGTTCGGTTTATTTACATTTACGGCTTCAACTAATCAGCCATAGAATAATATTTCTATCACTTAACTGTTTTGCACTTGTGTGTAGAGTTTAGATTAAAAGTTACTGATGCCTTTACCACGGAATCAAAATTCAAGTGTATGAAAAATTTTCTCAAGCACCTAAAGATATGTCGAATGGTAGCTTCAGATACATGGGGTCAAACATGGGGTGTCCCAACAAAATGTGCCCAATTTGTATGGCTGCTGTAGAGGAGCTATAAGTCCAATAGTTTCATTTTTACGCAGTTGCACAGGACAAGCCTCAAGTTGAAGTTTGAGACATTGTTGAGTGAATCTGACAAGTGGTTGCTGATTTGTGGCACAGGACCAGGGCCGATACCAGCTATGCCTGCGTAGGGGGGCGAAAAACCAAAATTTTCCGACGAAAAAACCATCAACAACAACAGCAACAACAACAGTTGTACCGATCTAACTCCGCGGTAACTAAAATTTGGCCACATTTCGCAATTCAACGTTGAAATCAACACAATTAGTTAATATCAATCAAAAATATCCCATAAATTCAATAATTTCTGTTGGAATTTATGTTTTTACACTAAAAAATTCATGTTTTTCTCCATTATTTCTCCTCAAAATCCTCCAAAACTAGTCATTTAGAACACAAAAATTCCGACAAGAGAGCAAAATTTTCCGACAAATGGTCTGCTGGGGGGGGGCGCTCCGCCCCCCCCCCAGCCCCCCATTGGCTTCGGCCCTGCACAGGACAGGCAAAATAAGTGGTTGCTTCAAAAGCTGTATTTAATTCTTTACCAGGTGACCCAAAACAAACTTCACGAGCTGATCGCAAATATTTTCTTGAAAGGAAAAGGAAATGTTATGAAGACAAACAAGGTATCAGCATGTAGCTGAAAGGCTCCGCTATCTTTTGAGATGTTGCTTGGTCAGATTAAGATATGCGTACAGTCCGAAGAAACGGTTTCAAAATGGGGAAATTCATTGATTTCTCGGACCATTCTCTTGCCTTCCAGTCCATTTTTTGGAAAGTGTGAACAAAGATTAATTCTAAATAATGAGGAAGATAGGTCAATCATTTTGCAAACAAAAACTTTCCCCAGACAACTTCTTATCCATCGAGTTTTCGCAAAATATTGATTGGAATATGATGTCGATTATTTCACTCAAAGTGAGGAATCCTGGATTCGAAATTTTCATTGAATCTGGTTTTTCGGATGGTAATCATTGCTTAAAATGACCATGCCACATCTCAAAAGATAGATAAGCCTTTCAACTAAACTGTGATAGAAAGCATTTGACAATAGTTTTTGATTTCAGGGAGCAAGCTATGATCTAGCTCGTGAAGTTTTTTTTGGGTCACCCGGTACATTTGTAAATAGATTGATGGTGTTGTTTAATCATTAAACAATTCTACTTTGAAGAATTTAGAATAAAATTTGAATACAACGATAGAATCCTTAACAACAAAAGTACTGCGTTTGAAGGGAAGTAACAATACAGACGGGGCACAATTTCACGGGGGGGGGGAGGCTCTCGGCTAAATTTCGGGCAGGGGTGTGCCGCCCACGGTTTCAAAATGGCACCGTTGGCTAGACCAATTTTTCTGAAAATGATACCCTTGGCTAGACTAATTTCTACATCAAAATTTTCTAGGCAAAACTTGCCAAAATTTTTGCATTCTAAGGACCAAAATTTAAAAAAATTTGGGTTTCTTTACAGGAATTGCCGAAGTTTGACATTTCTTGACCAAAATTGCCAAAACAGTATACCCTTGCCCAGACTAAATGGGCTAAAATTGGCAAAAAGTATACCCTTGGCTAGACTAGAAGGTTTGAAAAAGCATACCCTTGCGGGCGGCACATCCCCAGGTACCTTTACTATGGAAGAAAAATGAATGCACAATTTCTGCAGTTTTATTTTACGATGAATGAACGAATCAAATATGAGTCGAATTTAAAGAACAAATACCTGCTAAAAAGATCATTATCTTCACCACCCCATCCCTTGATCTTCAAATTAAATCCTCCAACTTTGAGATAATCGCTTCGGTACATACAAGTCATGCCGAACCCCAAGGGCCTCCAAGTTCCCGATTCTTCATCTATCTCTACACTATACCTGTTACTTTCATTTCTCCTCGAAATATATGGATTGTACTGCGAAAATATGATTGGGTAATACACTTGTTTGTTTGGTTGCGTATTGATACGACATCGACGAAGGAAGTTACGATCAAACGAAACATCGACGTCGCAAAAAAACATTAGAACATTCTTGTTACCGTTCCAGCGTTTTACACCGTCGTCTAACGCACGACCACGCGAAAATGGCAAATCTTTTCGCATTATATCGATACCAGCGAACTTCGTATTTTTACTGAATTGAACTATCCTTTCTTTCAATTTAATACTGCTTGTTGTGTTCCCATAAATAACAACTGTTAGAAAAACATTTTCTCCATGCTCCACGCAGATTTCGCGAAACATTTGGATAAATTTATCAAGTGACTCTGCTCGTCCAGATAGCGGTAGTATGATGTTGATCAATTGGCGTATTTTCGCGCTCTGGTCAGTTATTTTTCCATCTAAGATATACGGACCAAGCGGTCGCAATACTGGAATATTGAAAGTCTTTCCTTTCTTGGTTTTGATTGTAAATATATATTGATTCCCTTTCATAGGATCTGATTTGAAAATTACATCTGTAACTTTCGATTTCTCCCCATTTTCTTTCATCTTTTTATTAAATTCTTTCAGACCCCAGTTCAAAGCAGCTTTCAGATCAGCGTTTCGATGTTTCGCTCCGAAATTCCCGATATTCTGCTTCGGTTTCATGTAAAGTGGTTGAGCCTCGTATACAGCATGCATATCACTTGTCATATAAATTTCATCTTTCTGCTTTTCAACTCTCTTGGGTAAGAAATATGACGAGCAATTTTTAGCTATCGTTTGCTTCTTTACAACTTCTCCATATCGTATTAATTTCTCGGTAATATTAGTCTGCTCGTAAATCGCAACTTGGTGTTTTAAATCCCTCGTAATATCCATATATTGCCGTAGGATGTCTGACATTCGCTTTAACGCCATACAACAAGGCCGTTGCCCTGTGCTCGCAATTTTATCGAGATTCTCTGGAAAAGGAGTTGGTTCACTTGTAGCAGTCTTCGCCTGTTCCAAACCTTCACCTGCTTTCTTCTGCATAACTACCTCCTTTGTGTGTAGAGCGTCAACGCTTTTGTCAAGCGCCCGCTTCTTCTTCGCTATACTCACGTTAACAGCTGCCGTAGACGGTGAATTAACCGTTTCCGTGACATTCAACATTGAAATCTGTTTTCTCAGCGTATTTATTACCTTCTCGCGATATTTTAACAATTTCTCTTTGCTACGAATCTCTTGTCTAAGATGAACAACCAGCCGTTTGTCAAGTTCGCACGTCCAGGTTCCCGCACGAAAGGCTTCTAATGATGTTCGTGCAGATAGGTAATACGATGTTGAGAACATGAAGCGAAATGTGTGTAACGCGGCAAACACGATGACAACGGCAAGCAATCCTTTGATGTAAACGTAAACCATTTTGTGAAGCGTCTTGGGTTTGGAGTGCCTTCACGATGATCCTGACAGAAAAGAAATAGATTAATTATTATCATCGTTTTTAAGAGCTATGTACAGAAATCTTAAAGCCTAAAGCAAAACTCTCTTTGAAATCTCCTCTATTTCTAGGTTAAACCCGCTGTCCAATCAGATAAGACCTCTCACTACCAAAGCATTTCATGCCGGGCAGATGTTTAACCTCGAGGTGGAGTCAACAGCCTCTTTCTAGGTCACGATTGTTCTGTGGGGGAAAGAAGCAAGATACTCGTTTTTCATCTTATCTCTCACAGCCAATGATTCTTGGGCACCGGATTACGTCTTCATGGCTTTTCTGAGCGGTTTACTCACAGGAAACTGTGCCTTGTCATGTTTTTGATAAAATGGCCTCACTAAATCGATGTTAAATCATCCCAGATCTGATTTTCACAGGGCTGCTAGCTAAGAGTTTTTTGGACTTGCCCAAGTAAAAGGAAAAGGTAAAAATAGATTTGGTCCGTATGTTTGAGATACATGAAACAACATGGTGTCCGGCGGTATTCTCGGCGGTATTTCTTGGGAAATTCTTTGTGGCCATGTCCCTTACATACTGTGAAAATGTGCTACTTCTCAAGCAAGGGGCCAAAATTTCGAGATTCTTTAGGCCATTTCTTCACGGCCTTAGGTAATCAACAACAACATTACTTTGATAACAGTTTGTCTCCTATGACCAGAGGAAGTTGTATATCAAGAAAAAGCTCCCCCCCCCCCCCAGAAAGGGAACTGCTTGAAAGAATAAATCATCCTCGGGTTGAAAAGAAAACTCGACAAGGCTTATGTTTCCTAGAGTTTTCCTCTTGTTCTGTCCCAGGGCGAGTTTTACACATTCTCAAGCCATAAAATTTCTCTCGATTTTCCTTTAAAGCTATAGTTAAGTAAGTTAAGTAAGTGCTGCCAGCTGAATATAAGGTGTTGTAGACTTTTCAAGTTGCTCGCAGCTGGTCTGCTTGTTGCGCATCTTATGATGTGGGGATTATCAGATGTGGAAAGCTTCATGAACACCAAATCTTAAGATATTGAAGCTGTTATAGGGAGATAAGTCCAATATTTGTGGGCCAGAATATTGCCCGAAGTGATACTTTTGGACGGAAACAAAACTGAAACTGGGTTCATGACAGGGAACTGATATTTTTTGGTTGCCGAAAATTTCTTGGACTGAGCTCCCATATGTGTATGTGCTGAGTGCCCCCCAGGGGCCCTGGGGTTAAAATGAGGAGGTTGAAAGTCGAAAATTCAGGTTTTTTGGAGAAAGACCAAGGATTCTTTGCAACTCTGATACAAGCCTTGCAATGAGGATACTAGTGATGTTGATACTTATTACGTTGAGTCCTAGTAATCGCTACCACCCACCCACCCCTCGCTCATACAAGGACTCATGACTTTCTAGCCCAAGGGCTGGCCCTGTAAAGGATTTACTAGCATGAGCGAAGGGTGGGTGGGTGGTAGCGATTACTATCACTCAACGTAATAAGTCTAGAGCTGTGCTTCATCATTGCAGCTGCTTTGTTCTTCTGCGGAAGAAAATACTATTTTTACTACGGATGAGCCAGAGTTAGATTTCGGAGCCTCCTCCGCGCAAAGACATAAGTTTCCTCCGCAGAAGCGTATATGCTGAAATGTAACTGTACTTGGGCAAGTCCAATGTAACTGCAGTGTCCGAACACTCATTGTCTTATTGAGACCAGTGTCTTCATAATTCAGCAACAGAGACCATAGTTGCTGCTATAACATTTTCAATAGACTTCTTTGGCGACAGCTTGTTTTGAAGAGCATCTGCAGGGTGCCAAAACCAAACGGAATGCATCGCACACTCGTTTGATTGTTTGGCATTGTTAATTGCTTTTACCTGATCAATGGTAGCCATTGAACACCTATAAAAACATAACCTGGTCCAACCACACCAGGGAGGGCCTATAATTTCATTGCCTATATGTTGGGTGTTGACAAGATCTAGTTACTGGAGATTGTAGAAACGACAATTATTGAGAGCCCAACCCTCCAACCCGTTGAGGATCCCAACAAAGGTCCGGTAACACAATATTTTGTTTGTCATGCAAATCAGTTTTTCCCTGTTTTTCCTCCAAATTTATTGAAAACATTCACAAAATACTACAGGGCTGCCTATAAGACTGATTAATTATTTAGCTCCTCTTCCTATTTGTATATTGTATTTATTTTTTTGTAGCGTTGTATTAATTTTTCTGAAATTATATATTCAATCTATATAGTTTAGTTATTTGTATCATCATCATCTACACATATTTAACGGTTAACCGCCATTATGTCCTTCACTAAACTTCTCCACTTTCTTCTGTCTTCAGCCAGTCCCTCGAGTGTTGCAATTATTTCATCTGGTGTTGTTTTGTTTAAATTTAGTTTAATATCTACCAACGAGAGATCCTTTTCTATAATCTTTATCCAAGTTGAACATGGTCTGCCTCTCTTTCTTTGCACCGGTTTCAGTGATTCATATAATGCTAGTCTCACTGGTGTTTTCTTATTAAGTCTCATCAAGTGACCAAGCCAATCTAACCTTCTCTTTCTAATGATGACGCTCCATTCTGTTGCTTCTGTTTTCTCGTATTATCTTTCGTTCGAAATCACTTTAGGCCAGCAGATGTTAATTACTCTCCTTAACATCCTTCTTTGAAACGAATCTACCTGTTTTTCTAGTGTATCTGTGAGGGTCCATAGTTCAGAGTTGTATAGGAAAACACTGGCAGAGTATGCATTAAACGTTCTGACTTTAAGTGGTATGCTTATTCTTTTTGACTTATAAATGTTCTGGAAAGATTTCATGCCATCGATTGTTAATATTCAGGCCCGTCGGAAGCGGGGGGGCTGGGGGGGCTTCAGCCCCCCCAATAATTTGCAGAAGTTTGATAATTTTGTAAGTGAAAAAGGCTGTAAAAGCCAAGGTCCTAAGAATGAAGATTCAAACTCGTATATACTCGAGGAAGCTACCAGAATCTATCCAAAATGCAATATCTTTTGATATCATACAAGTCAAAAATTTCAAAACTTTCATGGAAAGACCCTCATTAGTCGTGATCCTTTGCCTCCGTCAATGGCACATTTTCCAAAAATGGGGCGTTTTCCAACGATCTAAAGGGCGTGGTCATGAAAAATTTTCCCGGGGGCAAGCCCCCGGACCCCCACTTTGGCTCGCTTCGCTCGCACCTCGTTTAAGCCCCCCCAATATCAATTTCGTTCCGACGGGCCTGATATTTTTCGTCGATTTATATCTGCGTGGGTATCTAGCATTGATCCTAGGAGCTTGCATTTTCTCCAGTCTGGTTGAGTATTTTCAGGCTCATAATTTACAAGCCAATCTAGCTCAGACCAGAGTACTTTATCATTTTTATGCTTTAAGAGATCCTCCATCGTAGGTGGAGGTGGTGGTGGTTTAGGTATCTCATACTTCTCTGTTTTCTCGGCATTCACCTTCAAATTGTATTTTTCCAGTTGTGCTGACATTTTTTGCTCTAGTTCGTCGACTTGCATTTGGTTTGTACCTGCGATTGTCAGATCATCTGCATACGTCGGGTTTATGAGGAAGCCTTTCATTTTCGTTTTAATCGGTTTCTCTAGACATTTTGCTAAATAGAAAATGAAAAGTATGGCACTTAAGCAGTCTCCTTGCATTATCCCTGTATTTGTTTCAAAACTTTCACCCTTTTGTGATCCGATTTTAACTGCAATTTCTGGCTTATTAGTTAGGATTCCTATTATGTGCATTTCATCTTCATTTAATATTTCTTCCAGGTGCTCAAAAAGAATTATATGTATGTACTGTAGAATTGTTATGCAGAGGATTTGAATTATATGAAAATGAAACTGATTTCCAGTCAGTGGAATTTTCCGAGCGGGCGAAAATTCTCTTGTTTGTGAGAGAAATGTCACTGTGTAATTGCATTGAAAGTTTACGGCTAAAGCGACCTTGTATTGTCTAAAATTTCGCCTGATCGGAAAATCCACTGACTGGAATTTAGCTTTAAGCAGGAAGAGATCCCCTTTTCGTTCGAAGTTACAGAGTTTTGCGTGGCTCCTTCCAGAATTACAACCCAACCAACATTTGAACCCAAACTCGAAGTGATTTTGTATGTCATGTACGGATCCAATGATTTGATCTCCAGACTATCTCCAGCTCTCCAGCTCCAGCAGTGTGCGCCGCATAAAACTTCATATCTGCTGCATTTTGCCAGCCTCTTTATGTCCAAAAGTGTGCCCAAGATCGTCCTACTAATCGAAGGTGAAAGAGAATTGTTGGCCAGGATTTCTGCAGCAATAAGTCCATTCCAATATTTATTTTCTGTTAAACTCCTTTCCTGATAAAGACAAACCACAGACCATATTCTAGGCTGTCATCAAACTATGCTCTATTACGTCAAATTTATGCATACAATATCGTGAATAAAATCAAACAGCGATTAGAAATCTAACGCAAACAACACCACGAGCTTCTTAAATCTTTCAAATCCAAGGCTATATCCTGGAGGAATTTATAGACCTGTAAACGAGAATAGGCCAAACACCAAAGTTTTCTTACCAGCTTTATAAACCAGCCAACTGTTCTTGAAATGCAATACCTTCAGCAAGGAATTCTTCAAGTAAACTAGCAATTCGTTTGAGGGTTATTTGTAGACCCTTTCCGGAGATATACTCGTCACAATCTCCATCCTGTTTTGCACCATTTCTCGGTGACACCATCACTAGAAGTGACGTTCTCTTTGTGGCAATCGGTCGCGATCTTTCGCCTGTGCCAGGAAGACGATCTTGTGTTATTGTCTGACGTCAGTTTAACATTTCTTTCATTCTTTAATCGCCTTACAAACGTCTCAAATAACGTATATTAAATTCCGATCTGGTAGACAATAAGCTCCGTTAGCTGACCACACAATATGGGATGTTTAAATCCTCAATGAAAACAAAGACTCGCTATCATAGTTTTTGATTTATATCTCTCAGGTCTGCTGATTACCAATATTGCTTTGTGTGACTGATTCAAAACTAATATTATCCACTTAGAAATGCTGTTAGGCTATTGAGTTCAAGCCCTAATTTGCTGAGATCCTGTCGAAGTTCTTTCCTCCTTCCCGTCATAAAACGTGGAACACTGCAGTCTCACATTTTCCCGAAGAGCAATGAAAGCTCGGACCACTCTCATTGAAATGGTGCAGGAGTCATGATATTGTATATCAGGTAGTACAAACTTATCAATTTAATCGCAGGTACTCTGGTAAAGTATTTGGTTGGAAAATACTACGTGAAGTGAAACTGGCATGTCTATTTTGTCATTTCTATTTGCTTTGGGTTCATAATTCATGGATATTGTAAATTGTGATGCCATTATGTGAAATTGTGCGCAATTATATCGGGTGAGCCAGAAAAACGTCCCTATTTTGAAAATTAATAGCATCGTAAGCACCTCATAGATCTGAATGTTTTAAATTCTAGTTAAAATCCGAAAGTTCGAAGTATCTTTGCGATGTTTCTTTCTCGCTGTCTTATCCAATACAAGAAATTTAGATGAATTCAACTTTAACAAAACTTCATTGTTGCAAAATGATTGAAAAAGGGCCTAAAAGCCTAAAACATTGATAAAATTATGAACGATAGAGGGCGATAGGACACCTGTAGCAGGTTCGAAATTTATATCAGTAGCGAATTGATTCTATTGTGCTTTGAACTTATTTAACTTATTTTTGCTTGGCGTACAGCCATCTTTCACTGTTTCGTAATTTTTAGATTTTCAGTTGTGAGCCACCTTAAGTGCAAATCCACCTCATTTGCGATTAAGCAGGATGAAGATTTTCGAAATATATATGAGTTTGATTAGAAGATTGTTTGAATTTTCAAAGAGTCTTGTTCCCTTGGTCTGCAATTTACAAAGCATGTTTTATCAGACCGTAGTCCGTAGAATACCACCGGCAGCACGCTTTTCCAACGGGTAATTGGATAGCCAGTGATCAACCAGTGGCCAGGCGCAACTGATTTGCAGATCACAAAATTACAGGTGCTACTTTCAAAAGTTAGTCATTGTCTTTGTTTTATTGTGCTGCCAATAACTCATAACCTTGACATTTAAATTAATGACGCAAATGGAAAGAAGGAAGGATAACAACGAATTTTACATGTAGCAGCGCTCCTTCACAGCGTGTAACTACTCGTATTTTATAACAAACTAAGAAGATGAGCCAATACTGAAAGTTTCTTAGAATTATTAAGTTTTGAGAAGTCAGTGTTTCTTATGAGATCCTTCAAACTTCATACTGATATCCATGTTCACTACCTGTGCCACTGTGAACATTTCAGAACAAGATCTTCTGTAGCCATTCAAATGCTTTAGACATTACTCAAGTTACTTCCTTGTGTGGATAATGATACAAGAAATAACTGAAAACCAAGAAAAAGGAACCTAAGTTTGTGCTGTTTTGGTGTTCACGCACTTTGATTGGTTGATATTATGGAGATGTGTCTAATTGTTTAGCCAATAAAGATTTGATGCTTCTCAAAACTACAGAACGAATCTATTCATGGGTAGTGTGGACACGATTTGGGTGTTGATCGTCTCCACAATACCTGGCCTAAATGTTCTAAATGAATAAATGTATTTCGTTTCCTTGCATCACTTCAAGTCATTGTTTAGCTTCTCTTCCTTGCCTTGGAGCCGATTTTTGCCCTCGACAATTTGATATGGGCCTTAATTTTCGAACTGCACCGCACTCTGAACATTATGACCTGAAGCAAGGTAACGAAATACATTTATTCATTAAGCACCTTTAGGCTCGGTATTGCGGACGAGATCAACCCAAATCGTGTCCACAATACCCAAGATCTATCTACACAGATAAAAGCTGAGTCAACGAAACAAAGAAATTCAAATATTTTCAGTTTCATTATAAAATCATCATCTGAAATAAAAGACTGAAAAATGGCAACAATTAGAAATAAATAAAGAATGGAAAAAGCTGTCCTCTACGATGTTTGGGCCTGTGGCTGGTTATGAGAGATTGTCTCCTGGAGAGGCAAGGTACCATTGGGGATCTATCACATCTGGGAGATCGTGTATTCGCCATCGTTTCGTTCAGATGATAAACTACACTGCGAAATACTGCTGCTGAAGTTAGGAATACGATCAATTCGCAGTCAAAAGTGCAAGTTTTGGAGTAGGATTCTCGAACAACAATTTGTTTGACGTTGAAGAAATGAGAATAATTTCAAACTGAAGCAGAATTTCTCTTTGCGAGGCAACTCCTTCAATTACCGAAGTAAAATACAAAAATGAAGAAGCGGGGAAGGCACTAATATTTTTCAGCTCTCATACCAGCCTCTGGGTTGGGCTTAAGCTTTTATTTTTAGCTGCAAATCAAACCTCCGTTGTTGATGGTCTAAACTAATTTGCTGCACGGCTGCTCCTCGTTGCTTTATTTCCAACGAAATGTTAGTGCAGCAAATATTCAAAATCTTTAAACAAATGAAAATGAAAAAAGGATGGGCAAGAGCGTTGCCAAACCAGAAAAACGTGGTTGAAATCAAAATCTAGAACAGAGTATGTATCATCGTATTGATATCCAGCGAGCAGTAACCTTTCAAATGGCGCTTGTTTTTCTTCTCACCCGGTACAGAAATAAAGCTACTGTTGTGATAAATATGCACTAGAGTAATAACAGTTTCACTAACGCAGAGGAAATCCTGTTTTTACGCAGAGTAAAACAGAAAGATGTTTTATCCCATGAAAATTGTGATTAGTTTTAACACAGTAAAATTTGATGGTTTACCAGAAGCATTCTTCTTGCTTTCACTACAGTCCTCTGCGCCACTGTGCAAATAAACTACTGTTTAAAAAACATGAGATTAGATTATTCTTATTACAATCGTTGCAGTTACCGTTATTTCAATCGCTATTTCAATCGTCGCAGCTACAAAGTTGACGGATGCTCCAACTGTGAATTATAATTATTATAGTGCAATGGGCTGAATTAGCAGAGCAGGGTTTAAGTGCCGTGAGTCGCCATTAGGGTCCTTTGACTTTTTAATGTTTGCGTTCAAAGTGGTCCTGTTTGGTCTTTCTGCTATCAACGAGGCTTCGATTTATTCAAGCCTTTCCAGTAAGTGCTCTTCTACTTTGTCTCAAATTAGATGTCACCTGCGAATGCCAGCGAAAAACAACGATAGAAGTGTTTGGAGAGGAATTTTGCGTTAACGCAAATCTCAGGTGACATGTAATTTGATACGGATTTTAGGTACTACGATGTTTCAAACGCTCGAACTATTTTTCGGCACACCTTTTATGATGAAATTTTTTCAAAAGGTGCATGCTTTACTACGACATTTTTACTGCAATAGCAGACTTAGGACGCAAGCTTACAGGAAACAGCAGAAACACCACAACCACTATACTGACGAAGCCTTGAGTCTCTCAGATCTTTTTCATTCACACATGCACATCTGTAATCAGTCTGTCCAGGCTTGAAAAACATCCTTGGAACACCAATCCAATCTCGTTTGGTACCACCGCTGAAAATAGGAAAAAAGAAAGAACTGATTTTGAGTTTTGAAATGTTTGTCTCATATAACCTAGAAGATACTACAGATCTGGGCGGTGCTGGTAGGCACAGTCTTAAATTTTTGGGCCATTTTGCTACTTACAGCAGAAGCGGCGGATTTTTGTTGCCGTGGGCGTGGAGTTGGTTTGGTTTCGAGGCCCCCCAAATTACTCAGTAAGATCTCCAAGCAAAAAAAGTAAATAACATAATTCGCACCTCAAAATAAAAAATGTCCAAACTGTTGCTAATATTTCACAGTGTCAAAACATTTTTCAGTGACCAGGGGAATTAAAACTGCAAATTATAAAGTTTCCTACATTTTTAAATTCAAGTAAGTTGTTTTTTAATTTTTGAAAAACTGAGCCCACCGTCTCTTATAAGCTGTTTCCCATCGAAAAACTACTTGTACACATATTGTATTCTGTGTTAGAATCGGTCTTTAGCCGCCGCTAGGAAATAGGAATTGGTTTCGTGGCCTTTATATTGCTAAATTTTTAATTGAAAAGAAGTCTATTCTCATTCAAGTAGACTGCATTCGTATACTTGAAGCCTATGATAACATTTACATGTGAATATCATTTTACGGCATTACTTTTGAACAACATAAAGTTTTTTCAATACCAAAAAGCCAAAGTTGTCACTTGAGGGAATTTTACATCAGGAGTTTCAAATTATAGATTCTTCTGACTTATGACTTCAACCCCATCAAACAACAGTTTCTCACTTTGCGAAAATGTCAACCCATCGTAGGGGGGGGGGGGGGCTTTAGCCCTAGCCTAATGACTGCACAGTACCTTTGGCTTATAGGTGCACTCAGGGTTCAGGTGAAATTGGATTCGTGAAAATTTCAGTACTTGGAAATGCTCGAAAAAAATAAGTTATCTTGCTGCAGCAACATGCAAATACACTTTATTTCCCTCAAGGCATAAAAAGCGATTTTACAAAAGGTATCAATTGCTATAATGACTTTAATCAGGAACTTTAGGCATTTTTTAAGCATTGTTGATTTAAGGAGTCTTTACACCAAACTTTCTCTGTATTTCAAATGCCCAGAAAAATAGAAATAAAACCACAAAAAATGCTTTAGCCTTTTAGCAATCAACTAAAACTTTGATAATTTGATTTTAATTTGATTTTATGGTTTAACAACTAATATTTACAGTGCTCATCATGAATGCAAATAATTTAAATTCAATATTTATTCAAAAGTCTGTCAAGAAATACAAGTTTTTATACCTTTCATTTGAACACCAGAGTTCTGTGCCCTCTTCTTTGGACCATTTGGAATTGCAGTCTGGAAAACGAATTTTGTCTTCTTTATCTTTTTCCTTAGAAAGTTGAGCATTCTTGACCTTTTCATGGAAATCTTTCAGCGCTTTAGTCTCATCACCAAGTTTATCATAAAAGTTTCCAATCACATTACCAACATATTTGTACTCATCATTGTAGAATTTTGCCCATTCAGACAAAGCAAGACAGTCTTCATCTTTCATTCCATCTAAATTATCAATCAGCCCAGCTTTGTTAAAATCACCTGTGACAAAGGCCCTTGATCCATCCAGACCTGCAATAGAAACAGATTATTGATGATTTTGTTTGGGATAAGTCTTTTGGATTTCTCCAGAAGTGCAAGACCCCGGTCTATATGCTTCCGTAAATTATTATGCGCAGTTGCAATGTCAGGGTCATTGTCCTTTACCTTTCCTTTGCCAATTTGAGCATGCTCAAAAACATTTTGCTTATCCTATTGATCACCGAGTGAATCAGGTTTGCAGAAGAATCAATAATGGTACCTCTAATCATGCTTCAAATAAAAACCTTGAAGCTTGAGACAAGTTTTGCAAAGATTCACAAGGCGTAACGAAGACTTTTGCCCTGTTTGTGTGGCTGCTGCGGAGGAGCTATAGCCAGAGATGGCGCCAGGGAAGAAATGCTGGGGGGGGGCAAAAACTGTCACAGTGCCGACGGCGAGCGAAGCGAGCAAAATTTTTACGGGCCACACTTTTTCAGATTGGCTTAAAATGTGACTACACTCTCTAAAAGCATAACAAGCAAGTTACGAGAGTGCCGACAGTGCACAGAAATTTTCAAAAATTCAAGTGCCGATGGGGGGCTCAGTGAATTTTTGGGGGGCTCCTGCCCCCCCAAGCACCCCCCGGTCACGCCATCCCTGGCTATAGCTTTACTTGTCTTGGCTTTTACACAGTTACATAGGTCTTTTGTTTTGAACGTTTAATAGACCTTTTAGCTATTCTATAAAAGAGCCTGGATCGAGCGTTATTTCTATACATTTTTATGCACGAGGTTCGATCGAGTGGCGTTAGAGCCTCTATCACAATTGTCCACATTCGAAAATTCTACAGAATGTAGCAAAATATCGTTCGATTCTGATTCTTTTCAGAATAGCTAAAAGGTCTATTGTTTATTAATATAAGGACCCCAAGAGGACTGGACAAGGTGTGATTTTCAATGATGTGTTGTTTCAGCTTTTTGAGAAACATGTTGTTCCCTATAATCATAGTCCTAATAGAAAAATTACAGTAAGTTCTCTCTTATGACCATGCTATAGTCTATCTGTTTTGCAAGTAAAATTAATGGCCCAAAGAAATTTGCCCTGTGTAGCAGCTTTTAGGTCACTGTTGCACTGACCCTTTCTGCTTTGGAAAATTGGGCCTGTGCACAAGGTAGGTTGCCAAGTGCTACAGTTTCCTTGCAGGCTGCGTAAGAACTTTCATTATGATCTTATCAAGTGTTTCGGGATGTTTTTCACGCATTTTTTGAATAAAGGGGTATTTTATTTTATGTAATCATAAAAACACAAGGAAAATCACAAAAAAACTTTGGTCATTGGTAATTAGAAAGAATTTATTCAATTCCTATCTAGCCTGCGTGCAGACTATACCAGAGAAAAATGTATAGTCTGCGTAACGCCGCTCACTTTTGTGTAGTGCTTGCTTGAGCATTTATTTGATAACAAAGAAAAAGTATTGTTGTAACAGCCAATAACATCGCTTTCCTGCGAAACGAGGAAGCAATCAGATTTGAGAACGGCTATCATGTGATTAAATGTCAGGTCTCCCTTTGTTCTCTAAGTACATTACATTAACAACACAATACTCTGGAATTTTAAGTATCCTACGTTAGACAATACATAGCCGCCAAGTATAACGGGCCATTGAAACTGTTATTGAAATGAAATGCTGACTCATACAATACACAATATTGAGCGGCGTTGCGCTGACTATACCTTTTCCTTGGGTATTGTCTGCACGCAGGCTAATTCCTATCCATCCAGTACTCTTGATACAATGAATTTTCAAGCAACTGAACTTGTTATTATGGTACAAGGTATCCAAACTGCTTTTCATATTCCAAGTGTGGAAGCTCTTCTACATGCAATTTTTGAAGTATAACAATGGAAGAACAATAGAGTAACTGTTTTAAAACAATAGCCGGACATCCATCTTTCATTTGCACTTTGCAAACTTATCTGTCTGGCCTGATATATGAACATTCAATTTACTTTTTCTCAATGAAAAGAAATCTTCCTTTTGCACGTCATTATCATTATTTTGACAATTTGTGTTGTACCTGTAAAAAAAGAGTAAGATCCATCCTTCCCATAATGCTGTTTTCCTGCACTAACATCAAAAACTTTTCCTATGATTGCCAGATAGATTTTTCCCGTTGATGAAACTTTTGCACCATATTTTGCTAGTTCTTCTTTCGTAAACAAAGGAATGTCTCCTTGGCGCTTCATGCCTCGAATATCTTGAATCATTTGCAGAATAGGATCGTACTTAAACCAAAATGGTAGGATGATACTTGCGGCCACGACAACGATTGCAGTCGAATATATTATCACTGTCATATTTGGGTTCCAGGAGAAAAAAGGCTGTTCTTGTTTCTTCTCATCTCCTTCAAGGTTTGCTTGTGACTTCATTTCTTTACCTTTAGAAACTGCAATGTTCTCTCAACGCCTCTTTACTATATAATGTTTATTAAGTCTTCAATTGTTGCTGTGTATTTGTGGTTTTGTTTATGCTGCAAAATAGAATATCAAATGCTGAATAGTATTATTTAGGCCTGAAAGCCTCAATCTCAAATCGAGGCGAAATTCAGAATACGTCATAGCTGCGCCTTCGCAGCACACACGAAAGTATCTTCAGATAAGATAAAAAGTTTACACGAAGTGCTTGGAGTTCGATGTGAGCTCAACGTCATCCCAAAGTACGGTATCCTCGTAAGCACCTAACTACAATTTCATTTTGCAGAATTGCATTTGGGATTGGTTGTTTAATAAATGAAACTGAGAATCTAAGATGAGATGAGGAGTCCGAAGGGGGGGGGGGTACTTGACCAGATTTTGAGCGGTGACGTGCCATCGAGGTTTCAAAAACATACCCGTTCCTTATACCAACTTTTCCAAAATGCATACCCAACTTTTTTACGAATTTTCGAAAATGTATACCCGACTTTATACCAATTTTTCGAAAATGCATGCCCGACCATATACCAATTGTGAAAATTGCGAAAATCGATACCGTTCCTTATACCAACATCGAAACATCGTGAAAATACCCATAATTGGCCTGTCTTCCAGACCACTTGAAATGAAAGTTGACGCTGCGAAGGAATCCACAACAAGAGGGACGAAATTGAACGAAGGCGGGCAGAGTGGCCTAATAAGATTGCGACTGAAGGAGACGTGGTTTTATCTTGCTGAATAAAAATGAGCTGTTTAAAATGTTATGCTTTGATTAACTATTAAATGAGTCGCTTACTGCATTAGAAAATGGCTTAATGGTGGCATGAAATCAAATATTGACAAGCTGGACGAAGAACATCTGCTCTCAGATAAACTTTAATCGAGGTGGTGAGGGCGTTGAACAGACAGAGGAGATCAATGAGGCAGCCAGCCATTCCCGCCCGTGTGGATTCTGAGTGATAAGTCGTGCGCTGCGGCCGGGTTAATTTCAAATTCAAACTCACACAACACATTTGCGATAGTTCTCAGCTGAAAGCTGCAATGTCAAGGAAAGGTGAAAGTCTGGCTTAACATCGCTGACAGCCTTGACTCCATGGAGTTGTGGACAACGGAGCCTGACAACTTGCTGGTTTTCAGATAACACAACATCGCACACTGACAAGTGCTGCTGATGATAAATCATGTTATGGGCAAGCAAGGAATGCGCTTGAAATTTTGAAGGAAAAAGCGAATGATGGAAGTCGAAGATGATGTTAAATTGCCGCTTGAAATACAAATGTGGCTGTTGGAACAGTCAGGGTAAAATTTAATATTTTTTATGAAGAGAAATTTGAATTGTATCATCATATTAATTGGAAAAGCTTGACAACAAACGCAGCTTGGAAATTTATGGCATCTGTGTTGCATCGAATTATTCGCTGCTCTTTAGAATGCAAATCTTCCATCCTTTTTGACACAGGTTAAGCAGAGAACTTGTCTTGGAGACAAAAATTCCTTTGCAGTTGACCGCTCCATACATACCTCAGTATCTGAGGGATTTATTTAGCTTTAGCATTGATACATTTCATAAGGTTATTCCTCATAATCCATTGCAAAAATTCACATTGAAACCCCAGAAATATTTGTAAACAAACAAATTGGCTTGCGCACTAAAATCCGTAGCAGTTAATCCCAGAATATCTTTCTCAGTATCTTTGATATGCTTGAAGTCATGGCTCATCTCCCCTCATCTCATCAATCCTAAAATAATTCTTATTGCAACCTTAGTAATATTTATAAAACAAAAATTTCCTTTGCAGACCAAAATCCCTTGAGTTTTCCTCACTCAGCAAAGTCTTCAAAAGCTAAATTTTGATTCAAGTCTCAATATCAAAATTATAATTAAAAGTCAAAGCTAATATTGATATATTGATTATAAAAACAGAAATTGATCCCTGTTCATTAAAATTTGGTGGTCACTTGCTGGTGTTATATTCTCTTTCAAAGACATGTATTAAAATTTTAAAGGGAAGCACCTAAATCTAACTTGCCTAATTATTTTTACACAGCTGGGATGCTGAAGCATTTCAACAATGAAAGTGTGAAATTTTTTAAAAGAAAGTAGCAGCCTTGAATGTAAATGAGAATTGAAGGGTTAACAATTAATCACACTTACATCTGTGTAGAAATTTTAATGAAGTTAAACAAAAGGCGTAGGTTTTTGCTAGGAGGGAGGGTTATAAGTTTCTTTATCTGAAGGTTTAGTCTGGTTTTACACTGAGATAAAGTTGACAGTTTTTATTATAATAGGATGAAAAATTCTATAGACGCAAAAATGTATTTCATGTTATCTGCTTGTTTCATGTTAAGATATAGGATAGACAAATCCAGATCTTTGTCTCCTGCAAATTTTATACGGACAATGTTATGTTCATTCGAATGTAAGCCTTTTGTTATTTATAAATGCTTGTCACTTCAACCATTTTCATTTTGTTGTGTTGTTAAACTCTTTGTGGATATAATGGTCTTTTTGAGGCTATGTATGAGGTGCTGTCTTACCTCATATGTGCCCAGCATTCAATTACATATTAAAACCTTAAAATGTTTGCACACACCAAATGTAAGACTTTGCAGAGTTAAGCAAATAAAGTTGAAAATTTAAGGCTTTAGTTCATGAAAAGGTACTATATCTAAACATCAATATTTCATCTTTTCATTTCCATTGCATGTTTTATCATGAATATTTTAGTTTGGATAGGGGAAATTTCAAGCTTGCATGGGTAAACTTCAAAGTGTCGTATGAAAATGCTAAGAGAGTCCTTTTGAAACTGCTAATGAATTATGTGACATTGTAGATTTTACATGAAGTTAAAGCAAATGAATGGATATGTAGTTACACAATCTAAGTATAGCACAAAGGAATGGCAGGCATCACTTATCTTCTTATTGTTTTCATCAATCGAAACATGAAATACAATAGGTTATATTTTGATGGACTGTCCCCTTAGCTAAGTTGCTTTTAACCCCATTGATTTACATTAAACAGTTGCTATGAAATTATGAAAATTATGATGCATTAAATTTTTCTTGAAACCAAATCAACATCTTTGACAAATGAAGGGTTAGTCAATTATATAAAGTCCAGAAAATTGATGCCATCCAGGAGATGGTTTTAAATGGAGGGGGTACTATATAAAATGCTGGAGGCCAAAAGACTCACTTAACACAATCATTTAAAGAACTATTACTCAAGTTTTGGCCAGTTATTCCCCAGTAATTGCAAGTTTTTGATTTTTGTCAATTTTATGACTCTAATCAGTATAATGTGACGCAGAGAAATGGAGAGATACAGTAGGATATAAACATTAAAAATTTAATGTTTTGCCATGAAATTTTGTTAATCAATAATAATGAATACTAATTCTTCTGGAGCAGTATAAACCACTAGATATCAGGTAAAATTCATGATAACACAAAGTAACTCATGTAAATATTTCAATTGCAGCCATTCACTAAATGGAATTTTCACATGAAATCTAAATTGGGACTTTCATGCTTTTGATAAGAAATGAGTTTTATTGTCAATTTTGTTTATGAAATTTAAACCTGCCCTTTAGGTTATGGCAGAAAATGCCTGCTTATTGCTCATTGCCAAATGAGCAGTAAGTGATGCATTAAAATGAATGTTGCAAGATTATCATTAAACCAAATTAGTTTGAGGCTACCCCAGTGGAGAGTGATTCCAAAAGTAGATTAATGTTGAACTGATTGATGAATAATCTACAAGAACTATATGGAAATTTAAATTTTTTTTGGAAATGTCTGATGGAAAAGTGCAACTTTCTGATAAATGATAAAACCTTGAGAAAGTCAACAATCCATTTTGCAGACAATGGTGCTACAGGTCATATGACTTTTATTTATTTGAAACAGATCCTGCATGCATCTGCCAAAATTAATGTAACTTGCTACATCAAACTCTGGATGGGTGACCTTGGAGGTCTGACCTCACAACTCACCTCATCGTCCTTTGGAAGGGATGTTAAACTAGGGGTCCCATGCCTGGATGCGGCATGCACAGTAGGCCTAAATTAGCTTTCAGTAGCTAGAAATCCTGGCAAGCCCACTCAAAACAAATTGAAAGTAAAACAAACAAACAATCCCCAACAAGAATTTTATTTTGTCCTATTTATAGATTACCTCCCCATTAGCTCTGTTCATTCACTTTAAGAATTTCCTAATTAGAACCCACACACTGAAATACACTTCCACACAAGCTGTTATGCAGTTTATGCAGTTCCCTATGCAGTTTAGCTGTTATACAGTTTGCTACTGTAAAGCTTCTGCTTAAGCCATCTTAAGAACAGCAAATGCATAGTACATGGTATCTTTAACTTTTTCTCTTTATTCATACATAATTCATTTAGATATAAAACTACTTCTATTACATGATACGTAAAAGGGAAACGATTTCATAAGAAATTGATACACATTCAAATTGGCATGAATAAAAGATAAAAAGTACACAAAGAAGGCATATTTCAAAGATTAAGGAAAACAGTTCAGGATAAAGCTTATGGGTTAAGATTGCATCTTATCTTTTGGTTAAGACTACTGTAGCTGGGGAGAGAACAAAGCCAGGTCAGATTTGGCACTGAGATATCCTGTTTCCTTTGCCAGTGTAAATGGATTTTGGAAAACTTGATTAAATTTCTTTTTAGAAGGAAAACAGTACAGCCAGTAGGGAACAATCAGCCTTTGGCAAATAGTCTAGCAAAATCATGGCCAAACTTCTACATCCTTTAAAACTTCTCCAACAGTAGGATAACTTGGCCTCCACAGTGCAGTAAATTTTACCAAGATTTGCTACAGTAATTAGCTCCAATTTGCAGTACTTTGCAATTCTACCTAATAAGAGGTATGGTTGAAATATGTTAAGCTTAGCAGTACTGTTCCACACAATTAGGTTTCTTGAATTATCAGATTTAGAATGCTGGAGTTCCGCAGTTTCTAAATTTTTTGGTTATCTGAGAGTTGAGTTTCCAATAAGTAAAGCAGATTCTTATAAAAGAAATGTGTGGATGCTTGAAGAAAAAATCTCAGATACAAATTTCTTAGTTGCTCAAAGAGGTTGCTGGCTATCACTGAAAAGAAACTGCAAAGTAGGTGAGATGCAGTCAATATTTATGTTTTGTAAAGAATTGATGTTGTGGAAAGCTGCTCTTTTTGAAGTCTTTCAAATGCTGATTTTATAGTGTCTTTTAAGACACCGGTTGAAAATGTGCTTGAAGTTTCCTATTGAAGTGTGTAAGATGCAACACCTGCATTTTGAATGTGAATCAACATCCAGTGTCTATTTGTGATGTTTTAATCAAATTTAATGGTTTAACAAGCTACACTTGCATTTTGTAGATAACTTTTTTATATTGGATTTCCTGAAGTCGATATGAACCCTTTGAGCCCTGCATTGTTTTCGCACGCGTTCTCTGCCCACCTTGATTGTTTTGCGACGCATCGTCAAAACAGACATGTAATTTTGAAATGGAAAATTTGGCGCAAAAAATTCATCAACACACAAAATGAAGTGTTATAAACTTGTTCAAAATCGTCTGAAATTTTTGTTATTAACAAGTGGGTGGTCAGATGACGCAGTTATGCTTCAGCATGTGTGCTTCTGCGGAGGAAGGTCTATATTGTTCTGCGGAGGAGGTTTCTTACGTTAGCTCCTCCACAATAGTAAATATCCGCCATAGAACAAAGCTGCAGCAATCAAGCACAACTGCAGTGTTTAACCACCCATGGTTAATGTAAATCAACGGAGATGGAAGTGGCGTAGTTAAGTTTCACAGCAGAATAAAACACAAAAGCATAAAAAAGCACCACTTGCTTTTGTTTGATTGACACCAAAATTCAAAGTGATTACCGATAGCAGAAAAAGGAAATTGTCACAACCATTAATTCAAAACAAACAAAGCTGCAAATGTTGCCCTGAAACCAGAGGGGCAAACTGTCACCTTGTGCACGCGAAAGGTGGTTATAATGAAAGATGAAGGATAAATGTAAAGATCTGCATGCAGGTTTTGTTTATTTGATCATGGTTTGTCAGACACTGCATTTGTGCTGTATTGCTGCCGCTTTGTTCATTTTGCGGAGGATATAATTATTTGCTACTGCGGAGGAACTAGCGTAAGAGGTCGAGGAAGAAATAAGAGCAACGGAGAAACCTTTCTTCGTTTCTTATTTCAAATCTCCTCCGCACAAACGTCTAGTTTTTCTGTGCAGAAGCAAATACACTGACACATAACTGCAGTGTCTAACAACCCATGATCCGATTCAGATGCTGAGAAGTAAATGTTTCATTTAAATCCTAGATATGCAAGAATTGCGTCGGGAGTAAAAGATTATGGCTACCCCGTGACCATTGCATGAATTAAAATGCATGAACTATAAGTAACTGCTACGAACGAGAAGTAAAATAAGATGGGTTTTTTTGGGACACCCTGTAGAAATAAGTAAGTAAGTTGCACCTGTCGTCTGTGCCGTAATTCACAAAAACAAGTTTTTAACAGATGTTAATCCCAGTCAACTGTGAACCCCTTCCTGAAATCATCTGTAAATGACTTGATTTTAACAGATTGCCCCCCAACGCAAGACTTCCTTTTAGAGGTGAGAGAGGGAATTTTGAGGTTTTTGCACAGTTGACTTTTGGATTAGAAAGTCGTTAAGTTTGGTAATGATAACATACACTTACCGTTGAGAGAACTATGAGAGAACTTTATAAGTTACCAATGGCACGAAAGCTGATGTCAGTTTCTTGTCGTTGATGTGTTGCATGGCAGCTGTTTATTGCTGCAGTTGTTCATAATTTATTCACAATGAAGGAAGGAACAGGGCGAGATTTTTCTTTACATATTTCGGTTTAAATGTGCGGTTTTTTGTTGCAGCGAAATCACCATGTTGGCTTGGCTTGGTGCAAAATAGAGTAGAAACTCGTTAGCAATGCACTAGAAAAGGGCAGACCAACTTAGAATTTATTCAGTTTGATAGTTTGTTGGCGTTCGAATAGAATCAAGAACTATTTATTTCCATTTGGAAACGATAAGTCACTAGAAAGATAGAAATGTGTCTAGTTCCAAAATTGCCTCAGGCAGTCCAAAAGAATTGCTACTCCAATGTAGATCAAGCTTTACTCTACACAAGAAGATGCTCTGCACTTTTCATCTAACATTCTTTTGAACGATATTGAAAATCATTTTATTGTTCTTTTTCAAAGGAGATGATGAAATATTTATGTTGACGTAGATTTAACGATCAGTTTAACGAAATAACTCTTCATTTCACACCACTTTCCTCAGCAAGCAGTTAATTTCTCCACTGATTAGGGCTATCAAAAAACAGTAAAACAAGGATGTTGTTCTCTATAGTCTGGGCAATCAAAAGGTGCAAAAGTCGAATTTTTTCTGGCAGTGCTGGCTTTGCAAATCCTGGTTGAAATCTTTTTGTTTATTTCAGAAAAGTGGATTTGTAATCTTAAAATAATGATAATAATATCATATTTATACAGGTTAAAACTTGTTCAGCAATAATGTGCTGTTATAAATCAAGGACCTGTCTAAGCCTGTTTGGCCTGTCTAAAATATATATGAATTACAAGAGAAAATAGCAATATACAATGAGAACCTAGAAGTCGAAGAACTTATAAGAATCTAAAAGTTAAAAGTCAAAACTATTCGAAAATACTTTGATTTTACCGCTCCTGAATCCAAGGGTGTTAGGACACGGATGTTTTGATTGATTATTTGTTTACCTTGTCTTGATCCCTGTGTCTTGTTTTGTTGTCTTGTTTTTCTGTTCTGTTTCGTTTTCGACTTAGCGTACTTAGGTCCAACCGCTCTCAAGCTGCTCGAATAGAGCTCCCTTGTATTTCTGTGTCTTAGTGCGCCTTCGCACAAGATAGGTTTTTCGGTTTTAAAACCTATCTTGTGCGAAGGCGCACTAAGACACAGAAATACAAGGGAGCTCTATTCGAGCAGCTTGAGAGCGGTTGGACCTAAGTACGCTAAGTTGAAAACGAAACAGAACAGAAAACAAGACAACAAAACAAGACACAGGGATCAAGACAAGGTAAACAAATAATCAATCAAAGCATCCGTGTCCTAACACCCTTGCTGAACCCTGATTTCATGCAGATTTTGAAATGTACTTATGGGGATGTTTCCTTTTTTATGTTACAATTGTCTTGATGTTAGAATTATGTTTCTTCTATTTGAATGTTCAATTTTTTAAAGTTTGTTTTCATTATATCAAAATATTAAATTTTTATATTCTTTTTATTTCTTAATGCAAAGTTCTTTTAAAAAGTTAAATAATGCGATATTACGACATCGTTGACGAGCTACTTTTCAAAGGCGATGATAAAATATTTATGCTGAGCTTGTGGATTTAACGAGCTGTTTAACCAAAGATCGCTTCACTTTCAATAGCTAGCCTGTGCGCAGCCTTTTTTGGTTGCTAGGCAGGAGAGAAATGAAAGCGAAGGAAGAAACTTATTCCTTCCCTTTCCTCCTCATTGACCAATGTCTGCGTGCAGGCTATTAATTAGCCTCACTCCATAAGTTACGCTCATCTGATTGAATTGAATGTATGTTGTTCTTGTCGACGCTTCAGTGAGGGCCTTATTTCCCGACTGTTCTCAAAGCGGACAAAAATTTCCTTCGGGGCACAGATCTGTTCCCCGACCAATCAGAATGGAAGATGACGAATAACGTGATTGGATTGGCTGATTTTTCTTCAGTTCAAACTTCCGCCAAGGTGAAACAAAGTGCGTTCGACTTAACGGCCACACCGATCAAAATCCCGAAGTACCGAACGAATGTAGATCTTTTGCGTTCCCAAACAAGCACAATATCGCTTGCAGGTAGGAGTTCTTTGCTGAAATAGTTCGAAGAAGTATCCATCTAAGTACTGATAGCTTGTTTTACAGTGTAGCACTCCAGGAACACTGCTTTTTTCGGCGTTTTAGGGGGGTGGTTTTGAGAAAGAACTGCAGTTGATTTAGGCCATGTCTGTTTCTGGAAGCGTAAGAACATGAGTCATAGTTTTAGCCTCCATCAGTCTATTAGTAGCAATAACTACGAATATGCAATCATTCTAGCTATCAATAGCTTATTCTGTAAATTAAATGACATAATATTTCATTAAGATCTTGAAAGGATTCTCCTGGGATTGTTTATCCTGTTATATCAGGATTTTATGATATTTTCATGTCTGCTATTTGAATGTTCAGTTTTTGTTGAAATTTTTGTTATTTTGCAAAATATTAAATATTAATTTATGTTACATATCTTGATGCAACATTCTTCTAAAAAGTTAGTGATATCATAACGTCGCAAGCTTGTTACTTTTCAATGACAATGATAAAATATTTATACTGAGCTTGTGGATTGAACGATGTGTTTGAAATAAAGTATGTCTAAACAGGCTGTTTTGTAAATCAAGTAACATCATTCTTCAAAATCTTGAAAGGATTTTCTGAGGTATTTAGACGCATGGGAGGATTTCCTG
This sequence comes from Aurelia sp. 3 sensu Dawson et al. (2005), assembly GCA_964020215.1. Classification (NCBI taxonomy): domain Eukaryota; kingdom Metazoa; phylum Cnidaria; class Scyphozoa; order Semaeostomeae; family Ulmaridae; genus Aurelia; species Aurelia sp. 3 sensu Dawson et al. (2005). The sequence goes on along the minus strand of OZ026589.1, from coordinate 2,029,446 downwards.
AGGATCAAATGTTTCACAATGCTACTTTTCATATTAAGCTCCATTTGCTGGCAATGATTCTTTGGTTTGTGGCAGCGAATTTCTATTTAAGCAAACAGGAAGGTGTGGGTTAGGTTTTCAGATGACTGGGAGTTGTCCCAAACAAACAGTGCTGATATTGCAATCTCGAGAACTTGATTTTACGGTAATTCTCTGTGCACTTCAATATCGTTTGTGGCAATATTTGCTTCGAATCGCTAACGGATTCTCCTGTTTCCTCCATATCTTTATGGTTTCCTCTTTGTTCAATTGAGCACCCGCAAAGGATCATGGGTACTTAGTTAGTCTAAATTTAGAAGATTTTGCCGAACATTCAATTAATTTTGTCAATTTTAGTTATGATTTGCGACGGATTGAGTGAAATCAAGCTGAAACACACAAAAAGGTTAAAAAGATTTTAGCCAGCCAATCATTTAATATTGTCTACGCTGAGAAGATTTGAATTTAGAGGCAAAGGGATTTGTTAGCGGATTAATTGAAATCAGGCTGTGGTCAAGAGAAGGTTTAAGCACGCGTAAAGGTTCGTGGTTAGTTTGTTAGTCTTTGAATTATCTAAATTTTGAAGGTTTTTGCCGGCCATTCAGTTGATATTGTCAACTCCGAGAAGACTTAAATTTAGAGGGGAAAGGATTTGTTAACGGATTGATAAAGTAAATATTCCTGCAAGGGATCTTGGGTAGTTGGTTAACCTTTAAATGGTCTAAATGTAGAAACGTTTTGCCGATCTTTCATTTTAATATTGTCAGTTTTAAGAAGACTTATATTTAGAGGCGAATGGATTTGTTAACGGATTAATTAAAATCAAGCTGCGTAGAGAAGAATATTTGCCAGAGCTGCGAAATTGTGATCTAACAGATAATAGTGACTTATAGTTTCCAGCACAACTTGTCACCATTATCAAATGTATGGACTACAAGAATGATTTATGTGTATGCTCTTTGTAAAGAATGATCTGCCGCAATCATTTTTGCCAAGATATTAATCTTTTCATTCAAAGATTTTGTAATATTGCTGCATTTGTGTAATCTTCAATTTGGATGAAGAAACCTTGTTGTCAGGCTGGCCTGTAATGTTGTGGCTTTGGCTTAGTTGGAAGAGCATAGGGCTTGAATCTTTGGAAAACTGTAAAATCAAATGTGTAAAATTTTATTGTCTAATTCTTTCAACTGAATAGATCGAAGGGAAGTTTAGGTCGTTTCCCATAATTCCAGAAAGAGCATCTTTGATATCATTATAATTTTTTGAATTGCAGCGTTTTTGAGTTCTATGAAAAGCTGTTCCAGTGCGAGTGTCTGAAGCGTTGACAAACAGTAAAAGCGTCATCAAATCTACACTGATTGAGGAAAGTCAAAATGACCAATACAAGAAATACTCAGTTTTTGAAGATCTACAAAACGGTAGCAAGTAGAAGTCTGTTGCTTTTCTGGTTTACGATATAGCAATTTGATGACGTCACAACTTAAAAACTAGCAGAATATTTAGAAATGCTGTAACTCTGAAAATAATAATGATGATATGCAAAATGCTCTTTCTGGAATTATAGCCAGCAACCTAAAGTTCCTTTCGATCTATTCAATTGAAAGAGTAAGGCAATGATATTTTAGACCTTTGATTTTAAAGTTTTCCAGAGATTCGAGCAGTTGGAAGCCCTTCTGGTATAAGTTTAGCAATTTTGAATACGGACACGAAACTTTTGGCAGCAAGTGTCTTATAGTTTAAGAAACTACCTACCAGTCCCAGACCTTAGTTTTGTATTTAGTACGTACCACAAGGAGAGATTTTTTGTAAGGTAATAGCATCAGTTGATTTTGATCGACACCGCAATTCAAAGCGATTAGCGACTGCAGACAAAGGAAATACCCCCCAACCAGTTACCAAAACAAACAAGGCTGCAACAGTTGCCCTGAAATCAGGAGGACAAACGAAAGCCTTGTGCACGCATAGGTCGGTTTGGGAGGGAATTTATACCTTATGACGAAAGAAGAAGGGTAATTCTAGAACATACCTCTCTTTGGAATATGATGATACAGTTTTCATCATGTTGTCATTCTTTGGATCAACAAATCAGGTTTTCTGCTTGAAAGATTGCCATGATTTTAGTCTTTCACGTCTTTTTAAAGCGACTATCAGTTTCGTTCGATCAAGCTCTTTTCTTTACCAGTAATTTTTGTTTTTAGGTATTTCTTGAAAGCAAAATTGGATGACAGGAAGTACGAGGCAGCGTGTGTGGTGAGTTCATTTTCATATCCTACAATTTTCCAATCTCGTCCCCAGAGTGAGTTTGTTGCTCTACCTCCACTCTGGGATACAAGAGGCCGTTCGGCAGTCTGATTTGGCTGTTCGCCATATTGCACAGAAATTCAGGCATTTTCAGTTAATCAAGAACAAAATACTGTTTCTTTATCGGTTTGTAAAGGATCCGTTAAAACTCAATAAAACACCTATCTATTTTTCAAGCAGATCCAAACTTTGTCCATCTGTAGACCCGAAGTCAAAGAACTGAAATGATAACAGACCCCAAAAAATTTGCCCTAGACACAAAAATTGTTGGCAGACCCAACATGAAAAGTCCTTGGGTCTTCCTAAGGCACCCCGTTAATAGCGATGCAGCTTTGTCATATTGCTACTGCACATGTTATGGACGGCGCTTGATGAAATGTTTGCGAGGTGAGTGGCCGAGCGGCTTATACGGTCTTCGTCAGGTGACTGAAGTTCAGGTTGGTCGAGTGAGGTCAAACTCCGGATGGGTGACCTCAAAGGCCTGACCTCACAACTCACCTGGTCATCCCTCGGAAGGGATGCTAAATTAGGGGTCCCATGCCTGGATGCGGCATGCACAGTGGACCTAAATTAGCCTCAGAAGATTTAATTCTCGATGGGGGGGGGGGGGAGTACATACCATGTTAAGGGTATGGGTTTTTCCTGGACTTGTTCAAGTCTCACTTTCTTCTTTATCAGTCGATTTATAAAATGTGCTGCGGGGGAATGCACTCTCTGTCCAGGTTTTTCCGCCCATATGGGTGAATTTTCGGGCTCCAAATTCTCTCACCAAGGATCACCTTTTTGGGCAGATATTCCTTATACGTGTGTGAGTTTTGCAGAAAATCGCAGAAAACACTAAAAAATGGGTAGCTTCCCACCAAAATTCATAAAACTGGGAATGATGGCACGTTTTGGTATTTAAAAATTTTAACTTTCTCAAAACCGGGTGGCAAACCCCCGTGCATCCGCCAGTCATGTACCCCCCGGGATTCTATTGAAGCTCTACATTTTCTGATCAAGTTTTATGTTTCATGGGCAACAAAAACGTGCATTTTTGATCGTGATTGCTTTATAGCAGATTGAAAATTGTGATGCAGCATGTAAGAATTACAGGCAAACTTTAACTGATGCAAATAATCTTTGTTTTTTAAGCAATAGTTTCAAGATATGCTGTTGGGCGAATTTCTTTGCAGATTGTTGATCCGTGAGTGTACAGAGGCAACATCAAAAGCATATATGCTTAAATATATAAGTACTTTAAGATAAAGGCTCAGTTCTTTTTGAGCAGTTATTGTCTGTGGACTTTCAAGAGCTTTGCAAAGCTTTACTCAGTAAACACAATACGAAGAGAGCAATAAGTATTTCAAGCTCAAAGCTGCAGATTTCAAGTAGACTATGCCTTTTCGTCCCATGTTTCCCTGCGTTCTTTGATTTGCTGATATCACTTGGTCAAAAGAAAAGTACCCAAGAAGTTCAGTTTAAAGAAAAATGTAACAATTTTACACCCACCTTTTTAAAAATTTCACTGATTTGATTCCTATGCTTAGGTTTCGTTTATTTGGCTATTCGTTTATTTACTTCCGGCACGGGTTGTAGGAAACTCTGACTGAAAAATAAGATTTATGATAAATCGATTCTTCCTAGGGTATTATTTCGTTTCTGACATATCAAGTGACAGTTTTAGACCCCGTGCATGGCAGATTGGTGTGACGAAGAGTCATTATGTCACCCAAGTGTCAACCTGCTACTTACGGGGCTTCACCGGCAGACCAAGCCTAAATTGATTCACTTATACCGTTATCTTTCTTTTGCAGCTTTTCGAGCGAGTGCTCTGTGGATATAACAAACGAGAGTTGAAAGGAAAGCTTCAAGTTGTTTACAGTGACCTAATAACTCAGCTCGAGCGAATCCAGCGATGGGATTTCGTCAAAGCCGCTTGCCCTTATGTGATCCAATGTGTTGCTCAGATCCTTAGCAACAGAAGTAACCTCGGAATGAGCGACCGATTGTCGGTAGCCGTTACGAGGTTCTTGGCAACGACTCATTGGTGTTTCCTTGAAGCGCCTTCGGAATGTGGCCTAGACCCGACTCAGGTTGTTTATCCCGCCAAAGTCGTGCAGCTGTTTATCGAGCTGTTGGTGCCGTGTGCTCATAGCATACGAGAAGAAGACTTAACATTCAGTTTAAAATGTGGGATATTTATTTGGCAGCCATTATGGAAGAACTCGTGTCCAGATATTCCATCATTCAAGCGTCCGGTTTTGCTGGAGAGATGTAAACAAAGCACGGTTGATTTGACATCCGGGCCATCACATAAAGGGCTGGTGAAGTATTTTGACATCATAGTTCTGCGGAGTTTGTCCTCATGTTATTTATCAGAAGAAAGTATGTCTTGGTCATTGGTATACATTCTGCAGATTTTCCAAGCTGAGCTGTACTCGTTTTGTGATATTTCAGATGGATGGACCAGCATCAGGAATGCAAGAATAAGCGCTAAAAAGAACGCCTCGGCACAGCAAAGCGTTCCATTATCAGCGTCCCATCTAGACACTGGAGGTTCAAGTCCAAGGTCCGTCAGTCCGGATGGTAGCGTAGGTGTTCCGGATTTTGTGGATGTAAAGAAGCACTTCGAAGAACTAGAGCCTATTTATTTATCGGAAGAGTATGAACAGTGGTTGAAAGAAAGTGGAAAATTGCGTCATTCATCCGTCCTTGATTTGGTGTACAAAATTACCCAGAATGCTAGTTTAAGACTTTGTGAGACACTTTTGTATATGTTGCACGTGTTGTTGGAATTAGGTATTGTCGCGAATGACGTAAAAGACGGAACAGAAAGTGAGAAGAATGGAATGGAAGGGACTAATGATTGCAGACTGGAAACAACAGTGTATTGTTTGCTTGATTTGATCACGATGATTGGCTGTGATAACAATGACTCTGGAATGCGGGGTTCGAAAGGACAAAGCCTTCGAATTTTGTCACATGACATGTTTGGGAAGCTAGTGTCTGGACATCGACAGCAAATGAGTTTGTTGTTGGTGTTGTATATTAAGAAGAAATCTGTACGAGATGTTTTGAATTTCCTGCATTCATTCACTGGGTTCTGTTTTGGGAAGCTTTTTCTTTCTCCGTCGCCAAAGCATGGTAGGCCTAGCCTTGGTGATATCGGGGCAGCTCACAGCAGTCTGCAGAGTGTTTCCAGTGGAGGAAGTACTTCAGAGATTAAGGAACGAAATGAAGAAAATCTTATGAAATGGCTTTGCATGCCTTTGCTTGAGAAACTGATGTCTGAGGAGAAGTTTTGTAAGGAGGCGAGTGTTAACTTTCTCATCTAAGTTAGCCTTTGACTCATAGATAAACATTTCAATTTTGAATATCGGTCACATGGTTCGATTCCATAGGCCGCCAAATGCGTACAATTTGTTTACCCAGCCGATGTAGAAAGAAGGAACGAAAATGTGTGGGATTACCAAGAACAGTGTAGACTAACTACCTCAGTCCTAGTTTCCGTTTCGTTCGTCGAATTGGATGCCGCCACTGCAATTTTCAGTTTATCAAGGAGCGCAACTATGACATGTAATCAGTCTAGAGAACAGTGTAAACGAGAGGCTGATCCGATACGCTTTTGTTATGGATCCAGATTATACCGGTATGGCGTAAACAGGGTCTTTGTCTATTACAGGGGATTTAATAGACAGGTTGAATGCGCAGTATCTGTTTTAAAATGTTATTCTGCGTTGAATTGCCAACCCTATTCATTCACAGGAAAATCCAACTCAAGTCAAGTAAACATACAGCCCGACCACGAAACGATTAGATCACTCATTATCGAGGAACTTTGTTCTCTTTAGGCTCCTACAGTTGCCTTTTAAAATGCTCTAAAACATTCCACTAAAAGTAAATCTTATAGAAATCAAAATTAGCATCGTGTCTTTTGAAAAATGTTCTTCAACCAGATTCTAGTCGGTGGTGTAACTTACTTAAATGGGGGGGGGGTGGGGGGGGGGTCACACTGCGAACTAACCAGATTCACAATTTGCATTTCGATCTCGTAGGTACATTTTGCGAAATGTCATCCACTTTTAGGAGTTTCAAGGTGTTTTTTCTTCATTTTGCAGGGTTGCAGAGAGGTCGTTTCCAAATTGTTTTCATACATACTGACGCGCCATCCAAAAGCCTTAAGAAAGATGGTTATGAATGGAATTTTAAATTCATTTTCAAAGACAGGAGCAAAGCCCCAAAGCGAGTCACGAGATCCGAGAACATCATCGAGTAGTTCTTTACGAAAACGAGCCTCCACTCATCACAGCATCAGAAATGCCAAGAGAGAATCGAAGAATAAAGGCAGACTAAGATCAAGGACAAATATGGTGCTGGACGCATTGTCACCGACACTTTCAGAGAGTGGTAGCATTAAAAGGTCCAAAAAGGTAACAATTTAGTGTTTACACCTTTATCATCTAAGCGGCCTCATATTAGAACTTTCCAGAATTTTTTCTGATTGCTTCATATTGCTGATTTATGGCACACGAAAGACAAAAAAGTAGTTGCTTCAAAAATAGCGCTTTCTTTGTTCTCTAAAAATGCCAAAATCAAGCAAATACTTCATTGTTGTTTTAGAATTTTTCTACAGTTTAAGAAAGGGTAATTGCATAGGGTACGAAATCTATTCTTCAGTACAGTAAGTATGTTTATCTTATCAGAGACGTCAGTCGTGATGCTTTATTTCATAAAATTCATCCCTGCTGTTTGAATTACATACGCAAATCTACAAAATTGCATTGCGAACTGCTTTGAATTGCATTTTTCTATCTTAACCAGTTTCTTCGTCAATGATATTCGTACAGTCAGTGAACGAACCCTTTAGCGCGTATTGTAGCAATGTAAAACTCAAGCTTTAGTGTCATATGTTGATCTGCTGCTCATCTCATTTCAGTTGCCACTTACAAGAACGAAGGCTGGTGTATCAGTCGATGATTTGGTAGCCTCTGACGCGGGAAGCCCTGAGACGGATGACTTTGAGTCAACTCCAGTGAAGACAAAGCTATCCAGAGAAAATCCAAGCGCATCAAAAGCAAACAACAACAAATTCAAGATTTTTAAAGGAGTGAAAAGATCTCGACTTCAGTCGATTATTTACAGCCCTTTGGATACTGATGACAACTCGCCTGTTTTTGTGGAGAAAGTAGCGAAACCGAAATTGGTGGATTTGAATGCTCTTCACGAAGGAATGCGTCAATTCCGGTTTATCACGTGTTTTGTAGCTCCGGGTCATCTACCGGAAGTTCCTTTGATTGGAGCTCTACTGGATTTGGTAAGTATATGAATTTATCTTTCTTTTAAGACCCCGTTTACACGATGCCGGTAGAATTTGAAAACGGCAGAATTTTACGCCGCCTTGGAAAATGAGCTCCCGTTTACACGATGCCGGTAGAATTTGAAAACGGCATGAAAAAGTGCCGTTTTGGCCTCCCGTTTACACGATGCCGGTAGAATTTTATGCTAATTCCATAGACAATAACAACTGACATCAATTATCAATCAAGATAGATCAAACAACTACGACAATAAAGACAATAGGGAGGATTGAAAATATTAGCCGCGTGACGAAAGCGGAATAAAATTCTGCCGGCAAAGTGCGTTTACACGATGCCGGCAGAATTTGAAAACGGCAGAATGACAAACTTTGCCGTTTTGCTAACCGAAACAAAATTCTGCCGGCAGAATTTCCAAATTCTACCGGCATCGTGTAAACGGGAGGCCAAAACGGCACTTTTTTATGCCGTTTTCAAATTCTACCGGCATCGTGTAAGCGGGGTCTAAGTAGTTTATCTGACTAGCCACACGTTCATGTGTCATTCACATCTGCCAAATATTGTTGCATTAAGTTGCATTGTTATTGAACGTGTGTGGGCTGCCACAAATGAAATCAAAGGAACCTTAGAGGTACGTCACTACGTGAATCCATTTGGGAATATCTGACACAACCAAAAACCTTTTGAACATACCCTTTTAATGATGCCAGCCGAGGAGCACTTTACTCTTTTAGAAAAGCAGTCGAGACTTAACAGAATAAAGGATTTTTACTTTTTGCTGTATTCTTATGAAAAACAAAAGGATTTAGGCCAAAAGCACACGATATTTTTTGGGAGTGAAATGCCTCTCGATTCCACAGAGGCCTGTCTCAGTTGCCAGTCGCACACACATACTTCCTGGGACGTCAAATTAGCTCAAACAATATGTGAATTGTTTGGAAGCAGTTTCCTGTTTCATCACGCTATCAACAGGCAATCAGCATGTTCATTCATCCTTGCAAGGCAACGTAAACAGACAACGCTTTATTCTGCAATAATTGCTGCAATGCTTGCAACTTTGCATCACAAAGAATTTATTATAACTTTCGTCTCCTGTTTGTGAGGTGCCCCCGTCCATTCCCGCTTGTCCAATCATAAATCATGATGGTTTCTCTTTTTGTTGTTTTAATCCAATCAAATTCACTTCCTTTGCTCGTCTCGCAAAGCAGGATGGGAGGAGATATAAAAGCTAGACGGGGGCTCGCCGGAAACACTCTTTTCCCCCATACCCATAACAATGGTACACTCCGTGACCAAAAAGGAAAATTTGCTCATTTAAGGAATCAATCCATGCATATTCAGATTTATGATAATTCACACGACAATCACTGCCCCATTGTAACTTAAAGGGAATCGACATAGGTAAAAGCTGGCCCGGGCCAGGTTAAAAATATAATCTATTGAATTTGATAATTTCAACGCGTGTGGCTTCATTGTGGAGCCAAAGAAACAATGGATGCGTAGGCGTTTTCTATAGCCTATTTATAGCAGCTACGAGATATAGCCTTGTCTATTCCATTTAACGAAATGTCGGAGAAATCTTAAGTCAGTCAATCTTCTTGCCTCCACTATGTACAGAATTGGATGTTTGTATTTTCCTGCTTTGATGTAAGGCCTCCACCAGAGTGAGAAACTAGTTTCGTTATTCGGCATAAGTATATGTAGCATTGGATCGCTAAGAGAAAGCTCGATATATTTCCTCGTTTTATAGACTTCATCTGTCTAGACTTCACTGCCAAAGTTTTGCATAAAAGTCTTGTGTGCTAAGGGATTGACACAGAGTTTATCTTATCGGACATTTGGTACCAGAAATTCTTCTTAAGACCTATTAATCAAGCCATTTTTCTCCTACTGTGATTTGAAGTAAAACCAGTTGGAAACGGCCTGAAGTACCTGAGCATTGTGTTTGGGAAAGATACCTTTTAAGTTAGAGCTTTGTATCAACCAAAAACAGAACAATCATCCATGGACTCCACTGCCCTGTTGCTAGTATTTTTATAGACTTATGACCTGAGTCCCTTGTCTTCCTGTGCTCCTTTGACTTGATGATGGTGCTTCAGTCAACAGAGACTCATAACATTACTCTGAAAAACCTGACCTTATTTAGGCCCTAACTCTGAGCTTCCTAGAGTACCAATCAGATTGCGAGATTTGTAAAATGGTTACAGTAAATGTCATAGAATTTTCGATTCAATTGAAGTAGTGATAACATTACCACGAGATTTGAAACCGTTATTCTATCATAATTCTATAGATGATTGCAGAAAGTAGGGTCAGCTTTTCACTGTTTCATTATGAGTCCCTGTTGAGCAAGGTTTACGGCAGGGATAGGCCCCGTTCACACTACTCCGTTTTTGTTAGTATCCGTTTTTGTTGCATCGAAGCTACCGTTCACACTGCTCCGTTTCTGTACAAAAACGGAGAGAAAAACCTCCGTTTTTGTGCGTTCACACTGATATGCCCGATAACAAAAACGCAGCGAAAAACTTCCGTTTTTGTGCGTTCACATTACTCCGTTTTTGTGAAGCTCATTGTTGGATATTGGAGCGTTTTCAAAAACCTCCGTTTTTGTGCGTTCACATTGATCGAATGCGTTTTCAAAAACCTCCGTTTTTATGGATATCCACTTTTGACTGCGTTTTCGAAAACCTCCGTTTTTGTGGCGTTTTTGTGCGGATCAGTGTGAACACTTTTACAAAAACGAAGGTTTTTCTCTCCGTTTTTGTACAAAAACGGAGTAGTGTGAACGGGGCCTCATCGTCATAAATCTAGTATTTTTACTCGATTCCTTTGTTTCCCAGTTTTAAAAGCTTTCTTTGTTAGCAGCTATAGCTCCATATTCTGATAACTTGAAGTGAAAATTGATTATCGGTTAGATACATCCAATTGACCTGATGATTTTAGGATAACATATCATTTTAATTGCTATCTTGTTAAAATTGAGTTCTCACTTAATTATTTTGGCGCCTTGTCCATCCTGATAAACATGGCAGCTGTACTGATAACGAAAATTTCTGTTTCTGAAAGTCTTTTGCGTTGTTTCATCAGATGGCCTTTCTGCTAAATCTGTGAAAATTAAGCTTGCTGATGGAGGGTCTACCGTTAAATGCGTTGGATGTACTTTGAAGGTATTGTGGCGTTGTGGTGTAATCCTCTGACTTTGCAGCCAGAACAGTCAGGCGGAATGAGTTCGACTCCCAGTAGGATCTCACTACATGAGCGTCATGACAAGGGGTCGCGGACTCGATTAGGTCTGCTCTATCTCTGCAATCACAGCGCTTGGCGCTGAAAAACGCAACATCACCTTCACTTCAAGGCTGACTTTCCACCAGGTGCCCTTGGTTTCACAAGTCGTTTACCCACTTATTTTTCCTTTCCTCTGCCATAAGTCAGCAGCCACTTGTTAGATTAACTCAAAAGATCTCAAACTCTAATTTGAAAGCTGACCTATGCATCTGTGTAAAAACCGAAACAATCAAATCTACATCTCCTCCACAGCAGACACACAAACTGGACACAGTTATTTTGGGACACCCGAAAGATGAATTTTCACTCACATTATTTCATCTATTTCCCATCTAGAAAGCACCAGTATTGTCAAGAGCTGCTCTTCTTCTTGAATGCTGCCATTTTGTACATCAGTGCAACAAAGGAGGCTGGGACCCACTCTCACGACCCGAGTTCACAACGAAAAAGGACGTCGCTACCATGTTTTACAAATGGGGTGCAGCTATTGGTGGAAAACTTGAGGAAATCGTTCAAAGGGAAATTTCTGCCATGAATGGTAATGGTAGTGAGCTCAAGAAGTTGGAGCCAATCGAAAAAAATGTCTTACACGAAGGTGAATTATTGTTGTGCTTACTTTTTTATCGTCATTTGTTTGAAAAATTATTTGCTAGAATCTGTTCTTAAAGGGAAGAGACATAGCTATCTCCTGTAGCCGTTTAAAATAGGCTAAGGAATCGCCCGCAAATCAATTGTGTCTTTAAGCCATATGATGAAACAGGAGAGTCAAAGCTATCGATGCAATGGATTATTTTTTCAGCTTGACCCCCCCCCCCCGGGGTACATTGCACGTTGAGGTAACGGGTGTGTGCCGCCCATATGGATGGGCGTTAGGCCAAAACTTTTTTTCCTAAGCAAGGGTCCTTTTTGGCAGATTTTCCTCAAACATGGATGGGTTTGGGTGAACGTTGCAATAAATTGTTAAAAACTGATAGTTTTCCACCAAAATTAATCATAAGAGTGGTTATGAAAGCAAGCTTTGGTAATCAGAAGAGGGTACCTTTCTGAAAGTCTAGCGGCAGACCACCGTATATCCACAAGTCATGTACCACCGGGCTTGACCCGGGCCAGCTTTAACGATGTTAATTACCTTTAAAAACAAATGATTTGCAGTACAAAATGTAGAAATAGCCTTAAATGAAGAGGAACTTCAAAGGCTTGCTTACAGGACAGGAACTGACAATATCTAGAAGAACTTTGTGTTCACTTTCGACATAGTTTTACAGGCATCCCATGCTGTCTCAAATGTAGCGCTGCGACTGAGAAACCTTGTTTACACTTTAAAGACCCTGTGCTCCCCAAGATCCTTTGCCGGCGCGCAAAAGATCAAATGTAGACAAATACGAAGAGAGAAGCTGCGTCTCGCTTTCGATCCCATGTTCGTATCCCATGTTGTCTCGAATATAACGCCTACACCTTGAAAATCTTATTTACACTTGAGACTTATTTTTTCTTAGCGTCACATGCTTTGTCAAATATAGCGCTGCGACTGAAAAACCTTGTTTACTTCAGACTTATTTTGTTAGTATTCCATGCTGTCTCAAATGTAGGCCTGCAACTTAAAAACAGTTCGATTCAGCTGAAATTGTTGATCCGAAAAGTTACGTTCAAGCGTTTCTTTCCATATTTTGATACTCAAAGACTTTGCGACGATTAAATCTCCTTTTGCTATGTAGAGTAGCTGTGTGAAAGAACTCTTCATGGGCAGTTGTGTGAAAAATATAGCTGAGAATAACGACTATGGAATAACATATAAAAAATCTTTTTAGTTTCTAGTCATGTGTTGTTTTGTCAAACAATGAAAGTCGCAGATGCACCGGGTAACCCAAAATAAAGTGAACTGAGAAAAAACGGAGAAAATTTTTCTCACACAACAGATTGATCTACAGACATTCTTTGTAGCTAAATGACTTGGCTGTATCCGTACTATTTATGTATTTTATGGACATGGCAAATAGGCCCCGTTCACACTGCTCCTTTTTTTGGTATCGGTTTTGTTGCATCAAAGCTATCCGTTCACATTGCTCCGTTTTATGTACGAAAACGGAGTGAAAAACATCCGTTTTTTGTCAGTTCAAAATTTGATCCACTAGATTACAAATACGTAACCAAAGATATCCGTTTTTATGCGTTCACACTGTATTTGTTCCGCGTTTTCTGAAAAATGTTGTTGAATGTTGGAGCGTTTTCAAAAGCCTTTGTTTTTGTGGATATCCGCTTTTGATATCGTTTTCGACAAACCTCCGTTTTTGTGGCGTTTTTGTGCGGATCAGTGTGAACATTTTCACAAAAACGGAGGTTTCTCTCTCGGTTTTTGTACAGCTACAGCAACGGAGCAGTGTTACGGGACATTTCCCTCACTTCACAAGCACCCTCAAATAACGCTCATCTCATTGAACTGAAGTGATGTTGTTGCTGTGGAGAACAATCCATTGTAACATCCCCAAGTAAAGACCCCGCTGAACCGATGCCCCACCAAGGTAAAAGGATGACCTACCAAGAAACTTTGTTCACCGCCTTTTTTCTGTTGTTTCTCCTGTGAAACTTTTGTTTCCCATTCAAAAATTATGCAAGTTTCATCATAGATTGTAGCCGAAAATTCCCTTTCTCCGTCATGATGTTTTAAATCCCTTCGGTAAAGGTTTAATCAAGTTTTCAGTGATGCTAGCCATGAACAAAAAGCTGCAAGTATCCAGATGAATGTTTCCTCAGTCCAAGAATCAACAAACCTTTCACTGTGAACCAGGAGTTCCTCATTTTCAAGGCCTATTTGCTTCCGTGAACTTCACCGTAGCAATGGAAATTTCTGTCAGGGTTGCTTGCCTCGCTTCTGAGACTATACCGGAGCCTCATTCCAGAGTGCACAAATAAATATGTTCATTTCCGTCTCAAATTTTGTATGAAACTCCATAAGTCCCAGTTTGAGCACATTGTTGCTGTTGTCTTTGTTGTTGTTGTTATTGTTGTGATAACTGTGGAAGTATGTCGTAAGTCTAGCTAAGGTCTACTTTACAACGTATTTTTTACAACATTTCACTCATTTTTCTTTTCCCTCATAGGTGATGTATCATCGATTTCAAGCGAGTGCCCCTACGGCATCAAACTGCTGGCTTGTCAATTGCTGGTAGAGATAACCGCATACCTCAGAGATCATTACTTAAGTTATCTGGCAGAAAGAGATACTCCGGTTACTGTAACCGCAAAACAAAGTGTTGATTACCAACGGAAAGCGAGCTCTGCGTCTTTGTATAAGATGAAGAAAATAATGGCATCTAGACTGCATGCACCGGTTATCGCTGTTCAAGACGAAACGGGGAATATGGCAGCAGGGAAAAGAAAAATCAGTGGATTTTCTCGCCAAGGTATGTTTCACTGCAGTTTTGGAACATCTTTTAAATTGTTTCTCTCGAAAGAACTAGGGAGAAGTGTTCGGCCAAAAAAATGGAATTGAGGGTGTCTTCGATTGGTAGTTTTTTAATATATATCATCAATTAAAGATTTACGATACACGACACTTATTGCACTACTTACAAAATAGGCCTGCTGAACCTTCTGCTCCAAAAGGCAGAAGGTTTGGCAGACTTTGGAAAGATTCTCGATTTCATTTGTAGAACTCTGAAAATGAGGCGACTTTGCTCGCGTTGCTACGGTAATCGGCAATTTTACTCCTTGTTGCCAAGCACCAGACTCGTCTTCGTATTTTTCAACAGGAAACCTCGTCTTCACCAGGATAAATCTGAAACCTGCTGTTTTGAAGAATTTTGTGTTGATTGGGAACTGTGTTTCCATCTCTGCGAAGTCTACCCTTTTCAGAATTTGGTAGGTTTGGAATTACCAATCAAACACATCCTTAGAAAATGGCAGGTCTTTAGATTCAGTGAGACTGATGGTTAAAGAAAGCGAGAAAATATCTGCAATCCAAAGTCTGCAAAACGCTCTTGCTTTTAGAGCAGAAGATTCAGAAGGCCTTCCAAACATACCTAACGTTTCGTTTTGAGAATCTCGCTTGGCTTTTTAAAATCAGTCAACAAGCTTCTATGCGATAATTTTGTCGCTAAATATTGTATTAGCAGCAGTAGCCTTATTTGTGGTCGAACTTCAATTTTAGGTTGTAAGGAAAAGAATCAGTTCGCACAAAATTTATAATACTTGCTGTGACCCTAATAGATTTCTGTTGAAATTTGAAAATTCAAGTTTCGATTAAATTTACGAGAAACAAATAACGTTTTCCATTAACTACAAGCTGCCGGGCATATGGATGGCAGCTTTTTAAAGAGGTCATTTATTGCATATCTGAGCAGTTATTGAAGATCTTTATGACTAATTACTCGCGAAGCAAGTTAACTTGAAAGTTCTCAGCACAGCAGGCGTAAGCTGTTAATGAAATGGGACATCAAAAGGAAAATAGCCCGCTGTGATCAGTTGAGTTTTATTTGAATTTTGTGCTGTAATGTCAGTTATTTACGATTTTTAGCCTAAAAGTTGATGAACGATCACACACGAAACGAGGAGATTTGAAGCTGCTTTGCACAGCAGATGTAGCTTAGTAGTGAAATAGGACATAATGAAAGCTATTTTGATTTTTGCACCGAAATGTTTGTCATCTTTTGAGTCGCCAAAAAGTTGATGAACGATCACACACGAAACGAGGAGATTTGAAGCTGCTTTGCACAGCAGATGTAGCTTAGTAGTGAAATAGGACATAATGAAAGCTATTTTGATTTTTGCACCGAAATTTTTGTCATCTTTTGAGTCGCCAAAAAGTTCATGAACGATCACACACGAAACGAGGAGATTTGAAGCTGCTTTGCACAGCAGATGTAGCTTAGTAGTGAAATAGGACATAATGAAAGCTATTTTGATTTTTGCACCGAAATTTTTGTCATCTTTTGAGTCGCCAAAAAGTTCATGAACGATCACACACGAAACGAGGAGATTTGAAGCTGCTTTGCACAGCAGGTTATATATATATATATATATATACTTATATATTCATCTAAAATTTAGTTCTGAGTATTATGAAGCGATAGCGAAGCGTTAATCAAAGTACTATATTTTGAGAAATCTTCTACAAATTTCATATATTCATCGGCAAACCACCTGATTTGCATTTAAAATTTACAATATACTAACGAACAATTTACAATACAAAATGAAAGTGCAAGGAGCATGAAAATATCCTGCAACTATTACACTTAACGTCACATTACGTAGTTACACTACTCAATAATTAGATAGTTACACTGAACATAAATACTACTTAAGATACCAATACAAAACGCCATAGATATTAAGACTGATACAAGAAAATAGCCTAACAGGAAATACACGAAGAAAAAAGAACCGCTACAGTGAACAGAACAACAATAAGGAAGAAAACAAGGGTTGGTTTGCAATTTTACTTTCACTACTAATACAACCATTCGCTGCTGCCTGTGTAGTAACTCGCTTTGTCTTTCCCGAGACCTGATTCTTTTGTTTACAAAATTCACCCCGGCTAGCTGATTTGGGTCCAATGTTTTTCATACGAAAATTTTTAAACTCTTAAATCGGCACATATGGAATACATATTTTGAGCTTCTTTGTCGAGAAGGAACTAATAAACAGATGGAATCTTATTAAAAATTGGTTTGAGATTGATTCAAATGGGCGTTTTCGTTGTTGAATACTTTATAGGATTATTGCACAATATTGATGAAGTTTTTAACGTTTTTTTCGGATTGTAGAATCTTTAGGTTCTTATGCAAATTGTTATCAGTAGTTAATCATCTGGCGCATCCTGCCAGACTATAATAATAATCATTTATTTTTTAACGAAAATACTCTTGACAGCGTGGGCATTGAATCCGCGCAAAAACTGTAGAAACTAGAAGATAACAATATTCAGAGAGTACTGCAAGCTGGTCTTACTCAGAAAACTCGTTATGAAGCGCTTATGATTGAAGTCAACAGCTACGTGTGCAGGCAAGGCCTTCAGGCAAGAATCGTTTAAAGTCCCGCAATTGTGAACTAAAAAGTAGTAACAATTGCGTGACAGCATTGGTTATTATATTGCCTCTTTACTAAGTCTAGTGACCATGTAAATAACGCAGTTTTTGTTACGGAAAAATAGGATATCATCATCATACTTTCCATACTATGCATGCGCAATTGTCTTTGGAAACAGCAGAATGAAATGCTTTCATGACGGCAGTCACCTTATGAGTCGCCCATTCCCCCACCCACCCATCCACCCACCCATTATATGACATCCATCGTGTCACATGAATGTCGTATCATGGATATCACATCGTACGACATTCCCATACTTGACCTGACGGGATTTGCCGCACAACAGGGTGCCTTTTTATGGTAAAAATTATGCGACAGGGTGTCCTTTTCTGAAAAAAATTATGCGACAGGGTATTACAATTGATAAGAAAATTATGCGACAGGGTATCATGTGGAAGGACATTTTTAGAGTTGTCTTTATGTATTGGCCATGGGGTACTCATTGTCTTTTGCTCCTCATGGTGTCGTCCCTGTAGTACTGTACATTAATTAGGGTAGTATAGTAGAATATAAGATATGTATTGTAATTATTTTATATGAATAGCAAAAAAATTATGCCACTCAAACGGAAACTGCTCGAAGACACATTTGAGTGGCGTAATATCTCCAGGGCACTTGAGGCCATATCAATCTGCCGCCACTCTTTGGAGAGATAATTTCACAAAATCTTCCCTTTTTAATCAGTGTTTGTTTTGTTTATTTCCAGGTGTCAGCACAAGCCCAAAATACCAACGTAAAATCTCAAGGCGAACATCGAAAGCGTATTTCCTTCAAAGCGAACGACGTGGTTCACGGCAACATAAAGACAATCAACATATTACGTCATCGTTCGATGAAGACGACGAGATTCCAGCAGAAGCGTCCGATTTTCCTTGGATGACCGGAATCATTGCATTTGTGAAATCAACCCATTTCAAGATTACTCATCCTAGCAATGAGAACGCCTTGATCAGGTTAGAAGCTACTGCAGGATGCCCCAAAATATTGTGCCCCCGTTTGTGTAGCTGCTGCGGAGGAGCTGTAGTTTTGATTTTTTTGGTTCTTACACAGTTGCATAGGTCAGGTTTCAAATTAATGTTTGAGACCTTGTTTGAGATTTTCTGACAAATGGCTGCCGATCCAAGGCAGAAGGTTTTCGGTATTCAGCGTTGTCTGTATTCAGGTTTCATTAGGTACCAAGTCACGTCAACAGATTCCATGCAGCTGTGTTAGTTTCTAGGCATCGCGTTCTTGGACACATGGCCTGTTTCATAGTTGTATACATTTGATGTATACCGTCTTACAGCCGTTTGTAGCGTTGGTTTTAGAAGCTGCAATATTGGCAAGGATTTTAGGATTATGCATACTAGCAATGAGAACTCACTGTAGACTGATTACAGTTTGTCATAAATCTCATTCACTTTTTCTTCATTTTGACATCAACCTGTAATTCAATTCAATAGATAAGTTGGTAAGATAATTCAGTTCAATAGCTAAATAGGTAAAAAAGTTTACGCAATTGCGAGCGAAAACTGGGACGAATTGTAATGAGTCTAAATCCACTGATCAGGTTAGAAATTACACGTACTACATTTGTCGTAGTTGTGCTCCTCCGTACTCTAAACTGTTCGATGTCTGCATAGCATCGTTAGAAATGTTTACACAAATAGCTATTCAATCTTCCTTTTGATGTAATGGCTTCAGGCACTTCACCATGATGCTATGTTGGAGGTATTTGATATCTTGGTTATTTTCAGAGCGTTTTTCTATGTTTCTATTAGTTTCGAGGTTTAGAATTGAGTTTGGTGTACTTCATTTACTTTTGTGGATCGACCAATCAGCTGCAGAATCCCTTTGATTGCAATCGCTCGTCGCCATGTGCTGACTTGTTATAAAAAAGCAATGGATACTATCCTTGCAAAATTGGTATTTGCTTACCTCTTCTATGGAATGCATAAAGGCCGACCTCAACTGCATTAGCTTTGGTCAGCGACCAGCGCACTTGTCTTTTGCACATTTTCTATTACTAGAGAGGATATGAACTAAACGAGCACACTGTTCGCTGACTAAAACTTATGCAATTGAGGCCGGCCTTTAATCAGTCTATCACGTTTGACTTATTGTTAGTCTGCTTGCTAAATATCATTTCATCTTTATGATTGTTATTGATTCTTCTTTCTTGTCGTATTCAGGTTAGAGAAAAGCTGGCAGAACCTTCGAGAGGGCCTATCCGCGTTGTACAAACCAAGACATGAAGAAGGCAAAGCAGCAAGTTCAAGAAGGAGTGCTGTGATAACTGCTCTTTCGATTTCACCAGATCCAATCAAGTTGGCACCCAAGGATCCTATTCTGAGTTATCTTAGGCTGCAGGTGAGTTTTTGTAGCTTAAATTGATTCATATTCTGCATATAAGCCTTTGTAAATCCTTTCTTGTTATTGCCTTTTGCTGATGATGACATGAAAGGATATTTGAATAAAACGATACTACTGAAACTTAGCTGCTGCAACTTCGGGGATTTACGTGTATTTTTTTTTTGTTTTGTTTCTTTTCTCTTTCTCTTTATACTTTGTAGCTCTTATTCTAAATTTCTACTAAGCTTATTTATTTTTGTTTAGGTTGCAGGACTTCAACAAGCACCATTTTCAGTTTTATGCAAAGCTGCGTTGGTAACTGATCGAGTTCAAGTCATGGAAGTGACGTCATGTGCATGGCAAATGTTATTACATCCGGACCAAAATCTTGCCTCTACTGCCGGTAAATGTTTCACCTTCCCTTATTACAGTTTCATATGACAGAAGTGTCATTGAACTAGCTGTAACTGCCATAAACATGATACCAAGACAAAGGATGTTTAAATTTTTGCAAAACTTACCCAAAACTTACCCTTTTGTTTGTGGAAGTCAAACACCCCCATGGGGGCTTATCCGAGGGTGAGAAGCTTATTTGTTACAAACAATCATTTCTGATATGGGAGCTTATTCGAAGATAGTGGGGGCTTATTCGAGTATTTACGGTATCATGATTGGACTGATAGAGAGTTATCATGTGTGAAAATTTAACGAACTTCCACAGACGGGCTGTAGACGGTACCTTAGCTTCATCTATGTGATCCCTTCCATGTACTGTTTTCACAGGCTAATTGTTGTCTGCGTCACACTTGAGAAAGGGACGATTTCATCAAAAGACTTCTGCCAAATTGTTATTGTTTTACTAAGAGGCTAAATACATAAAGGGACGACATAGCTTTTAGTTGGCAATGTATATTCAAGTAGCTTTGTTGTTTCAGTAAATGTTTTATTAATATCTCTTTGCAGCTGCCGTTGTTCTCATCGCTGGTGCACAGTTAGACAGCTTTGTGACTTCATTTATCAAGAAAGAAATGGGTAGGATCGATCCAAATGACAGAGCTAAAGCGATTTTGAGGTCTGAGGAAATTTTTTGATTTGATTAAAAAATCGTATCCAGAACTGATCTTGTTGGTCATTTTTGCAGAATAATTTTGCATTTTCCCGCCCATCGAATCTTCAGCAAATTGTACTTGTGGGTATGCACCGCTTTACCTATGAAGCTTATCCAGCTAGATTTGATCTTGCCTCTTTAGGCAAACCATTACCAACAAAATTTCTTCTTTAAGATGTTGAAAGAATACCAGCTATCTTTTGTGATGATATTCAATCAGTTTGCGCTGCAGCTACTGTTTAAAATTCGATTTCCAAAATGCGTTGAATCCATTGTTTCTGACTCGAAGCTTGTACTAATTTGTACCCTAACTCATCAGCGAAGAATAAATCCATCAGAAAATCATGCTTTCTTGATGGTTTGTATTGATTGCTAAAGAGAAGCATATGTACTTCTTGTAGTCTGAAGTCTGTCTCACATAAGTCGAAAAGCACAAAGTAACCTAGGCCCCGTCCACACATATACGTTTATGTTTTGTAAACGCATAGAATGTTTTCCATCCACACTGATCTTCTAATCGTTTATGGAGCGTTTTAGCGTGTCCACACGTAAACGCCAAAACAATTGGAAATGCATGATTAGCATGACATCTATGACGTCATCGTTTACAAAAGTATTCTTTTACGACTGTCCACATGCAAACGCAAAAACAGTGTTTTCAAAAAAAACTGAAAATGACTGGTGAATATAGATAGAGTCTTTGACGTCACTGTTGACGAAAGCATGCGTTTACGAACGTCCACACGAAGACGTGAAAACAGCGTTTTCAAAAGTATCCACTTTGCAAAGCGTTTTCGAAAGTATGCGTTTAGGATCAATTAAAACCCCGTTAACGTGTGGACGCAGGTAAACGTATTAGAACGTATGTGTTTACAGACGTAAACGTATATGTGTGGACGGAGCCCTAGTCACAGAATATTCTGGGCCCTAGTATAGCAGACTTTAAAGAAAGTCAATGGAGGACAGTGAAGGTTTCCTTTGACAGCACAGAAGACGCCTACACACTCCATTGTTGCTGCAGTTAAACAATATCCATGCAGTCATGCACTTTTCAAAATAATGAAATACAACAGGCCCATGTTAGACTTCCATACGCTGTCCTTGAGTTAGCTTTTTGTCCGTCAACTACTTTCAAACTAGTAATAACATAATGATAATAATAATCATTGTAAACACCGATGTTACAGGGAACCATGGGCTAAATGTTTACAAGATATGTAACAATGCAACAAACATTTAAAAAAAGAACTAAGCATCAAACTAACAATCTGCAACTGTGAGAGGAATTATGCGGGCACTAATATGTTCTATGAATTAGGATATGGAATTTCACCCAGGAATAACAATTAGATATGGAATAACAATTAGATAGTGAGTCAGGCGTTTTGGGAAATGGGAACAAACTGCACCAGCATATGTTGAGATTACAAGATGCCCCCTCCTTCCTCGTAACCTCTCATTCTTGCAGTCACTTCAGTTCTGTTGGCATTTCATCACAAAACCACTGTCCGTTTCCCCGCCCAGTGTCTGAAGACCATAACAAAGTCAAACAGCACGCATTCATTTCATGGAATAACAGAAAATTAGGAAGGCTGTGATGACACAACCTCTCACTCTTTCGTTTGTGTGTGATTAAAAATAGGTTATTTATAGCAAAGGATTGCAGGATTGCCATCTTTCCACAAACAGACAGAAATAAAGAAAGAAAGAGAGATATTGCAACGTTTTGATTCTTTTGAATACCTTGCGGCTTAA
Organism: Aurelia sp. 3 sensu Dawson et al. (2005); assembly: GCA_964020215.1. Classification (NCBI taxonomy): domain Eukaryota; kingdom Metazoa; phylum Cnidaria; class Scyphozoa; order Semaeostomeae; family Ulmaridae; genus Aurelia; species Aurelia sp. 3 sensu Dawson et al. (2005). The sequence continues at coordinate 2,007,261 of OZ026589.1, read as the reverse complement.
TGGTCTTTAGCACAAAGTGGATAGAAATTTTGAGGAAGGTTCAGGCAAGATCAAGTTCTCTAATTTAGCCGATTTTAGCCAATTTTTTACATAGTATCCCTAATTGATCTGCGATGTCATGTTTGCGGTTTCGTTTTGGGGAGTTTCGTGCTGGCGTGATGCAGTTCTACATCTTCGGTTCATTTTGGGGTTTGGGGGAGGGCTCTTTTTAGAGATCAGCGTGCAAAAGATGAGGAAACGAATACGTGTGGCTAGCATGTGCTGTGATTTTTGATCTAGGGATGAAAGAAACACATTTTGATTTTGAACATTATTCCTGACAGACAGCTCCTTAACATGATTTCGTTATACTTGAGGCTTAACCGACCTTCTAGAATTGTGAATATTAATTTTGTTTATCACTATCAGGCAAGTGATAAATTTCATAGCTTTGCTTTTGTGGTAATTTTTCCATCAAACTGCCGTCGAAATATAAATTCAATACAATAGCCTGTTTCAGAAATAGAATTTAGATGTCAATGGCAAATAAGTCATCGACCAAAATCCAGGACTTTCAGTGGGACGTGCATGATAGCGCACGAGCGGGCAGGCACGTTCCCCAGTAGTGTCACGAAAGCAATGAATCACCGCGCGCAAATCTTTTTGGGGGGTGATTTAGGCCCCAGTTACACGTTACCGGATTCATCACACACCGGATTGCTTTTTGCATCAGCTAGGGGGGGGGGGAGGGGTTCAGTTACTCGACGCCGAGGCAATCCGGTGTCACTCCACTTTGTTTTCGCTGGGTGAAACCTGCCCGCTTTGGAGGGGAGGTGAAAATCAGTGTGATTCACTCCGCTCCGCATTCTATCTGGTGTAACTGCACCAATCCGATGTGGTCCCACTCCAATTGGGCTTCACAGCTGTCAAAGACAATACATTTAGACATTGCAGTGCAGGTCGACTCAGTGTCGTGTAACTGCAGTGAAAGCAGGGCGATTTTGACATTCATTCATTCATTCATTCATTCATTCATTCATTCATTCATTCATTCATTCATTCATTCATTCATTCATTCATTTTCATTCATTTTTACTCATTTAAGTACGGTAGCCCCCTCAGTCCATGAGAACTGCTTTTCAGGGGGCCGTGGCGAAACCAATCCGATGAGAAATGCAATCCGGTATCGTGTGACCCAGGCCGCACAGGAAACAAAAACTGTGCAACAAAGCAGCGTTCTTGTCGAAGATTTGCTCAGAACAGGGCAGGTCAAGATGAAATTGATAGCGACGATGACGATGGTGACTTTTACGTACGCAACTGAAACGATTGATCACTTGCTTCAAAATTTGAGTGTGAAAGGCTTGAAAATCTACCATGGAATTTTTGTTCCCATATATATCCTTACCAGCACTTTTCTGATTTCTGGCTTTAAAAGATAAATGGTTTTTATCCCAAACTGAATTTCACATCTAAGTTAGCTTTGACCGGTAGATTAACTTTCCAGTTTTCAATATCTTCATTCCGCAACCTGGCAAAGTTATACCTTTTTTACATATCGGGTATAACTTGTCGTATGAGACATGGAATCTGGTCGAAGTTTGATGAAAACCATATCCTTATGCCTGAAATTTTTAGAATTATAATCTTATTCGAATTTTTCTGTAGGTTTGGTATTCTGTGGAAATATCGATTTCATGTATGGGGTAAAATGGAGAAAAATGCAATAGCAACATTGAAAGTAAGTCTGCCCGTACAAAAATGTGATCGCATTATGTTTGAATTGTGAACCTCAGCAGAAGTCATATAACCTTCAGTTGTATTCTGTAATCTTCAAATCTGGGCAATTTATGAATTTCAGTATGTTTGTAAGAAGAGGTATTTTCGCAATTCGAGGAACTTTTTGAAAGTTGAGGGAAGGGGTTGAGAATCTCGAGAAGTTAGTGTTCTTTGTTTGGTTGATTGATCGCAAATGGCAACCATTACAAGTACCATACTAATAGCACAGTTTCGTTCCTATTTTAGATCCCACCACCGAAAATCGACTACACACTACCTTCTCCACTTATTGGAAGAGACCCTCCGTCGACCACTGATGCACCATGGCTCGCAGGATCACCATTTCCCGACGAAACTGACGACTCTGAGATCATACAGCACGAGTGGTATTACGAAGAAGACAAAAGAATCGCTGCAAAGGCGAAAAGAAGAGCCGAGAAACTAACTGAGTTGCGAAAAGGTTTTCCGTTGACGACAGTGCCTTTGTCACGTGATGCAAGGACTGGATCAAAGAAGAAATTTGAGGAAGATGAAGACGAAGGTTAGCTCCCATTTTCTTTTCGTCCTGTAATTTTCACTACCGGTGTCCCAAGGAAAATATACAGATTTGGTAGAGTCCAGTGATGTGACTTTGGCGAATCAATTTCAAAATTTTCTTCGATAGTCAACTTGAACATTGATACCTCATTGGTTGATGCTGGTGCTTTTAGAGTTAGGAGTTAGAAGATCAATCTTGAAAGACCAAATTTGGATCCACCTGCAAACCAGAGCTTTAAAATACAAAGAGAGGAAGCTGACGTATATGTGTACTATTGACACCGAGTTGACACTTCATATCCTATGTTTAAGTCATATTTCGGTCCTTCTAAATCGTGTTTCATCAAACACACAGTTTTTATATTTTTATTCATATTATTACTTATTTTTCTTTATTTTCGATAATCTTACATTTTCATTTTTAAGCAACAACCTCTGAGAGGCCATGCTGGAAACGGCATCAAAGTGCTTATATTTTACTTTGTTTACTTATTCACCTCTGAGGGGACCATTATGGAAGTAAGGTCGATTTGGCCTTATTAATGCAAACTCTGCCACCAATTATACCAACCCCGGAATTGTCCTTTAAATTTAAGACGTACAGTATATATTCCATTTCACTGTTTAAGTTTATGAGTATGGTTCTTTCGTTCTTTGGGAATAGCTATCTTGAAGTGAAAATGTGCTTGGCACATTACTTTGTAAAACTTCTCCATGACTTCCAAATACGAACCAATTAAAACTGGTCCGTTAAAAGCGCAGTATAGTGATTTCCATAAATTTCTTAAATTTCTGAACTGAGAGTGCATAATATGTCTGAAATTACAAATCCGTTTTCAGAATTCCTGTTTATCCCGCATTAGGACTATTGGATGAACAGCTTGGAAATCAGCTAGTGTTTTTCTTGTTACGACTTGATGGTAGTATTGTGATGTCTTGGGTCCTGAGATGTGAACTGCACTGCTGCTTTTGGATGACCTCTCTGCACTATTCCAGGATTAGTAATCTTGATCACCGCATAAAGACAAGATTTAAGAGCTGATCCTGAGAGAGACATTTTCTGAAGTGCACCGTTCAACGGGCTGACTTTGATCATTGGTCTAACTTTAGCCCTTATTAGAGGATTACTATGTAAGCTTTATTAAGCCCCCGGGGGGGGCTTATCTAATTTCGGACATAGAAGGGGCTTATTAGAGAAAAGGGCTTCCTTACAAAATTAAACGACAAGGATATATATTATAGCTTTTCAGTTCTTTTACTCTGTATTTTGCGGATTCAACATACAATTTAACGAGTCAGGACATAACTTCGACACATTCTTCATCCCAAACACTATCAGAACTAATATGCAAGCTTGTCTCACAAAATTTTAGGAATTTTTTTCATATATTTAATCAATTAAAAGAATAAAGCTAAGAATACAACTACTGGGCTAATCATGGCGGGAATACACCCAAGCTCATCGAAGTTCCCACCATGAAAGGCACTTACAACTCAATAGTTACAACTCAATGTGGAAAATCGTTTGTAATTTCAGCATTTGATATAAGTTGGGGGCTTAATAGAGAAGGGGCTTTATTTAAAATTTCAGCTCAGAGGAGAGAAGCTTATTCAGGCGTGCATAAACATGGGAATGCGGGAACAAAGTTCCCAGGCAGCTTTTTCCGAAGCAATATTTTGCAGGCAGTTTTTCTTAAATGGTTCTTTATGAAATGCATTTGTAATTAGTTCCAAATCAATACTTTGCAGGAACTTTTTTCAATAGTTCTTTATCGAATGTAATTGCAGTAAGATGATGAAAAATAGCACACAAAATTTGACTCGTTGCTTTTTACAAGATAAAATGCAGAAGGGGCTTGGCAAAAGATTTCTCCAGTTGGCAATACAAGGTCTTAAGAAAAAATCTTTTTTAACAAATGCATCAAATGACCGATTTCCATGGGGAAAGGTTCATGGTCTAAGTTAGACTCTTGGCTGCGTGCAAAAATTTATTTCACGACAATCAGGTGGCTAAATGCGATATCACAGTCCGCCAAATGCCTGACGTTTTTCTAACTCACCCGGTTTATATACTGTTTACTGCATTACTGTATATTGTTTTGCTATGTAAATTATTTATTGAATCCGTTATCATAATGTTATCAAAATGACAATGTTGCAGTGCATTTGTTATTTAACATGTTCTGTTCGTTGCTCCATGTGTAAAAACTTACTGTTTGATACCTGTTTGCTTACTGGCTCTGGTAACAGGCTTCTCTACCCTAGTTGTACAAAATTGCTACGCAGGCAGGTTTTCAGAGAATTCTACCGTTCCCAGGCAGGTTTGAACATTACGCACGCCTGAGCTTATTAAAGGGGGCTTAATAGAGGGGAAGGGAATTTATAGAACTTTTACGGTACTTCAGTCCTTACTCTTTGTCCCTTTTTTTCGCAAAATGGCGGCACTTAAGAAGCAAGATTTTGGAAGTGAAAAATATCGTAAAGTCGTAGGTGAATATTGATTTTAATTTCAAATAACATTGTTCCAGTTGTAAAAGAAGCCAAACGGTAAATTTGAATTTTGATCACACTTCCCTTGTAATGTCTTCTACGTCAAACCAACCACTACTTGGGGAGTTCATAACTGCCTGCATTAAAATCCGAAAATCTCAGTGGTTTAAAGTCGCAAACAAAATTTTTTCCGACGTTTTTCCTCTGAATTCCATTTAAAATATTTCATTTACCACCACAAGGCTTTTGACCATTACTGATTTAATCTTGACAGGCAAAAAGTTTTAATTAACTTTATCCTTGTTTTTGACAGATCAAATATTGCATCAGCCGACATCAGATAACAGTACAGAGCCTGTTGAGCTGTTCCCTCCTGCTGTGTGTGCCGTAGCTTTAGATGTAATCAGATTGATGGACGATACTACGTTGGATTGCAGTGGAAAATCAGGTTAGGCCTTCAAACATACCGATTGAGTCAATAATAAGGACCTGCGTTTCAAAAAATGCTGCTCTTTGCTGTTTCATTTCCAGTATATTCTGAAATTAACTCGACTTTAGTCGGCCATTCATCCCCTTTGATATAGGAGCTTTTCTGCACAGAAATTAATTTTTGAGCCTGGAGGGAAATGGAATGTATTTTATGTTCTTCTAAGGAGGAGATAAACTCATTGCTCCTTCATGCATTTTGAATAGAACAAATTTTCATAAATCAAAGTTTACCTGTATTTACAACTCTCAAAAGCCAGAAAAAGGATTGATATTTCTTTTATATCATCAATTACAAATTTACGATGTACGAAACTTATGACGCTACTTACAAAATACTCTACAATACTACAAATGCGATACCACGAGGAGCAAGATGTCATGTCTACCTAATGGCTTGAGGGAGGAAACGAAAAGAAAAAAGGAACAAAAATACATTTAACTACGCAAAAAGAAAATTCACTGAAAAGCGGACTTGATGGTTGCTCAACGGATGGCAAAAATTTTGATGAATTCAATCAAATCGACCGGTTTCATGGATAAAATGTACAGTTAACTCAAAGATATTTCTATTGATTTCATCAGGGAAGTTGTCGTTACAATACATTAGAGAGTTTACGAAACCAGGACGGCAACGCCAGCCGGAACGTCATCTGAAATTCCGGAAGCAAGTCTTCTTTCTGTACGCTACCTTTAATATATCATCCAAAAGGCCAAAATAAGGCCCCCTATAACTCAGAGATGCTTGAAAACGATGTTTTTACTTTGGAGACAAACATTTAAAACGACTGAGTTTTACTTCGCAGGTCTAGCTCTGCAGTACAGAACCCCAGAAATGCGGTTTCCAAGGTGTGAAATTGAAGAGGACAACTTCAGAGTCTCTCAAGGGACACAAATTCGAATGAAAAGCGAGGAATCTTTTGAATCTAAAGTTCTGAAACAAAAGAAGCTTTGCGTTGCAGTCGCCGTTGCCGTCGTGGTTTCGTAAACTCCCTATTAACAGTTGCGTTAAAACTTCGTTTGAAGGGTTACTGAGTCCGAATGGTTGTACTAATGCAAGTACTGCAGCTAGAAGATCTCGTCGTTGAATGTCAAAAGATGGACAGAGCAACAAAAATGCTATTTTCCTCTGCTGTGCCCATTTTATAGCGTATTCTTTTTACTTTTGGCTAAAATTGAAATGTAAGGAGTTTTACAAAAGTGTTAATTTGACTTGTTTTTTTTCTAGTTGGTAATTTAGCTTATCAGACTGTTTGGAATTGCTTGGTCGATGATCCTGATCTGTTTTTGAGAACCGTTTACGAGAAGATTACAAGGACAGACAAACAGGTATGTTGCGGATGGATTTGATAGAAGTTCTTAATATACAGAAATATTTCCATGACGCGAGCGAGGGGATGTAAAGTTAAAAAATAGATTGTCAATGTGTGTCAGTGCAATTTGCTTACGGTAAATCCTCGCTTGTTTTTTGCTCGTTCTACAGCTACGAGTTACATAGCTCTAAATTCAAATTTCTTTGACCTGCCTTGGCTCAGTTGTTTTGTTATTGTTTGTGCGTATTGTGCCTTGGTTTTGCGGTTTTGTTCTTTGTTTTTTGTATAGAAAATTAATTTGATTTGTAAGTGCCCCCATAGTGAAGACCCGGTGACTGCACGTCTTTTTTCACTATGGATGGCACAGTGTAATATAACATTATATATTGTAGTTTTTTAATCTTGGTAGAAAAAAATCCTCGCATGAGCCCCGCCTTTGAATAGGCCCCCTCTTCCACTAATGCCCCGTCCAAAAATTCATTTTGACAAGTGAGCCCATATGGTGGCAAACTCCAGGATTTTTTACGGGGTGAGTGGCCAAGCGGCTTATACAGTCCGGTGACTGAAATTAAGCTCTGCCGAGTGAGGTCAGACTCCGGATGGGTGACCTCGGAGACCTCACTACCTACCTCTTCGTCCTTCGGAAGGGACGTTAAAATAGGGGTCCCATGCCTTGATGCGGCATGCTCAGTGGGCCTAAATTAGCTTCAGTAGCTAGAAATCCTGACAAGCCCACTCAAAACAAATTGAAAACAAAACAAGACGAAACAATTTACGATACCGAAAATTTGTTAAAGTGGGAGCTCCGCTTTCTCAGTATATATCGGGTGAGTAAAAAAAAGTTCACGCATTTGGCGAGCTATGGAATAGAAAGTATACTAATATGTTAATGTATCAGTCGAAGGCTAACTTTGTTGAGAAAATTTTATTTGGTAAAATCATACATCTTTAAGTGCCAGTAATTAGAAAAATGTCTATAATGAGTTTGTATGAAAATCGAGAATTCCACGTTCCATTCTGGTCCATGGTTTGAGACATTGCAGTTTACATTGTCAGTTGCAGAAATAGACTTTTAATTTAATAGCAAGTAAATCATGGACCAGAATGGAATGTGGATTTTCGCCCCAAATTTTCCGTTTACCAGCATTTTAGTAATTTCTAGGTCTAAATGATGAGTGATTTTAACAAACAAAATTTTCCCATCCAAGTTAGCATTTGACTAATAGATTAACATTTCAATTTGAATACCGGCTGCATACTTTTTTCGACAGCCCGCCAAATGCGTAAGCTTTGTTTTATTAACCTGGTTTTTGTCACGTATTTAAAGACGTATATACCGTCGTAGTTTGCTTTTACGCCATTTGCATGTTTTATCTTAATTGACAGGAAGAAGTGCTGCTTGTTCTCAGAAAGCTAATTAGACAGATGCCTGAGTTACCTCCTGTTGCTGGCACGCTGCTGTTTAATAATCTGGTATGGCATAATGACATTGCTATGCATCACTTAACATGAAGGAAAACGCAAGCAGTGACCTATTTCTAATGATACCTAAATGCCTTACAAAGGCTACATCATTTTGATGTGATAACAAAAAGCAAGAGTTTCAACGTCCAATTTCACGCGCCCAGGATCAGAATCTTATTTACGATGTCATACGAAAATGTTGCATCTTATAACGAAGTATCTTATATTTACAGTCCCATTGTTTTATTTGTTTATTTGTTCCACAGTGTCATTGCAGATAGGAGACAAAGAGTGCTTCTGTTACGATTTTTCGCAGGATTGTTATGATATAGAATATAAAATTGGGTATGAGGGAGGACTGTAGATGAAGTTTTGAAAACGCTAAAAGTTGTGAAAAGGTTTTATGTAGAAACGGATAAAATCTATTAGCCTTCTACGGTTGACATTGTTGAAGACTATTTATTTGTCTGGGAATAATTTTTGGCCACCATCGGATATTTTCATGCAAATTACTGTGTTAAACTTTCAATAGCTTCAGTTTGCAGAGCCATTAGAGCCCATCAATTTAAGCGTGTCTCTTCACCCATTGAGATGACGGTCATCCATGGAATTTCAGTCACTTTTTTGCGTAAGAACTCCCCAGGTTATCGGGAGATACGAATGAACTTTTAGGATTTAATGTAAGCCCTCATAAAAGCTGAGGAATTATGATTCTAGAAATCAGCTTTAGGGTAAAATTTATTACGAATTTTCAAACTGTAGACGATTATTTGGGTCATTCCTTAAAACTCCAGTTGCTGAGGTGGGAAATGAACAACTGTTGCAAGATTCATCTTTCATATTTTCGTTATGATTTGCAGTCATTAAGTTACAAGATAAAGTAGCTAATTTTTCTAAAAACACTTGCAAAACCAATAAGGTTTCTATCCTTTCTTTTAAAAAGGTCGTAAGAAACTAGGAAACGTTCGTTCCTATGATCGTGGCCAAAACAAATTGGGACACAAGCACTGCAGACAAAGGAAGTTCCCTCAACCAGTAAATCAAAACAAACACGGCCGCAAAAGTTGCCCCGAAACCAGTACTTTTTAAAGAAATTCTGCGCTTATAACAAAACGAAGTTTATACTAAGTTTTTACAATAGCAATCAGCTCTTATTTTCAATGCATTCGAGATTTATAAACTCGTGAGAAACTTTTGTTTGAAACTTTTGAAGGCGCTGTGGCGCAGTGATGTAATCCTTGAACTCTGCAGCCAGAACAGTCAGGCGGAGTGGGTTCAATACCTGGTAGGGCCCCACCACTTGAGCGTCATGACGAGTGGTCGTGGACTCGATTAGCGCTTCGCTACTACTGTAATCCTAGCGCTTGGCGCTAAAACCGCAACTTCACCTTCACCTGTTAGCAAAATGGGTTTAAAATGCCTATAAGAAACTTTCTACTCGCCCTGGACGTTTCTTTTTCATATCAAATGCATCTAGTCTTGCTTATTAGTTATTACTTAATGAACGATTAAAGCTAGCTATGAATCTTGATTTTCTTAGGCAGGAGTGATAATGTATTACAACCGAACGAACAAGCCTGGTTGCCAGGAAAAGATCTCTGCTGTTCTCAATATTCTGTGGCAAGTAAGTGGGCCACAGTACCTTTTTGTAGAACCTGTCAATATAATTCATTTTTGCGAGTTATTTATTTTCATAATTCTTTCAAATTCACAGATTGTTGGACCATTTGCAGAATATCATTTTCTGAGGCTGGCAATGTAAAAATTGTCTAATAATATGTGATAGAGATGATATGGAATTGTATATACTGTACGTTTATTTGTTAGTTATTGACCAGAGGGCCCATCAGCATCATTGTGCATTCATCAAAGAAGAAAATGCATGCTTTAGATTCCAGTCCATCTTCTCCTGTCTTTTTAGAAGAATTTCTGTAACCAGTATCACAGGAAGAAGAATGTGTAACAAATGATTCTGTTTTTGTATCAGTTTTCTTCCACTTTATTCCGAATCATTGTTCGTCAAACAACTGTCGTCGTTAGTGGTGGAGTATGAGTTGCAATGTTGATCAAGTTGTGAATTTTTCTTTCAGGTCGTCCCAAGTGTTTCAAATCTCTTCTTGAAGGATATGAAGCAAACCCTAAGGAAAGAATACTGTGACGTGAGTATACAATAATAATTGGTTGATGGAAAAAGCTAATTTCGACCGGGTAATGAAAATAAAAACAATCCGTGCGGGCTCAAAAAACGTAGTAGCGTAGCAGCGTAACCACGAGGGCAGCTGAATTGCTCAAATTTGCCAGGAAGGAAGAACGGAAGAAAGGAAAAAGAAACTTAAGGAAAGGGAAAAGAGGGGAAGGAAATGAAGAAAGGGGACGAAAGGAAGGGAAAGACAGGAGAGAAAGGAAAAGAGTTAAAATGGGGCAGTATATTGGGAAAGAAGGAGAAAATATGTAAGAAGAAACGACATTGCTTAGCTTGCTACCGGAAAGGACAAACATTTAAGGGCCCTGAATCTCTGTTTGAAAATCCACTGTTTCCTGGATATCAAGGCAACAGTTTTGGCAACTAATGTAGTGATTAGTGGAGCATAATGATTATAATGTATTGATTAGTGGGGTATGGTCATAATTTTAGGCCTGTATTGAAGGTTTCCTGAAGGGGTTGTTTGGAGAAAATGCCTCATGATTTCAAAGTGGAGGGGATAATATCCAAGAAGCGATGGCCTTTCAAACAGGGACTGTTGTTTCCTACTCGGGTGGGTTTTCGTGCGCTGCACGTTTCGATGTATCTTTGTTTACTTCATTGTTGTTCAATTTCTATTTTTCTCTTTACACAGCAAGTGTTCATGATCACTGCGAATGTGCCTGGTGTTAAGGTAAATTTACGTGGTAAATATTTATTGAACGATTGAATAAAAACGGGATCTCGTATTGCTTACTTTGGCGTGTTGCGTGGTTGTGCCTACTTTCATTGATACGGAAGTAAAGACATGCCATAGTTGATATTTCAGTATTGAAATTGTTCATTTCGTTTCTTGAAGGAACTTCGTGTGATGCACAACAAACAAAGTGAAAGATTTGAGATCAAAGAAGTAAGTCTGGGGACCATTTATTGATCTACTTCATTTTTTCTATTCCGTTACGATTTTATTTCTGATCACTGCACCATAGCCGACCAGCTTTATGTCATACTTTTCAAGAAGGTATTTCTAAACCTAACTAGATTTTGACTTGCCCTAACTAACCCTGATCCTGGCTAATATTCATAACGTGGTGATTTGAAAGCTGGTCCGCAAAAATGTAGACCAGCCTTAAATTACTTAACCATTTCTTGTCTTTGATATATCATTTGTAATTCTTTGCAGAATACGACGTTCGCTTCGCTGATCAACGACTGTGAAAAAACGTTTGATGTTTGTGATCACACATTCGTCCTTGTGGATAAACACTCCGGTTTGTACTTTACTGATAGATCTCTCGAGAGACTGATCGATTGATATTGAAGTTTTATCTGTCTGATTGTTTGATTGATCGTTGATTGATCACTGATTGATCATTCATTGATTGATTGATTGATTGATTGATTGATCTCTTTCTGCTTTCAGGAACTCTGATGGAGAAGACGAGATTAGTTCGTGATACCTTGATGCATAAGAGAGGATTTCCTCCGCCAGTTATTAAACTTGAAAGTATGGACAGGCATAAATGTTATGATCAAAGGCAGCGACAGGTCTGATTTCTTTCACTTAAATACCATTGATCGTGCTAAATGTGTGATGATTTAACCGTATGGTGGTTGGCTATCTGACGCGTCCTATTTTGGTTGGGGGGGGGGGGCAAATCCCCCTACCTAACTCTTGACTCGTAATAGGCAGAGCAACCAAATTTGGTGTGCTAATCGCCTCATGCATGTACTTTCTTAAAATATAGAAGTTACCCTAAAATTAGCCATCATTTTTGCTCTCATCAGCATTCTTCTCTGTGTGGTCAAGAATAGCTGCAAAATTGGCCAAAATCAGGAAAACCATGATGAAATTGAATTCCGAGCACAATTTCCAAGTAAACATGATAATTGTGATAGAATACATCCATAGATTTTCCTTATGTTGACAAAATTTCAAGCAAGTTTTTTATCATAAATTTTGAAATGACGGAACTGTGCAAATCGTAAAAAATCGAAACTGAAGTGGAAAAATCTAGCGAGAAATTGAAAAAACTCTTGTGGGTTATTGCGAGTTTGAATCCTGTGCGGATAGTTGCATTTCTTAGATTATTTTTCTTGTGAATAGTGACTTGTGTTACTTGTCTTATACCTCCACTCTATAGAAGTTTGGAGAACTGAAGCAGTGAATCATTGAAATTTTGGTCTTTGTGTGTGATTTTTTTATGAAGTCGTAATTTGAATCTGTGTGTCAATGGTGTTTCCTTTCTTCAGGCATTCTACACGAAGATGTCAGAAATCAGTCGACTGAATTTATCCAGTTCAATATTCGCTAAAAATCCAAGTCAGGTATGTTAGTTATCATTCAATTTTGACTGGCCTTTGGTGTTTGATTGTGTATGAATACTGGATATATGTAGATTTTTATGCAACAGTCCACGAGAATTTCCCCAAATCATGCATTTGTTCCTTTACGACATGAAAGAGTTCCTTTTCCATTCTTTGTTTCTTTCTGCTATACATCAAACTCACGTTCACATGCGTTCATGATTGTCTGGAGTCGGAAGAGATTAACATATGATCACAGTCAACTGGCGCTTAACGTGTACCGAGTCATCTTCAAAGTCCTTTATAATTCCCATTCTCAACTCCTTTCAGTCCTTTATACTTCCCAGTATCTCACTCTTTTCTACCAAACATTACAGCTAACTATCACATTATCTGTCAGTTCATTTTCAAGGAGAATGAGCTTCCACGCAATGTGAATACAGGAAGAACTCGCAAAATAGAAAACACTTTTTCAAAACATCATTTTCAGTTTTTCATTAAATCCTCTGGAAGTTTCTTACACATATCAGCCTGGAGTTTCTTAAAAGTAGTTTCTTATTGTATGCTGTTTATTAAATTTTGATGATATGAAGCATAGAGATTCCTCCCGTGTTTAACCGATCATTCATAGGGCCCAGAGTGATAGCAGAATTCTGTAGCTGAAGCTGTTGACCTGTATAGATATACCGGGTGACCAAGAAGAAAGTTACCACTTTTGAAATAGTCTTGGTGCTATGAATGCTATGACTTTTTTCTGGCTTACCTGGTAGTTTTATTATCATTATTCCCTGCCAACTGATAATAAGTTTTGGTGTAGTAATTCTTTTTGTGATACAAGCTCTAGGCTGTATTCTCTATTTATCGAAATTTATGTAATTCTTTTTGTCCTTACAGAAACATGTCATTTTCTTGTTTATTGAGCTGTATAGACAAAGTACATTTCCACGAAAAGCGATCGATTTTGAGTTCGAGCTGTGTCAAGGAAGAGGAATGGCCAAGGTATGAATGAAACCCCTTTCAGGGCTCAGATGGCTATAAAAACGAAATTCGTTGTGACCTTAAGTCAAATTACTGTATCTTGTCTCTAATTCCCCACATTTGTATTTATATATGATATGATATATATGATATATATGCCTGCGATATATATGATATGATATGAAGTCACGTATAATATATATAATATAATATAATATAATATAATATAATATAATATAATATAATATAATATAATATAATATAATATAATATAATATAATATAATATAATATAATATAATATAATATATGATATGATATGAAGTCACGTAATGGAAAAAGAATGGTTCTTAATTGCCTTCAGTAACAGATTCATCACACTAAACACATAAACACAACAAAACACTGTAATCTAGCTAATAAGAAGACTGTTAAATCCTGTAAAGGAGCAACAAAAAATTAACTTGTATCGAGAGAGAAAACTGTTGAAATCTGCAAAAGAAAAACGAATAAATCTTAATATCTTAAATCGAAAGAAATAAGTTAGTAACTCGCCAGGAACAGTAATAAAGAACAAAATTGAATAACCAAATACGCGTTTCGTCGCACACTCGTCAGTTCGGTTCATGCGAGGAACAAATTAATGATACAAACGGGTTAGGAATGTATTAACCTCAGAAAATATTTTTATCTTTATAGGAACTTCTTGGGCTTGATGTCATCCTGAAGGATACTTGGGCAAAGGTTTGTAAATCTTTGCATTGAAATGTTTGCTGAGAATTGTTTAAAAATCTTAAGAAGAGATAGCGAGGAATCATTTATGTGCATGATTATGCACAAAATATCATCATATTAGTTGCATGCACCTTTGTTGTACCCAGAGTTATCTGATTGCAGGCATGGTTTTCTTAACGATTTGCTCGCAGGCACACTATTTTTAATGAGGCCCAGAGATGACATAACGCACCAGCGTTTTCCTAATTTCAGGGTCTGAAAGATGAGTGATTTTACCAAATAGAATTTTTACATCTAAGTTAGCCTTTGATGGATAGATTGACGTTTCAGTGTAGAACATTGGCCACATACGTTTTATTCCACAGCCCTTCAAGCGTGCAATTTTTTTTTACTCATCCAGCATTTAGATGTATTTCAAATTCAATTTTGTTACACTAATGTTTTCAGTTTGTCTGTACACTTCTTGAACATCTTGGAGAATCAACTAGAAACGGAGAAGAAATTGAGATGTTTCTGAATGTGTTGAATGGTGCACTGTTATTGCTTTGTGAGGATATCGTCATCTTGAGAGCGTGCTTGGCTGGGTTCCTGAATCTGAGCCGACATTTTGGACAAATCTTTGCAGTTAATGGGTGAGAAGATTCTTGTTTTTACAATGAGTATCAGGGGTAAATATTCTTCTGAACCTTAAAAGTTGTAAGCAAGTCTTTACTAGAAGATATGAGAAAGTAGCGTGATTTGGATAATCTATATTTTCGAAATTCGTTGTTACTTTTGTTCAGTTTGTAGAGAGGAATGACTGTTTCAAAAAGCGTACATAAAAGCAATAATATCAGGTTGTAAAATTTAAAATTTTTAGCTAAGTGCATTTTTTCCTTCTGAAATCAGGATTTAACCTAGCTGGCGTGCAGAATTTACAGAAATAAGTGAAGTCTGCATACTGTTAAGTCTGCTCGCAGGCTAGATTTAAACCAATTTGCCCAAATAATGGGCTGTGCAATATCATGTAAATTTTGACTTTTTGATGCACTTTGCATATCATTAAAAAGTTCCCAAAATTAAACTCTGAGCCATACTACGGAGTTTTAATTCTTCCAGTCGGGTTTATAGTTTTTATTGTACGATTTTCAAACTGGATACACTCTTTTGACTCACACTGCATATAGACATATGACCCTGAGTCCCTTGTTTCCCTGTGCTCTTTGCGTTGATGATGACGCTTCGGTCGACAGAGCAAGGTTTAATGCAGGGATACAAGGGACTCATTGTCATAGTCTATCTTTCATGATAGTTATTGATAGGACCTAAATATCATGCGTACATCTATGATTTTATTAACTTTACAAGTTCTAGTGTATCTCAGAGAATAGAAGACGTTTCTTTTCATATAAGGTATCAATATATACTGCCAACGCTGCTCAGAGTATATGCCCAACATCAAGATAATGCTTTGGTTGTTGATGCAGTTGAGGTAAGCCTTGTCTAGTTAATTATCGGACTTTATAAGTTTCATTTCTTAACTGTACGATGCGATGTGATAATGTCAGATGCAAGAACCAGCCTGTGAGATAAATTTGTATGCCTTGTTAGTGCTCGATAAGTTGAGTGGTAGAAAAAATATTCATGTTCCTGCGAAGCAACCTCAACCTGAATTCTTTCTTTTATGGTTTTATCAGTTTTTCTCGTGCCAGATTTCAAAGCACCTTTGAGCTACTACACAACACGTATGAATCTTTGTTTTTAACCTGCCTTCTTTCCCCGTTTCATTTTTCATTCTTCAATATTTTCTCGTTCCTGTCATCCTTTTCCTTTTATTTCTTCTTTCCTCCCTTCTTCGTTTCTATCCTTTTTTCTACCGTTATTCAGCTTGCTCCTTTTCTTCCACTTTGCTTCCTTCAAGAAAAACGATCTTCCTGCGAAGCTGCTTCGCGGCCTCGTGCACTTTTTCCACCCCTGGATAAGTTATAGGAAGCGTCTGCATTTCATGTGCCCCGTGTCTGCGTGCAGACTATCCTTGGGTACAGTTTGCACGAAGGCTAGTGTGCCCCAAGACTGAACATCAGTGTTTATACATTTAGCTTATTCCAGAGAAAGCGACTATCCTTTCTTAAATTCCTCTGCAAATAACCTATTTTTATGAGTTATTAGAAACCAAATACAATCAAACAAGAAATAGTTTCTTCACTTAGCTGTGCTTCACATGTTTATTTTTCCTCTTTAGTTCACAATCAGTCAGTTTCTGACCTTGCATCAAAGTCCATTTCTGTTGCAAGTAAGTATGTTTTCTTTATTGATTTGTGAAGTATACTTTGAGAAATATATGTAGAATCGCAAACCTTTGTTACTTATTTCATTATTCATTCGTGTGTGTCTCCTTGCAAATTCTTTGTTTTTATTCACAGTTGTTTGCCAGTGCTGCCCCGATCATTCAGTCTGAAGTTACCTATGAATTGTGGGATTCTCAAGTCGCTAATCAGGTGAGAACTTTTTCTCACTTCTTAGATAAATTCTTTATAAATAGATTGCCATCAATTCTTTGACATTTTACGATTGCAAATTTTGTATGTTGGATCAGATTCATTAACTTCTTTTTTCGTACTCTTCAGAGTGAAGATAACTTGAGTGTGCGTTTGGAAGATTGTAAAAATTTCTAGAAAGTGATTGGTTTTCCAGAAATTCCATAGATTTTCGTACCATATTCTTGTTATCGATTTATCTAAGCTCCAACGATTTATCCGTCTCTAGATTCCATCAAAAGTATTCTTCAAGTTGCTTCTATCACTGGATAGAAAAGTGGAAGATTCTTTGGGTATTCTTTGTCTTGTTCACGGTGAAAAGCCAATCCGAGCCTTCGTAAGTGTCCATTTAATTTGTTTTGTTATTTTCAATATTCTTTATTTGCTTTTCATGTTTCATGGCGATCGATGGCGGACACTTTGCCAAATATTGTGGACGAAGCTATTGTTTCATTCAAAATCATTGTTTATTTTTTGTTGTGTTTGACAAAAGATCTTTGTTTTAGCTAGTATTTGGGGGAATTTTCACACCCCATCGCACCCGAAGTGTTTGCTAGTGAAGAAAATTCCTTGGTCTTGACTTCCAACACTTTCGAACACAGTACATTACAGTGCCTGTAGAAGGCACATCATTGTGGTATGCACATCTTTGCTGAAGGCCAAACTTCCTTTCATGTTTTAAGTGAATGAAAATAAGATTAACATCTACCTTTTACGTAGTTTGCAAATCCTAGAAGTTGGCTGAGAGAATGAAATAATCGAAAAATGCCTTCAATTGAAAGACTCCGTGGAATTTCTTTATTTTCATGCTTTTTCTGACCAGAGTTTCTCTCATATTTGCTTTGTTTACATTTTTCTAGATTTTGTAAGTTTATGTTGTTATGATTATATCATAGGATCCGGCCTGTAAAATTGAAAATGTGGAATTCAGCATGATTGACATTGGAATAAGATTAGCTGTCACAGTGATTGCAGTTCGTCCTGGATCGGATAGAGGGATTCAGATGCTGGTATGTACTTTAAAAAACAGTCAATAGATCCTTTTACTTCTTAAAAAATGGCTTGCATGGGGCGTCCAAATCTGGTAAATTTGTGAAGGAAAACAAAAGCATAACTCCCGTTATCGGCATAAACACTGCTAGCTGTGGCAAAAAGTTGCTTTGGACTTAAGAACCCTTTTCGGAGAGTTTGTTATCGACAAATGTAGAAAAATGAGTTACCGATGGTTCAGTTTACACAGAGGCCAGTATAAGATTTTATATGATTTTTCTTGGCATGAAGATCTTAGTTATTTATTATTGGTTTCTTCTTTTCAGAGGATTACTTGTTGCAGTTTCATTTGTCAGATCTTTTAGTTTTTAATCAATCTATGAAACCTAAGTCTCTGGTCAAAAACTAAGTAAGGTAGTCCTTTAACGTCCCCTATGCTTTTCAAGTCATGTTCTGCAAGATGGAGTTAGGACCGTATCTTTGACAAGAACAAGCAAGAGCCATAAAATCTGTTTTAAAGGGTGTTCTTCATCCAGCATGCCTTGCACCTGCCGTCTCTTGGTTAGCATTTGTTGTTGCCATTTTCATGGGCCATGAAAATGGCGACAACAAAGGCCAATAAAGAGACCGCATATGCAAGAAATGCTGGATGAAACAGATCCTTTAAATCTTTGAACAAAATGAACAACATGAAGTAGAAAGCATGACAGACTAATTTTCTTCGTAATACTATGCACTATGAAATTAGTGGAAACTATTCAAAACAGGGAAATGTCAAACACTATAGAACTTTAAGAACTGCATGGTACTGTTTACATTTACTGTCTTTTGTTGCTGTAATCTGTTCTTATATTTTTGCAAGTATATAATAATGATAAGTTAAAATTTTGTTTTGCTTCGTTTCTAGGTCGTTCTGTCTGCCATCATTCCACATTACCTCTTTCATTTGAAGCAACAAACAGAATTAGCGAGACAATCAGAAGAGGAATCAGAGATTCAGGAATTGATGACCAAAGAATTGAAGCAATTGAGGATTCTTGTCAATTACATGAAAGTTATCATTGATAATTCAAAGCATCTCGGAACGTAAGTTTTTGTTGAGACGTTAACTATCTCGATTTCTAAAAAAATACCATTAATGGTTTGAGATGTACCACTTGTATATGATAGCACAGCTTGTGGACTATGGGATGTTTTCGTCGATGCAAAACATGCTTGTTGTTGGAACTGATCAGTTAAGAAATTTCTCAGCTGCTTTTCTGTTATTTTAACCGTTCTTCATTATTTCAAAAGAATATATTGATATTTTTGACAAAAGTTTTTCTGATTAAGGTAAGCTTAAAAGTTCAGCCCCATTTTTACTGACTGGAAACCACATGAAATCATAGCTTTTTTTGCAGCAATACCTCCGTGTAATTCATCTTTTGAGAAGTAACATGAATTTTGCAGATGCGATAATATTTTCACATGTAGACCAGGGAATAACTTTCCACATCTCGTAGC
Organism: Aurelia sp. 3 sensu Dawson et al. (2005); assembly: GCA_964020215.1. NCBI lineage: Eukaryota > Metazoa > Cnidaria > Scyphozoa > Semaeostomeae > Ulmaridae > Aurelia > Aurelia sp. 3 sensu Dawson et al. (2005). Next base: position 1,988,003 of record OZ026589.1, on the reverse strand, counting down.
TTTTAAACACTTCTCTGCATATCTTTGGTAATTCAGAAGAATATTGTTACCATAAGTCATTCTGGCAGTTAAAGGAAATTGACATTGATCTGACACGCGAATCAAAAATCGATTGGCTCATGCTATCTCATTGGACCTCGCTTTCAAAACACCATCTTATTTGACCGATGAATGAGACATAGCACAAAATCAATTCACCATGTCGATTAAGAAACTTATTACAAATGTTTGCGAAACTTGTTATATTCAAACAAGTGGCCAAATTGTGGCTAAATAATGACGCCAAGAAGAAATGGCGCCTAGAGATGACGCCAAGAAGAAAAGTTTTCTTACATTTCCGTATGTAGTTATAATTTTGGACATTCCTTCGTGTTTGTAACATTTTTTTAAAATGTTATCGTTGATACTTTTCTGTTAGACTGATTATATAGCCATAGTTATCGCTATTGAAAGGATGCAGGACGCTCCTAACTGCGACTCATAATCAAACGCCATTATTTTGAAATGATGATATCTGCCTCGTTTCGATAATGGCCTGGGCAAAAACACTAACACAAGCACTCGTATTTTTCAAATGGAAACTTCACAGTAAATCAGTCAATGCTTAGCGGAGGCAACAAAATAGTACCTTCGTACAAGTTTGACATTGGCCCCAACTGCTTTCGTGATATTATGAGTCCCAGTATGAGCGGTCTCGGTTTGGTGTAGTAGTCTCGTTTTTGAATAGTGATTACTGGGACACATTGTAATCAGTCTACTCTTCTATTGTCACGATCAAAATTTGCATCGTTTCAGATCTTTCGCTAAAGAATTCAGTGATGCAATAGATACAGACTCTCCTTATGATGACGAATCTTTGATATCAAAACCAAGAATGTTGTCATGGTCTTGGTGGGGTGGAGTTATTGGCAATTTCAGATCATTATTAGGATGGAATTCAGATCGTAAAACGTTGAATGATGAAAGTGACAGAATTTCTGTCTCTGGTTAGTAGCTGTGTTGTCCGTCAATATATTTTATCTTGCAGTGTCATTGTAATAAGCAATCAATTCGGTTGAAAATACGACTTTGCACTTGAACAATGATGTTGCAAGGTGATGAGGTCATTGTAGACTTAAGACCTTGACACCCTTGTTTCCCTGTGCTCCCTTGACTTGATGATGGCATTTCGTTCGACTGGTAACATTACTCTGAAAACCTGACCCTATTTAGGCCCAAACTCCGAGCTTCCTGGAGTACCAATCAGATTGCGAGATTTGTGAATTACTATTGTTACGGCAAATGTGATGGAATTTTCGATTCGATTAAAGAACTGATAGCATTCCCATGGGATTCGAGATTCGAAGCCGTGATTCCATCATAAAATTATAGGAATAGCATTAAGAAGGTCAATGCGACCTTGTTTTCCATAATGGTTCCTCCTGAGGTATAATCAAAGGAATGTGTTCATTTTAAGCCACACTCTGATGACGACGTAAGTCAGAAAGGCCTCAGTGTACTGAATCTTCTCGTTTTTTGCATCCGAATCTTTTACCATTTCTTGTCAAGTACCTTATCTACCAAAATGTTCCGAAAAAAGTGTTTTGTGTGTATAAAAGGATAAGTTCCAAAACGGTCGTTAGTAGAAGACATATATATCATCTTCCTCTTTCTATATATTTTGGAAAATGTTCTCTTTGATCTTATTTTTGAATGTATTAATATTGTTAGATGATTTCAACTCGGATGAAAGGCTATTCCATATTTTGGGTCCGAGATAAGATGGGTATTTTTGTCCAGTATTGTCATTTTCGAAAACCTGTAGGCTTTTTCATTCGGGATTGTCTTACTTTTGTTGATCATATATCATTATAGATATCTTCATTTTCAGATGAGTTGCCAATTTCATACGAAGAGAGATATGCCTTGCGGAGGTTCTGTTTACCAAGAATGTCTCTGTTGTATTTGGTAGCCGAATTTGTTACCAACTGTGCCTCAAGAGCGAAAGAGCTTAAAGATATTATTCGAAAGAAAGTCCCGTTTCCAGATGTTATCATTGAGAGAACTCAAGCTGCGGTAAGAAAACGAGATTTGGTTTCAGTTTGGTTTAGTTTGGTTTCCTCTAACATTCGGAACCTCTTTGCTTGCTTAGATTTCAGATTGCAGATTTCAGATTTTGTCTTTCCATCCATAGCCTAGTGCAAGCAAACTTGTATACTTTGAAGGGTCTGTTGGGGGTCTGTTTCATCTAGCATTCCTTGCATGTGTCGTCTCATGGTTTGCCTTTGTTGTCGCCATTTTAATGGCTCATGAAAATGGCGACAACAAAGGCCAACCAAGAGACGACACGTGCAAGGAATGCTAGATGAAACAGACCCTTTAAGCGGCTACTGGGAAACTAAATACAACAAGCTGAAAACAACAACGAATGAACAACAACATTGGTCTAAATGAATGTGACTACAAACTATGAATTAGGTGAAACAAATCATAAAGGTTTGTATATTTGATAAAGGATCATAAAGGTTCAGCAAACGTTTTATATCGTATGAAGCTGTTACACTTGCTTATTGTTTGTGGATTATAGATCCTAATAAGTCGTTTCTAAGTCTAAAAGTGATTACTGCAAGTTTTTCGAAAATTTATTCTGTGTAGAAAGCTCAGTTTCTTTCGATTTTCTCTTTTGATTTAGATTCTCACTGAAATAATGTCATCGATGCTTTCATTGGCGCCAAAGAACCAAGAGATGCTTTCAAATATCGGCCTTCAAAGGTATAAACAGACTTCAAAATAGCCTTAAGTAACAGCCTCATCACTTTGAACCCATGAACGCACACCGTAATTTGTAGAAAAAGGTCTGTTAACTCCTGTTAAATAACAACTACCAAAATATACCTGTAACTAGAGAGAAAGCTGTTGGAACCTGCAAGGGAGAAACGAATTAAACCTAATATCTGAAAGGAAAGAAATAAGTTAGTATCGCACCAGTAGCTGCAATAAACAACAACGTTGAATAACCATAAACGCGTTTCGTCTCATACTCGTCAGTTCCGTTCATCCGAAGAGCAAATTAATGATGCAAACGTGTCGCTTTATTATGAGACAAGCAAAAGAAGTTTGAAAGCCATGTGTACATCAACCCTGAGCCGTTCATTGGCTGAATTTAATGAACAGCCGCCAAACACTAAAGCCTTTCTGAAAAGACTTTCTTGAAAGATGAGTAAAGTTGCAAGGATTGTTCTTGGTAGGCCGGAGTGGCATGACACGCATCATTAAAAGTATTCTGTGCCTGCAAGCAAATGGTAGGAAAACTGTGCTTCCAGTCAAATCACTCGAATCACAGTGAAGGTGCAACGAACTAATATGGCTTGATATTTTGAGCCTGCGAGCTGCAAATCATCATCATCTACACATGGTGAGTGTAGGTCGTTTCCTGAGGATTGCACCCTGCCCCAAGAGCTCTCGTGTCTTCATGCCTACCACCAAAATGTATTCTCCAAATCGTCTTCATTTTGCGCAAGTTTTATGATGTTTTCAAGATGGTCTTCAGCAAAAGTTCTTCTTAGTTTTAGGTCATTTTTCATTTGTTCAAGAAGTACGTTTGAGTCTTCCAACTTCATTCTTCTGTGGTTTTAGTTTTTCTTTTAATTCTGGCTTTGCTGGTGTTTCTTCTGGTGATCTACACATGTGACCAAGTAGTTTCATTCTTCTTATTTCTAGTGTTTCGCTTCATGAATTTCTTTTCTTAGGTTGTAGAAGTTTAAATATATCAATGGTTGTAGAGATTTGTTGGTGATTGCGAGCGGCGAAATGATAACCATTATCGAACTCTGTGGTTCTAAGCCATCACTTTTTAGGTCAGTAAATTTGTGTGGGTTTTCTTTGCATGCAATAACCTGGGCTAATGTGTAGCTGTTCCGTAGATTGATACTAATTGTGGAATCTGCACACTTTAGGTTTATGCTGCAAGCGTTGGCTTCAATAAGGTGGACCGGAGAAAAGGAAATATTCTTCAGACAGATTGTTGAGAAAGTGAATAGAATCCTCCAGAAGATACTCAGTCGTCCTGAAAATCATGTGAGTACAAGGGATATAGATTTTTAAAAATTAGCACTTTTAGAATTTTCTTTGGAACTTTGCCGACAGCTTACGCCATTTTGCAAAAAGACTTTCATGCTAAGAATTTTTGATCGGCAAACGATTTTGTATTGATTTAAAGAATGAACGTATCTTCCAAAGAATAATAGTATGATTCTATTGTCTTCATATATATATCTTTAAAATCTAGGCTACAGTAGCATCCTATGAATGAGAAACTTTGTTTGCAGTTTTAGTCTATTGTTAAAAACAATAGACCATTGTCTTTTTTTGTTTTCTCCTCTCCAAAACTGAGTATCTAAGTTTCTTCTTTGTATGTTTTTGTACGTGGGATCCCACTGCAATAGCACTGTGCTGTTAGGAGCCAGGAAACTGCAAAGAAAGAAACCCCTTGTCTTTTCCAGTGATTTGAAAGGGCAAAATGCCAAAGCTCTAGCTTGGAGGGGGATCCAAATTTGAGCTATCAAGATTAGTATTTCTGTTCTCAAAGCACCATTGCCAACAAACGAGATATCTATGTTCAGGTTAACTATCGAGGAAGATTTGAAAGAGATTAGCCGTTGATTACAGCTAAATTTACATCACTGCATGATACCAGATCTGCGTACTTTTTTGGGACGTCCCAAGGGGGTAGTTCATGCCTCTGTTTCTGTGGAGGACACCAAATATCTAGTCCAAGGTTTTGGAAACCCCAAATACTGTTATTTATTTCTGGGGCCTCAATGCCTCAATGGATTTTATTGAACTTTTGTCCTTGCTGTGTTTACAGACTAAACTCTTCAACTTTATTATATATTTACCTCGTATCTATCTCTGTATCACAGGATTGCATTAATTGGCAAGCGCTTGAAATATATATCAGAGGTAAGCTTAATCTATGACTTTATATTTTGATTTCAGAGTCCATTATCAGAAATGCTTGATGCCTCTTATGCATGCACTCTTTTGATGTTATCGTATGCAGCTTTGCTTTTTTTATTCACCAATCTATAATAAGGAGAGAAACTAGCAGCTAGAACTATATTAATGCCTGCCTGTGATACTATCAGATTCTTCCCCTACGTTAAAGGGCCATATTTTTCCTACTACCCGGAAAGGTTTTAGAAGCACAACAAAGTCATTGCAAGTAATTTAATAGCCTTCAAATTAAACGCTTCCCTTACTGGTAGTTTTCAAATTTATTTGACCCAAAGAGTTCTCAACGGATATCAGTGAATAAATCTATGATGACTTAGTACCTTTCCTTTACCTTAGGTATCCATTTTACTATCTGGAAGCAGAGAGAATTATCAACTGCTCCACAAGTGAAAGTGAGTGCCTTCCTTTAAATCGTTGCTTATTAATTACCTTTGATACTCCCTACAAAAGGGAGATTTACATTTATGCCTTTAAAATGTTAAACACTATTCTCAACAGGCGAGAAATGTTGACGGTAGAGCAACGTCCAGAAGGATCGCTATCAGTGATGACCGGGGAGAGGGAGGGGGGGGGGGGGGTGAAACATGTTTGGAGTTATACGCTATTTTGTGGTTAGTCGCTTTATTTTTAGATGTTGCTTTGTAGAAAATTTTATAAGTGCTGCACTAGGCCGAGTTTTTCTCCAAAATATTACAACGCAGTGGACAAGAAGCTATGAAGCCTGTAATTTTTGTATACTATGTGGCAATGAGTATATTTTGGAGTCTAAAAGTCCCTTTACAGGGCAGCTGCCAGATGCCAAGCAGAAGTCACTTTTAACCCTACTATCTTGTCTTCCCTTATAGGAATTGATAAATTGGTGCTTGCAACTGATTCTTTGTGATCAAATGACTGATTTCTATTGCCCGATGAGTATCGCATTTGCCAACATGGCTGCCAAGCTAGCTGCGAGGCTAATTCAAGCGAATCCGAGGCTGTTTAGCCTCCCTGTCGTCTGTGGTGATTATTACCTCGAATCAAATATTGATCGCGTGGAGAAATTCCTCCTCAACTGGTTACTACCTCTTTGCATAAGGCTGGGAACTGGCAGATATGGTGAGTAATTTCTTCTTGCAGATATTTGTTGTCTTGCTTATGAGACTAGGAATTTGGTATTTCTATAAGACCACAGTTACTGTCTACCGGGACAGTTTTGAGCCGCTATAAATTTTTACGTTTTAGGAGCGTTTACACCGCTACAGAACTGTGGCGGAAAATATTTGCCTTCCTGCAAAGGAAAGTGAAACTAGAAGTCGTTTTTCCATTGTTTTATCAATTTTCTGTAGTTCCAGATTTCAGTTGACTTGCAATGTTGTGTACAGTGTAGTATTGCAGTATTGTGTATAGCGTAGTATTGCAATATTGTGTATAGCGTAGTATTGCAGCATTGTGTATAGCGTTGTATTGCAATATTGCGTACAGTGTAGTATTGCAGTATTGTGTAAAGTGTAGTATTGCAGTATTGGTACAGTGTAGTTGATAATCCACTAGGAACTGGAATTACTCTCAAAAAATTCCTTAGATCACAAAACTGTAAATGAAAAGAGCATGATCCAAACATAGATCATCTTTTGTTCTTTCCTTCCTTTATTCCTACCAGTCTCTATATATTTTCAAATATTTATATTTGTCATAATATCTTATTTCCATCCTTCTTTCCTTCTCCTTTTTCTTCCATCCATGGTCCTATTACTTCTTCTGTCCTCCCTTCATTCATTTCTTTCTTTTCCTTCTTTCTATTCTACTTTCTCTTTTTCCTCACTATTTCCTCGTTCCAGACAAACGAGCTTCCTGCAAAGCTGCTCCGGGGCTTCGCGCACTTTTTTCACCTCTGCTACAGAACAAAATCATTTTTTGATAGGAGGATCATAAGTGATCATAAGTGTTACGAATTAACAGGAACAGTGTAAACGAGAGGCTGATCTGTTACACTTTCGTTACAGATCCAAAGTTTCACCAGCAGGGCGGGCTCTAAGACTAAGAACAGGTAGACACAATGAATAATTTCTCCTCGTTGATATTAGTAGGCTCCTTTTTTGCGACTGTATAATAAAATACTGGCTTGCAGAGAGTTACTCTGTCATCGAGGACATGCAAGATCGTTTTCTTAGGTGAGCTGCTTCATTCAATTTTCATTATGAAAGATATGATGACAAAAAATAAACGAATATTGAAAATATAAGAGAAAGGGAGGAATAAAATAAGGAAATGGTAAAAGACGATCAATGCTTGGATTAGGCTCTTTTCATTTACAGTTTTGTAATCCAAGGAATCTTTTAAGAGTAATTCCGGATATTTTTGCTTGCAGACGTTTTGACTTTTTTATTCTCACCCGATGTATACTGATCAAAGTTTTCCCATTTGTTGTCAAATAATTATGTTTTTTTGACATCCATTTTCAATTTTGTATCAATTGCCAATCTTTTGAAGTGTGATTTTGAATTTGTCTGATATCTCACGTTGTAGATTACCCACAGCTGTCTCCTGACGATATCCAGTTTGCATTGTCAATCATTCTGTCATTTTTGTCACCAACAAGTCCAAATACCAACTTTGGATCAAATATCAGCCTTGGTTCATCAAGTTCACTTCAGTTGGACCATGATGCAACGTTCTCGAATATTCGAACTCGAAGAAGCAGTCAGAGTTTAGTTCTGTCATCGAGGACATACAAGATCGTTTTCTTAGGTGAGCTGTTTCATTCCATTGTCATTCCGAAATTTATTTAAGTTGAAATAAAGCTTTATTCTGAGGTACACTTCAGTTTGAATTAACTGTTTTATAATTAGCCCTGTAACATGATATCAAGGATATTTTTCAGAGGGCAAGCTCGTCGACAAAAAAATCATGTTATAGCGGTATTTTCAGCATATCATTTCTATTAGTCCATTTTCAAAGATGAAAGTCCAAGACTATAACAAGAATATAACAGTATAATTAAGACGAATCCATTTGACAAATTCAAGTGATATAAACAGTGAAACCAGTGGCTAAAGCCATAACTTTTTTTGTTAGAACGTCTCCGATCCATTCCAAGATCAATCATCAGCGTATAAAATAGGGCGTGAACAGCCAGGTGGAGTGGGTTTGCTACCCTGTAGGGCTAAAATTCTGTTCTAAAAACAAGTTTCTAAAAACCGCAACTTCACCTTCACCTTCAGCCATTAATAGGGCAGTAACGAAGGGTACCAAGGATGCGAAAACGTCCAAAAACAACGAGTAATAGGGGGAAAATGTCAATCAAGAGAGTAATGAAAGGAAACCAAAACAGAGAGGAATACATGGAAACAACAAAAGCAAGTAAACAACTAAATTAGAACAGGACTAGAGGAATAGAGGACAATTGTGAGGCAGATCGCATAGGATATTTTTTATGTTTTTGTGATCTACATGGTGTGCCAAAGATTGTGGCCCATGTGGCTTCTGAGGAGGAGCTTTACGTTCTACTAACCCGTTCTTGATACAGTTGCATAGTGAAGGCTTCAAATTTGAATTTGAGTTTGAGGCTGTCAGAATGGACCGTGCTTTCCTCAGCTGCTTCTCAAAATTGTAAAAAGGCCAATTGCGAAAGATAGAAAAGTAGTAACTCTGGCTATTCACAAACACTGTCGTTGCTTTTAGCACGAGTCCAGTGGTTGATCGCTGTTTTGGTACTGAAAGCAGAAGTGCTAAACAACAAAATCCGTCCATTTCTCCCAGGTCATCGTTAGGCCGTACGTCCATTATAGTCCTTTTTTACGATTTGTAATTTTTTCTCGTTTATTTTACTTTGTAGGTCTGAAGATTTTGATCATTGCATTTCAAGAAAATTTTGGTCCACACTGGAAATCAACAGCTGAAATAATGGAGAGGCTTCTTGAAGCAAACAAAAGTAAGTTTTAGAGTTATCCGTCACCTTTTCAGGAAAACATAACCTACTTTGTCCCTACCAACAAAGGAAATTCTACATTTTCAATAGGAAATGTCTTCCCTTTGAGGATTCACATCCGCCTATATTTCCCTATCTTCCTGGAAATATCCTGTCATTTCCTGGATGCTCTTATGAGACATGCGAATGATGACTTACGCCTTGGTTGGTAGGGATAAATACAGTATGAACTCCGACGCTGGAAAAATAGGTGAATATTCATTCATTGGGAGGGCATGAATATTCACCTGTATTTCCCGGCATCGGAGCGAATCGATAGGGTGGCTCTTTGGGTGCGACTCTGCAGACGGATGGTACATCTTTCTTGATGCACCCTGAAGTTTTTTTATCTTTCTATGTTGTTTTCCGCGGTGTTTTCATCCCGAGGGGGGGCTTCTTCCACAGTAAAGGTACCTGGGGATGTGCTGCTCGCAAGGGGATACTTTAGCGTACTTCTAGTCTGACCAAGTTTATGTTTTTTGCCAATCTTAGTCCAGGCAAGGGTATGGTTTTTGGCAATTTCGGTCAAAGAAAAGTCAAATTTCGCTAATTCCGGTATAAAGAAGAGGTCGTGAGAAGGCGAAAATTTGACAATTTCGCCAACTCATGGCTCTGTTCATGCAGAATTTAGTAATTCCAAGGATATCATTTTCACAAATATTGGTCAGCCAACGGTACCATTTTGAAACTGTGGGCCGCACACGCCTACTTGAAATTTAGCCGAGACCCCCGTGGTTGTCGTAGTTTATTGCCCCCCGTGATATCGTCCTTATTGTGCTTCGTAGAGTAATTAGTAGGTAGCGTAACAAATAACTGGTCTTGAAAAAATATTTAATGGAATTTTTCATTTTTATTTAATCTTATTTAAGCACAACATTCATTCAGCTAATTTAAGATACGAAAAGAAAAATAAATTACAATAAAAGTTTACAATGATAAGCTCGAATATGTTTTCTTTCCTCAGCCCCCCTCCCTCATGTACTGATTTTCCATAGATTCGTGCAAACCTATTATCTGTTAGCTTAAAAGGATGAAATTGAATATAAAGATGAAATTGAATTTCAGTCGGAAATTACTGCCAGGAAAAATTCTAAAATCGATCCAACTTGTCCGTTATTCAGTGAGCTGTTAACAGACCGCGTGAGTCAAAAAAAGTTTAGGCGTTTGGAGGGCTGTGGAATAAAAAGTATATGACCGATATTCAAAACTAAAATGTTCATCTATCACTCAAAGGCTAACTTAGATGACAAAATTTTGTTTGGTAACATCAAACATCTTTAAGACCCAACAACAATCAAAATGCTTGTAAGGGGTTTGTATGGGAATTAAGAATTCCATATTCCATTCCGGTCCATGCTTTATGTGGCTTTGAAGTATACATTGCCAGTTTGAGATGGTGAATTCCAATTTCAATAGAAGGTAAATTATGGACCAGAATGGAATGAGGAATGTTTGTTCCCAAACATGCCCTTTACCATCATTTTCCTAATTTCTGGGTCTGTAAGATGAGGGATACTACCAAACAAAATTTTCTCATCTAAGTTGACCTTTGACTGATAGATCAACATTTCAGTTTTGAATATCGATCACATACTTTTTATTCCACAGCCCTCCAAACGCCTAAACTTTTTTCTGACTCACCCGGTATATTGTTAATTTGATGTTCGGGGAGAACCCAATGTTCATTGTGAGAGAGATCGAGCAAGAGTTGAAAGAGAAGTCGATAACGGGCCGTTTACTTCCTTTGCGTTCTTATTTACGTATTTTGACATCTGTTTTGCCGTTGATTAATGACTGACGTCTTTGAAGTCGTGCTTCGTTAATCACTCGCGTCGAAAATCTTCTTTCTAGTCATCAGATCTCTGTTTTTGACGACTAACACGATTAAAGGATCAATTTTATCAACAGTTTGCAAACCGAGTAGAATTTTCATTAGCCACATTTTGTAGATTTGCACAAACGTTAGTAAATTTTGATAAAATTTCACCGCATTTCTGTAGAGTTATCTTTAGATATATTCAGGTTAAAATACGCAAGATTTATCGTGCGTTATCGTAACCGCATTTGATTTAGGCCACCATTTGTTGTAAAGATGCAGTGCTCGATAATAGATTTATTCGAGTTATTTTCACTTGGCTCCGTTCTGGTAGGATCTGGATGTTGTTTACATAGAGGAGGGCTAGCTGTCTTTGCCCTGATCTCACCTTCTCGTCTAAGTCTTCATGAAATTCCAATTCGGTGATGTGCGACGAAGGCTAGCCGTGATTTTTGTGCAAAAGTTCATGCTACCAATCCCCTTTGATGAGTATATGCTTCATGCGTAATGGCATTTCGATAATTTCAGTTAATTTTGGATCTATACACCGGGCAAGTCAAAAAGATTTAGTACTTTTGATCGTTTGATGGGCTGTGGTCTAGTAGTCTCCAGCAAGTCATTAAATTTCAGTACCTGTCACCAGTTTGATATTACAGATAGCGAAGAACATGTACCTTTCCATATAAGCTACAGTTTGCTCTCTTCTTTAAGGGACATTCCTCGAAAACCAAATGCTTGCATAGGTTCTTGTCGTTATCCCGATAGAGAAGCAGATTATGTCAGCCGTGGGAAATCGTTTTCCTTTCGTTGATCGCACTTCACAAACACGAGTTATCGAGAAAAAATTTGACTTATTTCAATTTGAACACCCTACTCCTTTTATGTATCGTTGTTGGTGAAAAGATGTTGCATGTTTTCGTTTCCTTCGGTCGGACGTTGGCGAGTCTTGATGGGTTTTTGCATGTCGCTCTCGGATTGAGTTTGAACGTCGTGCTGTATTCGTTCATTCATGTGTCCACGATCGACTACGACCAAGAGAATTGATCGGCTCTACCGACATTCTCGTTTTCTGTCTCGGTTCAAATGCGAGTATATTTATAGCACATCGTTTGTGGTCGGTTTGAGCTTCATTTAACTTGGAGAAATATCGAAAACTGTTTATGGTAGGAATGAAGCAATAAACAGACTACATTCTTTGTTGTTACAGTTTTGTTCTGTAAACGGTCAAAGGTCAAAGACCGAGGGAGTTCTGTGTGGCATTCCTCAGGGGTCATGCTTAGGTCCCCTCCTTTTTATTGTGTACCTCAATGACTTTGAGGGTTGCTTGGACTTCTCCAAAGCAAACATGTATGCCGATGATACACACACAACAATTGCATCTAATGACATAAGAGAGCTCGTACGCATGACAAAGAAAGAGCTGTTAAATATCAGTGACTGGTTGAGGGTAAATAAACTAAGTGCAAACCCGAAAAAAACTGAATTTATGGTTATTGGTCATCAACGAAGAATAAATGAAATTGATGACCTCCCTCCACTCAAACTTAACGATCCCGAAATAAAACGTGTGGAGAAAACCAAGTCTTTAGGTGTCATTATCGATGAAGGGCTGAAATGGAAGGATCAATATAAATCACTGACAGGAAAGTTAGCAGGTGGTTTATCATCTTTGAAAAAACTTAAAGACGTTCTTCCCCTATCAAAGTTATGTGATGTGTATCACGCTCTCTTTGAGAGTCACATACGCTACGGAAACGTAGTATGGGGTAGCATCTCTTCATCTGAACTACAAGCACTTCAACGTCTCCAAAACAGAGCCCTATCAATTATAGAGCGCGCAAGATTTAAGGACCCGTGGCCTAAAAAATGGCTAAGCGTTGTGAATCTTGTTCGTTTTGATCGCTGTGTTATGGTATATAAGATTTTAAACAAACAATGCCCTGAAAGCTTGTGGAATATGTTCCAACAGAGATGCTCTATATCAAATTATAATACGAGGAATTATAGAGATCTCCATATTCCCAAGCTAAACCTTGAATTAACCAAAAAAGGATTTCATTACTCGGGCATTAAGGCTTGGAACGATATTCCAGTTAACATCAGAGAACTGCCATCACTGCGCCTATTCAAAACACATCTAGAAAGGCATTTGATGACTGATGAGCCTTGATAACTAACTAAAACCCCCTCAAGAACGACTCCCTGGAAGATCAGATTCATTAATTATCCTATATTCTTAGTTTTAGATTTTGTAAGTTGTATTTTACTGAAGGGATGTCGTTGTTTTTTAAATGAATTATATATATATACTCAGAGTTTCACTCTTTCTTGCGATCTTCAGACAACTACTACTCAAAAAATGTTTATAATGATATGCATGTTCCTTTTAAACGCAAACAATGTAGTTCACCGATATCCGGTTTGTTCCCGCTGAATGCCCCTTTAAATTCCCCATCCCAGGATGTTCAAACGATAACAATCAATAGAAATTTGTTGCTGCAGTTAGTTAGCTATTTCAGTTAAAATTTCTTCAGCTATTTACTTGGATAACAGACATTTACGCAAGAACTCCCGCTGCGTGATCGGACAACCGATATTGCTTTTTTAGCGGCCATACCAAGATAAGACCATATTTTGACAACAGTAGCTCTGAATTGTGTATTGCTTGTTCAATACTTGCCTAAAAGCTAAAGATATATTCTTAGATCGTATAATTTCAAGGATGTTATCTCGTCGATGACGTCATATCACAAAGCATATGTTGCCTTATGGCTTATGTCGTGCTGTTTGGAGATTTCTTGGTCATATGTTTTAATTTGATACACATGTTTAATGTTCATTCTTTCATCCAGCGTTCGCTTTGATACTGATGCTCCTCTGCAGCTGTTACAATATAACGTCTTATGCGTTTTTCCGTGCTGTTTGGAGATTTTTAGGTCATTTCTTTAGATTTGATCAGCATATTGATTACGTCACTCTTTGATCCAGTTTCTTTATTCCTATTCATGCTCATCCACAGCTACTTTTCAGGTGGATATCTTTTGAAACATCCTTTTCATGCTCACAGGGAAATAAACGTTAGCGAACGTTTTGACTTAGAATGGTTTTATTTTCGTTTCGGGCACACTGAAGGCTGCGAATTGTTATCAAAGAAGAAATATTGCTAAGACGTGTAAGGCTAAGTTTCAACATCGTATTTTTGACATGTCGAAGCGAAGTGGATAAAAAACGAAAAAATCTGCCGTGTCAGATTGAAAACAAAACGGTTAAAATTGTCATTTTTTAATGCACAGTTGCACTAACTGATCACAAAAAGGAACCACGGGCCATGGCCTAGAATCGATTCACTAAATGTGGTAGAAATACGATGTTAATCGATTTGTGTTTCTGCCTTTTAACACAACAGAGCTGTTGATGTCCTGCTGTTTTAACAGTTCAAAACAGCTGGTAAATTAAACAGCGTTTTTTGTCGAAGTTAACTGATACTTTGAAATTCCAACCAGCATTTGTTCAATTCGACACTGCAAAAATACGACATTTAAGCCAGGCCTAAGATTTGATGCAACAGATACTTGTAAGATTCGAAAAATATATTTTTCTTGCTACCAATCATTTCTTCCTAGCTGCACAAATGTGCTAAGATTTCATTTATTTTATTTTTCAGACGAACCTGCAATTTGGGATTTCTTCCATTTCATTGTGGATCATCGCTCTCCATTGCTTGTACATCTATTACCCATTGTCGCCGAAAAGGTTTGTTCCTTTCAGCATTATTGATTTGTTGCGCTGGTAATTGATTGATTGATTGATTTATTTATTTATTTATTCATTTTTTGGTTTAGTGATGTTTGCCATTTCAGTTAGACATAATCTTGGTTGCCCAGTTTCTTCCTATCTGCATATTTTAGGGGGGCGTAACAGACGTCCTCAGTTTAATGTATCTTGAAGAAACATTTGCCTACCCCCAATCCTTATCAGTAACCTCGCTAAAATTGATTTCGTCCTAATTGTGAATAGAAAGTCGAAGTCGAAGTCGATAGGAATTACCAGAGACACTATCTTGTTTTGAAATGATTACCCCTTCGCTCCCATCAAGATCCCTTATCATATTTATGAACCATTTCCACCCCCTACCCAGTTATCAATATCACCCTTTCCATTTGGCAATGTGGGCATCCCACTTCAGTTAAATTAATCTATGCTGAGATTGGTTATGGCTTTGTGCTCTCTTAAAGCATTGAGCCGATTTGCAGTCGTTTATTTTCTTGCGTACAAGTTTCACTTACAGTTCCCTAGTAGAAATTAATTTCTCAGGTGAAAAGTAGGCAGTTCAGGTCAATTTTTGTAACGATTTGCAATATGACTTAAGTAGAAACAAGATGGCACCTGCAAGGCATGCTGGGCGCGAAGGCCCCAGTCCTTCGCATCCTATTTTAGTCGAAGTTAACTAAAATAGCAACTCATTTATTCCAGTAAAGTAGCAAGCCACTAAAATAGCAACCCATTGGTTTTCATTCACGTAGCAACCCATTTGTTTTCACCGTATCTAGGAATGTGACGTAAGGTCGCTCCTCCCTGCAGGTTACACAAGAACAAAGTCTATCTAACGAGATTCGTAGTCACATGACCAGAATAGAGCGTGATTTATGGGACCCAGCCTCGTGTCCATGTAAAGGTGATGTGCTGAAGCATCTTCTAGATGAACTTATTGACATAACGCGAGGCGAGGAGGAGCCTGCACCGATAATGTTCTCACCACCGAAGGGAGGCAGACGAAGATCGAAATCGACGCATAATGACAGAGCGATGACATTGATGAAAATCGACAAAGAATGGCAGGATTACGATAAAGTCCCAGGGGATATGGTTGATGCATTTGAAGATGTCGTGGATGGTAGTCCAGAGGTGGAAAGGGCATTACGACGGAAACGATCGAGCAAGAAGGTTACGATTGCTTCAGATCCGATCGTTTTAGATGAGGTAACAGTCAAAGAGAGAAGTCCTGAAGACGAACAGATCCCCAGACGAGGCAGTAAGAAGATTTTGAAAAGGAGGCCTGTTTTGAAGAGGCAGTCAGCAGAGGAGGAATGTGGACTGAATATCGTACCTAATGAGCAGAATGAAGAGCGCATATCAGCAGCTGCAACCGAAACTGACGAAAATCACGAATCAGAGCCGACGCAAAATCTCAATTTCAACCGACAACGATTCAATTATATTCGTAAAAAAGACGAAAGTAGGTCAAAGACTCGGAAACGAGATCGTTGGAGGCGAGATAATAGTTATCGATACAGGCAAAAAATGCAGCATCAAATTTCATTCGATGAAATCGAAGAACGAGAAAGATCACAAGATAAGGAAAGTCATGAGTCGGAAAACGAATGTCAACGAAGGGGCTCGCTCGACCGGTCGCCCGACAGTGGGACTGAAAGCGCGAAGGAATCCGATAATTTGCAAGAAACGGGCTCTGAGAGTGGCGAAAATGTCGAGACAAGTACCAGTATCAAACATAGTGGAGTTGTTGAGGAAGCGCCCCGCGAGGTTACATGCCATGACATTGATCGTCAACAACAAGATGGAGACAGCAGTCTTGCTGTAAAGACAAACTATAGGCCTTTTGAAGTTAAAGTCAGAAGTGTCGCTCACATAACATTAAGAAGCTTGTTTGATACAGAACACCCTCAGCTTTCGCCCTCGGCGTCTAGTGATGCCCCGTTGATTTCTGAAGATGAACAGGATAATTTATCGTCGCCTGAACACTATGCGAGGACTACAGAGGCACACAACGCTAGGGACAGCTCCGATGACAGTGCGAAGATGGATGCTGTGGAGGCTGGTCTTCCACAGCTCGCAAATGGTTGCGCAGTTACAGATCACGAACGAGAAATGGAAGTCATTGAAGCTGAATTCATCCTTGGCCAAGAAGAGGCTCTTCGTGGAAAAGAGGCTTTGAATTATCAGCGTATTGTTCATCTTTAGCTCCTATGCTGCAGTTTGTCCCTCGAATGTGATAAACAACTCATTGAAGAAGACATCACAAAGAGTTCCTCAGGGTTCCGTTCTTAACCCTCGATTTGATCAAGACAAAGTAAAGCAGCAGGTCTGCTCCAGAGAAATAGTTTGAAAACAAGTTTATAATCGCATATGTCATATATTTTTTGTTACCTTTTTTCAGCTGAAAATTGTGTATAATGAATTTCGAAATGAAGGTGTTAGATGGAATAGGAGATTCGATATTGTCAATTTGGACAGGAAAATAATAGTTAGTTAGTTCTCTTGAGTTTCTGAAATTATCGTTTGAACGGCGTTTTTTAAAGCTATTGTTATTTGCTGAATGTAGATTAATAAAAGAAAAGTCCAAATATTTTGTCGATGGGCTGTTTTAGCAGAAAGACGCAAGTCAAGAAGATGGCAGCATAATGCTTTTGTTTGCAGATATAAATTACAAAGGAAAATCAACTACAAAACTTTTGCGAGTCTCGCGAGACTTATTGTACGTTCTATTGTGAAACTGACAACCTGAAAAGTATACTTTTGAAGGCGGCACTGCAAATATAGAACGTCGAGAAGGGAAATAAAATGCAATGTGAACATATGCACCAATGATGGAAATGTGAGAATGCAAACTATTCTTAGGGAATTGGTCTGTCTGTGAGCAGCTTTTTAGGAGGGAAAAGGCTGGAAAATTAGAATGCTCTGAAAATAGAAAAAAAACTGCGTTTTCAAATACGTTTGCGTCTTACTGCTAAAAGAGCCTAATCACCCATTTGCCCCCCCCCCTCCACCTTAGGGGTGAGTCATGTATTGATGTCTCCCTGCTTAGCGTCCTTGAATTTCATAGTCCTAGCTGACCTATATGACATCAACAACTCAGAGAACGCAGGGAAATAAGAAAGTCAAGGTCATAGATCAATCATCTACCTGGGCTCTGTTACTAGAGCTGAGATGGCTTTAGCTATTCTGAAAAGAATAAGAATCGAAGGATATTTACTGCAGTTTGTAGAATTTTTATACCATAGTGATGGAAGCTGATAAATGATAATGTCCCTTTGAGAACATGCTTCAAAATAGAGGTTTCAAGTTTAAAATTTCATTCCGTTAGAGTTCATGGAGAATTATTTCATTATTCTGAACGTTAAATTAATCAGTGGCAAAAATTGGGCAAATAAATTTTCACAACAGGTACAATAACAGTATTTGGTGATATTTCAAATCTGTCTTCTTTGCTTTGAAACATCTTGTGTTGAAGTTAGGAAAAGGGGTGGTTTGGTCAAGAGTAGTAAGATGGGTAGCTCGCAAAGCTTGGGATTATTCACAGACCTTAGTGTTCATGATCGTAATATGGAAGGATTACTGTTGTATCTGTTATGACATTCAATTTAATGACTTCAATAAGCCAACGTATATGCACACTGTATTTGATCAACTATGCATTCACTCTTGAATTGTAACGTATTTAAAAACTGCAAAAACTGATATTGAATATTAATTATTTTATATACAATCTTTCTCAACTTTACCCGTTTTTTATCGACCTATCCTGTTATGATTGTGCATCTACCCCCTCCCAAAAGGTCAAAAAAAAATTGATGCGCACCCACCCGTTAATAAGGGACCTCAAAAGTCCTCTCTTTCCCCCAAAAGTCCTCTCTTCGTTGCCTCGGTTTTGTCAGCTCAAGGGTGTTAGGACACGGATAATTTGATTCTATATTTATTTATCATGTTTTAGTGCAAGTTTCTTCTCTGCTTCGTCTTCAAGTGGTGTCTGCAACAGAATGTGGTTTTATTTGGTTTCAGGCCTAATTACTCTCAGTTATTTGAATATAACTTCATTGATTCCCTATGTCTCATTACGCCTTCTCAGAAGAAAAGTCTTCAACCGCAGACACAGGAATACAAGGTAGTTGTATTCGAACGACTGAGAGTGGTTAGGTCTAAGCCACGTTATGCTGTGGACTCCACTTGAGGAGCAAACAGAAGAAAACAAGCCTCAAAACAATGTAAATAGATATTTACTCAAAGCATCAGTGTTCTAACACCGTTGGTCAGCCCTGTGTCAAAATAGTAGGCCATGTTTTTCATATTATTTAGAGACTAGGACTAATGATATGAAACATGAAAAATATAGATATGGAAAACAAATAAGGATATGAAAATCATGGTTCATTCATTCATTTTATATTCTTTATACACGGTGGCTTGCGTACTCTTTTGATGTTGAAAAACTTTGGCAAACACCACAGCAAGAAAGATATTTTCTGATCTATTTCATATTAGCTTTTCCCAGCTTTCTGAGATAGAAGTATCAGTGATAGTTCTGGTGTATCTACAGACCTTGCGCACATTAACTTGGTTTGCTTGCAAGACTTCTTGTCATAAACGCCCCGTTCACACAAGACCGTTTTCGTTTCACATTGGACTTGTTTCATATCGGATTGGCCTTCTGTTCACACGAGAACGCACCAATCCGATAAGCTCCATACTGCCGTTCTCTCGTTTTCAAATGAATCGCTCTGAAAGTCGCATGAAACAATGCCAATGTTGTGTAAACAGTTGAATCCGGTATCAGCTCAATACGGAACCTCATTACGAATTCTACGAGCCTCCCATTCACCTGGGGCGATGCGCAGAATGCGCAGTAGAGGCACAAAGCATACAATGAAACTATTGGAGTGCACGGCGAAGCGGTGTCGTGTAAACAGAACCCCCATCCGTATGCAATGAAAACGTATCGTGTAAACGGGGCCAAAGTCAGTCCACTACAAATTAATCGATTGATCCAATTCTCGTTCGGCCTCACTCAGATTTACAACACAGCATTTGTTGCAGATCCACTTAATTTTATATTTGAAAATTTCGTGTGGCGACAGTTTGACCTCCCAGTGGTTTGCAAAATCGTCAAACTGGCATTCAATAAACCTGTTTAATAATTTGTGGCTTAATTCATCATCTAAAGTTCGGTCTTTGGTATCATTTATTTAGGCCTAAATCAGGGTCTAAATCTAAGTCTTTTATCTGCATCGAACAGCTGAGCCAAATCTTCACAGATTACTGAGTAAGATAAACCTGCGATGCTAAGCTAATTTGATTCAAATGTTGTAACGTTTTGCTGTTGACGGATCTGGTTCGGGTCCTTTCCTTCTCATAACCATCCGATGATCAAAGCTCCTTGTCAAGTAAATCCTTGCAGCTCAGCTTTCGATTTCAAGCTTGATTTTGATCAAGAGCAGGAATTGTTTCGCAATGATCAGGTTTAGGCCTCTTCTTTTTTACATAACCATGCAATACGAAAAGTTTGTGAACTGAATTGATTGTTCTTACAAGTTCCAAGTCTGAACATCAGACTTTATTGTCCACTGCGAAGGAGAGCCAAGGTGGCTCTCCTTCGCAGTGGACAGTAAAGTCTGCATGCAGGCCAGCTATAAGAGCATCAGGTGTTTCACAGGGATCAGGTTTGAGCCCATTCTTTTTGCATAACCACGCAGTAAGAAATTCATAAACTAAACTGGTTTGAGGATTAACTAGCACCGTGATACTTCATAGCTTTTTATGTTTTTTCTTTGCATTACAAGATGGAATATGATCTCTGTGTTTTGCACTAAATGATTGTTTGTACGAGACTCAAAGCATCAGATGTTTCGCAGGGATCAGGTTTCGGTCCTTTCTTTCGTGCAATTATGTGATGATAAGATCACCACATAAACTGAATTATTATTCGCGATTTCAAACTTATGTTAATCTTTCAGATATCCTTTTCACTTCATACTTATGCCTCCTTTTCTTTACACCAAATGTAATTTTTGAATCTTTTCAGCTGTTGATCAACGAAAAAGATTTCAGAGGATATTTTCCATGAGATCTCAGTTGACTTGTTAAAAGCATAAATCATCAATCAATAAGACGCTTCAAACAAAAATAGTCTGTTTTCCCAGACATCTTATCTTTGCTGTAATGCGCGATCTATTATGTACTATTTAACTTTGTAGATTAAAATGGATCCAAATCTGGATACTTTTATCAACAAAACGCGATTAGATGTTTGAAAACGCCCTTCAGTTTCAATCCGATCCACGTGTTTGGTTGTATTAAATGTATTTTGTAACCATCAAGTGACAGACAAAATACATCAATACGTTTATTCATAATACCAACACACGCGGTTGATTGTTTTAAAATGTATTTTATTTCCAATTCTGTCCCACGTGTATAGGGAATACCAGATATATGTTTAGAACCATCAAAATGATTTGAGATCAAAGAAGGAAAAATCATTTAGCTTCCCACTCAACCCTCATTCAAACAGTTGGTCGAATAGATCATTCCATCCCACATAAATGTCTATTTAGATACGATTCCTTGCCTTTCCCTCGTGAAATCAACGTGTTTCTTTGCAGCCGTTCAAACATTTACGTCAATAGCCGCTAAAATCGTCGTTCTCCGCGGAGAGGTGGCGAATTTGATATCCGAAAACGAGTAATTTTTAGTTTCACCATTAACTTGAGCCCACGTATTCGCCACAGTAATCGGCTTTCGGCCTAGTTGCCCTAGCAATGTATCTAGCCTAGCTTCTCATGAAAGATTGATAAGATTTGCGCTTGCTGATTGTTTTTGAATATACACGGACACATAAACAGACATGCCGCGCGAAACTATTATTCAAATACGAATTTTACAAAACATAGAAGCACCTGCGAACAGAAACGAAACGGTGGGCAGAACAGATTCACATATATGTCCAGTTTGAAAAGATCGTTCTTAAAAACTGATCGAATATCATACACAAGACATGAACCCTATCAACACAAGTTTAGCAGGCACGGCGGTGGCACCAAGATCACCACGTCTACCGCCACGATCACCTAACCTTCCCCCGCGATTTTCACCAAGAGATGGCAGGAAAGCACAACAAAACCAACCACCGTATTACAGGGCAGAAAGTGGACAGTTAACAAGCTTTGTTTTGGAAAACAAAATCAAGCATGAAAAGCAGAAGAAACCAGTTGAAAAGGAAAGCTCTGAAATGAAGAAGAAAGGTAAAAGGTGTTCAATAATGTGATGCATCTTTTCACGGTTTCTTACATCAATTTTTAACCTGTTATGCATGGTGGCAGTACTTGTCCTAAGCGCAGTGGGCATCCTGAACAGGGTTTTAATTAAATTGCAATCA
This sequence comes from Aurelia sp. 3 sensu Dawson et al. (2005), assembly GCA_964020215.1. Taxonomy (NCBI): domain Eukaryota; kingdom Metazoa; phylum Cnidaria; class Scyphozoa; order Semaeostomeae; family Ulmaridae; genus Aurelia; species Aurelia sp. 3 sensu Dawson et al. (2005). Next base: position 1,966,079 of record OZ026589.1, on the reverse strand, counting down.
TGTTGGATGCAGACATTTGGAAAAAAGAAGCAAAATTTTGAAGCTGGGATGTCTATCATTTAAATGCTTTGAATATGAGAACTAAAAGCGCGGGTTTTTCTGCAGAAATCAGATGTTTTTAGTACATTTACAACAAGACGCACAGATCAAAACTGATCGTTGGAAATATTGTGTATGTCGATTGTAAATTCAAGATTTTCAAGGACGCTATGTTTTCAAATTTAGGTAGCAGATTTTCTAGAACATTTTTTCATTCATGTTTGCCGCGATTATCAAATGTCACGTTCAGATTTTAAGTTGTTTTGAAATTTATTGTACTGAATTGATCGGAGTTCAGTTCTACTTACACGTTCGGGGATACAAGGTAAGTAAAGAAAGGCCTGGTGTTTGAAAGGCTTACTGTTCCCTGGATATAAAAGCAATGACATTTAAAAATATTTGATTGAACATCTTACATTTGCAATTATTTTTTGAATTTTTCCTGGCTTTAATTGTTCACTCCTTTCAGATTTTACAGGGGTTTTCTCAGAAAATCCTTCCGAGAAACCTTAAAAAACACGTGCTAAAATTACGAGCAAGTCCCCTGATATGTCTACCTCACAACAATGACTTGAGCGCTTTAACACTTGCTATTCTCTTAGGAGTGATTTAAAAGTCTTCTCCCTAGTATGAGAAACTTATTCAGGGGAATTCCATACTCCCAAGAGAACTAAATTCACGAATGCATGAAAGTGTCATTATTGCCAGGGAGGAGAACAAAGGGAACTTTGCTTGTTGTTTTCTGCAGAAAATGGCCGATGAAAATTAGTCTTATGACGATGAGTCCCTTGTATCCCTGCGGTAAACCTTGCTCAAGAGGGAATCATAATGAAACCAGACCCTGATGAAACAGAGAAAAACCTGGCCCTATTTTCTTCAATCATCAATGGAATTATGATGGAATCACGGCTTCGAATCTCAATCCCGTGGGAGTGTTTTCAATTCTTCAATCGAATCGAAAATTCTATCACATTTACACCGTAACAACAGTAATTCACAAATCTCGCAATCTGATTGGTACTTTAGGAATCGTGAAGTTTAGGCCTAAATAGGGCCAGGTTTTAAAGAGTAATATTATTAGTCTCTGTTGACTGAAGCGCCATCATCAAGTCAAAGAGCACAGAGAAATAACAGACTCATCGTCGTAAGTCTAGATAAAAACCGAGTAAATTTCTGAACGCAGTTTTTTCAAACGTTGGGCCCTTTATTACTCACCCAGTACACGTCCACATGACCTAGAAAAGTAGCTTGAACTTCTACTATCTAATTTTGAAGTTATAAGTAATTAAAATTAGATTTTTATAGAATTCATGAAAATATGGTGAATGGGTTTAGCTAAACCTAATAACGGTTTATGTAATTTACATTATTCTTTGCAGGAGAACAGCTGTAAACTGCAGCCAGAAATTCTCAGGTAGACTCATCTCCGGGGGTATAACCTCACTCAGTTTTACTTGGTTTGAAAAAATGATCATTCAGAACTTCATGTTTACGATCGTTTGAAAGTTTCTAATATTTTTTCTCGATTTTGCCCCTTCCTCTCAGGGCATTTTTTAAAGTTGAAGACACGGTACAAATCGATGGCAAAATATTTCCTTCCTTTTCCACCATTCATATTCAGATGAAATAAGGTTTTTAAGGGAAGCAAATTCTCAGATGACGAAATAAATTATGAAACACTGCACTGGAAAAATATGTAAGAAATATTTCATTTGGTCTCGCGAATCTCAGGCCTGTCTCACAATGGAGAGGCCCATACAACGGGTCCTACCCTGTCCCCAGTTATTTTTCTGTCACCTTGCTACTTTTAAGGCAAGTAAAAAATCCATTACTTTCAAAATTGAGTTTCACTAATTTGTTCCAAGGTTCCCATTTATACGTATTTTTTAATAAGAAACTGCTTATAAGAAACTAAAAAAACTAAGAAACTCCAGTACTGGGAAAATATAACTTAATAACTATTTATTTTGATTAAAGAAATCTTTGACATGTGTTTACTCTATTTTCACTGTTTCCTGATCATATTTTCAAGTAACAGCTAAACATATGAAAGACTTCAAAGATAAACTTTTTTTGAGATGTTCACAAGCGCACAAGTCGTGAAAATACAGTCTATTTGAGATTTGTAAGAAAATCGTAAGAAACTCCCGAGTACTGAAAATCTGATGATTTTAAGGAACTTTCAATACTAGCCCGAACTCTTTGTTTCTAATTAGAATAGTGTATAATAAGAACTGTACGAACATGCACTTCTGGGCTTAATTGTTAGCATCTTAATGTTAGCAAAATCCCTACAAATTAGTCTTAGCACAGCTTCCCCCCCCCTGCCCCGTATACAAGATCATTAATGAAGAAATATGGCATCAAGGCTCCATAGCATACATAACCTGATAAGTAAATTGTAGACGAATTTAGATCAGGTAAGGAACTATCGGAATAAGCATATTGTTTGTAAATGAATTTTACACTGATTAGATGCTGAGAGGCTTGCAGCTAAGTCAATTTAAGTTTCTTTGACTGTTCGCAGATGCTGCCTAAATCAAACAATTCATTAGAATGCTGTTAGATCTCAAGTATACAAGATATTTTGCAGCGAATTGACTTTTGAAGTGAAGTGACATTTGTAAGACATGCTAATTGAAAATATAAGAGATGATACGCCAACTGATTGGACCTCGCTGAATCTCATCTCTTCATAAGCGTACGAGGCGGGGGAGCTGGGGGGCGGTAGCCCCCCAACTCTGGAGAAAATTTCAAAAATCAGCCCCATTCGGGCAAAGTTTTGCCCTTAGTCGGGCAAAGTTTTGCCCTTAGTCGGGCAAAAATGTTGGCAAACAATGAGCTTTGTGTCGGTCAGCCCCCCTAGATTTTTTCTTCCCGTACGATTATGCATCTCATTGAACTGCTCAAAGCAGATGCGGCACAAGACCCATATTTAAGGATTTTTGGTCAATTTCCATACCCATTTTGATGGATTTTCGGGAGAAAAAGCCTGTTGAACATCCCAGAAATCAAGTTTTATTTCACTTCAGATGCACAATATGAAGGTAACGTTGCAACCAACCACGTTTCGGAGCTAAAACTGTGAAAATCTAACGTTGCAACTACTAAACCTAGACTGGGCAACCTTTTCATTGTAAGTCGAAACGCTACCTATTTCTAATGGAAAATTTAAATTCTGAGACTCACATTTGAGGATTTTCGTGGTTCTGAACCCATCCTTATGGGCGACACGTACCCTTTCCTCGATATGAAAGTTACCACCCCCGGGCTATAGTATTCCTATTCATTGCATTATATAAAACTGAAAACGAAACATGTGAAAATATTCTTTGGTTTTCACCGGTTTTCACAAATTAAATAAACGAGTTTCTTGAATATTTCGAGACATTTTGTCTCAGTAATCAAATCACAAGAATCTTAGTTGATCTGAAAGTGCGGTTTCTTCAGAATCGTTTCTTTTTAAACTACGTTAGCCAATTTCCCTGGCATGATTCAAAGCAAAGCCAGCAAAGCTTTTGTTTTGATTGCGAAGGCTATCAGCACTGGTCAATGCTAAATCATTCGATAAGATACGAAGAAGAAGTTCAATCGACAAAATAGATCACCTGCTTTAGCGCACACCTTCTCAAATGCCTGCTTACATTTTTGAACAACTGCTGCTTTTAAACGTATCTTCTTTGATAAGAAAGTGAGAGTTTGACCCTAAAACCCTTAAAATTCTTCTTATCCTTGTATCAAAAAATTTCTTCAGCATTTTTTTGTTGCTTGACAATAGAGCTCATGTGATATCAACACTCGGCTATTGTACGATAAAACTGCCAGAATTAACTTGATGGTCCCAAACATATATATATATATATATATATAAATATTCAACAGCTAGCATATTTATATATATATGAACTCAGAAAAAACACATTCTTGCAAACGTTTCGGCCAAAGCCTTCATATATATGTTTTATCGTTTCAAGTTTATTAGGAGAGGACGATGTAATTTTGAAACATTCTTACTCAAAATGTCAACAGTTCAACTAAGATTTGGACACTTAAATGCTGGCTTTCTAACTTCTTGACTAATGAGCTCCGGAAGACATACCTGATAGCCCTTTGTTTGCCTGTTTAACGATCATTAGGCTCCGAAATGTGCCGTTCTAAATCTTGATGTTTATGAGTCGATAACTCCGAGAAAACGTAACCAAAATGTAAGAAAATAGCTTCGAAATTTAAGTCAGGCTTTGTAAACATGGAACACGATCCTTTTGCAGTTATTTCTGTCTTCACTTTTCTTCAAAAATTGATCAAAGTTGAAGTATTTTTTGGGTCATCTTGGATTTAGAAACGGATATATTGCTTCAGTTTGATATTTTGCGTCGCAAAATTTTGTCACATTGCCCTTATTAGAACATTTTTAGCATATTGTGAGTTAACATATATGAAGTATCATTTGTAAGACGTTTTACTGTCAGGAGGGGGTCGATGATAGATTATTATTCAATTGTAAATTTGTAAATATTAGAGAATTTAATTTGAATTTAATTTGTTGGCATTGTAGTTGTAAAAAGAATGGTTGTATATCTTGTTCATTAAACCACTCATTGTTCGATTTTTATGAAACTTTTCTTGCCGCATTTTTCGTGGGACAGGAGTGAAACTGACAGAAATGCATCGTTTGGTCTTTCTCAGCTTGGATGCCACGTGAAATTACCCGCGAATAACAACAGTTGAAGCATTGAGGTTGAGGAATTTTGCGTTATCGCAAAGCTCATGTGATAATCATTTGAGCTGAACGTTTGTTTTCGTTTTGTTGGCCTTGGGACCTTCCCAAAACTGGCAAATTTTCTGAAAGGCCTTGCGCATTTTATTCAAATTCTATTCAAGCTCGCCCAATTCTCAAAAAGATCTTTCGACAATTCTTTGAAAAACTTGAAAATCTTTCAGATTCTCAAAATCTTGCAAAAATCTTGAAAGATCTCTAAAGTATTCGAAAATTTCGAAAAAGTTTGAAAATCTCAAACATTGTAGCTAGTAGTTTCCAAACTTTTAACAGATCTTTGAAAATCCCCGAAGAAGCTCAAAAAATCTTTGATAAATCTGAGAGATTTCTAAAATCCCAAGATCTCGTGGGCTATTTTTGCAGTAATAAAGCCCCAATGGTTTTTTCCTGCTGACTCCTTAGGCCTACTTCGTCGCCTGAAGCAAATGATGAATTGGCCGCTGTGGTTTAAGGCTGAAAATCTGCTTGTTTTCTTGGCAATTTAAGCTACCATTATCTATTTTTTGTTTGATCTCTTAATGTAGAATCGGTTTAAATCTGATTCGTTATCCTTCCATAATAATTATAATCCTTTTCTCTTAACTTGAATTAGCAGAGTTTGAGTATCAAAATATTTCTGTGATTGGATTGAAGTTCGATTGGATTTGTTGGATTCACTGGTTGAAAACAAAACATATTCCCGTCATAAATACGATACAGGTTTCCTTGCTTTGAAAGAAGAATAAATGAAGGTGTACAAAAAATAAATGAAATTCTGAAAGTAGAGCTTGTTTTCGTGGATAGTAAAATTCTTGGCCTAAAACATCGCGCGGCATTGTATCAAGCGGTGGAAAGCAGGGTGGAAAGGCCACTCTCTGGCATAATAAAGAGACTATGCTGACGCCAATTCTCTGCGCAGTTTTGCAATGAAGCGGTAGAAAGGCCGCTCTAGGTGAGATGAAAAGAATGCTTACGCCAATCTTTCGCGCGGTTTGCAAACGACTGCGACGGACAGTCAACCTGCAGGATAGAGGTGGCGTCTACTATTTAACTAGCTATGTAAGCACATGCAGAGAAGAGTGAATCTTAACGGCAAACGAACAAATGATGAATAGGTGACGTGCAAATGAGTGGCATTTCCACTTGTGATCACGTCAATCAGCCAGACAACAGGCTGGAACTGAAATAGCGCCTCCACAATAGTAGAATCTAGGAAGGGCAGCCTTGTTCCCAGACTGTTATTAGTTTGGTTCTCAGTAGAAGCCTGGACTCCAGGGCAACGTTAACCCAGAGTTTTCTGTCCAGTTTTCCTCAAATCACTCTCTGCATCATACACACATGACTCTGTAAGAATTTAAGATTTTGAGCCACAGTCTGCCAATGCCAACCCATCCAGTTTTGTTGCCTCTGCTAAGGAGACTGTCCTTGTCATGACACTCAAGTGGTGGGGCCCTTCTGGGTATCGAATCCAATCTGCATGAGACTGTTCTGGCTGCAAAGTCAGAGGATTGCTTCACTGCGCCACAACACCGTCAATGGCTTAAATGAATCAAGAATGCATAAAATGGCAGCTCTGTCACCTTCAATATTCAAAATGATATTTCAATAGTTAGCTGGTTGATATATTCTTGAGTGTTTCTTCACCTGCTGTTCACACACTCAGAAGAATTATACATATGTTTTTCCAATAAGCGATCCCTTGTTTTCGAACAAATGTTATGTGAATAGCATAGTATACGTCAAAAGGACATGTTTATTCACAAAAGGTGTTACCTGCCTTTACCAGTCTAGCAGCAACCTTCACGGGCATAGGGATACAAAATTTTGTTGAGAAAAAGCAACGATGGCATGGCAGGCTTTGTGTCGAATCTTGCTTGAATGAAGATGCTTGCAATAAAGTGTAATATGAAATGTTTAAAGGCAGGGACACCGCAAAACAAGGCAAAAAGAAGAGACAACTATTTTTGATTAAATATTGAATTACGAGCTGATTTGTTGCCTCGGCATATGAGGCTTCTTTAAAGCTAAACTGAATGAGCATACAGCTTTAGGAACGACAAATGCCATATTCTAAAAGCCCATGTTTAAAAGTAGCTTTTACATTGTCGACATGGACATGTTGTAGGCCATTTTCATCGATTAAACGCAGGGGCGGACTGGCCCGGGTGGCTAGGTGGCAATCGCCACCCGGGCCCCTCAAAAATGTTAGAAGCGGGCCCTTCATAAGAAAATTTTTTGAATTTTATGTATCAATTTATAACCTTTTGCATACTCCAAAGTCAGTTTAGTGCAACTCAAAAGGGCCTTAAAGGTCCTTAAAGGAGTAAAAATTGGTTCCTAAATATTCATGAAGATATTCATTATTGATACTGTGAGGAGAAATGCTAGGCTATACAAAGATCAAAGCAGGAAGATTCTTGAAAGTTTACGTTTCAGATAGCTCTGATTAGCTTTGTAGTTCTCATGGTCTCCTTTCTCAGACTTAGAATTTTTAGTGGCCTCCCTTTAACAGCCCAAATTTTTGGTGGCCCCCCTAAGTATCTTCCAGCCCCCTTCATAGCCATGAAGCCACCCTTGGAAAATAGTGCCAGTCCGCCCCTGATTAAACGTACTTTTATAAGACACTACTTATAAGAAACTCAGCTCTCAGATCGCCAAAAGATTAAGAAACTCCACTACTGGGAAAATATATGATACAGTATCATATATATTTCTTGGAAGGTACTTGAACAATGTCTGAACACTGGAAACATTGGAAGAGCTCCGAAAAAAGCATTGTTTCGAAATGCTCACGGTGGAACATAGTAACATGAAGAGTGTTATGGAACTTTTAAGAAACTCGTTAGAAAAATCCGAATAGACAAAATCTTGGAATTTTAAAAAATTTTCAGTACTGGCCCAGATTCTTAGCTTCTTATGATAATAAGAAACATGTGTATGAAAAGATGAGATTCAAGAAGCAAAATTGTGAAACATTTTGTTTAATAATTCATTCAAGATTAAGTGGTTTCGTCAATCTTTCTAATAATCTTCTGATCTCAAGACAAGAGGCTCTAGATCTTCGACAAATCAACCCTCGCATACTTGAGATTTTTGCCGGAATCGCACTTCATGTTAGATCATGGTGTTTGATAAATAAAATCGTTTTTTAGATACTGCTGCAAGAGACTCGTTTCGCACATCTCCGAAAATAGCATTCACTTTACATTATGGCATCTCCACCAAAAATCTGACTGTACCGCAAAAATTAATATCTAGAATTATATTTTTCGTATCTCGCTTCAACTGCTAACAGTTCATCGTAATGAAGAATGCAAACATCACTAAAACATCCAACGAACTTCTTGGAATACACGATTATGCTGAAAATAGCAGCGAGTGCTGGCATGCTAAACTATCAGACTGTCCGAACATCACATTTGGCCTAAGTTAAAACTATCTAGAGAGTCAAATTATACTCGCTCGGTACTCATGTTATGCTCAAATTCTCCGTTATTGGCTGAAATTCTTACTGTGACTGTAAGAGGAATGGTGTACATTGAAAAAGTATACGCCGTTCCCTTATTGCTGAAAAACAAATTTCCTTTCAGATTCAACAAAGTAGCACATTTTCCATTGTTATTGTTAGCTCAATATTTCACTGTACTCATATTATGACGGGAATAGTGCATATCAAATGTTTATCACCGTTCCTGTTTGTTACTTCAGGAAAAGTAAATTTCTCTTCCAGATTAATAAAAGTTCCAAACGGTCCATTTTTCGAACAAAACTCTTGTTCACATTGTAACGAGAACAGTGTATATCAAATGCGTATATACCGTTCCCGTTATGTAGGAAAATAACTTTTTCTTCCAGATGGAAAAAGTTACAAATTTTCCATGTTTGCCACAAAATCTTAGTTACATTGATGTAACAGGAACGGTGTATACTAAATGTGTATACACCGTTCCGTTACTGAGGAAAAACGAAATTTCTTTCCAGGTTAGAAAGGCTGCAAATTCTCTATTTTTGGCACAAAATCGACACAGGATGAGTCGCTGGAAGGCCGCGTCGATCTGGGAACTAGTCCTCATGTAATAATTTTCAGAGCGCAGTACAGTTTGAACTTTAGGCCCATTTCAAATTGTCGAGAGCAAGCCATCGGCTCCAAATCAAGAAGAAGAAGATAAAGAATGTATTGAAGACTGGAAAGGTAACGAAATACATTTATTCATTTAGGAAAATTTCGGCCAAGTATTCTGGACACGATCAACATCCAAATTGTGTCCACAGTGCCCATGGTCCAATGGTAAAGCCTGGGAACAAGTGAACTTTATCGATCCCAAAAGCCAATGCGAGCATTTTTACCTATAATGCAATGCGTGCTTCAAGACACTTCGATGCGGTGGGTGCAGTTGAAAAACATCACTGGTTGAACAAGGCAAATTTATACTTTTAGAATTATTGTATTGTTATAAAGATAGGTGTAAGTTATTTTTTATAGTTCTGAGCACCTGCTGTCGAAGTTTCGTTGTGATACAAGAAATCTCAAAGTTGGAAAGACGTGGGGCTTCAAGGCAACACATGAACACCATGTCGATGTCGATGGACACGCTTCTTCAAGGGGCCTATTCTTCTGAATCGGATGATGAATCAAGTGGTGTGAAACCACCCGGCTATTATTCGGTAATTTTCCGGCTTCATTCATTTCATTGGCACCTTTAACTTTAGGTTTTTGTGCAGCTTCAAGGGATGTTGGTATGAAAAAGATTTTGTCTGGTTGCATATGCAGTGTTTAAATTTGCCTGTTGCCTCCAAACAAAGCCACTCTAATAATAACACCAAACCCCAGAGTTGATAAGTTTGCAAAGTGTGCATGGAAGCCAGACTGATAACTTTGCAAAGTGTGCGCAGGAGATGCGCGCCGCGCCTGGCCATTGTTTTTAAACATTAAACTATCGTTCTTCCTTTGTTATACTTAATTAGCATCATATATGTGATTATATAATCATATATATATATAGAGTAGTTTCGGGTATTATGGGACATCGGGTGTTGTGGAAAATTTTTCAGAAAATGAAGCCTAGCGGCCTGGAAGTGAGATAAAAGCTCACCAATTGCACAAGCTGCAACTCTTCAATCATCCGTCGCCATATTTTCGTTGAAGTTAGGCTGCTCCACTTTCTGGTGTACTGTCTGTATCGCTGATAACGAAGGACATCCGATGAACGTGATTTCTGGTCGCCATTTTCTTGCGACGTTTGAAATAGAGGCTCGTATACAAACAAAAGAAAAACCTTGTTCCATAATACCCGACAGTGTTCCACAATGCCCGACTCGACCGGGGCTCAAGTTTTTGTCTCGCTTATCGACAACAAACGTTTGAGAAATAGAATGTATTGATGAAACGATAGAGCATGCTTGGGCCTAATTGCTAATACCAAGTGTGGCCAAATTTGCCTTGAATTGAGGTGACGATTTAAGTTTTTCCCTTAAGTGTTCCATGATACCCGAAACTACTCTACACTTACCTCACATAAGTATTGCACCACCGTATCCAAAATGGCGGCCAAAAGTGTCATGTAACTCAAGCAACAAAATTTGCATGACAAAAGCATCAGCATTTTAAAGGTTTCCCTGCCGGGTGTTTTGGTGGGAAAATAATGGTCTGTTTGTCTACTGTTTATTTAACAGTAAAATGAACTTTTGTTTTGTTGCTTTCCTTGATAAATTAACAAAAACCTGAGGACAACATTGAACAAGATTTTGGCTGGATAACTGCAGGACTAGGCCATAACAAAATGAAGAATGAATAGATTTCTTAGAGCAAAGATAACAAAACGTCATAATTTTAGAATCTGGATTCTGCAAACTTTATCGCTATGACTAAAGTTTTCCGAGAGGAATGCAACCTGGCTATAAAACGGAGGTGAAACTGAAAGAAGACATTCCAAGGTAAGAATATGCTTGACACTATTTTTATCACATATGTGTTAATTTTGTTCATGGGAAACTTTAGGTAGGTGTTTGACAATTAAATATCCTGATTTGGATATACCTCACAACATCCTCTCGCTCGAATTTAGTCTGAAGGTGATGAAAGACCTTGAAAGTGACATGAGTTTGTTTTTTTCAACATGACTTCTCCTTGGATTGATTCAAGTTCATTTACCTTGAATGACTTCCTCCTTGTTTACTTGAATTTTATTCTTTTGCCCTATTCAAAGAGGGAAACTTTTTCCATGGCAATGAAGTCTGAAGAGTCCAGATTTGAAAACAACAAGATTTCGTTACCTTTGATCTAAGAAACCTATTCATTTTTTAGTTTTGACATGGCCTACTCTTCTAGATTTTTTACTGAGATCTTGCTCGATGTTGTTCCAATGTTTTTGCTAATTTATCAAAGAAATCAACAAAATAACACTTCATTTTACCTTAATTAAAGAGAAGATGAATTAGCAATTAATTTCTGTCCAAAAACACCCTGTAGAGAAACCAATAAATGCTGGTACTTTATTATACAAATTTTGTTGATTGAGTTGCAAGAAACTTTAGGCAGCCATTTTGTTTTTGATGGTGCAATACTTATGTGAGGTAAGTGTACATATGTGATTATAGTGTCATACACATAATTATTAGCAGTGTGCACAAGAGTTTATTCGGTATCCAGGAAGGCTGGATCCCCATAAACATTATTGTAGTGAGGCAGTGGCCCCCCAATGTTTGAAAGATTCTCCATAACCTTTTTTGGGCAGAAATTCCACCAAGGTCAGGCGGAAATGTTTGCAAAAATTAATTTTTCTTGCCAGCCCCTAGATTTCATTGCTTATGTACTCCAAACTTAACAGCTTTGAGGAAGGAGAGCTCTGGAATGTTGGTGAAGTTTCAGTTATTAGCGCCTAGCATTGGGATTGCTGAAGATGATGGAGAAGACCTAATTAATAGGTTCCTTGACCCCTTGTCATGACACTCTGGGGCTTGAACCCAGTCCACCCAACTGTTTTGGCTGCAAGGTCAGAGAATTAACCACTATGCCACAGTACCTTAAAGGTGATCTGAAGCGAAAACTTTTATTGATGCATATGAAGGGCCCTGTCGATTGATAAGAAATCATGTTGAAATTTTTTTGATATCTCATTTCGTTTTTAAGTTATCCAATGATTTTAAGTGTCAGTTGATGACGTCATTTTGTTTGCAAATTATTAGGATTCTATGTATATGGAAAGAAGCTGTATCTGATCTTTGGAAGGTTACACTTTTAGGAGACATTTCAGCTGAGCAGAACAAATGCAATAAACATTGTTTCATCAACTGATGTGACCTTTAGAAAGGCATTTCATTTGAAGGAAAGGCCGTTGACTTTATTTCCCTTTAGAAACGTGGTCAACCTTGTATACTTTCTCGTACTTTTTGCAAACAAAATGACGTCATCAGCCAATCATACAAAGGTGCATAGCTCGTAAATGAAACAAGGTATCAAAAAAATTTTAATGACATTCTTCATTGTTCAACAGTGCTATTCATCTGCATCAATAAAAATTTTCGCTTCAGATCACCTTTAAACGTTATATCACTTTGTGATATTCATATTCTCTCTTGCAGGCTAAGCCATCAAAAACAAGAGGTGATGCAAAAGACAGTCCAGAAAAATCTATGAAGATGATAAGTGATGGTATGCTTCATACTTTGTTGTTACGATTGAGGTAGCATAGTTAACAGTGCACTCAGTGTAAGGTAACTGCCAGACTGCTACACCTCAAATATATATTAACAGTGGATAGCTTTTTTGTCAAAGTCTCAAAGCCTGTTGCTTGTTTTGGATGGATATTTTGGAAAATCAGTTTGATATGCACACAGCACACCAATATTTTAAAATCTGTGCATCAGGGAATTCAACTTTGCCCCAGAGTTCTTCAGGCATGTAGTACAGAGATTCAGTACAACAGATGGAGTGCAGAGTGCAGTACAACCAGGGTATAATGCATGCCAGACTGGAGAGTTCCATAGAGAGGGGGAGGGCAACTTCTGAAAGATGGATAATATATTCTGTGATGTTTTTTGTTTGTTTACTTTGAGGTAACCAGATCTTGAGCAGATAAGGCGTAACTTTTCCAGACTAGCATGCAAAGAATGGTCAATTTTTCAAATCCTTTTTACAGTTAAATCCGTATCATTTTCAAAGTATCTTTTTGATGTTGATAATAAAAATGCTAGGAGTCAGATAAATGCACATTGTCCAGATAACAGAATTTTGCGGCCAACTTGTCAATGACATTGAATGCTCCTTATTCAGTCATTGTAGGACTGTTTTGCTGTTTGAGTTCAAAGCAATTGAATGCCAAAATTCCTTTGACAATTGAAAATAGGGTGCAGCCTTATGATTGCTAGCCCAGAATCATTTGCATATATTGTGAAATTCATTGTGAGACTGCAAAGGATCTTGGGTAGCACAAGCTCTTTAATGTACACAAGGCTTGCACTCTGCGTAATGAATTTTATAGTATATACAGGTCTTGTGCACATTAGCATGGTTTGCCTAAGAATTACCTTTATGTAGTTTTTAAGGAATTTTTATTCATAGATATATATACATTGAATTTAATAGATACAGTCTTTTATGTGGCTGAAGAATTCTTTCATAATGTGAAGAATTCTTGAAAATTCTGAAGAATCCTTATCATGTTCACATGCCCAATGGAATCAGGAATTGCATACCCATGCACAAAAGTTTATGACTTTGAGCTCCTGTGGTTCCATGCAGCAGATCCTGAAATCAGGCAACACTTATTATTTTCTTCATTGGAGCTCAAATTTTTGATTTATCATCTCAAAAAGCTTACACATGTATCTAGAGACTCCCTTACATGAGATGGTTCCATGATGTCATTTTACACAGTTTCTGCTCCATTCCACAAAGTCTGTTCTCAAGATTGAAATGTGAACTTTGTATTCTATAGGTTCTCCAAATCATGGTGAAATGATTTCAAGACCAAGCAGAACCATGGTGAGTAGATTAGAATTGAAATACAATTGAGTAGAGCTTTGCAAACATGTTGCTATATTTCAGTCAGATTTAACCATTATGCACTTATTTTAGAATCCCCTTTTGTTATTTAATGCTGTAATAATGATCCAGTTTTTGCAGTGAAGTTGGTCTGGAAGGAAAATATATTCTGGATTTAGGAAGAGATAAGTAAAAATTTTCTGAAGTCTCAAAAGTTTTAAATTTCAAATTAGGGGATCTCAACTTTTTAGATATATACTTGATCTCAAATTGGCTTTTCTTGAGATCTTGAAAAAGGCTGTTTGTTTTTATGAAATAATTTGTATCCCAGGAACCTTCTTATAGATTTCCATTGAATTCTAATTTGTTTTCATTTTTAAAACATCCATCTTAGGATTTAGGGTTGACATCCTCTCAACTTTTATGAAGAATTTATAAAGAGTAGTTAGTTTTCACCAAATTTTGCTTGTTTCCCCTCCCCTCTCACTTAAAGCATTCTTGCAATTTCTCATTCTGTGTCTGGTCATACTATTTTCTTCCTTCCTTCTTTTCTTTACATTGCCTTCCCTTCATAGTTGTCTTCACTGAGTTATTTTTGCTAATCCTTCTGTTTATTTCATTGTCTTCCTCTGTGCTACATTCCTTTACCTTCTTGTGAAATTTACCAAAAAGATCTTTTTTGGAGTAAAGGTTAAATCTAGACTTTGTCCTGGATACCATTTTGAACTTGTGCAAAAAAGTATTCACCCTGTTCTTATTAAAAGTACACTGTTACAAATGTAGTTGCTAGATATCAAAATCTGAAAACATTCTTTGAAGTTTAAGGTATATAAATGTTAACTTCTTCCAGGATGCCTGTTTGAAATTGCGCAGAATATAGCCCTATGTCTTCTAAAGCTAAAATAGTAGTTCCTCGATATTAACTTTTTTTGTGGTATAATTATATCAGTCATACCAAGAACAAACCATGATGCTGACAACACATTGACGCAGCCTTAGGGTAAGTACTGTCATGCAACTGGACATGCTGAGAGGTGTGTATTTGGTGAATGAATATGAGTGGCAGAGTTTTGCTCTACTGTATGAATTCCTGGAAATGTAACAGGAAGTAGAAGGTCCTTTATAATGGTATTTAATTTTCTTGTCAATATTGATTTGGGTATAGTTGATCTTTTCAGTCAGTCAGCGGTAAAGAATTTTATCAGAACCCCTCAAACAAACCTTTTGTCCCAAATAAACAGGGTGTCTGAAAAAATTTTGCTCTATTTGTGTGGCTGCTGTGAACGAGCTGTAAATTCAATTATCTCAGCCTTCAGACAACTGCATAGGTCAGGCTTCAATTTAGAGTTTGAGACCTTGTTTGAGTCAATCTGACAATTTGTTGCTGAGTTGTGTCAGAGGAAAGGCAAAATAAGTGGTTGTTTCATAACAGCACTTCCATTTTCTCCAGCATTGTCAAATTAAAGTAAGTTTCCAAAGAAAGAGTTTTAGCATCATATCAGACTTTTTATTACAGTTTTGAAGGGTTGATGGTGCCCTCTTATGAATCGACAATACTGTTAACCGGTTCAAAATTTAGCAAAATTTTTAATACGACGCTGGAGGCCATTCTATGAAAAGTCAATTTTGGCATTGCAGGAGAACAATAGAAGTTCTGTTTTTGAAGCAATCACTGATTATGCCTTTCTTCTGCCGTAAATCAGCAGCCACATGTCAGATTGACTCAAACAAGGTCAATATTTGAACATTTCTAGATATTTATCCAAAGCAGTCAGCATTTCATATTTTTGGGTTGAAGACAGCATTCACACAATGCCGGAACATTTTGAAAACGGTGAAAATGTGCCGGATAGGCCTCCCGTTCACACAAACATGGTACATATTTTGCCGGCAGATTTTGAAAATGGTAGATTTTTTTAAAACAGCATCTTGTGAACACTCAAAAACTATGAAACCGAAACATTTTGCCTGCAGATTTCGAAAACAGTAGATTTTGAAAATGGAAGTCTAACCATCACATTTTGGAAATGGCTTCGTGTGAACATTAAAAAATGATGAAAACAGAGCATTTTTCAACGCTTTTGGGACAAGACTATGCGGTTCTTAGATTGCTTGGTCTATACTTTTAAGACTTCGGGCTTTATATTTTCTTGTACAAAACAAAACCAGATAGTTTGCACATAAGAAAGAAAATATTAAGTTTTGCCTTATATCGGGATCTGTATTGGTAAAAGTGGCTGTATGATTTGGGTCCACATCAGCTTTACAGCTGCCAGAATTCTGACCTTCTGCCCAGGGGGGGGACTCAGGTGTATATTTAGGACAGGGGTGCTCAGGCTGGGATACAGTGTATCAACCCAAAAATAGTTTCTTGCTTGAATATAGACCCAAAAATAGTATTTTTTTCTGAATCAACATTCCCAAAGTCATCAAGTCAGTTTCTTCAGTTTGTAGAAAAGTGCCCAGACTGATTAGATGTCACATACTGTACTTGGATATTGAAGTTTTTTCATCCTAAATCATCTTTTTGTCACTTTTTTAATTTTTCCGATATTTGAGACCCAAAGGGATAAGCCAGAATTTCATGAAACCAAAACGTTGCTGTGGACCCCAGAAAATAAACCTTGCCCAAATTTTTTGAGGTGTTATGGCGCATTGGTGTAATCCTCAAACTCTGAAGCTAGAACAGAAAGGAGGAGTGCGTTTGATACCCGATAGAGCCCCACAACTTGAGCGTCATGACAAGGGGCTGCGGACTCAATTAGTGCCTAGCTACTTCTGTGATCCCAGTGCTTGGCGCTAAAAGCCGCAACTTCACCTTCACCACTTCTGACCCAAAAAATCAGGCTGAGCTCCCGTATCCTGAATGATAATAGAGTACCCCCTGGGACTTGCTGTAGCAAATAAGAAGTTTATTACAGCATTGTGTAATGTGTAAGAAAATTAATTAATCCAAGGGGCTGAATAAACTCAATAACTGTGGCAGCAGGGCAACTGCCCTAAAAACTAAAGGCTGTTTGTTCAACTATTATTTTACATTCCTTTTGTTGCAGTTGCAATCTCTGTTATTATTAATCAAGAATGGTTTTTTATTCAGTTTCAGTTTTTAACACAAGCTTTTCTTGCAGGTATCAGATGATCTTCAGTTGCCAAATGCTGGTAGGTAATTCCTTTATTCCAAAGACATACAAAATCTCAACAAATTATACCGGGTGACCCAAAAAAAGGTGACCCAACGCAATCTGTTATAGAAAAATAAGTAAGAGGCCAATGGAATGGCTTCAAACGTTGTTCTGTCGCTAAAAGACTAGCCTACATTATGAGTATTTTGTGCAATTATCTTCAGCTCGGTGAATTTTGCAAATTAAGGATTTTGAGGAAAAGGGCATGCCAGAAATCCTCAAAAAGTCGTCAAAAACAGGGGATCAATTTACAGCCATTTCAGATCTTCAAAACAACATGGAGCGTGTTTTATTTCAGGCTGGGGATAGGCAACTCAGTCAAAAGTTTCCAGAGAAAGTTTATAGTCCCCAGGTACCTAAGAATTGGGAATAAACGTTCCCTGTAAACTCATTGAATTTCAAAGGAATTCAACTTTCCATGCAATTCTAGAATTCTTTAAAGAACAGTAGAAGTATCCTTGTCCCTTGAGACAATATTATTTTAGGTATCTAGGGACTATAAACTAGCTCTGAAAACTTTCATCTGAGTTGCCTATTCCAAGTCTGAAGTAAAACACGCTCCTCATTGTTTTGAAGATCTGAAATAGCTGTACATTGATCCCCTGTTTTTGTCGACTTTTTGAGTATTCCAGGCATGCCAGTTTCCTCAAAATCCTTAATTTGGAAAATTTACCGTGCCGAAAAAAATTGCAAAAAATAATCCTGATGCAGAGGAGTCTTTTAGCGACAGAACAACGTTTGAAGCATTTCAATCGGCCTCTTATTCATTTTTCTGTAACAGATTCCGCCGGGTCACTTTTTTTTGGGTCACCCGGTATCCCAAAAGCCTTTAGGGGTAGGTTCCCCAAGCATTCTGAAACTAAAACCTGAAGTTATGAGAGAACCTTTCAATACTCAGCTGTGAAAGATTGGGATTATATCTCTCTTGATATCAGAGATCATCTAGCAGTTTACCTTCCTATCTTCTAGACAGTTCCACATCAAACCATCCAAATGCTCCCATAATGCCGAATTTCCATTGTCATTGTGCCGTCCATTTTTTTGATGTGATGGTACAAAACTGGTGGAAGCCAACGATACAAAAGGGTTAGACGCAAAGTATGGTTTGGGTTTGGTGTGGAACTGCCAGTCCCTTTCTTTTCTTTAACTATTTGTGTGATGCTTCTCTTTTTGTTTTGCTTCACATTGTTCCCTGTGTTGCTGTTTTTTGTCTAGTTTTTAAGTTGTATTTGGAAAATTGTAGGTGCCGTTCTTAGTGTGGGCCAGATGACCTTGTGTCTTCTTACATCAAGGGCAGTACAGTATTAATATATTTAGGTGATAGATTTGAATTAAGGAAAGATAGAGAGAGACCCCTAATCTCACTCACTTAAACAATTAATACTATGATATTTGAGGAGCTATCAGATGACAGAAATTCTGGTATTTGACTTTGTGCTTGGCAATATTATTACCTCAACATTTTTGACTTGACAGCAATGACTTCTCAGACATGGATTGCCTTTTTCGCTTACCCGTAAGGACATGACTAACTATGATGATCAAGCTGGTAGCTGGTAAAAATACAAGTGCCCATGATTTTCATCTCTTCCAGATGGTACCAAGAATCCTGGAAGAGACCCAGAAAGACACATTTTCATGGACAATGACCATGCAGAGAGGAAATTTCGTCGCAGATCGAACTCCAGAAGTAACAGTCCAGATGAACGGGACAACGACAGAACGAAGTCTAGTGACAGAGTTAGTCCACGCAAAGGAGGAAGCCCAGATGGAAGGCATAGCCCTTCGGAGAGGAGGAGAAGCAGTCCAGGTAGAAGACGGAGCCCTGATCATAGACGAAGCACAGATGTGAGAGATGATGACAGACGGAAGAGCCCAGACCGAAGAAGGAACCCTGATAGGAGAAGAAGCCCCGATAGGAAAAGAAGCCCAGACAGGAGAAGAAGCCCTGATAGGCGGAGGAGCCCTGACAGGAATAGGAGGCGAAGTCCAGACAGAAGGAGGTCACCTGACAGGAGAAGGTCCCCTGACAGACGAAGAAGCAGCCCTGGCCGAAGAAGATCTCCAGCTAGGCGAAAGAGATCCGTTGATAGGCACAGAAGTCCAGAAAGAAGGCGAAGCCCACATAGAAGACACAGCCCTGATAGACGGAGATCACCTGAAAGGCATAGGCGAAGGAGTAGAAGTGATAGTAGAGGAAGGGACAGATCTGGAAGATCACATTATAGCCCTAAAAGACGCAGATCAGAGAGAAGCTACAGTAGGAGTCCACCAACAAGGGGAAGATATGAAAGTGGTACAGGAATTTGCAGGGCTGTGTTGCCGCCGCCGGGTAAAGGTAAGGATATGTTTTGAGTTATATATATATCAATTTTGAGTTATTTATGCTTTCAGTGCTGGTACCGGTTGACCCAAAAAGGAGGTTTCCTGACTTGAGCTGTTAATTTAGTAAAAGTGTGTGTTATTTGATAAATATTATGAAAGAAATCTATGATACAGTGCCCTACTTAGATCTGAGTATTTGTTTCATTTCTGTATCTGCGAGCATTAATTTTCTATGATTATTTTCCCGAAAAACAGAATACCTGAACTGTTCAAGAACGTTAGACATTTAGGTCAAAGATCTACAGAAATTCTGTTTTTTAATGAATTCTTACAGTGCTGAGCTTGAGCTAATTTGCTCAAGTCAACTGCATCGTTGACCGAAGCGCCATCATAAAGTCAAAGAGGACAGAGAAATCAGAAATCATTGTCATAAGTCTAGTTTTACTGTACCCGTGATTGATAATGAAATAATCGAACAATTTATAAGAATCATTAAAAAAGTTGCATTCTGTACAAAAATGTTACAAATTATCAATTTTTCTTTTCAGGCAAAGACGCAAAAGGACCATTATCATCGTCAGAAGTTGAAGCAAAATTATCAGCACATATGGAAAAAGTGAAAACAAAAGCAGCTGAAGTTGCCAAAGATATTAATCTGCCAAGTTATTTGAATCCCGCTATGATTAATGTGAATCAATTCAAAGTGCAGCAAGAGAAAAGGAAACTTCTTTGGAGTAAGAAAAAAGAGGTCAGTTGCATTTCACTCTTCTTCAACAGAGTAGAAACTGCCCACGCATGCGCGAAAACTCGTAACTTAGAGGCCCCTTAGCTCCCTGCAGCAGATCCCAAAATTATACAACACTTGATATTTTCCTCCTAGGGCCTTGAACTGTTGATTCATCATTTCAAAAAGATTATCTGTCCAATCCTTATTTCAGATTTGTTGATGACGTCATTTTACTCAGTTTCTGCTCTGTCCTCTTCTTATTATCCCCAGGGCCAATGCAGTGTCTGTGTAAATAGTATTGTAAGTGTCCTCGCCCTACTATATTTCAAACGAATTACTTGACGGGAGGTGGCTTGACCTGAATGAACCAAACTGCTGAACGAGAGCAATTTTTATGTCATTATTTTCAGTATTATAAGCATTTTATTTTGTTTATGAAAGAAATCATATGAGGAGGCATCTGAAGCTTTGGCAAGCATTAAGTGCACCTTAAATTGGTTACCTTTTACTTTTTGCGATGTGATAAATATTATTATATTGCGCTTGAAAGCTAATTTGCGGCTGCTCGGCCGTCAACGGTGCAGTTTAATTGGTTCTTGATCTGTCCGCAAAAGCCGTATTGTCGAGGACGTATTGACCGGCATTGCCTTAAAAGTAAGCAACAGAGGAGGGGCTTCTTTGCCTATGGCTTAGCCAAGGTTTAGGGTATTGCTCGAGGACTTCTTTGCTTAAATTTTTAAGGAGAAATTTCGATCATGCACGAAGAAAATGCAGATGTAGCAAGCGTGGTATATGACGGGGGGGGGGGGAGTCAGACACAGTATATTTTTGAAAAACCCACCAACTACAATGAGGAACAGGATCAAACATGGTAAAAAAGTTTACAGTAATGTAAACAATGAATTGCATCGAGAAGAAGCCACGATGGCAGGCAGTACATCGGATCTTCCTTGAACGAAAGATGCTTGCAGCGAAGAGCAAGTGTAAAGTATTCGAAGGCAGAAACGCCACAATACAACGCAAAAGAAATGACGACTATTATTTGGATTAAATATTGATTATATATGGTATGTAAGAGCTGATATTTCGCCTCGGCATACGAGGCTTCCTAAAAGCTAAACTAATGGAATCACAAAAATGATTTTTGTGACGTTAGTGTAGCTTTTAGGAAGCCTCGTATGCTGAGGTGAAATATCAGCTCTTATATACCTTATATCCAAATGATACTCGTCATTTCTTTTGCGTTGTATTATGGTATTCCTGCCTTCGAATGTAAAGAATGTTTCTGAAAGTCTTCTATTGATCAATCCATGCTAGAAAAAATATTTGGACCTTAGTCGTTCGGTCGTTCGTCAAGTGAAACTTCAGTCCAAATTTCTCCTGCTTTAACCTTGTAATCATTTGATAAACGCATATTAGTGCTTCTTTTTACTCATAAAATTTTTCTTCATTGCAGGACGCAACTGAGGGTAAAGCACCAGGGCTGTGGGGACAGCAGACATTTTCAGACGAAGCTACAGATGCGAAATTCAGGCAATTGATGGGGATACATGGAGAAGGTGGGGGCGAATCAAGTGCAAAAGTCGAGAAAAGTAGAAAAGCGATGGAAGAACTTGAAAGAGAATATGAAAAGTCACGTGTCTTTCAATTGTCACGTGGGGCAGGTGGTGTGACAGGAATCGGACTTGGTTTTGGACAGTCTGATCGTACGTAGCTGAGTTTAAAAACCTCGGAGTGATTATCAGGATTACCGTCGCTGCTTTTCAGGATTTAGAAGGTACAGTAAAACCCCAGGGGGGACTTCTATTGGTATATGACGGGGGGGGGGTCAGACACAGTATATTTTTGAAAAACCCAAAAATATACTAAATTTAGGAAATTTTAGGTTCCAATAATATACTCAGCCCAAAAATATACTGAAATTAGGACATTTGTAGACCCCAAAAAATATACTCACAGCTTCATGGTACATAAAAATTAAAGGTTTTATAGCATTTTCGGCAACTGCTCTGCGATATTCTGGTGAAAAACTCAGCCTAGCACTCACCTTCTCCAATTATCTCATCAGCAACCCCAAAAATATACCGGCTATGCTCCAAATCGCGTACCCAAAGGTATACTAGACAACGTTTTGCAAACCCAAAAAATGTCTGACCCCCCGTCACTTACTAATAGGGAGTCCCCCCCTGGGAGTAAAACCCCGTAAACAAGAACATAGAGAAATAAGAACCAAGAACGGACTGATTTCTATCTCTGTTCATATCAAATGATACATATGAGTCTTTTTAAACATCCAATCACATTACCGGGTGAGCCAGAACAAAGTTCCCACTTTGAAGAATTCATAGCACCAAGAGTACTCCTTGTATTTGAATGATTCAAATTCCAGTTAAGAATCGAAAGACTGAAGTATTTTTGTGATTTTTCTCGTTGTCTTACCAGCACTAGAAGTATCGGTCAAGTTAACTTCATGAAGATTTCATGGTTGCAAAATGACTGAAAAAGGACTGAAACATTGATTAAATTGTAAGGACTCTCCTTGCACAGAACAATACGCAAATGGGCGTTCCACCTCTCTCCAGAGTTATATGACATCGATTTTCAGTCCCAGAGCAATACACCACCAGTGGATACCCCTCACTCGTGAAGAATTGCATTTTCTTTACTGATCTGTACGAGAAGTCCTTTGTGATTTGATCAATGTTTCAGGCCATTTTTCAGTCATTTTGCAACCATGAAATTTTTATAAAGTTCAATTTGCCTATATTTCTAGTGCTCATTAGACAACGAGAAAAATCACGAGATTCTTCGAATTTTCGGCTTTCAACCAAAATTTGAATCATTCAATTCTGTGAAGTACTGTTGGTGCTATGAATTTGCAAAGGTGGGAACTTTTTCTGTCTCACCCGGTAGTTCACCAAAAAACGACTTTTTTCAAGTTCAAGCAGTGCAAAGACGTCAAAATAGTTTTGTAAAGGTAAGCAAATTATTAATTTGTATATTGTAACTCTTTTGTCCACAACAGGTTACTATTTCCTCCAACATCTTTAATGCAGTCACCCCTCCGCGAGGTTTTTCAGATGCATGTTGTATTTGTTGGGGATATAAACAGGCTGAGTTGTGAGCCTCAAGGAACCGCCAAAAGGTCTCTAGATCGCATGCGCACTAACGATTTACTTCAATGATGTAATATGCAAATTAGCTTAACCGTTGAGAATAAGAGCACGAAACAATTGCACCGATAAGCATGACAATGTGTACCCCAGCGTTGATTCGCTATCAACTACCTCGTCCCCCAAACAAGTATAACTTTCTGGTCTTCATTATCACAACAGACCTTTTAGCTATTCTGAAAAAGAATGTGGATCGAACGATATTTCATCACATTTTGTAGAATTTTCGAGTGTGTACAATACTGATAGAAGGTCTAATGGCACTAAATCGAACTTCGTGTATCAAAATGTATAAAAATAACGCTCGATCCAGGCTCTTTTGTAGAATAGCTAAAAGGTCTATTGAATCTGAGATAAGAACCTAACAACGTCTTAATAAGAACATAATTGATCTGTTTTTTGGAGCAGTATGTTCTTGTTTACGGGGTTTATTTGTACCTGTGATGCTGAAATTTATTGCAAAGAATAGAACTTCACTAATCCACTGAGGAACGATAGATCTGAGAATTTTGAAGTTGCCTATTCAATACTATGCATAGTTTGTTGTTCTTAGAAGGCAGTTGAAGGTTGAGCTTGTTTGAATCAAGGGTACATTGAGGTTATCTTGAATCTTTCAGAAAGAAAGCATTTCTTTTGCAGATTTCGTTTGCAAAATGTCATTTGATCATTCGCATTATCGTGTGTTATTAAATGTATAAATTCAGGCTGATTCTTGAGATATGGAGCTAGTAGCAGATGCATTCTTTATACCGGGTGAGTCAGAAAAAACGCCCGGCATTTGAAAGGCTACTGCGCTCTAAGTATATAAGCAATGATATTTTGCAATAATTGAATTGCTAACCTGTTCAATTATTTTTAGAAATTTTCCTGGCTAAAATTAGTCTCTCCGTTCAAATTCTGTAAGCGAATTTCTAAAATGAAAACCTTAGGGAAACCTTAAAGAACGTGCTAAAATTACAAGCAAAAGTCCCTCATGTGTTTACCTCACAGCAATGACTTTCAGCATCCTTTAGCACGTGCTTTCCTCTTGGCGGGTTGAAAAGTCTTCCCCCCTAGTGTGAATGACTTATTCAGGGGGATTCCACTCTCCCATGAGGACAAAATACATCAACACACCCAGAAGTCATTATTGATAGGAAGGAGAACAAAGGGAAATTTTGCTTGCTTTTTTCACTCGTTTTTGCTGGTTTCCGAAAGGTGCTTTCTGCAGAAAATTTCCACTTTCGACGGGAAGGAATGATCGATTAAAGCCGGGTAAGTTACTTAACCGCATTTGACATATCGGGGATAAAACAAGACAGTTGTCAATATCATTGCTTTGATATTTAGGGAGCAGGATTTTTTCAAGCGCCGGGCGTTTTTATTGACTCACCCAGCAGGGTCGCTGAATATTAATTTGTGTTAGAAGTAGATAGGATTCCATGATGAGAAATGTTGAATTGTTTGAAGAAGCCCTCACAGAAAAGTCGGTTTTGTTTAATCTGCCTTTACGCTTTGTATATAAGATAAATGTTATAAAACCATCCAGCAAGTCTATTTTATTTGCCTTTTCTCATGTTCGCTGCATCCTGACAACAGGTCAATGTTTTCGAGGGAAAATCATCATCCGTAAAGTTGACAGATTTACTTTTTCGCCGAAATCAGCAATTGTTTAAATTTCCTATTTTCCAACAGAAGCAAGGCTATAGGGTTAACTCTTTCGCTAATAGCGATTTTAAAAACATTTATTTTTGGCCAAAACATTTTCCTCTTTTGGTTAAATACGACTATTTGGAAGATCTCTATTTTTCACCAAACAGTAGGCACTAGCCTTTGATTTTTCGGTAAAATAGGCCGATTTTGAGAATCCCTGTTTTGCGCCAAAAAGTAAGGCTATAGCCTTTGATATTTCGGCAAAGTAGGTCGATTTTCAAGATCACTGATTTTTCGCCAAAAAGTAAGGCTGTAGCCTTTCATATTTCGGCAAAAGAGGCCGATTTTCAAGATCACTGATTTTTCGCCAAAAAGTAAGGCTATAGCCTTGGATATTTCGGCAAAATAAGCCGATTTTCAAGATCACTGATTTTTCACAAAAAAGTAAGGCTAAAGCCTTTGATTTTTCGGTAAAATAGGCCGATTTTGGGAATCCCTATTTTGCGCCAAAAAGTAAGGTTATAGCCTTTGATATTTCGGCAAAATAGGCCAATTTTCAAGATAACTGATTTTTCAAAAAAAAGTAAGGCTATAGCCTTTGATGTTTCGGTAAAATATGCCGATTTCAAGACCACTGATTTTTCACCAAAAAGTAAGGCTATAGCCTTTGATATTTCGGCAAAATAGGCCGATTTTCAAGATCACAGATTTTTCACAAAAAAGTAAGGCTATAGCCTTTGACTTTTCGGCAAAATAAGCCGATTTTCAAGATCACTGATTTTTCACAAAAAAGTAAGGCTATAGCCTTTGATTTTTCGGTAAAATAGGCCGATTTTGGGAATCCCTATTTTGCCCCAAAAAGTAAGGCTATAGCCTTGGATATTTCGGCAAAATAAGCCGATTTTCAAGATCACTGATTTTTCACAAAAAAGTAAGGCTATAGCCTTTGATTTTTCGGTAAAATAGGCCGATTTTGGGAATCCCTATTTTGCCCCAAAAAGTAAGGCTATAGCCTTGGATATTTCGGCAAAATAAGCCGATTTTCAAGATCACTGATTTTTCACAAAAAAAGTAAGGCTATAGCCTTTGATTTTTCGGTAAAATAGGCCGATTTTGGGAATCCCTATTTTGCCCCAAAAAGTAAGGCTATAGCCTTGGATATTTCGGCAAAATAAGCCGATTTTCAAGATCACTGATTTTTCACAAAAAAGTAAGGCTATAGCCTTTGATTTTTCGGTAAAATAGGCCGATTTTGGGAATCCCTATTTTGCGCCAAAAAGTAAGGTTATAGCCTTTGATATTTCGGCAAAATAGGCCAATTTTCAAGATCACTGATTTTTCAAAAAAAAGTAAGGCTATAGCCTTTGATATTTCGGCAAAATAGGCCGATTTTCAAGATCACAGATTTTTCACAAAAAAGTAAGGCTATAGCCTTTGATATTTCGGCAAAATAGGCCGATTTTCAAGATCACAGATTTTTCACAAAAAAGTAAGGCTATAGCCTTTGATTTTTCGGCAAAATAGACCGAGTTTCAAGATCACTGATTTTTCGCCAAAAAGTAAGGCTATAGCCTTTGATATTTCGGCAAAATAGGCCGATTTTCAAGATCACTGATTTTTTGCCAAAAAGTAAGGCTATAGCCTTTGATATTTCGGCAAAATAGGCCGATTCTCAAGATCACAGATTTTTCACAAAAAAGTAAGGCTATAGCCTTTGATTTTTCGGCAAAATAAGCCGATTTTCAAGATCACTGATTTTTCACAAAAAAGTAAGGCTATAGCCTTTGATTTTTCGGTAAAATAGGCCGATTTTGGGAATCCCTATTTTGCCCCAAAAAGTAAGGCTATAGCCTTGGATATTTCGGCAAAATAAGCCGATTTTCAAGATCACTGATTTTTCACAAAAAAGTAAGGCTATAGCCTTTGATTTTTCGGTAAAATAGGCCGATTTTGGGAATCCCTATTTTGCCCCAAAAAGTAAGGCTATAGCCTTGGATATTTCGGCAAAATAAGCCGATTTTCAAGATCACTGATTTTTCACAAAAAAGTAAGGCTATAGCCTTTGATTTTTCGGTAAAATAGGCCGATTTTGGGAATCCCTATTTTGCGCCAAAAAGTAAGGTTATAGCCTTTGATATTTCGGCAAAATAGGCCAATTTTCAAGATCACTGATTTTTCAAAAAAAAGTAAGGCTATAGCCTTTGATATTTCGGCAAAATAGGCCGATTTTCAAGATCACAGATTTTTCACAAAAAAGTAAGGCTATAGCCTTTGATATTTCGGCAAAATAGGCCGATTTTCAAGATCACAGATTTTTCACAAAAAAGTAAGGCTATAGCCTTTGATTTTTCGGCAAAATAGACCGAGTTTCAAGATCACTGATTTTTCGCCAAAAAGTAAGGCTATAGCCTTTGATATTTCGGCAAAATAGGCCGATTTTCAAGATCACTGATTTTTTGCCAAAAAGTAAGGCTATAGCCTTTGATATTTCGGCAAAATAGGCCGATTCTCAAGATCACTGATTTTTCACCAAAAAGTAAGGCTATAGCCTTTGATATTTCGGCAAAATAGGCCGATTTTCAAGATCACTGATTTTTTTCACCAAAAAGTAAGGCTATGGCCTTTGATTTTTCAGTAAAATAGGCCGATTTCAAGACCACTGATTTTTCACCAAAAAGTAAGGCTATAGCCTTTGATATTTCGGCAAAATAGGCCGATTTTCAAGATCACTGATTTTTTTCACCAAAAAGTAAGGCTATGGCCTTTGATTTTTCAGTAAAATAGGCCGATTTCAAGACCACTGATTTTTCACCAAAAAGTAAGGCTATAGCCTTTGATATTTCGGCAAAATAGGCCGATTTTCAAGATCACTGATTTTTTTCACCAAAAAGTAAGGCTATAGCCTTTGATTTTTCGGCAAAATAGGCCGATTTGGAAGATCCCTGATTTCTCACCAAAGGTAAGGCTATAGCCTTCGCTTTTCGTGTTAAATAGGGAGATCTTGAAAACACCTATTTTTCGCCAAAGTGGGTTAAAAAGTAAGACTATAGGCTTACGTTAGTCCGGAAATCGAATGTTTTTGGAAATGCTTATTGATCATGAGAACGCAATACTTGCCCTTAGCTTACCATGTCCCAGCATGACTTGATATTCTAAAATGCCAATTCTTCAGAAGGACCACAAGAAATGTGAAGACATTATAAACAACATTAAAAACTGCAAGCGCTTCATTTGCTTAAAAACATAATTGAATCCTAATGGAAATTCTATTCACAGTGTATTTAAATTGGAAAACGTGAAATTTACAGTGAAAAATGTTAATCGTGTTCTAAAATTTGTCTTAAAATGTTACTCATATGTACAGCCAACTATTAATGCAAACATCTGCAATTAAAAATTCTCTACTACCGGGGGGGGGGGGTAACTCAACTTTTCCATGGTACGGGGTGCCATTTTTTAGGGTACCTTTTTCATGATAGATTTCGGATTTATGGGTATGGTTTTCAACAATTTTTGCATGTTCTGGATTTATGGGTGTAGTTTTCTGTAAGAATTCATTTATTGGTGAGCTGTTTTGGCATTTCCGGATTGATGGGTTTGATTTTCAGAAAATTCTCCAGATTTATGGGTATACTTTTGAGAAATTTCTCCAGATTTATGGGTGGTACTTTGCGATTTGAATCGCAGAACCCCGTATCTTGGAAACTCACGTTACCCCCTCCCCGGGATAAACTACAAATGAATCAACCCTTGATCTTGTCGAATAATTACCTCTTGGATTTGAGGAACGAACCCTTGCTCAAGCTCATGATCGAGGAGTGCGAGGGACGGATCATGCTTCGATTTCTCGTCATTTTGTTCATTTTTTGCCCTCCCATCCAGGTGTCACTCTTAGGAATCCAGTCTGCCTCTAATCAATCCAATCTCTATCCAGTCTGCCTTTAATATCTTTGTACAAAGTCGAATATTTTGACAAACTTATACTTTTATTGCCTCTAATCAACTCAGACACAAAACCTGGGAAGAGAGCTTAAAGACCCATTGCTAACCATGATCCTTTGTGACGCCAAAGGCGACTTTCGTGTTATCTGAAAGTCCTTTTTGGCCTAAATCCCCTTTGTCTTGCTTTTCAATCGCCGCACGAAGGATCATGGTTAGCAATGGGTCTTTAAGAAGCTATTGTCATCGAGGGACCTCAGAGAATACACTTTCTTTTATTCATTTTGTAACGCAGGTTGGCAAAGAATTGCAGCCTCACGATGGCCGATTTGGACCTGCAACTTAAATTGAAAAACCGAAGGAAATCTCAAAAACTTTACGCTGTCTCGAAATAAATTTGGCCTGAGCAGAAATCATGGATTGATACCGCACTCGCTAAACATATGGAAAATTTTACTTTATTCGAACCGTTCAATCAGTGGAATTACTTCAGTGCATTTCAAAATTTTCTGATAGGCCATTAATGATTTTCAGAAAGTCTGAAATTGCAGCGAGCCCGCAAAGGGCCCTGGGTGATAATGGGTCGTAAGGCAGATGCCCTCTTCGACTCATGGCCATTTACAGGAGCATGTTCATGGACGATCTGGAATGGGGCTGAGTGAGAAACGAATCACAAATCTTGACATTTCTCTTGATCGATAGTATAAAAGCCGCTAGGAAGAATGAGGGCGTGGAAACAAATCTTTTATCCCGCAATACCTACAAAAGTCTTTTTTAGCATCTACGAAGGCTGCGACAAATATATCTTCTAAAATTGCATTGCTGTATCAAAGCTGTTGATAACCATAATCCTTCTAACATTTATCATTTGAAAGTTTACCTCAAAAATTTTACATCCAAAATTCAATAAATATACAAAATGCGATGTAAAACTGTTGTAAAATTTGCAAGACTGTGAAAAATTCATACGGAATAAGTGTAATACATTATTTTATAATAAGCACAAAGCCACTTGTCACAATGTTAAAGAATCTACGGTAAACAAATCCGGGGTTGATATACCGTGAAAGCTCCATGAAGCCCCCGGAGGGCTTATTTAATTTCGGAACTTCCAGAGGGGGGCTTAATAAGGACGGGAGCTTATTTCAAATTTTAAATCTGAGGGGAGAGACTTATTAGAGAGGGGGACTTATAAGAGAGGGGGCTTAATAGAGAGAGGGACTTAATAGAGCTTTTACGTTAACTGTTGATAAAATAAATGATTACACAGTTGTGAATCGAGTATAGTACTATTTTCCAACTTTCTGTCTCGTCTCTGTGAAATTGCGTATTTAAAAGATGAGCGAAATGACTTTATTTTCTATGGCAAAACTTCGCTTCTACCTGAACGAGGCAGCCAAATGTGTTGGTGCTCATAAAACTGCTAGCTTCCTTATTGCGCAGTCTTTAAAAAATACCAAATAGCGACGGCATTATCTTTTCCATGCATTTATAGCAGTTAGAGATCTCACGACTTGGAAAGAATCCACAATAGATCTATTAGCTATTATGAAAAAGAATGCGGATCGAACAATAGAATTGTACTTTACTGCATTTTATAGAATTTTCGAATGTACACAATTGCAATCGAAGCTCAACCGCCGTTCAATCGAATCTAAGCCAAAAAGTATTTTTGTGCTTTTTTGTTGCGTTTTTATGATCACTGACAACATTGGTAAATTCAACAGCACCAAAATTTCTTGCTTCAAAATTCCTGAAAATGGGCCTAACACATTTCACATCGTAATAGATTTCTTCACAGAGAAAATATGCAAGGGCAGCTCACGTCCTCCAGGAGTTGTAAGAAATCGATTTTCTAACAAACACTGAAGATTTTCCATCCCATGATATCTCTAAACCGTGAAAAATTGCACTTTCTTTAATGCTCTTTTCGAGGAATTCCTTTAAAATTTTATCTAGTGTGTCGAGCTTTTTCAAGAATTTCACAAACATGAAATATCCAAAGCAAGAGGAAGAAATCATATCATAATTTGGACTCATCATCAAATTTTTGCCAATATTTCAAATGATTTTATGTGTTTAGGTTCATGATGTGAAACATACACTACACTGAAACTCTACTGAATCGAGAAAAGATTAAACTTTAAATCAGGGCACCTGACCCGCATGACTTACAAGTTCAAACTTGACTAACTTCCCTTGAATCTCCAGAATAGTGAATTTCCCATCATTTGTCATGGTCATCGAGCTTATTTTCACATCAGGAGTGAACTCGGTAACTAAAGCTCCATTCTTTGTCTTCCACAATCGAATAGATCGGTCACGTGAGTTAAAAGCACCGGCGATTGTCAGTGCTAATTTACCAGATCCGGACAGCAATACTTGATGAACTGGCCCATTATGTGCCTTCGATAAGTGTTTCTGTGTTGATTTTTCGATGTCATACAGGAGGATGTCCCCACTCCAAGTGCCAAGGATCATTTTTTTGCCGTCAGTTTGCATCGTAAATAGATTCACAGGGATGGTACACGGTAGGGCTTCGGGAAGTTGTGACGTGTCACTCTTCCAAATAACCAAACGATATTTATTCTCAACTGGATCAAATGCGATGTCAGCGACGATGGAGCCATCGTTGGAGATTTTCGTATCTGCAAAACAAATAAATTCCAGGTGAGTCAATAAAAATAGGTAAACCTATCAATGATTCACGAAAAGATGCAGGGCCATCAAGAGGGGGAGGGCGGGAGGAACAACCTCACTTGCCAGGCCCGGGGCTGAGAGGTGAGATTCCACCTTCCAATAAAATCCTTTGTTCTTTCATTTTGCGTTTACACGATGAACGCAACACCATCGGTATAATGAAGTCCCACCTCACTAGAGGTGGAATCTCACCTGGGTGCGGAGAAATTTTTCCATATAAACGAAACGCCACCGGTATGGTGAGGTGAATTGAATTTATTCGTTGATTCTCATTGGTCAGTTCATCCTGATTTCACGGAAAAGAGACTTTACTCCACCTCGCGTCTCAGTCCCGGGGCTGACAGGTGAGGTGACAAATCTCATATAAACCGTGACTGAAATTTACCTCGCCTCTCAGCCCCGGGTCTGGCAGGTGAGGTGCTTTTCCTCACATAAAGAGGGCCTTAGATGTGAAAATTTTGTTTGGTAAAATCACTCATCTTATAGATCCAAAATTAGATTTTTGTATCTAGGTTAGCCTTTAACTGATAAAAATACATTTCAGCATTGTATTTTAGGCCTTATACTTTTTATTCCACAGACCACAAAATGTGTAAACTTGTTTTGAGTCATCCAGCACTTTGCAAAACTAAAGATTCTCATACCATTAAATTCACTTGAAAATGTTCCATACTCGATAACGCGGCTTTTCTCCAACTTCTCTGCACTCCAAACTTCAGCAGTATATTCATAATCAGCAGTTTTTGCAGATTTTGATCTTCGTAGGCATATGACAAAGTATTTTCTGTTTTGACTTGTAGTTATTCTGAAAGGGAAAGAAATGTTTTATCAACATCAAGTCTGAACTTGCTAATCTTTTTCCTGTTCTATCAAAAATTCTACTTTGAGCCCTTTTCAATTTCAGATAGAGAAGATCTCCAGATTTCCTTGAGATACACATTTTTCAAATTATATTTAACTTTGTAGCGCATCTTTCTGGGAAAGAACTCATCAGAAAGTCTTTTTTGGTTGACAATTTTTTGGCTAAAACAGACAGAGGCAGTATATTTACCTGACAATCATTTCATTCCCACCAACACTGATGCATTTAAATTGATCTAAACCAGGAGCTGAATAAACATTCACATCTTTTCGTACGATCCCAATTACAAGAACATTGCCATTAACAACAGACACAAGTCTTTCTGAGCTTGCAGCTTCCATATCGGCCGGCTTACATCGCACAAACTCTCCTGTACTGCTTTTGTAAACAGACAGCACCCCAGAAGACAGTATGACCAAATGTTCATTCTCCTTTCCAGTGATACACGCTTCAGGGTTCTGCAACTCAGAAACACGTATCCTCACATCTGTACATAAGTTCCAGACTATTGCTGAAAAAACTGAATCCGAGACTCGCCTCGCAAAGTAAACCATAAGCTTGCCATAACAACAGCAAACAATCAAATCCTCCAAACTTGAGCCACTCTCTTCGGCCAATGTTTGCACAGCAGAACTCAAATTGCTGTAACGTAGCTTCAAGAATTTTCTTCCAACAGGAAAACTCGTTAAAGGCTTCTTTCCACCTTCAGAATAAAATGATATTTTTCGCTCGGAAACCATGTCGTTATTTTGTCCGTTAGTTTGGATCACGTGTGCATGATGTTCCGAAAGAGAAGTTGATGATTTCTTGGAAATTGCAGCAACTTCAAGCTTTTGTTCTCGGTCAGGTGGCTGGGCGTTATCTGTTAAGGTACTTGCTTCTGATTGGTGAGACGAGTTTCTTTGAGTGAGATGGGCCTCGCTTTTGTCACTCTCGTTATCAGCACTCGATCTAATGTCTAACGACTTGCTTTCAATGAAGTTCTCAAATTTCTGAATAACATTATCCGCTTTGACGCTTTCCTCGATGGTACCATCTCCTATTGAACTCGCTTCCTTGACGAGGCTCCTCTCTAGGTCCCAGACCCTTATAATTTTATCTAAAGATGAAGTAACGATACATTTGAAACTGTTTGCACAAATAGCTGTTACAGTGCTTGGATAACTCAGGGGCATTTTCAATGATTGCTTTTCTGTGATTGAATGGATCTTTATGTAGGCCATAAATTCACAAGCAGTTTCAATAAATGTCGAATTACATAACATCACAACTTCGTTTCGATTAGGCGTGACAAAGGCACATCTCACCAACTCTTTTTCTGTCGTTAGCGGGCTCTTTTGTTTCATTACTTCCATATCCCATAATTCCAGTGTCATTTTTTGCCAGTTCGAGGCTAATGATGGCCTCGCTGATGGTCTTCTGCTCTTATTTAAATCCTCTTCCATACCAGCGTAAGTAACGAGGAGGAGGCTCCCAGTGACAATTTCGAGAGACATGATATCTATTTCTGATACGATTTTGAAAAGTCGGTTTTTGTGTTCTGAGTTCAAACAAAAAACTTCGAGCACTAACGAGGTTGATTCCTTTGTTAAATCTTTATGACCCACAATGCAGTTCTCTTTCCATGACGTAAGAATGACTTTCATTGGTCGCTCAGAGTACTTGCCTTTGAGTCTTGTCGTATATTGCTTTAAAATCACTCCACTGTCAAGTGCTACGATACTCAGAGTCTCCGAAAAGTATGCAGCAAATGCCTCCTTTCCGTTCAGCTCACATATTGAAATGGGGGCTGTTTCATTATGGCCTTCGAGTGTAAGAACAGGGTGTCCGGTTGAAAGATACCAGGCTTTGATGATTCCAGCTCGCGAAATGATGATGATGTCGCCTTTCGTTGTTAAACATGAATAAGTCGAGCCACCAGCTGTAAGTTTGAACAGATTGAAATAAAAATAATGAAATTTTCTGGGTATTTGATACAAAAGCTTCACAGCAAAATAACCCGATGAATGAATCTTCTCAGGCAGCTTAGATATCACCCGAATGGATCAGCAATTTTTCAGTTAAATTCTGCCGAAAGCAAATATACAAGTCCGGAGTTCGTACGATTCATGAAATGAGGGAAACTTGTCACCTATTGCCGCGAATTCTTGATTCAAATTTTGAGCATTGCAACAGCCTCTCAGCTCCAAAACTTTTTAACAATTTAGGCCACATCTGTCTGATCTCTTTGTTGCTATTTTCTTGCATGTGCACACGATAAAGAAGCTAGCAACGATTAAGAGGAGAGAAAACAATAGCACAGTTTCGTTTTCGTTTGGGAAATATGCCGTCATTTCGCTCAGATCGCTTAATTGAATATGTAATTTCACAAGGAGAAGGCGAAAAATAATGGGGAAAAATATTATACACCATCATAACAGTATTACCTTGTATTCTATCATCAATTTTACCAACTCCGGACTTGTCCTTTATATATTCGGTTGTCGTAATTGTAGAAATCAGTCAAGAACACCCGAATGTGGGCTGGAAAGATCTTTTTTCCTAGATATCTAATTGCAACATTCGCATTGTACATCTTCGGTTAAAAAATCTGCCAACTATTTCATCATCAAAGTGCCGGTACTTGAGCGGGTTTGATCAGTTGTTCTTCCACAACTTGAACACACTGAAATCGATAGGATTCTGTGGAACTGGGTTTGCCTTTTACCAAAATGTGCATTCATTTTTGAAGTATCCATAATCAGCAAAACGAAATTTTATAAGACAAAAGATACAGTTCTGTTTGAGAAAATTTGATTTGACCGCCTCAAGGATAGATTTCTCACCGTCAACGAAGCTGAAAATGATGTCGTACTTGCTTTGTTTATTTTGATTTGATCGAGTGCATTCCGAGGCGTGAAATCTATTCTTCACAAAAGCAAATCATTTCGAAACCTGAATCTTTCATTTGGCAGAAATTTGCCCTTGCTTCCAGCATCTATAAGACGTATTGGAAACTTTACGGGAGAAATACTGCTTGAGAAATGTTTCATAGCTGTGGTGGAAAATGCAAAATACCGTCGAAAATGAATCTCACCTGGGCAATCAATGGTGCGGATAAGTCTGCCAGCTCGTACATCCCAAATAAGCATTTCATTTTCTTCACCAATACTGACGAGGTGCTTTCCGTCACTGCTCAGGCGTAATGCAATATGAGGCTGTGAAGATCCAGAAAGGGATTGCAAGAGAGGTCCGCCGGGAGATGTCAAGCAACACTAAAAACGAACAAGCAGATTGATAACGTAAAATACTAAAAGCGACTCCGTCTCTAAAGTTTTTTCGAAACTGCGATTTTGCACTCAATCTAATGGCAATATCACAGACTTTCATTACTTTTTCAAATTAAAGCATCGATCTGAAGATAAATCAATGTGATTCACAGCGTAACAAACCACATGTTCATATTTCTTACGATTGCTCGAATATAGGTTTCTTTGATTTTTTTCGCTGAATTTCTTTGATTTTAATATGTATTTCTTTAGGTTTATTGTAAATAGTTGGTGTAAATTAGCTTTATTTTTGTAAAACTATGTAAATACCAACTTTAAATAAATATATGGTAGAGTTTTGTCGGTTACTTTCTGGGGACTCAGGTGAAGCCACCAAACAGATTCCAGAAAATAATGGGCACGTTCCTGAAAAAATGGTGTCCACAGATTTGTTCATAATTTGGCAACCGAGCCCCTTAAAACTCTTTTGTTGTTTTTAAATAAATTCCTAAATTTCAGATTTCATGACCTTTTTATATAATATAATATAGTATAATATACCACAGCATAATATGAGATAATATAAAATAATATAATATAACATAACATAACATAATATAATATAATATAGTATAATATCTTGTTATGACAAGATTGGTTGATGGGTAGATATTCTCAACAAGATTTAGGCAATCTGGATTTCAGGGTTTAAAAGAGCAGATGACATCACAGGGAATCCACTACTAAAATGTTTCAACAGACCTTTTAGCCATTCTGAAACAAAACCTCAATCGAATATTTTGCTACATTTTGTAGAATTTTCGAATGTGCACAATAGTTATAGAATCTCTAACGCCACTCAATCGAACCTCGCGTATAAAATGTATAAAAATAACGCTCGAGCCAGGCTCTTTTGCTGAATAGCTAAAAGGTTTAATGCGTTCTAAGTTCTAAAATCTTCTTCGCCTCTTACTCTGAAGTTTCTTTTCCTTTTGTTTCTTATCGTTTCTTTTAGCAACAAAGAAATCTTGGTAGTGAATTCTCTCTGATAATATTACAATATTACAATAT
Source organism: Aurelia sp. 3 sensu Dawson et al. (2005) (assembly GCA_964020215.1). Taxonomy (NCBI): domain Eukaryota; kingdom Metazoa; phylum Cnidaria; class Scyphozoa; order Semaeostomeae; family Ulmaridae; genus Aurelia; species Aurelia sp. 3 sensu Dawson et al. (2005). The sequence continues at coordinate 1,929,442 of OZ026589.1, read as the reverse complement.
TACAATTACAAAAGTATCTATCACTTACACTTCGTGGAACAAATGCAGGCATAGAAGGGCTTCTTGCTTGCTTCTCTAACAACTGTAAACACTCTGACTTTGCAACAGTCTCCTTTGGAATACGAGACAACAATTGTGATGACAGTTGGCCCGGCCATAACATAACAGCATTGGTTGACAATTTGAGTGTTTCGTGTATTGTGATCAGATCTTTATCCTCTGGCCAACATGACAAAGCAAAATCAAAATTATCTAGAACTTCGCTTAGGCCTTGAGCTTTCAGATGTGTCAAAAGAAATTCATAATTGCAAAGGCATTCTCTTTTGAGTACATCGACATCCTCTGACATGATCAGATGGAATGGCAGTTCACTGAGTTTGCGAAGATTGAAAGATGGGGGTCCATGGTGGCAATGATCTGTAGGCATGAAAGTTAGGTTCTGAGCGGCGACAAGCCTGTCTTTGAATTCTATTGAGCCATCTTTGTTCTGAAAAGGTTTCCTACTACCGTTTGACCATATGCCAAGGAAGAACTCGGCTATTGCTGCATGAACTTTTAGCTGAGAAAAGAAAAATAACAAATTGATGAAATAAGGGTTAAAGGTTTAGATTCCTAAAAACAAAATTCAATGCTAATTGGATTTCATTGCATTACCATATTTTGCTTCAATAATATTTTCACAAACAATTTGTGTTTATTTCAAACTGGTTATAAATGTGGCCTCAAGTGTGCATAAATGTCCAGACAATATTTCTCGCTCGTGAAAAATTGCACTCTACTGTCCTCTACGAGAAATTTCATGAAAAATCGAGTGTTTCGGAGCTTCTTCAGGCATTTCGCAACCATGAAAACTTTCTAAGTCAAACTTACAACTATTTCAAGTGCTCACACAAGTGCGAGCAAAGTCATGAAAATATTCTAAGTTATGACTAGGAAGCAAAAGTCTATTGGGTGCATGGGGGAGGTGCATAGCACGTTGAAGGTACGGGTAAGTGCCGCCCATAAGGGTGGGCTTCTGGTTCCAAAATTCTCTAAACAAGGATCCCTGATCGGCAGATATCCTTAAACATAGGTGGCTTCGGCTGAAATTCACAAAAAATGATTCAAAATGGGTAGTTTTCTGCCAAGATTTATCATAAAAGAAGGTACGAGGGCAAGTTTTGGCAATTAGAAGAGAAAAGTTTTCTGAAAACCGGGCGGCAGACCTCAGCCCATTCCACAAATCATGTACCCCCAGGATTTGTTCCAATTTACCAAGGACTCTTGGAGCTATAAGCTCTCCACAGTAGGATCTTTTATGGCTCAACAAGTATGGTACAGAAAATATTCTTACCCTTTCTTCTTTGCTCGATAAATATCTTTCATTTGCAGCCTCTTTGAATTGTCGATGATACCAAGTTACAACCATCGATTCATCAGCCCCCCGGTCAGCCAAATATGACGATAAATCATGTTTCAGTCGCAACCAAAGCAACGGCGGAATGCGTCGGACGGGAGGAACCTGCGGATACAAAAAGTATCAAGTTTCTGATAACACAGACAAGGCTAATTTCGGACAATATAAACCGAGAAAGGAACGCGCCTGCAAAGGGTTTAAGTCTAGATCCTTTAAGAGAACAAATATGCAAACTTTCTCACCCAGTACTGATAAACATCTTCTAGAACTGCATCATCACAGGACAAAATATCTTCTAGTTCTGACTCTGTGAGGCCATTCTTTGCGGCTGTGATGTAAGCAAGGGTATGAGTGACGAATACTTTCCCATGTTGTCGCTCGATCCTCTCAAACAAGCCATTGATTGCCCCTTAAAATCAAATTGAACATGCTCAGATGCAAGAACTGCAAGAACACAAAATTGACAAAGAAAGAAGCCACTTGGAAACATTGAAACAAAGAAAGTATTGTCTTGGGGCATAAAAGAAACAGCAATCATTAATTCTATCCCAAGGGCGCTTCCCATTCACTTGCCATTTTCCTGAAACAGGAAAGTCATTAAAAATGCAAGTGATCTATGAAATAAACGCTGATCAGGTCACGTTAGAGCCGATTGCTTGTACGGGACAGTCGAATGTTAGAAGACCAGCTCTTTTTAACTAAGTAATCTGATCATCCTCTCTTATACACCTTGTATCAAAAGAACTAGATGCATTCTCGTTAAATAACAGCTGGATAAATGTTTCGATTTGAAAGGTTCATCGGGCATAACTCTGGGCTTGGAGACGGGTTCTAGGTTCTGTAGGGGTGCGCAAAAAGAATATTGCACTCATAAGGATATATACGAAGAATTTAATGGAGCACGGCTGGAGGAAATCTTAGGATAACTCATCATTTAACCATTAAAAACAAACTAAGGCCGTGAATAGGCTGACTGAAAAGTAAGGCGCCGCAGCTGTGTTTGACTGTCGCAGCTTTTTCTGTAGCGGAGGAAAATTTATACTCCAACGGAGGAGCAAAACATCCTCCACAGAAGCATCATGACGATGATGAAGCTTCAGCATCAGCAGGTCGTCCTCCACAGAAGCATCATGCTGAAGCTTCATCATCATCACCACCACCATCATAATCATTAATTTATCTAAGACATTTTACATTAAAGTAACTGTAGTGTGTAACTACCATTGACTATTGCTGGAAAATCATTCGATGGTCATTTGCAGCCTGAGTTTGAAACATCTGGGGTTTGAAAATTGGATATTTTGGGGTGGGGATCATAAAACTGTTTTAACACCAAGAAATTCTAACCCATTCCGTTACCTGGAGCTCTAAATTTCTTATGGTTTTGCGACTAACTCACCACGAACAGTTGACTCTAACTTGATCTCATCCAACGGCGTATACGATCTCCATCTGAGCGCTTCTTCAAACGAGACTTTGAGAAAAATTGGCAATGAACATTTCTCAAATGCTTTTAGCAGTATATCTCTTTGTTTGTCAGTAAGAGTTCGATGATTCGTTGCAAGCCACTGGTTCACAATGCAAACAGCGTCGTTGATTGGTAGACGAGGAATCGAAACAAAACAATGATGAGGAATTAAACCCTACAAGGAAAGCAAATAAAAAATGTAACCAAAAATCGAGGAATCAAAGCCAAGGACGTTGCAAATCTTTTTCAAGCCAATGAGTTTATATCTCATTGGACATTAAGGACATTAATTATTCGTACTTTTTAATCTAAGGTTACAGCTTTAAAAATTCATTCTAACGAATTATTCGTTCTAAGGTTACACCTTTAAAAATACAGCTTAAGTTTACCGATGAAGAATAAATCAAAGCGCTTAACTGCTGCACCGCGGAGCTGTACTTTTGACACAAACAAATACCAAGCTTCAATTACCTTGACTTTCTCGAGGCAGCCATATTTATCACTTGAGATGGTCGAAATGACCATTCGGACCTCCGGTGGTAATGCCGTAGGAAGCCATGTTAGTTGAAAAGCGCCATCTTCCGGAGACAGTTGGTCTAAAGAGTCCAGAACGATGATCAGGGGGTTATCACTTGTGAATTTCGAATTACAAGATTGAAGAAAATTCACAAAGTCATCTTTCAATGATTTGAGATCCTGAAATAAACAGATGCACTGTTTAAGGTTTCAATAAAACTGCATAAAGTAACGATTGTAGATTCTTGCTTCACAAATAGCCCTTTTTCTTTGATTGACATCGACTGTTTTATAGCCCATCTTGCGTGTGTCATATAAATGAGCCAGTCATCCAGGAAAGGCGTAATCGCACAAAGAACTACCATTGCAAGGAGGAAAGAGCTGAACAAAGATATGTGATTCTTTCAAGAATTTTGGCACCGGCAGTAATGGGAAATTTGAGATGAGTATGGAACTGTTTCCAAGCCTCTTAGTCAAGCTACGGCAAACCTTTGCATTTTGCCTGTACGAAGCTGGCGTATTCTCATCTCTTAGGCAGGATGTTGTTTCTGATATCCGGGACTCTCATGCGTGAATCCGTTGCAACAAAGACGATATTTTCAAGTTTCAAACTTACTTTTCTTTGTGACATATCATACTCCAGATCCAACAGAGCAGCAATTTGTTGGCATAAACTAAGCAGCAATCTTCGAAGCAGAGAAGAGTCAGGACTTATTCCCAAAAACCTAATTACCACTGCTGTGCTTTTATCAAACCATTCTTGACAAAGTTTTGATATCATCGACAAAACTGATGTTTTCCCACTGCCTGATTCACCATGAACGACAATAGGATAACTTTCCGTGCCTGAAATAAGAGTTTTTGGTTCAAGATTATATATCCTGAAAAAACTACAGTAAACACACATGGAAAACCAGATTAACTACTAATTTTGTAATATTTGTAACTGTTAATTCATTCTGGGTATTTTTTTATTGATTTTACTATTTGGTAATACAATCGGGGGGGGGGGGGGTACTCCCATACTTGACTTGACGGGATGTGCCGCTCAACAGGGTGTCTTTATACGGTAAAAATTATGCGACAGGGTGTCCTTTTTTGATAAAAATTATGCGACAGGGTATTAAAATTGATAACAAAATTATGCGACAGGGTATCATGTGGAAGCACACCTTTTAGAGTTATCGTGAAACAATGGATTTTGGTGAAATATTTATGCGACAGGGTATACTTTTGGGCAATATTTTATGCGACAGGGCACAGAGTGTTGCGCGGTTTTCCACACACCCCCGTCACTTCCCTAGTCAAGTACCCCCCCCGGGAATCGGGGGTAGTACACTATTTCCATTAACGGCCTCGTTTTGGAAAATTTGAAAATTTCTTCATATGAAATTTCTGACCATGGATTTGGATTCAGCACCCCGAGTTTAGTCTAATTGCAAATTTTCATTTTTCCTAGAATATGCTATTTTGATTTTATGGCGATAATGAATTTGAGAATTTATATGAGATTTGACCGTCAAAATCGTTCGGGGTGTAACTTTACCTCGGGGGGGGGGGGTAACTCAACCTATTATGTGATGGGGATGTGCCATTTTGCCCGAAAAATTGGTACCCATAATTCCGTAAATTCTGGTGGATTTTAGGGCCATAATTCCACAAATCGAATAAATATCTGGGCCATAATTCCGTAAATTATGAAAAATCCCTGAAAAGGACACCCATAATTCCGTGAAATGTCAAAAAATTGTGAAAATGATACCCATAATTCCGTAACGGTTTGAAAAAAGTACCCCTAAAAAATGGCACGTCCCCGTACCACGAACAGTACTAAGGTACCCCCCCGGAGAACTTTACACCATCAGTCATTATTCACGGTCAAATCCCTTATGATTCTTCAAATTTGTTATCCTCATAAAATCAAATTCGCTAACACAAAGATCATGAAAATTTGCAAATTAGACTAGGTGCTGAATAGAAATATGGGGTCAGAAATTTCCTACGACGCATGCTAAAGAAATTTTGAAAAATTCGGAAATGAGGCCGCATAATTGAAAAGGTGTATTGTATAGAGCAGACTAGCTTATTTCATCGATGTGAAATAGATGTACAATAACAACAATCGAAAGGCAGGATGAGACGCTAAACTTAAACAACCTTAGCTTTTCAGTGTCCAAAAACTATGTGCAGATCCTAGGTAGCTATACAAAGAGAAAAAAATTTGCACATCAGCCTGTGTTCTTGTACAATAAATACATTGCACTGGTTCTCATAAAATGGCAGTCTCATTAACGATTTCAGCCTAGTTTAGCAGCTCTAAGCAACATACCTTTAAGATAATTATGAATCATCTCTAGTTGCTCCTCTCTCCCATGAAATGCTTCACATTTTGATTTTGCAAATGAAATATGTTGACATACTTCTTCATAAATGGCCAGATTAACTTCAGTGTTTTGCCTGATTTTGATCGAATTCTCGGTTGCTTTTGATACAGTCTCAAACACATCTTCACACAATTTTGATAAATAGCGAGCGTGATCATCATTGTCTCTGTTGATTCCTGTGTTCAGATAAAATGGAAACTAGTTACTATTTCTGAATGAATTTTTTATAAAGAGTCTGCAGTAGTGGTAAGTTAATCCAAACCACGCCATGAGAAAATTTCGTGATCTTCTAACCCTTAGTGGTTGGTAAATCTGAAACGTCCTATATTTTTGGTCGAGAGAGGGCAAAAACAGCCTAACTTACTCTCGACTGATCATGAGTAGAGAGACTAGACAGGGTTGCTTTTGGAGAAACCACTAACTTTGCCTTTCCTGCGGTATGAATCAGAAACAACTTGTTACATTAACTCAACCAAGGTCTCAAACAGTACGTATGTTCTATGCAACTATACAGAGATGGGGCAGATAAAGTTACAGCTCCTCCACAGGAACTCCACAAAGGAGCTACTTTTGTTGACAACCTGTACATTCACTATCTCAAAACATACATATGTCCTGCCTAACTTCACATAGAACCTTTTCAGTGAAAAGAGTTCCTTAACAGACTAATACGTCATTCAGACTGACACAGTTAAACGAGCTTTATCTACACGGCATTGAATTTCAGCCAATCAAATGCATTCGATTTGTGGATTAAGCAATGAGAAGGCCCATTCGATAACCTGGTCTGATAAAAGCAAGCAAATTGGTACAAACAAATAATCCAAAGAAATAATGGTGCAATTATGCAGTTACCTTTAGCATCCCATTTAATTTGATACTGTTTAATATTTTCATCTCTCATTGTATTAAGCAATCGATTGTGAAGATTTGCTAAAAAGACAGGGATTTCTTGATTTTCCTCATCCACTTTGTCTCTGTATTTGTACACCTCACTGTCTTCACTCTGTTGTAGGCCTTCGATATTTCTTTTGAACCAAAAGCATCCATGGGTTCTTGAATTCGTCTCAAAGATGCCTTTCTCAATTTCAGTCTCTGAAACTGTGGAAAATAAATTAGGTAAGGATAATTCAAAATAACAAACTTACACATTTTTATTGCAGGAAGCATAGGCTAACTTTTTTCTCAGATAAGGGAAAGGATAGAATCAAAAAAATTATAAAAACATTTAATACCGCTGAGTCAAAAAAAAGATTACGCATTTGGTGGGCAACAGAATAAAAGGTATGTGACCGATATTCAATTCTATTTCTGAAACTTGCAATGTGAACTTTAATGCCACATAAATCATGAACCTGAATGGAACGTGAAAGTTCTGATTCCCATACAAACCCTTTACAGGCATCTTTCTAATTTTGGCCTTAGAGATGTGTGATGTTACCAAACAAAATTTTCCCATCTAAGTCAGCCTTTGACTGATAGATTAACAGTTTAGTTTTGAATACCATCCTTATACTTTTTATTCCACAGCCTAGCAAATGGGAAAATTTCTTTGACTCAGCCTGGGGAGTGCCCACTGGGCGCAACGGTAGTTTCACAAACGCCCGATTTCTGTTTGAAGATGAACCTCAAACGCTCTTCAACACATACCTGAAGCAAAATATTTTCTCTTGTCATTACCAAGCAAACATTTTTCAGCAGCAGCTCTCAATACTTTCGAAATCATGGCCATCACTTTGGTCCATTCATTGAAAGCTGCTTGTCTAAGTGATTCATCTGATTGGCTAACATAGTCTGGAATGCGTGAGCTGATTGGCTGAAGAATATAAACAGGAGGCACGTGATTTTTGTCCAGTTGATACCATGAGTGAAGTATTTCGATGTCTGATTCCTTTGGAATGTTGCTTCTTAATGTGCTGAATTCGTTTTGAGGGATTTTGGCAGGAATTGGACGATAGCCATACTTTTCGCTCAATAAGCTCTATGAAAGGAAAGTTGGAATTAGTTATGTACAACATTGAAAATTAAAAAAATTTCCAGAAAATGAAAAGTACAATACTTTAGTTTCATGATAAATCATAAGCTCCTTTCTATTAACTATACAATGTAATGAAGAATTTCAGAAATATAGTACACTCAAAATGATGTTTCGCTTTTGCTCCAGCAGAAATAAATAAGCCTTTGACAATAATTTGGGACCCACCTATAAACCTAAATTACAATGGGATCACATGGGTAGAATGACCTAACAGTGAGACCAAACTGTAGTTACCCTGGGTACCAAAATTTTGAGGCTCTGGTACCAAGGGTAACCTGTAGTACTCTCTATCAAAATGCTTTTGTTTCATGTGCCAAGACGACTTCCTATCATCTTCTAGTCATTTTAGCATAATCCATATATCTATATGATGCACCAAGGCTCATGGCTGAAAAATATCAGAGAGGGAAAATTTTGCAAGGCAATAGATTTAGGTTTAAGGTTTCAAAAGGACAAAGGGATTTGCATTTCTTCTAAACAGTTTTCACTCCTCTTGGTGCACTAGATCTAATCAAACAAACAGTTAAAGCAAAAAATCATAGCTGGCTGCACAGAAAGTGTGAAACCTATTCTTGTGGCTGACAATTCACTTTGTCTCGATCAGACTTGAATTCTTTGTTTCACAAAATTTGCCCTTGTACCAGGGCCGATACCAGCTATAACTGCGTAGGGGGGCGAAAAACCAAAATTTTCCGACGAAAAAACCATCAACAACAACAGCAACAACAACAGTTGTACCGATCTAACTCCGCGATAACTAAAATTTGGCCACATTTTGCAATTCAACGTTGAAATCAACACAATTAGTTAATATCAATCAAAAATATGCCATAAATTCAATAATTTCTGTTGGAATTTATGTTTTTACACAAAAAAATTCATGTTTTTCTCCATTATTTCTCCTCAAAATCCTCCAAAACTAGTTATTTGGAACACAAAAATTCCGACAAGAGAGCAAAATTTTCCGACAAATGGTCTGCTGGGGGGGCGCTCCGCCCCCCCAGCCCCCCCATTGGCTTCCGCCCTGCCTTGTACCCAGGTTTTATCTTTTCAACATACCAGGAAGGATGGGCCAGCAGAGAATTTCTGACAATTTTCAATTTCTCTGATGCATAACTCAAGAGTTTGATGATCATCCATTGCTTCATTTCTTATGCCCCATCGCATGTCAACAACTTGAAATTCATAGCCATGTTCTTGGCAAAATCTTTTCAGCCTTGGATAAACCTCTTGCATAAGAGCATTTCTTTCCACAGAAGTGTCTAAAATGACAAGAAACTAACATTATTTATTGTCTATAAAACATAAATTTCTGACAATAGCTAGGACTAGGTGTAAGTTTAATTCAAGGGTCAAGTCAATTCAATTCAACCAATTCAATTCAATTCAAGGGTCAAATCAATCTAACTGGCTGTTGTAGTTGGAACAGGATGACATCAAGTTCTTTCCAGCTAAGCATAGGTTTCAAATCTTTAAAAAGCTGGGTGTAAAATTCTATGACTTGTTTCCTTGAACTGAATGGCTTCAAAATCTGCCGTTGGACTTCTGAAATCTTCAATATTTTCAGAAGTACAGAGTTTTTCTCCTATTTTAAGAATTCAAGGAAATTTTCGAAAAATATCTAGAAACTATCGTAATTTCTAAACCTGTTGACGAAAGATCAAATAATTTTCAAGAAAACCATAGTTTATGGATGCCTACAATATGGTATCAAGCAAAACTCTTTCACTCTTCTGGTTTGTGATTTAGAAATTTGCTGATGTCACATCATAAAATGAGCTGACATATAAAATTGGCAGTAATTTCGACAAAAATTCAAGATTTCTAAAAAGTCTAACGGTAGAATCATAGAAAAATGGCTAAAGTTTCTTTCAATTCATTTAGTGTAAAGAAATAGGTCATTGAATTTTACACCCGCCTTTTTACACCAATTTAAAGATTTGGAACCTATGCTTTCCAGCTATGACAGCAATAAAATTTCCCTATTTAGCTGTAGTTTAGTTGCTTTTATTTTGATATAAAAACCACTCCAAACATACTGTAGGGTATGAGATTTCAAGGGATTTTTAAGAGATCTTTTAGACTTTGTTGGAGCTTCAAAGACTTTTGAAATGTTGATTTCTAGAATTTTATGAGGTTTAAGAATTTGGAATCAAGATTTGCAAAATTTTTAAGGATTAGAAAGATTTTTGAGATTTTCAAAATGTTGCAGGAGAATCTGAATCATTTGTTGTGGAAAAAATCTGAGATTTTTTCAGACATTTGAAGATTTAAGAGATTTTCAAATATTTTTAAAGATTACAACAGTGCACGAGATTTCTCTGATTTATTTGCCCTTTGGTTTTATCGGCCAGGAATTATGGCAGGCGCTGCCACTTGAATTAAAACAAAGGAGTCCCAATCATTTGAGATTCTTAAAAGTAAAAGTCAAATGAATCAAAACGTTTTGATTCTGTAAATAGTGTGAAAGTTTTCTTTCAAACCTAGGTTTTTCTAGCACTATTTAGGGCCAGGTCTATAACGCGGACCTCGCGGACCACGCGGACCACACGGACCTTCTCGACAAACATGACTTTCAGGTCCGCGAAATGTGGTCCGTGTTTTAGAATTTTCCTATAGAGCTAAATTCTAAAACGCGGACCTTAATTTCGCGGACTTCTTCCAATGTCCACGAGATTTTGTCCGCGTTATAGAATTTCGCTATAGGGTGAAATTCTAAAACGCGGACGGACCTAATTTCGCAGACTCATTCAGAGCTTTTCTGCTGCATGTTTTAGACGGTTTCCACTACGATTTCTACAAAATCTGTCATCCTTAGTCGATCAACGCCCGTCCAATTTTATGGGCCCATTGAGTTTCGATAGAGGTACAAGACCCGAAATAATCGAAGGGAATGTCGTTTACTTTGATGGGTCTGGAACCGAATGTAGGCTTTCCCACGCACGTAAAAGCTGAGCTGGGACTGAAAATTTCTTGGATGTTTCAGACTGTCGGCATTCTGAGTTTCTTGCAGTTTCGTGCACGTTCCATACCTACCTTCTTTTTCCCTACCCATGCCGTCCTCAACACTTCAAAACAAAGTTTTGAAGCCTTTCCGGTGTTTAGGCATTATTCAAGTACCTTCCGAGAAATATCATGAAGCAGAAAATTGAAAATAAAGTCATTAATTTCTTTTGGTAAAAGAGATAGTTATACTTTTCCGGGAGTTTCTAATAACCTGTTCCTTGCGCAAGGACAACCTTTTGCTTTTCTTTATGACTGGTCTGTCTTCTGTTTGTGAATTTAGACTAACAATGTACAATCAGAGATCATGCCATTAAAGTGTGCGAAAAAGTCTGACAAGGAATTCTATTACACCGGTAAAAAGCTTTGCTCCTGTCCTTGAAGCCATGCGACATTTTCTGAAAATAAAAAGGGCACTTGAAAGGGCCCCTTGAAAAACAACTTCGGTTGAAGGGCAACCCTCCCTAAACAAATCAAATATGAAAATATATGAACATATAAAATACATGATACGTCTTTGTTTGTTGCAAAATCATGGAGAGAACGTGCCCCCAGTGAACTCCCGGCTCCTATGTCTATGAAAAAGTAGGGATTGGATCTTACCTACCGATACTGGGGAAATCAGTGCTTTCATATCAGAGTCCTTTACGAAAAGGATTTCCTGTGTTGGAAGCACTCTACACAGAGCAATTGCTGCTGTCTCTTGATCCGAACAGGACAACGTAAGATAACGTGACAATAATTTCGTGATTTCAAGTTCAGGTATAATGACATCAATTTGACACGGAGAATTCGTCTCCTTGCATAGTGCGGACTGACAAGTTGTCGTGCAATAACTTTGTAAAGGGGATGAGACCAGACAAGACAAGGACAGTTTACGTTTTACAGAAAGTTGCTAAAAATTGCTAAAACAGCAGTATATACTTCATGGAACGAGATACTTACGTAAGTTTTCTCTACGTTAATGTTTCCCCGGATTCTATTTCTTGTTACTTCTAATGGTTCGATTTTAAATGAGATTTTATTTTGAAATGCTAAGTTTCAAAATGTGCCACAAAGTCCGCGAAATTAGGTCCGTGCTTTAGAATTTCGCCCTATAGCAAAATTCTAAAACGAGGACCAAATATCGCGGACCTGAAAGTCATGTTTGTCGAGAAGGTCTGTGAGGTCCACGTGGTCCGCGTTATAGACCTTGCCCACTATTTAGTATCATTTAGATTTGTATATAGATTTGTATAGTTTGTCTTAATTAGCTCATCCCAACAAAGAAGAAACAGGACAAAATGACATCATCGACCAATCTCAGTCAAGGAAATGTGTGGATAAATATATAAACTTTTTGAAATGATAAATCAAGAATTTAAGGTCCAAGGAAGAAAATATCAAGAGTGTTGCCCGATTTTGGAATCTGTTACAGGGAAGAAGGGGAGCTCAAAATTACAAGTTTTTTTTGTGCATGTGAGTGCAGTCTCTGCTCTGCCATTGATCACTGATCAAACAAATCCTGCTTACCTGTAAATGTAGAACTTATAAATATCCTGATGATCTTTGCCTTGAAATATATGTACTTTGAAAAATTCCCCTGAAGAACTGACAGCACATTTTGTTTTGTTTCAGCCTTCAGTGATGAGACAGTTGATAACTTAAAAGGAGAGATTTGTTCTTTTCCATGATACAGTTCTGCACTTCCAGTACTTGCAGTACTCTGTTCTTTTACACCTTCATCAATGACATGCACAGCCACAAACCTAGGCAAAAATGACAAGTCAATGATGACAGGAATTTGAATACATAATCAGAAAGAGGCAGCAGACCGACAGTACACTTTTTTAATTAATGGCCTAATTGTTTCAGAAATTTGACAAATTTCTTCAACATAAAAATTTTTTACCCTGAATTTATGTAGATTCAGCCAAAAAAATCAGTGTAAAGATGCCTACTTCTACTGGCATCTGTGATGTTATTCTACAGTGTTGGTCCATTAACATGGTTTTTCTTCCTGAGCATTCTCAAGAATTCTTGCAAACCTTTTAGTTGTTTGAAGTCTTGTTCATAAAAACAGTCTTTCATGTGGCTCAAGAATTCTCAGTATAAAAGGCCCATAATATCTGTTCCTTACCTACTGCATACTGGACTTCTACGGCTATGAAGTTTTTTTGTCACACTTACCGATTTTCTCTCTGTGGAACACTGACTTTCTTTGGTCCCTTTCTTTTAGATACTGAAATTCCCATTATTGTTTCCTTGTGGCTACATCTTGAAATGGATATCAAAGCATGCAGCAAACTGCTTGATCTAAGAGGAAACATGAATGAATTAGCAGCTTTGGTACACAAATTTTTGCTTCTGGTAGCAGCTTTGGTACACAAACTTTTGCTTCTGCGTGCAACAATGAAATTTTTGATAATTACAAGTGGAAAAACAATTGAAAACAAAAGATTATCAAAGTGAACACAAAAGGCTAATTAAGATAAAACAATAGCTAGGCATACACATTATCAAGCAAGCCATAAGTTACAGGTTTGGTGCATATTTATCTATGTTGTATTGTTGTGTTAGCACCAGACCTGGAAAGAAGCGTGGACAGAGGATTAGGCTTGCTATCAGAGGGTAGCTTTTCTTGCATTGTGTTTTTGGTTCAGAATCAATACCAACCCAAGAAAGGTGGGCCCTGGCACCACCCTTGCTAAATCGAAGGTGTGAAATCTATTCCTTGGATTGGTAAATCACTTGGTTTTCTCATACAGAACAGAGACCTAATTCTTTGTTTTAAAATATCTGCCCTTGCTTCTCTTGATGTGAACTCTTCATTATTGACACTAAACACAGAATCTGTGGCAAAATCTTCAGTCACTAGTTGAGTGATTTGATTCATCTTATCACGTTCTAATTCAATTTTCAAAATTCTTCTGAGTTACTCAACTCCTCCAACTTCTGTAAAGCCTGCCTGCCGACAGTGACACAGACAAAACGTCAAATGCACAATTTGTACCATGGGAACTGTTGCCAAATCTCTCGATATCCTCCGTCCTTCGCAATCCCAATTGCCTCTTCAATTTACAAGGTGGGTAATAAAAACATCATACCAAATGCCAAAACTATCTGTATTGTGGACTGCTCGCGCCAATATCATTTGTTGGATGGGACCTACTGACGATGGTCTCTGTTTAGGCCCAAATGATATAGACAGCTTTGCGGAGATGAAAGTGCAGCAAACCATTGAACAAACTTATCAAGGTCGGACATATGAAAAAGCTACTGCAAGCATCAAAGAGGTACCATGAATTGTCTTACTGTTACTGCCATGGTGCTCTTCAAATAACTTGACCGCCACAAATATCAATTGTCTTCTCCATAAACAAGTTTCTCCACTTTCCAACTGCGGATCTCCTCAATAGTGAGCACAGGGAAATAAGGGTCTTCTTGTCCTGCATAGTCCTGGTTGCTTGGACACAGCTTTCAAAATCGTCGTGTGGTCTGCCGTGGAGGAAAAGAGGAGGCAGGAAACTTTGCTACGCCAGAAAAATGGTGCTCTTCCAGACAAAAGATTACCAAAATTATATTCATGAACTTTTCAATATTTGCGGAAAGTCACCAAGAATTTTTCGTAGATAATGTCAAATTAGAGGCAAAGGAATGACCTCATGAACACGGGGGGGGGGGTTCTTCCATAGTAAAGGTACCTGGGGATGTGCCGCCCGCGAGGGTATACTTTCTCGGACTTCTAGTCTAGCCAAGGGTGTACTTTTTGGCAATTTTAGTCGAGTTAGGTCTAGGCAAGGGTATGCTTTTTGGGAATTTTGGTCAAAGAGATGTCAAAATTCGGTAATTTTTGTAAAAAAAACCCAACTTCTTAAAAATTTTGGTCTAGAAAATGCGAAAATTTGGCAAGTTTTGCCTAGGAAATGCCAATTCAGAGCACTTCTGAAGGAAAAATTAGTCTAGCCAAGGGTATCATTTTCACAAAAATTGGTCTAGCCAACGGTTACATTTTCAAACTGTGGGCGGCACCCCCCTACCCGAAATTTAGCCGAGAACCCCCCCGTGCTCATGAAAAGGCAGGCTCTCCAAAAAAAGCTGGTGGAAAATTCGCAAAAATTGTCCCGAAAGTGATTCCACATTAAAAGTTAAATATTTTTCACTTTGGAAGCAGCATCATTTCTAACTCTACGTACCTATGTAAATGGATGTAAACCTCTTCACCACTTCACGAAATTTCATCAGCAAGATTTATCAGACAAAAGTTTATCTAAAGAAGTTTGAAACGCATTTTGACACAAATGTTGCCAGCCATTCTCACGAGAGAATTTGAAGAAAATTGAGTATAAAGCCATATATGATAAATCACGATTCACGAAACATCCTTCACCACCCTACCCTGGGTAGAGCCCACTGTACCAATTCTACCACTTCTAGAATCAATACCAACAAGAACCCGGTATTTGAGCAAGTTTGTTCCTTTATTAGTTAAAGACATTCAAGAATTCACAATCTTTAACAAATTGCAACAATCATTCACCAATAAATCGAAATTATAATTTGAGATAGATGATGTTACAGTACTAACAAAGGGTTTGTGCATGGATAAAAACTTGCATTTGCAAAGAGCAAAATTTCTGGAAAATCATTCATTCACATCATAATCGAAGTTGAAGCTGCATGCACCGTAAACAATCGATAAACAAAGAAAAAATGCCGTGTCTGAGTGTTTTCTTTGCTACTATAGGTTTCAAATCTTTCAAATAGCTGGCAGTAAATTCTATGACCTATTTCATTAAACTGAATGACTTGATCATTTTATGATGTGACATCATCAAAGTTCTAAATCACAAACCACCAGATGAGTGAAAGAGTTTTGCTTGATACCATATTGTAGGCATCCATAAACTATCGCTTTCTTGAAAATTATTTGATCTTTCATCCACAGGTTTAGAAAATACGAGAGTTTTAAGTTTAATTCAAAAATTTTCTTGCATTCTTAAAAACGGAGAAAAACATTGTAATTTTTAAAATGTTGAAGATTTCAGAAAATTCCAACGGCAAATTTACTGTAAAAAACCGTAGGTAAAGTCTCTTTGAAGCCGTTCAGTTCAAAGAAACAGGTCATAGAATTTTACACCCAGCTTTTTAAAGATCTGAAACCCCTTGAAACCTAAGCTTTCTTTGCTCTGTTTGTCGACAAGCTTCATCATTGCACATCCCCAGTAGTGTAAGTTCTGGTAAATCAGATGGATAATGATTCTAACGGGTGTGTCATACAATACGCCTAGCGTTTGAAAGGCTACTGCTCCCGAAATATACTAGACTTATTACGTTGAGTCCTGGAGGGGTGGACGGGTGGTAGCGATTACTAGGACTCAACGTAATAAGTCTAGAAATATACCGGGTGAGTCAATAAAGAGTTTGGTAGGCCGTGAAATAAAAATCATGCGAGGTTTGCATTGTCAGTTTCCGGGATAGAATTTTAGATTCAACATCAAGTAAATAATGGACCTTAATGGAATGTGGAATCCTTGTTCTCAAACACGCCCAAACATGCCCATGCCCCTTAAAACGCATTTTGATTACAAAGTCCAACTTTGTAATCTAAGAGGGGACTCCAGGTCAGTAAGAAGTAAGAAAGTCAGTCACGCTCGTTAATGCAATTGATTGCCGTTTTATCTTCCTAATTTCTGGGTCTATGAATGATTTTGCCAAAAAATGTTCTCATCTAAGTCAGAGCTGCAAAAAGTTGTTGACCTTCCTCCAAACCTGAAATTTATGTTATCAACCTTCCTCATTTAAAAACAATATATAATTACTGGAAAACAGCCCGACGGTGTTTTGTTAAGGAAGCGATTCATTAATTGAAAGGTATGGGGGCAATGAAGGGGGAACAAAGAGTTCAAGGTGAGAACATCTAAAAGCTACTGGGTGTCCAAAATGTACTCCTGGTTTGCAAATTCGCCAAAATTTGATAACGAAAGTTATCATTGAATTTTTTCATCTCTTCTATCAACAATTCAAATCTATTTAATGATGGTGAACTATTTGTTCTCTTTACTTAACGGGTATGAAATAATGCATCGAAAACCTCATTCTAAGCAACACTCTTTCAGCAACATCGCTAATTTTGCCTCTAATAACCGTTACATTGAAAATTTTGCAGTTTTCTTCAAGTCCACAATAACATTTCACGTTTCATTCTGATATTCATGACCAAATAAGAAACTCAATAGAACAAAAGAAATTACTCAAATAAACATAAGTGCTTTCTTGCAGAAGGCTTAAAAACCAGGCAGCACTAAGAAGAGCTTGATCGAAAAATAAATCAAAAGACAGCTTTGCCTGCAAAAATAATTTTTTCATCTTCTGGTAAGAAAAAGAAATTTCAAGATCTGCCTTACCATAAAATTTTTTGGTGATTTTGCAAACAGAAGTACTTTTCTGGGACGATTTTCAAAAATCAATTTTTCCAGACACATCTGCATATTTCCTCACAGACGTTCTCTCACATTGTCTGATCAAACCTGATTTTTCTTCTTTGATATAGTTTTGAAATATGACCTCACCATCTGCATACTGTTGCCATGATTTTTAATGGTTCTATGCATTTATTGATGATTTATTTTCTACACTTATAAGAACTATGCCAACAAGATAAAATTCCATTTTTGACAACTAAACCTTCCTCAATTTTTGGCCAAAACCTTCCTCCAAACCAGGTTTGTAGGTTTGCAGTGTTTTTGCGTCTCTGATCTAAGTTAGCCTTTGACTGATTGACTAACATTTTAGTTTCGAATAACGGCCTCATAGCTTCATTTCATAGCCCGCCAAACGCGTTAACCCTTTCACGCCCGGCTAGAATTAAGTTTAACAGGAAAACCTAATGTAGATCGTCATTTTCCAGGGGGTATCGTAATCAGTGATTGAGTAAGCAATAGATAAATGCAATGTGCATAACCTCTTAAATCACTCAAATTCTAAAAGCTTTCCCCTCTGAAAAATTCGCAGTTCTCAATGAATGCTGCTGGGCCATATGGCCCTTCCGGGGGTGAAAGGGTTAACTATTTTTTACTCACCCGGTATAAGCATACCGTGGGTACCAATAAGCAATGATATTCCGCAACATCTGATTGCAAAGCTAACACAATCAATTATTTCTGGAAGTTTCCCAGCCGAAATCTGAACGCTGGACGTTATTCGACTATTCCGTGCCATTAAAATCAAAATTGGGAGGAAGCAGTTCCCCTGCTAGAGGAAACTATACCATTCTTCCTCTTTCATAAAACTCAAGTTTTGATGAGCGTTACAAGATTCATCGTTCAAGTATTTCTATGATCTTGACCTCGATCTGGATTTCGACCTCGAATTAGATCTGGAACGAGACCTTCCGCGTCCGCGTGATCTTGCAGGTGAGCTTGATTTATGACGTGAGTGTGATCTAGACTTGGATCTCTTTGGTGATCGATCAGCAGATTTCTTGCCTGATCGCGATCGAGATCGCGATGGTCGGCTGCGTGAGCGGGAACGTCGGCTGCTGGACCGTGATCTTTTACTACGAGACCTGGATCTTGAATGTTTTCTTGAATGACTTCTTGAACGCTTGTCAGACCTAGATCTTGAGCGTTTAGGTGATCTTGAACGCTTTGGAGACTTCGAGCGTCCCTTAGATTCAGAGCGTCTTCGAGACCTAGATCTAGAGCGTCTTGGAGATCTAGAACGTCGTGGAGATCTGGAACGTTTTCTAGACCCACGAGATCTTGAACGTCTTGGGGATCTGGAACGTCTTGGGGTTCTAGAGCGTTTTCTTGACCTAGGAGATCTGGAACGTCGTAGAGATCTGGAACGTTTCCTCGATCTGGGAGACTCGGAACGCCTTGGAGATCTAGAACGTCTTGGTGTTCTAGAACGTCTACCAGATCTAGACCTGGAGCGTCTTGGAGACCTGGAGCGTCTTGGAGTTCTTGAACGTCTTCCTTGGGGTGATTTTGAATTGACACGATCTCCGTAAATACGATCTGGCGAAAAGCTTCTTGATCGAACAGGTTTATCGGTTTTAACTCGAACGTAAGATGTTTCACCCTGAAATTATAAGAACAATAATTACATTAAAACGTTTGACAATAAAGAGAAAATCACCAACCAAGAAAAGAATGTCTCTTATGCTGACTATATTGAAATTTCGCAGTTTCGATGCTTCAGTTCCGTTCAAGACAACAAGGAAGTGTTGCGGGTCAGCCTTCTGTTATATGCCTAGAATTTTTACTTGGTTAAGGCCACG
Organism: Aurelia sp. 3 sensu Dawson et al. (2005); assembly: GCA_964020215.1. NCBI lineage: Eukaryota > Metazoa > Cnidaria > Scyphozoa > Semaeostomeae > Ulmaridae > Aurelia > Aurelia sp. 3 sensu Dawson et al. (2005). The sequence goes on along the minus strand of OZ026589.1, from coordinate 1,910,374 downwards.
TTCACTGTAATCCGCTTTCATTTAGATCCGTTTTTAGTCCTAAAAATGGAGCTATTTTTCCTCCCGTTCACACTGCTCCGTTTCAGATAAAAATGGATATCTTTCAACAAGCGTTCACATTTGTTCTCAAAAAGGCACCTGATTGTCTCTTTTGAATTACAAGACTAGGAAGGCATGTTGTTGTTAGCGTATTCAAATTCCTCCGTTTTTAGTGTTCACATAAAAGATATGTCATTACAGATATGCGTTTTTGCTCAGCTTCGTTTTCATTCAGCTCCGCTTCTGTCAGTGTATTCATTTAGCTCCGTTTTTTGGGATGGATCAATGCGAACGCAAAGCCAAAAACGACGCTAAACATATCCGTTTTCATGCAACAATGGATTAGTGTGAACGAGGCCAGTAGTGATTACCACGATTCTTTACCATACATGCCTAGACTATTATGGACTTGCTGCAAGTCTCTATCTTGTCATCACAAGACATAGAGCAGAAAGAGGGAGGAAAGACCTTGCCCTCACATTCTACATGCTACGATATGTGCTGACAAAAAAATCTTGCCCTCACATTCTATATCTTACGATATGTGCTGAGAATAGAGAGAGACTTGTAGCAAGTCCAAGACTATTATTATACCGTGTGCTCTTTTTTATATTTAAAGGCCTTTTTCAGTTTTAACTGATTTGAGTTTGTGACATCATCAAATTGCTGAATTGAAAACCAGAAGGGCGACAGATTTCTGTTTACTGTCAAATCAAGTGGATGCTGACTGTGACCTTCATGAAAATCTTTGTCAGTGGCGGCGCCAGCTCTGAAGAGGGGAGGTGGGGAAGGGGGGAGTTTGACGTGAGTTTTCAATGCAAAGGTATACCCAACTAATTTTATGCCATTTTTCTTCCACAATTTTTGCCGAGTTTAGGATCTGGGGGGCCCAGTCCCACCTGTAGAGCCGCCACTGATCTTCGTTTGAAAATTCTACTAATTTTCCTTCCTTAATTTAGAAGCTCTACCAGCTTGTTCAAAGATCTTGTGTCAATGAATTCATAGTTTTGTTAATTTAAGGCTGGCTGGATTTCAGTTACCAAAATGTTGTTCAGCCAAATCTATTTCATTCTGAAATCGTTCACTGACAAACTGAGTTTTGGAGAATCTACTTGAACTGTGGAGAAGAAGGAATACACATGGATACAAGGGTACGTTCTTGTGGACAAAAAAGTGACAAAATACCGTTGATCCATAGGTTCCTCATCTGACCGTCTGTATCCTGTGTTCTAAAAGTTTTGTCATCTGTCCTATTACATAATCATCTGATTTCCTTAGCCCCTTATCAAATATCTCATCTGTGATGCATCTGTAAGTGACAATCTGTTGCTATGCCACACCTAGCAACATAATGCCAGGTGTGAGATAATTTTGAGGTGTGATCCTGACGCATCTGAACAAGTTAAGTATTTCCCAAGGGACGATGCATCTGAGTTTTTGGCACTTCTGAAAACCTCCTATGCTCCTCCAGTCCTGAATCAGATCCTTATTTCAAGTGGCAGACTGTTTCAAGCCGCGTCCAGTCACCTGGTCTGGTCACCTGTTTTGGTCAACAGACCTAATTCCCATCCTGAGAGAGAATCGATGAGAACACCACTTGCAATATGGTCATCCCTGTCTGCCCAGCTAAAGATGGAATAATCAGAGATGAAAAAAATTTAAAGCTGGCAACAGAACTTATTACTGAAAGCAAATGCCTATTTCAATGAAAAATGTCAATGTTTTGTTCTACATGAAAAATTGTCAAAATATGCTTCCTATCCTTCAGAAGTCTTTCACTGGCATGGAACTTTAGACAGAAGCAGGTAACAAACAATAAGCTAAGAATACAGTACTTTCATTTGATACTGCTTCAGTAAATTATCAGACAAGATCAAAGAGAAAGTAGTAAACAAATAAATACACCAAATTTTAAAGTTTTCAGAAAAGACTTTGCCCAAATTATTTGTCTGAATCTTCAAAGTCCCTTTTTCACTAAACTACTTCCTGTTTCTTTGCATATTGATGCATTCTGTACTTAACCTTGGTTAAAATTCAGTGATTCTCTAACACTAAGCAGGCTTGCTCCTAAGCATGCATTGTGATGCAAAAGATTCTGCAGCATTTGATCCTATGAAAACAAAAGCATACCTCATGAGATCTGAATTTGGTATCATCAAGATTATTAATTGCCCATTTCATATCATTGTGTCTTGCAAATTCAACAACACCAGATCCATCTTTGAATACATCCGCATACAAAACATCACCAGCTTCTCGCATGTGATCTTTCAAATCTTGCCAGCTTCCAGTTGCTGGTAAACCATATACTAACACTCTGTGATCGGATCTTTTTGGAGGGCCAGCTCCACGTCCTCTACCCCTTCCACCTCCTCTCCCCCCAAATGAGTCAGCTCCTCTGTCAGATGGTCCTCTGGGGAATTCAACTTTGATCCTGTAGCCATCCATTTTATATCCATCACGAGCATAAACTGCATCTTCAGCATCCCTAGAGAGAGCATATTGTTTGTCAGTTTTCTAGGAACATCTCTGAACTCCCTAAAACTATGTTGACAAGTATATGGTGACATTTGTCATTACTGTTAATTTGCCTTTTATTATTTTCACTGTTGCTTTTATACCTATGTTAAAGCTTTTATGTCGCTATAAATACAAATCCTAGCCTCGCTTATCAGTTGTCCTTCAACGCCATGAGAGACGGTCATCAAATCCCTTTGTTTTCCTTACTGTGCGAAATTACACCTCAATGACTTCAAAGGGAAACCGCGCTAATCTTCTTGACTGTCCTCTACACAGAAATCACAGAATTGATTAAATGTCTGCCATTATTCTTATATAGCGACATAAAAGCTTTAAACTGTAAATGTGTACTGAAGAAGAACAATTATATGGTAGTGTTTTATAAGAGTTGAGTTCTAATCCATGAAGATACATGTTCCTGTGATTTATACATGTATCTTCATGGATTAGATACAGGTACGTGAAGTTTGTATCTCGTCCATGCAAGTTGAGATGGCCTGAGAAAGATGGCATGGAAAAATCACAGTTGAGAACAATAGATTAAGACGTAATAGATCCTTTGTTTACTGCCAACTATGTGGCTCAGGTTGAAAGCTGCATATGTTTCTGTGTGCGCGATATTTTGCACACACAGTACAAACCTTCCAAGTTCCAGTCTGGCCTGTGATGACAGTTTCAAAATTCTATCGAACAGAGTTTAGAAGACATGTTTTTCAATCTTTGATAAGCCAGGTTGGAAAGTTCGTACTGTGCGCCGAAGAACTTCGGGGCGCACTTCAAAACTTCGGTGCGCGAATGTAAAAAAATTGGTGCGCAGAGCGCATAAATTACGGGGATTCTTGCCACAATGAGTCTGAACAAGAGGGGCTATGAGTTGTAATTGGTATTTTACCTAAAGTTGAGATGAGCCAGAAATTAAAATTTGTCCACCTGAACAAGAGCTCGCTGAACATGATAAGATTATAAAACATTATCATAAAAAATAGGAATTGGGCCATCCCTTGCTATTTCTATTTTAATTTTGTTGCGCACATTAATTTCGTTTTTGGTGCGCAAAATTTTATCAGTCTCTTGGCATTCGGTGCGCAATTGACAAACTTTCCAACCTGGTTGATAAGTATAATTTCTGTTGTAAAAAGAATAAAACTGGTGGTATGTGAATGGCAAACATATGCGAAAGTTGACTTCTGAACCTCATCACCTCATCTCGAGCTCGACTGCAAATAATTTCGTGATTCATCATAAGGTTCTTTTCATTACCATAAAATGGGCCTAAAAATGCAACTGTCCTCACCTGTGGTCTTCAAATTCTACGAAGGCAAAAGCCGGACTGTATCGATTATGGATATCTATAGCGGTTATTCGACCAAACCGAACGAAGAGATCGTCGATATCTTTGTCTCGTACATCTTTGGGAAGATTTCCAACGTAAATTCGACATTCATTCGTAGTTGAGCGAATTAACTTGCTGCCTTCCATTTTGTTTCGTCTTGGAAAGAAAGCTCGTCCTCAAGATCCCTATCCCATGACCCCCTACGGTGCTCCTCCGCAACGACTTAACCTACAATTTGTTGTGCGAATTTTTGATTTGTTGACAAATCAATCTGGCACACTTTCCTGATCTGAGCCCGCTTACAACACATCTGTTACAATAGGCAATTCCAGAAGATGGCGTCAGGGTCAGTTCATAGACGTAGGAACCAGGGGGCACGTGCCCCCCCAAAATTTTTTAATTAACAAAGAATTCCGCTTTTTATTTTTAAAAAATACCCCCGTTTTCTTAAGGAAAAAGTGCCCTAAAAGCATTGTGCCCCCAAGTTTGAGATGCTTCCTACGTCCCTGGGTCAGTTGACCAAAATGGGTCAGTTCAACAATCAAATTTCCATAGAATCACTCTTGATTCCATAACAGAACGCAATGCATCTTGGTCAGATGCCCATCCCATGTAACGATGTTGTAAAAAGTTCCTCAGCACCATCTTCATGTCAATGTGTGAAACCTTCCAACAGGCTTATGATCTCAAGAGACTCTTTTTGTGCTTTGCCAATTTCTTCATTTCTAATAAAATTTGCAGAGATTATTGCAAATTAAACTAAACATAGTGCAGGGGCATTTTCTCTGTCATCCTTTGCCTCAAAATGGCTAATTCATAAATCAAACTTCTTTGAGATGCAAAGAATCACTGTAAAAATTCATCAACACAATCTTTGGCAATATGGTCCAATGTGTTGGTTATCAATGCATATTTTTATAACAACTCATGATGCTTAGGGGACTTCCAAAATCCACCCGTGATCACTTAGCAGTATTGGGCTGCTAAGGGGGAGGGGTTCATCAAAATCTATTAAGTGATCATTGGTGGAGCTTAAGGAATCCTGATCTATGTTAATTCTTGATCCCCTCTTGATCTTCATGCACCATATACAATGATTTTTGCTAGCTTTTGCTGCTGCTTTAAATATCCTTCAAGCTAATGGGTGGTCAATTTCAGCCAATAATTAATGGAGATGACTGGAAACTGATATCATCAGAATGACTGAGTAGAAACTACATACAGTGGAACCTCCATATAATGGGCACCTACAGGACCAATTTTATCCTCCATTGTAGAGAGGTGTCCGCTGTATGGAGGTGTGACCTTTTGCCATAGTGTATTTTGGGGCGAAAATATTTGTCCGTTGTTCGGAGGTGTCTGTTAATGGAGGTTCCACTGTAGTCCCTAAGAAGGGGGAGGGAGGGGTTGATAAGTTAGCAGACAAATGCCGCTAAGTGATCACAAGTGGATGTTTGGATGATCACAGTTGAAATCAGCATAGGTCAATAACAAAGCAATTGACGAAATAGGGAGAGACAAAAACTGAAAGTAAAGAATCAGTATATCAAATTAAAATTAAACTTAGAAGCACTTCTATTTGACAGATGGCAAGTCTAGGCTTCACTCCTAAGCAGTCTTATTTACAGTTATAAACAACGTTAACTCCTTAGGAGCAGTTTATCTTCTCAACCTGACTTGAAAAGTAGAATCGCAACTTGTCCCATGTAGAAATAGATGAAATGTTTTGTCTCATGCGTCACATATGATCCAAAGTTCCTACCAACAATGCAATGCCATGTTGGGTTGTATTTTTTGTCAAATTCCTTTTTGATGAATGCAGCAATATCTTTTTCTATGTTGTATTTATCTAATGCCTGCTTTGCACACTCTGTTGCATCATTTTGCATTTCTTCGGACATGTCCGCATTCTTTATGACAGCCTTTTTCTCACTCATCTAGAAAATGAAGTTGAAATCATTATCATTATGCATCATCAATCTTGAATAAATAATATATGGAACAGAAACTTGACATTACGGATCACGTTTTGGTTGCTAAGGAAGGGTGGTAGAAAAGGACAGCCACCACCCACCAGACTGGCTACGTACCAACGTACCAAACAAAAATATAACACACGAGGTTTCCACAAATCTGGGAACAATCTCAGTTAGCTGCTAAAATATTGAACTTGCAGCACTGTCATTTGCAAATGGCGAGGTGATTCACGTCCATGCTCGATCTAGACAACTCTGCGCGTAATTTTTGTTCCACAAACATTTCGACGGCTGCTTCACCGCATGAAATCTCGTCGTTCGTGGTGTGGGCCTAAAGGCAATTTAGCCTCGGCCCAGCAAAGATCCACTCAAAAAAGAAACTAGACAGATCTGAGATTTCTGCAATAAACAGTTTAAGAAGACCTTACTTACCTTGGAAGTTGAATGCTTTCACTTTCAGGAAGAAAATAATCTCTGTCCTTGCGTAGCTTTCTCTCAGTTTGTACGTTTCTCCAAGAGCGCTTCAGATGATGTTGGCGCGAAAGGTGATTACCGCATAAATTAGGTATCTATGCAATCACCATAGCAACCAAAATTTGAGGCTTTCTATTGGTGGATGGATGGCAAATTTCTTCGGGCAGTTTTATTACCCATCATGCTTTGAGGCATCTTCCTCTTTCAGTGTTGCTCTTTACCAGTTTTTCAGAAACAAATTGTCTTAGCGATTTCAAACTTTCTTGGCTCATAAAAGGTTTGTTCAGGCGTACCTTCCTGGTGATGCTATGCAGAGAAAGGTGACGATCATGTAAAAGTATGATAAAGAGATACATTGCCAGTTCTCAATTCTTCATTTTTGAAATACTGCGTGAAAATTTACGCGAATGAAACGATTTCAATGCTTTATTAATCAATTTTGCGTTTTCGCAAATCGACTTTAGTTTCCAGCCCCCTGGTCAAGTTTACCAACGCATGACGCGTGTCGTGTGGTTGTTGCTTTCTTCGCAAATTTGAAACTGCAACACGCAACGAAGATCCTTTGGATTCCTGATTCCTGAGCAGAAATGTCTTACAGAAGAAGTACAAGCCCTCCACGAATGAACAGATCAAACACCAATGATTGTCGTTTGTACGTTGGAAATCTTCCCGACGATGTACGAGAGAGAGAACTCGAAGATGTCTTCCACAAATATGGTACTATCAAAGATGTCGAGTTGAAGCTTCCCAAAGGAAGAGGAACGCCGTACGCCTTCATTGAGTTTGATGATCCTAGGTATGAAGATCTTTTGCGATCTATGTAGCAGGGGTTTCTCTGATAAATGACAAATATATCTTAACGAAATGTGTACATGTTGAGTGCAGTTTGGGCCCAGTAGAGTTTTGTAGCCGGTGTGTTTTGTAGAGTTTTTGTAGCGATATCACAATCACTCGATTTAGGCCCATGCCTATTGTTGTGGAGGGAAAAGGCCTGGATCTAGCACAATGCGCTCAATTTCATAACGGGGGGTTGTTGAAAGCCGTATGTTGGCAAGCCCTGTCACAGCTGTTACGCTGTGGAAGTCAATTCTTGTTAGGCCCATACGTACCTTTCTCCGTTCATCTTCAAATATCTCATCTTGTGCAACTAATATTGAAGCGCCGTAATTTTTTCTGAATTCCTCATTAAATTTTGATCTATAACCTTTCAAGTTAATGGTTTAAAGATGTTTGGTCAAGACGTGAAAAATCTTCAATTTCGATTTTCACCAGAAGACGGCACGCGACAACAGAATTTGTTACTTCTGAGAAGCCGCGGCCGTCCATTCGGCGAACTGCGAAGCCTCTGCGCAGCCGACCGCTGTAAACTTCGCGATTAGACAAACATTTAACCTGGATTGCCACACAAAAAAGCGCTCGCGCTGTCTCCACGAGCAATTGATAAAACCCAAAACAACATTAAATGATTGTAAGAAGGTTAGAGTACACTTACAGTGGTGGCCAAGAAGGAAATTGAAAGATCATCGATATGCACGCGGACGTCAAAGTTTTGTAACGGATTTTTTGGTCGCTGGGCAACAACAGCCATGTCTTGGCCAGCAATATTGTTAAAGCCTCGTTATCAAAGTAATGTATTCAAAAGGGTTGAAATAATTAACTGTGAGCGTTTTGAAGCACGAGCAAAAAATCCGAGCGGTTGTTTGGGCCTAATTTTGCGATCGTCGGAAAAGTGGTGATGCAATCAAAATTTTTCTTGAATTCCTGGAGAAATCAATTTGTTAACAGTTTGGTCAAGTAAGTAGACAAAAGTTTGATCTTTTATTTCACCTAAAGCTCATTACATTTCCGACCTTTTAATCAGAAATACACGGCTTGAAAAGTTTGATAAATTCTGGGAATTTAGACCGGAGAGCTGTTAGAATCGAAGAATTGACTTCCACGTAAACAATAGGGCGTAACAGCTGTGCTGTATGCAAGGAAGTTCAAAATATTGCAACTGGGCAGGGTGAATGTTTGCCGCTTCGTGCCAAACATTTTGAAGCACAGCACAGCAGTTTTGGCACCATTGTGTGCCAAAGAATAATTATATAATTATACCTAAGTGTCCAGACTGATAAGTTTGCAAAGTGTACCAGGTGTCCCAAAAAAAAGTATACAGATTTGGTCGATCCTAGCGACTAGAATATAGCGTGAATCAATCCGGAATGATTTTCAAAACATACCTCGATAACTAACTTGAACATAGATACCTGGTTTTTTATATCGGTGCGTTGAGAGTGAAGGTATTAATCTTCAAAGGACAAATTTGCCTCCACCTCCAAACCAGAGATTTGACGTTTTGGCCAAAGCAAATCATTGATGCAGATTGAATAAAATCAACAAAATTTGAAGACGGCACAGCAGATGTGTTTTCCAAAATACGGTTCATGTTAGACCTATCGTCAAGGGAGCTTCGAAATCAACTTCATTCATCTCAATATCGGCAATTGATTTTACTCTTACTATTCATCGGCGAAAGTACTCCCTTGAGCATCAACACATTTGTGCAACTGTCGAATCATTCCTTGAAAAGCATTTGTTATCAATTCTCTCAAGAGTCAAGCCTGGAAGGTCTAGAGATCTTTTGGGGTGAAAAGATGTCTCACATCTTGTTGATGACCCACCTTGGAAAGCAGCTTCGAAAATACATCATGATCAACCTGATCTCAAGAGATCTGATAAAAAATTCTTTTCAAGGAATGATTTGACGTTGTCAAAAGCGCGTTGAGCTCAAGGGAGTACTTTCACAGATGAATAGCATGTGTGATTTCAGAGCTCCTTTGACGATAGGTCTCACATAAACTGTATTTTGTAAAACACATCTGTTGTGCCGTCTTCAAATTTTGTTGATTTTATTCACTGCACTTCAAGAATTTGCTTAGGCCAAAACACAAAAGCTTTGGCTTCGAGGTGGAAGCAAATTTGTCCTTTGAAGATTAATATCTTCACGCTCAATGCACTGATATCAACAACAAGGTATCTATGTTCAAGTTAGCTATTGAGGTATGTTTTGAAAATTATTTCAGATTGATTCACGCTATATTCTTATTGCTAGGGTCGACAAAATCTGTATACTTTTTTTTGGGACACCCGGTAGACAGAAGATGCGCATGCCTGGCTATTTTTTAAGGACAGTTATTCAATTGTTCTTCCTTTGTTTGACATGAAATTGTGCATGGTCTTTCCTTAGGAGAACATAAATTGCAGTATTGTCTATTGTTTACTGCAATGATTGCTTGCACTTTAATAGATTTTGTTTTTGGGGATGTGCTTTGGGAAACGCAGCTAGATAATTAGTTTCATTGCCATTGTAACAACAAACAATTGTTTCTTGTTGCAGAGATGCAGAAGATGCAATGAGAGGCAGAGATGGTTATGAGATAGGTCGTACAAGAATTAGAGTTGAATTTCCAAAATCAGGCAGAGATTATCGTGATGGTGGTGGTGGATTTTGGGGTGGCCGTGGAAGAGGAGGTGGAGGATTTGGTGGGAGAGGGCGTGGTAGAGGTGCAGGACCCCCCAAAAGATCAGACTACAGAGTTTTAGTCTCAGGATTACCACCCAGTGGGAGTTGGCAAGATCTCAAAGATCATATGAGAGAAGCTGGAGATGTTGTGTATACTGATGTATTCAGAGATGGTACTGGTGTTGTGGAGTTCACCAGAAGAGATGACATGAACTGGGCTGTCAAAAATCTTAATGACTCCAAGTTCAAATCTCATGAGGTAAGCCTGCTTTGTTTCATGCTTTTCAAAAGAAAGAAAGAAAGCACCCCACACAGTCCAAGCAAGTTTTTGGTTGCATGCCTTAATTTCTGAATGTGAAAGCCCTGATGTGATTGGCAAGTAAATCATGGACAAGAATCAAGTATACAGTAAAAAACCCGCATAAAAGAACAAGTGGATTAAGAACACTCAGGCTGAAATTTGGTTGAAAAACACCATATACATAAGAACACATTCAGCCTGAAAAATGAAAATTGTTCTTACATATGACTTATTGAGTTAGGTGTTTATGCTTTAAATTTCAGAGAACATTAGACATAGTGCAGATTGTTTTACTGCTGCTAAGGGATTTTTCAGGGTAAATTTATTAAATAAAATCATATGCTAAATAAAATGAGAGTTACCTTACCTTCTCTGGCTTTTGGCATTCACATTTTTTATCAAGAACACATTAAGAACACTTTCAGGCTGTTTTTGCAGAAACATCCTTGTAAATAAGAACAAAATCAGCCTGATGTCCAAAATACGTGTTCTTTCATGCGGGTTTTTACTGTATATATATCAAATTCTTTTTCTCATTGTATCACCTTCTCAGCATGTCTCTAATTTCTGGATCTAGAATATGAGGCTTTTTACCAAACAAAATTTTCACAGCTTATTCTAAGATAGCCATTGGCTGAAGGATTAATATTCTAGTTTTGAATATCAGCCACTTCGTTTTATTCCGCAGTCCTCCAAACGTTTTGAATATTTTTGCTCACCTGATATGTGATATTTCTTCTGTAGGGTGAGTCAGCTTATGTAAAGGTGAAGGAAGATGGACCAGGGAGAAGCCGTAGTCGTAGCCGCAGTTATACTCCACGCAGGAGGTCTTATTCAAGATCAAAATCAAGATCCCGCTCTCGTTCCAGATCTCGTCGATCTAGATCCAAGTCCTAAACCAGAAGAGATTGCATCTGTTCACCAACAAAAAACAACATAAAAGTTGCATGCAACTGCAAGCATTTCTCTTGAGACTAACTCTGAACTGAGGTAATTGGACTAGCATTAGTGCTTTATCCTTGAAGTATTTGATTTAACCATTTCTTCATATTTTCATTGTGAACATTTTTAGTTAATCATTGATAAAAGGTTATGTGTCCATGTAAGTACAGCCATGTATACACTTCCTCAAAATATGCTGACCAGATGCTAATGAAGAGCCTCAAACAGCGCACTGTGATTGATAGAATTTAACTGGTCACATGTGAACTGACGGTTAAATTTCAAAACAAGGCTGCCTGCTATAGTTAAGCTCAGGTAGTGCAACCGCGACTAAGTAATAGCACTGCTCATGTTAAATTTGACTAAATCATGTGCTCATCTCATCTTTCACAGTGATCACATCGAATTTCATGTGAAAGTGGCAAAGGCGCTGTATTTATGTGGACACATTGCCTTTCAGTTAGCTGTGTTGCTGGCATTTCACATAGCGTTTTAAAAAGTTGAATGCATGGCAAATGAGGAACAGGGAAACACATGCTAAAATTCATAAAGATAAAAAATACCTCAGGATGACTGCATTTAATTTTTTTATTTTCTGACAAAAGGGTAGCTTTATAGCAGTCTGTCATTGTGATACATTCCTTGTTTACTTATGATCTTTGCACTGCACATTGTCATTAGCAACCATGGTGGGTCTTTCTTTGACCTTAGCAGGGCATCATTTCAGTGGGATTGTTTCTGAGGTGTGATAAACCCATGCCATCTCATGAAAAAGTTAGTGTTTTCAACTTAGTGGCATTATATGTGCCATTAGAAGTGCATTTTAACTGCAGACAAGTTCGTGTATCCTGACAACTCAATATGTTTCTCACAGTAGACATTATTCTTGTATTTTAAAGGCACCTTTCAGTATCATGTTATTTTAAAGCTTCATAGTTTATAGACAGATGTTCACAAATCCTGAGTATTGTTTACCCAGTTCTATGCATCTTTTGATTGTTGTGTAGTGGTTTCAACTTACAGCATTTTGAAAATAATCAAAATATCAAAAAATTGCCATGGAAGATTTTCAGCAAATAACCTAAAAATCCTTTCAAGTTATTCAAATGTGATACAATTTTGCACCCATCGTTGTAAAGATTTGAACGATTTGAAGGTCGTACCATTTTTCCAGTGCTGATATAGGATTTGCGATTATTTTACGTTTTTTATAGCTTCATGTGAAATATTTTGATTAAAAATGCTGTGATTCGGAAAATATTCAAGGTTTCAAAGACTACCATTGCAGGCATAGCAGAGCATGTTAAGCTCCTTTGAAACCATTAAATCGAATGAAAGATAAATCAACCAATAACGCAATTGTTTTTAAGATTTGATCCCTATGCTGTAAATTGCAATTTGGTTGGGAAAGGTTACAGTGATTCCTCAGTGTTTGAAATAAAGGACCGGGACCTCCTCAGTAAACATAGAACCCTGAATCTTTAATGTGATATAAACTTAAACATTATGGAAACTCATTGTCTCAAGCTTCGTGAGAAATTCTCTGTCCCTATGACTTATGAACAAAGATGCATTTATTTACATGAAATTTGTAGCTTTATATTGCGATATAAAGCATGCACAAATTTGACTTTTTTATTGACTTATTTACAGATTCAGACAAATTCAGGGCGAAAACTGCTGAAGAAAGCAGGATAGCAATAAATGGAGCCAGCATTTAGAAACCACACATTTGATGAGCCACAGAGGACCTAAATACAAGGGAAGCCCCAACATTTGCCAACACAAATCATTATTATGGACCTAGGAAAATCGAAAATTTGCACATCAGGATTCAGATATTTAGGACAGAACTCAAATTGTGACCTCAGAATTCCAGGATCCAAATCACAAACAAAGATTTTGGACTGCCAGTGGATTTTAGAATCAGGATCCCAAAACAGGATTTCAGGATTATTCTGATTCCAGCTGCATGGATCTGGATTCAAGGGAATGATCGGATTTACAAACTTCAATATTAGAAACGTTAGGGACAAAGGAAATAGGAACTCAAATCCATCACACAAAACAGGAATCAGGCTCAGGACACTAGTGGCCTTCAAAACGTAAAATGGGATTTCAGACTGGAAAGCAGTCATTTGGGACGGATTTAAACGAGTACTTTCAAAATTTCAACATTGAAAGTCATTCAGACAAACGTAAATCAGAAATTCAGGATTCTGCTGACTTCCAGCAAATTGGACCTGCATTCAAGAACAGATTTACACACTTCTTTATTAGGAAAGTTAGGGACAGGGAAAATAGGAATTCAAAACAGGACTCGGGACACCAGAGATCTTCCAAACACAAAACGAGATTTCAGACTGGAAAACAGTCATTTGGAACGGACATAAAGAAGCACTTTCAAAGTTTCAACATTGAAAGTCATTCAAACAAATATAAAACAGGATTCAGGATTTGGGGACTAAGGATTTTCATTTGACAGGATCTCTAACTCACTGACACGGAAGATTTTGCTAACATCGAGTAGAGAATTCAAAGTTTGAAACCCCAAGGTAAGGTATTTTCCAGTTATTCATGAGACTTCTTATAAAATTTGCAGGTTTTTAGGCGTCTAAAAATTAATGTCTTTATGTAGCACGGATTTTCAAAATATAGAAAAGACAAGATTCAAATTCGGAGGCATATTTTAGGTGAAATTTCTGCCCTACCAGGTTTTGAATTCATAATGAAATAAGGGATTTTAACCAAATGCTTTTTTGATTTGTGAATCATTTAAACCAAAGACCTGACTACTTATGACTATCGACAATGCAGGGCAAAATTAAATAGACGCTAGATGCTTTCCCGTGTTTAGTGCCTTCGCCATGTCCCCTTCCCCATAGTCAGTGTTGTTGTGAAAACTCACACCAACTTCTCGTGGAGGCATCCACACATAAAGCTGAAGAGCTTGGACTATCGGAGAGGGGATTGCTCGTTGCTCATGCTGTCTTTAAAAGCTTTGTCATGATTCTAGATTTTGGGGGTATTTTCATAAGAGCCTCCACTTATTTTCAGATAGTCTGCAATTGCAGTATGCTTGCAAAGGATCTTAGTGACAGTTGTTCTTTGTACACTTCCATTTTGCTCGGAGAGAGACTTGGGGAATTCATCTTGGTGCACCAAAGAGGAGCTGGGATGTTTGAAAAATTCGTAACAGCAACGGTACTGGATTGATTGGAATGAATTTGTACTTGATAACAGAATGACCGAAATATTTTCAACTTCACGGAAAGTCTTGGCATGGGTTGCTGGATATCGCACTTACGTTTCAGTGTATTTGCTTCGGCGGAGGAAAACTATACGTTTCTGCGGAGGAGGCTCTTATACTAGCTCCTCCGTAGTAGCGTACAATTTTATTCTCCGCGAAAGAACAAAACGATGGTAATGAAGTAGACTGACGACGTGATTCCTTGTATTCTTTCAACATTTATAATCTGATGTTTTAATTTCACTCATACAAAGGACTCACGACCAAACGGATTCTAAACAGGGACTAAAATCTTACGAAAAATCAGAAGAAACTTCGAACATCTTCCATCCTACGAACGTCGAAAGAAAATTCGAACGTCCCTTCGAACGTCACTTCGAGCGTTGCTTCGCTTCGAGAAGTCGAACTTTGAACTAATAACCAATCAAACGCTACAATTAGGCACGTGGGTTGACCATATTAAGAACGTAACGATCTGATTGGTCGCGCCGTGAACGCGGCGGACTTGGCCTAATTAGTCCCTGTATTGAAGAGTAAGGACATAAGTCCCTCAACTGAAGCGATAACAACAACAACAACGAGCGTAAGTTAGAGGGACTTATGTAATGTAGTCTAGTAATGAAGCACATATGCGGTGTCTAACCGCCCATGCTCTTTGTTGCAAAATGCGTTCATAGGGCGTCGAATTGGGACTTTTCAATCATCCATTTGGCAGCTTCGATCTTTGTTTCAGGTTTCAAGTTCCTTCTTGTATCAAAAAATTTAAACCAAAATGCGGATGCGATCTATTTGCGGTTGTTCCGGAGAGGTAACAAGGCATACCATACCAGTACGACATCAGGGAACTGAATATTACACGGAACAACTTCGAAGTCTGCAACCTGATGTAACGGTTATATTTGGGCAATACGTCAGTGACAAGCGCAGCGCAGCAAAGCTCTACATTTCCTTCAGCTTTGAGCAGTTAGTATAAAAGGCGTTGCCAAGCCTGACACTTTGGAATTCTGTTTGTGCCATTGATCTATGTGTGTGAAGTACAAAAAAACCTGCATGAAAGAGCCTGTGATTTTCTGCAACAAGCTGAAATGGGAGGGGGGTGACAGGGGCAGTCTTCGGTACCGGTACCAACTTACAGTAAAAACCCGCATATAAGAACCTAGTGATTAAGAACCTACAGTCTGAAAATTCTGACATTAGACCCCCAATATATAAGAACCCATTCAGCCTGAAATTTGAAATAGGTTCTTATTCGTGGAGATCATCAAACTAAATCAAAACTCTAGTTGCTTTGTCATAGAGCTTATACATACTGATTCTGTGATGTGTGCAAATTGCAAAGAGCTCTAAAGATGCTTTGAAAGCTTTTCCTTGCATTCTGTAAAATTTCTGATTCTTCCATGAACTGATGTTTTGATAAGGCCTCATGAACACAGGTGTCTCTCAACTGACAGTGGATAATGGGCTTGAAGTCTCAATCTGAACAAAATAAATACCTGGAAGCCCTGAATGAAATAAGAACCAATTTAAGAACCTGAACAGCCTTATTTCCTACTAAATACTAAATACATAAGAACCTAATCAGGCTGACTTGCAAAATTGCAGGTTCTTATACGCGGGTTTTTACTGTATAAGGTACCAGGTTCCACCCAAATTGAAGGTATTGGTACCACCTATTTTGGGGGAAGGAGCTATCATGAATATGACAAATTCTGAAAGGAGGTGTACGTCAGTTCCTCGCGAGACCAATGGGCAAGACCAAACCACTCCTGAGCACGTCGCCATGGCATCTTTGTCACTGTCTACACTGTAAAAGCTTAAAATTTGTTCTAGGAATTCCAAAATCATCCAAGGACGAAATTTTCATTGGTACCGACTCATATAAGCTTGGTACCGGTACCCCTACTTTTGGTACCAGGTTCCACCACATTTGCACAATGTTGTACCAGGTACCACCCCTCTGGTACCATGGTACCACTACCCTGTCACCCCTCTCAAATAGCTCTTGCGTATTTTTTTATTTGGGCTTATCCATGTATATAAGGTGCTGTCAGTAGAGTTGATTGCTCAACAGTCTGTCTGCTCAAAAGTCGGTTCTTAAACTGTACCGACCTTCAGGGACGTAGTAAGCATCTCAAACTTGGGGAGCCCGACACTTAAAGGGCACTTTGTCCTTAAGAAAAAGGGGGCAATTTTTAAAAATAAAAAGGGTATTTCTTTGGTTAAAGTTCTTTTTGGAAGGGAGTCGACTTGGATGTATTTTCTATATGCGAATGACAGGGATGTGCCATTTTGAAGTCTCAAATCACACCCCAAAATTTATGAATTTTGCGAAAACTATATCCCAAAAGTTACGGGCCATTCACAGTATTTTCTGATTCTGAATCTAAAATCTCCTCAAATTGTGTTATCATGTTTGACTACGTGGCTTATTCCCAGTTTGAGGCTGTCTGTGTGGAGCGATAATTACGCATGCGTGATACCACCTTTACAAGGAGTATCTAAATTCCCGATAGTTTTTGCATCGAAATTTAAAAGGGGAAAACGGACGGTTTTATCTGGGAAATAAGGGACACGGAAATTTCCATTTCCCTCTTAGGAAACTGTTAGGAAAGTGTCCGTTTCCCCAAAATTTCCCTACACAAAGAACATAGGAAAATGACACTTTTTTGCAATGACCATTGCTATTTGGTAGTATCTATCTTGTTATTTTAAATGTTTTTGCCACGGCCCCCTGAAAAGCAGTTCTCATGGACTGACGGAGGCCTAAATGTACTGTGCCTTGCGTTTGTACGACCTCTAGTTTTACGTACAATGTGCTGAAAATAGCCAACGACAAACAAGACGAATCAAAATGAGGCGAAGACCAGTGTATTTGATCTTCTAGGAATTTCACTTCGTTGTTTCCTGACGTAAAATGACTGTATGACGAAAGAGCAGGCTGTTAAAACAAGTAATGAAATGGATTATTATTCCAGATAAAGTTGCCTGGTATTGCTATCAATAGTGTGAATGTATTAGATTTTCAATATTCGATTGGTATCCCGGGGGGGGGGGTTACTTCAATAGGCGGGTGACGGGGGTGTGCCATTTGACGTCTGAAATCGCACCCTAAAATTTATGAATTTTCGCGAAAACGATATCCCAAAATTTAGAGACCATTGCAAATGTATACCCTAAAGTTGTGACAGCCATCTAAAATTTTAACCAAGTAAATCAAATTTGATCAAAATCAATACCCTAAAGAGTTATTTTTCTAAAATCTATTTTCTGCTCGAAAAGAGGCACCCCAAAAAATGGCACTTCCCGAACCTGCATATATGGTAGTTACCCCCCCCCCCCCGATTCTTATTTGGTTTTTTGGTTGAATAGATACCCACCCCACACCAACTGGTTTATTAAAAAAGATTTGTTAACCGTATTTCAAACTGAGAAAATCCCTCAGCAAGTTGGAGAAATTCTCAACAAGACAGAGGTAATCCTGCCATTGAGCCCACCACGGATTTGCATTCGTTGTGCTAGGCCCGAAGATTTTCGATGTGGAAAAGATATTTTCTTGGTGACGGCGACCTGGCATAAATCGGGGAAAAACAACAGCAATTTATTGAAATTATGTTGTTCCATCTTCGTGGATTGCACACCGAATGTACCCGTTTAGATCCTTAGTATGTGTTTATGAATATTTTATCTGGAGAGACAAATCCCTGACTACAATTCGGCCATATTTTTGCTGTTTTTCATCACCTTATCATTCCAAAATATGACATCAATCAATTGAAGAGGTCACTAATGTAATGTAATTTCCTGAAGTCCATCTGCTTCCGTGTTATCTCGATTGTCAATCGTCGAAAAGAAAGGTCACCCATTATGACGTCAGTGCCCGCAGTGGTTTCATATGGATATCAGATTGCGGTTGTAAAAATTTTATCCGTTCCTTATTAAATTCAGAACGGCAATTTGGTGATCATTTTCATCGTACTTTCACAGCAACAAGAGGACAAGATGGCCTTTGCTTCAAAGTTATTTTCACTGTTGATGTTTGCTTGCATTGTGGTTGATTATGGTATGTACCCGTTTGGATTCCGTTGATAGAAAACACCTTTAAATAGAATATGTTTATAGATACATTTGCGTGTTACGACAAGGCACTTCTCGTCGCAGTCCGAACTTGGAGAATGTTGTGAACTGCAGTAACATATTTACAATTTGGATTCAGGTTTTGACTGAACAGTCAAAACATAAGTTATGTTCAATGGATTGGCATTTACACACGTTTTTCTTTTTCACAAGAACCTGCTAAACTAAATTCTCAAATTGGCAAAATTAGGAAGCCCCTGTGGCGGGATGGGAAAAATAACTGGACCATCTGCTTTGGTAAAGGAAAACCCAAGCCAAGATATATTCTTACTTTGTTTTCATCGAAAAGTTTCAAAAAAATTTGTTTTGAAATGTACACGAGGGGCATGGTTAGTAACCAAGAAGATAGTCATGTACCCTTCAAGAAACTCCTAAGGAACTCAATTCAAGTCTGTGATTTTAGCAAGTTTGATTACTGCTTAAATTAGCATTTCCAAACTTTAAAAGAGTTAACAGTTACATAGAGATACATAGATTTCATATCTCATAGTTATTTATGGTGGAAAGGAAATAACTGAGGCAATAAATTTCCTTAATTTGACCACAGATGATATCGTAACGATAGGAAAGCCACTGTTGTTCTTTGGAAAACCAAACTGCAAAAGTTTTTCTTGACTTGAAACAAATAGTTTTCTGCTGGGCCTGACGTGTAGATGTATTTGCCATTTTCAGTAAACCAGATGATAGTAAACATACTGCAATGAAAGTCAGGCCTACGTTCCCCTTAAAAGTGGTGGTTAGAAACGAGTTTTGTTGTCCTGCCTGTCATGCAAGGAATTCCTATTGTCCAAACTCAAATGTCAAGAAATTTTTGCCAATTACCGTTGACAATTACACACAACAAGGATTGCCATTTAACACGTAATGAAGTGTGGGCGAAAATTTTCTAAAATTTTTTGCCGCGATCCCACTGGATGCAGCAGCAACAACTACAATGCGGGCGAGACAGACTTGGAGCAAGTCCACCTTCACTGTTCCGAGTCATTGTCATGCGGAGTGTCACAGTTTTGTCTTGGTCTTAAACGGGACTAAAAAAGAAACAAATATTGATATGTGATATCAATCATTCCAAGAAACTCATTATCAGAAGGTTCCAGTGGCAAGTTTGCCTGTGTGGTAATGCAGTATCCGAACAGTAGGTATAGAAGAAACTTGAGCATCTACTGGAAAAGTGTTTATTTTTCTCCTGATCCCAACTTTATTTCCAAGAGTCTGCAGGAGAGGAACGAAGAGCACACAAACCCCCAAGATTTTGCAATTTAACGAAAGTGTGCCCTTTTTGCTTCGGGAAGTGTCCCCCTGTAATGCTACTGAAATGGTACCCTTGGCAGCGTCGCGCTCAGACTTATGACTTGGAGTCCCTTGTTTCCCTGTGCTCTTTGACTTGATGATGGTACTTCTGCGAACTTTATTGAGATGCTATGCTACAGCCCTTATTTGAAGTTTACTTTCTCATTTGGTTGTTCGGCGTTACTCCGTATTTTCTTGATTAAGGAATGTGTAGATAATTCGAGGGGCTGCAAAGAAATTTCTAAAAATTTCCAGTGCTCAGAATCTGATGACTTCAAGAGACTCGCTACTTGCTACTTGGTAATTCTTGGATTCTGCATGGGTAGTTCGACACCACAATTATTCTTTAGCTTGTATGCCGCTGCGAAGGAGGGCTCAAAAGATTTCTTTCACCTTCTAGTTAGTAGAACTGTATCATCAATCAAGCCCAACTGCTGCGTTTAACTTCCTGATTACAGAAATGTATAAGCTTTGTAACGACATTCAATTCAGTTCAGAAAATTAAGACTCACGCAGTCAGTCTACCTTCAAAAACCTTTTGAATGAAATTTGGAACGCGTTTCCAGCATTTCTGAAATCACTGCGTTTGTGACTTTTTAATTCCCGAACGTATCTGTTTGAAGACAACAGATAGAATTTCCTGTAAAGGCCCTTAAAGTCAACCGGAGCTCTCCTCGAATAACTTTACCATTCATTTTTGCCACAGTAGGAAATAGACAATCAATTTAACACCATTCGGCTCCCGTTGGCTGCCCTGAAAGGAAATCCTTTGGAGACAGAACGGAGACAATCTTTAATTTCGTGGCAAAGTGCTAGCGGGGAATGGGTTTCAACACCATTGAATGGAATGCCTTTGTAGCCATTACATACTGTAAACGCTGTATTCAGCCCACCTGTATCGAGCCCCCTCTCTAATAAGCTCCTCCCTTCTAAGCCAGATTTTGAATAGCCCCCCTCTCTTGTAAGCCCCCCTCACTTACATATCAAACGCAAGAACTTATCGAAGACTTTCCTTTTACTTTTATTGACAAGCCTGCATGCTACTTTCGATTTGTTTTTGGATGAAAAATGTGTCAAATTTGTGCAGTTGACTCGAAAAATATTTGTTGATCCTCAAATTTTGAGGAAAATGCTATCATATCTATCCTTGTCATTTGACATTCTGAATCCCGGAGGGGGGTGTACTTGACCAGATTTTTGTCGGGGACGTGCCATCGAGGCTTCAAATTCATGCCCGTTCCTGATATCAATGTTTTGAAAAGTATACCCGACCTTATATTTCATACCAAAATCTTGAAAATCAGTACCGTTCCTTACACCAAAATTGTGAAAATTGATACCGTTCTTTATACCAGTATCTGGAAAGTAGATATCCTTTCCGATGGCACGTCCACGTCCCCCTACCCGAAATATATGTAGTGCACCCACCCCGGGTTCTGAATAAACCCACTCTTTTATTAACCCGCTCTTACATTCTTCAATATTTTTAGGCGCTGCAACATTCTTGCTAAATTTGCAGTGCAAGCCAAGAGAAACTGTCATTGAAACAAGCAAAGACTTCAAGTATTTCCCATATTATGTTCATTTACATCGATGTGCAGGATCCGAAAGAAAGAAGCCGCCAGTCTTTTTTCAATGCGTGCCCAGCAAAGAAGAAAAAGTCTATGTACTGGCATCCCTTTCCTCCGACGTTTCACGAGCTAGAAGAGCGGGCGTTGAGTTGGAGTTGATGAATCATACAAGCTGCAAAACAGAGTGTTTGATCAGAGAAGAAGATTGCAAAGCTCCTGCTATTTATGATAAGAAAAGTTGCCGATGCATCTGTAATGCAGGAATTGCCAGACCCTCTGCCATGCTTTGCAAAGACCCCAGGAAAATGTAAGAATCCCTTATTTTGTTGCAGGAATAGATCTTTTTGGTATTCTGCGAAAGAGCCTGGATCGAGCGATATTTTTTACATTTTGTATTTGAGAGGTTTGGTGAGGGCAAGAGTGCCCTTTTAATGAAACTACATATTTCTTTAACAACGCTAAATACGATGGTATGAAAATCATTAACTTCCCTTAAGTCGAATAATCATTGTAGCTTGCATTTAGTAATACCCAAATATCTAAGAAAGAACATCACTCGGATTAGTTAAAATATTCTTGGCAGTTGTTTGAGTCAATTTAAGGGGCGTGGCCCCAAAAATTTTTCCAGGGATGACTCCTGGACCTCAAAAATTTCGGCTCACTTCGCTTGCATTAAATCTGGAGTACCCTTGCATTCGCCTTTGACCCCCTTGCCCTTCCTTCGCTCCGGCGTCCCTGATTGAAGTGATTCACTTCAAAGAAATAAGTCATAGCATTTTATAGCAACCTGTTTAAAGATTTGGAACCAGTACTGACTTTTTATTGATTCGTATTTCAATCGTATTGATCGTAGATGGAATGGACAATTGTGTGGTTGTTCTTGTGCGAACATGAAACCTTGCAAAAACCGAAGAATGAGATTTGATCAAGAAACTTGCTCATGTAAATGCAAGGAACGTAAACAAGCAAAGGCGAAATGCATCGCAGAAGGTGGGACATTTGACTTGCATTCCTGTGGCTGTATCAAGTTGGCAAAGGTGAAACAGGAAGGTAAAGATATGATCTTTGACAAGTTTGGCTCCTTTAAATGTCTAGAAACTGTTATCTCCCAAACCATTCATTCATTTCGAAGAAATAGATTTCGCTATATGACTATCTTTGCAGTATTTGCCCGTCTGGCCTAAACATGACATGCAGTTCGATTGAGTGCAACCCCTGTAATATCTTAAAACCCAACCCCCGTGTATAAGCCGCATCATAAAGTTCTTTTGGTCAAAATGATTGTAGAATTATGCTTTGTGATTTTATTTATCATCGGAGCTGGCAAACTATGGGCTTTGTGTTGGGCAGCCCCCCCAGATTTTTATTCCCGTACGCTTAAAAGCGTTACTTTGAAATGATATTGCTCTCATGGAAGGTTTAAGATAAAAAATATCTGAAAATATTTTTGAGGTAATTTGCCCCTCGTTATGAGCACATTTATTTGACCATTCAAGACAATAGTATGCTTTGTGATTGGATCATTTAAAGTACTTCGTATCTTAAATTCACGCTTTGCCCATCCAGATCTTATCTCACTTTTTGCTTTGACATGCAAAACCGTAAAACAAATTCTCCACCAACTGATTTTCGTCATTCGATGCATTATTCGAAAATCACGTTTTGTCGCTAATTTTGACTTGTTTACAACTTGTTTCTCATCTCTCAATTAAATGTACCGGGTGAGCGGGTGAGGCAAAAGTTTCTCGTTTGGTAGGCTGTGGAATAAGAAGTATGTAACCGATGTTCAGAAACGAAATTTTAATCTAAGGCTGAATTAGATGAGAAAATTTTGTTTGGTAAAGTCACTCATTTTTAGGCCTAAAAATTACCAAAATGCTTGTAAGGGGTTTGTATGAGAATCGAGAATCCTCGTTCCATTCTGGTCCTTTATTAATTTGACATTGAAATTCACATTCGATGCCATTATCATTTTCAGAAATAAATTTTTATTTCAATAGCCTGTAAATCATGGACCATAATGGAGTGTGGAATCTTGTTCCCAAATAAATCTTTTTCCAGCATTTCCATAATTTCTGAGTTTACAAGATGAAAGATATTACCAAACAAAATTTTCTCATCTAAGTTAGCCTTTGACTGATAGATTAACATTATAGTTTCGAATGTTAGCCGCATACATTTTATTCTACAACCCTCCAAACGCGTAAACTTTTTTTGACTCACCGAGTAGACTAATTTCAGTCTAAACTATATGAATATAAATCTTTCATTTCAGAGATTCCATTGAACAGCAAGAGCACATTATTCTGGATATCAATAGCGGTGGCGGAATTTTTCGTTATGGCATGTGTTTTCGATGCTTTTCTTTACTCAAAGAATTCTGGCCTAATTTTCACTGCAAAACAAAGAATAATAAGACCTAAAGAGAAGAAATATGAGAAAGAAACGCAAGGTATTTTTTGTGCGTTGTTTTCCCGGGGGGGGGGGGATAACTTCAATAGGCGGGTGTCGGGGGTGTGCCATGTGACGTCTGAAATCGCACCCTAAAATTTATAAATTTTTGCGAAAACCATACCCCAAAATTTACAGGCCATTGAGAATGTATACCCTAAAATGAGTGAAATTTGATCAAAATCAATGAATGACATCCCAGAATTTATGACTACTTTTGATTTTAGCCAAAGTGATACCCCAAAATTTATTTTCTGCTCGAAAAAAGGCACCCCAAAAAATGGCACATCCCGCACCTGCAGATATGGTAGTTACCCCCCCCCCCCCTCATGGTTGTTTTGCTCTTTCTGCCATTATTTTTCAGATTTCAAGAGTCTGTCGGTTACGTCAAAATATTTCAGGTGTTTGAAAAAACCGCAGTGCCAAGAGCGATGGATGGATTTTCTTAATGAATCGAACTAGCAGAAGAATTGGAAGACATTCATCATTTTTCTCTGTTTCTACGAGCACTTAAAACATACCGGATAAGTTAACAAAAATTTCAAACGTTTTGCGTGCTGCGAAATAAAAAGCACGCGGCCGACACTCAGAACTGAAATATTTATCGATCAGTCAAATGCTAATTTTTAGACGTGAAAATTTTCTTGTTAGATTTACTCATCTTTTAGACCCAGAAAGTAGGAAATGCTGGTAAGGGGTATCGGAACAAGAATTGCTCACTTTATTTTTATGGTTCATCATTACCCAGGGTAGTTCATCATATGCTTGCCATCGAAATTTAGGTTAATTTCAATTGTAAGTTTGAGAAATGGAATTTAGATTTAAATGGCCAGTAAATCGTAGACTACAATCGAACATGGAATTCCTGTTCCCATACAACCCCCCCGCAAGCACATCCTACTTTCCTCATTCAAAAAGATGAGCAATTTTAGCAAACAAATTTTTCACTTGAAAGTTAGCCTGCGACTTCGACTAATAGATCAACATTTCAGTTTTGAATATCTGCTACATACTTTTTATTCCATAACCCGCCAAATGTGTTAACGCGTCCTTGACTGACCTGATATGAATAACAAATTCATTTTCGCCAGGACTGAAAATTTTCCACATATTTTTCAGATCAGCTAACATACCAAGACTTGCGAAGACGCCAGTCAAGACTTTCCAGTGCTTTAAGAAAACGCTCATCAAGAACTTCAACTGTTCACCCTGTGCCACAAACACCGAACCCGATCTCGCCAACCTATGAATTCAAAGAAGAAGATGTATTCTTTGCCCAGTAGCAGCCTGTGATAATTTCAAAGCAGAGATGGCCGAGGAGTGAACCTTGCGGAACCCCACGATTCTACGTTGAAGAATAAAATAGCAGTTTCATGTTCCCAAAAGATGGGTTTCTCTTGCTTTGTTCAGCTCTCCTAGTTGAATGATTTGCGCAAATGGACGTGTTTTACCAAAAAGAAACTTCACTCATTCGCATCGTTGAAGTATTCCAAAGCCTTGATGGCTGAAACAATGGACGTATGTTGTTTAGTGGACGTTAGCATTGGAGTAGAACTCATTTTGAAAAAAGTACGGGCTCCACAAGTTTCTTATCTTAAAATTTTGTATACAGAGACGTAGACGTCTTTGTTGCAGAGTAAAAGGCCCTGGTAGTGAGTCTTGTGGTACCCCAAAATTCTACGTTTAAGAGAAAAAATATATGTTTTTCATGCAGCAGAAAACATAAGAATGAGTGTAAAGGAGGATATGTAAAAGAGGGACAGGCAATCCTTATCATTTTGAGAAGCATAACTTGTTCTTTGTCCCGAAGAACTTTTTTTGTGGTTCTGAGCTGGTCCAAGGCCTTGATCGCATGAAAACTCAATATTTCTTTTTATTGCTGTAGCAGTCTAGCAAACCCGTTGTGATTGAAGTGAGTACACGAGAAAAAACCTTTGTTGTTCAATTAAGGAACAAGACTTGCTACTTCAAGAAGGAAAAGCTTAAGTAATGCTCCTTGAGGTACCCCAGATCTGTTATGCACCCTGCAAAGGCGGCGGCTATTTGCAAAATTTTTAAAGTTTTTGTAACTTATTAATGTATATAGGTTTATTTATATTGTAGAAAAGCATCAGATCGCTAACGCTCATTAAGATGTGGAAACATCCTTATTATCGTACAAAATTTTCTCTCTATGTTTTGTTATTTTTATCTTTCTTGTTCAGTCAATGAAACCTACTTGCGGGCAGTGAATGTCATTCAGATATTTTACAGCTTACCGAAAATGATGTATCGTGATTTGGAAAGTTAATGAAATTTGTTTGTGTGGAGCTTTCACCACCCTTACTTTTTCTGATCATCAAGAAACCAAGATTACTTAACACATTTCTTTTAAAGAATCCAGAAATTTGAGCCAGTGCTGAAAGTTTTGTAAACTTTTCAATGTTTACTCACAGTTTTTTTCGCGTTTCTTGACCGTTCCATAACGCGTATACTACTTGTGCTCTTGTGAACATTTCAAAAGTTTCTTGAAGCTTTTCTGATGTTGAAACACTGTGCAACTACCTCCCGAGCAATTGAATACAAGAAAAAAGTGAAAACTGAATAAAAATTGTTAAGGAATTCCTTCATCAAAGAAAATAGCTTCTCAAGTTATATTCTCCTGATACTGCAGTTTCTTGATTTTTTGGAAGGTTAAAGCTTTTGTCTGCGGCTTGTTGCGAAAATATACGCAAACTTGAAGAGAAAAAAAGTTTAGGTTACTGAAGATTTCAAACTTAAAACCAGAACTTAAAAATACTCCGGAAATTGACTGAGGGGCCAGGATATTTCCATCCTTCTTGGAATGGGAGTGGAGAGTTCTGTAAATATTTGCAATCCGATTAACTGGATTTAGAATCCTCGAATTTGATAATTTGTATCAAATTTGTAAGGCTTCCTTCTGAGACAAATTAGATTTTCTTATAATGCAATTAACTTTAAACCCTTCAAAATGATCATTCATTTTTCCCCGGAAGACAACCTTGCACATCGAGTTTCGAGTTGACAGTTTCTAATCTTGTTCTAACGGTTACGAAAGAGGGATGATCAGTTGTTCATGGAAGCAATTTTTGTGTCTTTTCAGAGCAACATCCACGTACCTATTCCTTATAAGAAACTACGTATAAGAGACTGAATAATCGAATCGATAAAGAATTAAGAAACTCCCTTACATGGAAAATATGGCCTAAAAATATATTTGTTTTATAAACGAACTCCTTAGCATAATTTTTAATTCATTTCATTTGCTTCCAGTGTCTCATCACTCGGAAGGTACTTTCTAACCAGTGAAAAGGCTTAAAAAGTTTTGTTGTGAAATATTCATATGAAATGACCATGAAGATTATCGTGGAACCTTTAAGAAACTCGTAAGAAACTCCGAGCAAATCTTTGTGACTTTTGAAGACTTTTTCACATGCCCAAAATGGCCTAATTTAGATATCCAATGTATGATTTACGTTTGAAAGCTTTTTTCCCACGATAGAATTTACTTGAGTATATAAATGATTTATTAATCAAAAATATTTCTTCCGTCATTCATCCTGAGAATTTGCGTCTACAATGAATACTTTTACCAATATTTAGCAACCCGTCCTTCTTCACTGCTAACTGTCATTCGTTGACATTTTTGCGATGTCTTCCCAGCCTTCTAAATTTTGCAATTTTAGGAAATATATGGTTTCATGGGAATGTGGTTTTCCTCCTCTGCAAGCCCCCTGTTGGCTTTTTGCGTCCACGGACAAAATGGTTCCGAAATAGGCAAATTTCAAAGTACAGCTTTTTGTAACCACTTGTCAGGAAGACTCAATTCGCAGATCGCCAAAAAATTAAGAAACTCCAATGCTGGGAAAATATAGCTGCGGAAAGTATTTTGGTCAAGTAAATAATTCTCTTTATTTCATGTATTTGAGAGTTTATTATTTAGCCTCTTCCGTAGTTTACATCTCCGAAGATATTTCTTTCCAACAGGACAATGGTTTTTCTGATTTCTGTTCGGTAAACAGGAAATGCTATTTTGGTTTGGTACGTGACTGGTAATTCTTAGAAGTTTGTTTGCTTTGTAACTCTAAGGCGTCTCCTTTTTCATTCAAACCAGACGAGTTCAGGTACATCCAGCCCAAAGTTGAAAAGGAGGGGCAACCTGCAAAGCCTGCAAACAGGCTGAAAGTGCAATAGAGAGTGAGCGCCCGAAGGCGTGCGGAAACTTTCGGACCCGATAATCCTGTCGCTCTGTTAACGTCTTGACCTGTATGTTTCCCCCACATTCTGATAAAAACAGTTAAATAGAAAACGATGACGGCGAACTTCTTACCAAGAAGAGGGTGCCAAGCCGAGCTTTCATCGTGTAGGGGGGTATTTGCTCCCTATATGCGCCATCGAGCACAATTTAGTGCCTCTGCTAAAGGAAAAGAACGGGGTGGTTATAAATGCCAGAACAATATGATTTTTTATCAAAAGACTCAACTCTGCTGCAACGCTCAGAGTCAAAGAATTCCTTATATATTTTCACTTATTTTCAGTTGTTTCCTGAGTTACATTACTTGGTACGTAGATACTGCAGCAATATCTAAACAGAGACTTTGGAACTTTCGTTTTCAAATGTTCACAGGTACATATGTAGTAAACATGAAGATTGTTATGGAACGTTAAGAAGCTCGGAAGAAACCCTGAGTACTTAAAATCTGATCATTTCAAGAAACTTTCAGTACTGGTTCAGTTACAAATTGGCAGATTCATCAGTGGTCAAAAGCGAGATTCTTACCAGTTTCATACCTCTTTAGTGTTAGAACCGAACAGACCTTCTTTGTTGTGGATCACAACTCGATCCAAACAAGATGAATCAGAGAAAACAAGATAAAATCCCGATAAAATATATCACCCCTTGGGATGCCTTTGTAAATGAATAGCATTCACATGTGTTTAGTCGATGATGCAGGATAATACCACAGTTGAGAATGATGCCACAAAACTGAGAGGTAAGAGGTAATTCAACATGAACAAGGGATATCACTATCCGAAAATTTGCGCCCACATTGGTAGGTAAAAACCTTCACGGTAACCTCCCAGCTGTACTACACCCCTACTACACAAATACGCTGCTTTGGTCTACCAGCTTCCGTTTCTTTTGCACACTATGAATATCGAGTTTTATCATTAAAAATTTTTCAGATTGGTTACCATTATCTGCTTAGACCACGGGAGGGAGGGGGTGTTCTTCCATAGCTAAGGTACCTGGGGATGTGCCACCCGCAAGGGTATAGTTTTTCGGAATGCTAGTCTAGCCAAGGGTATACTCTTGGCAATTTTAGTCGATTTTAGTCTGCGCAAGTGTATGCTTTTTGGCAATTTTGCTCAAAGAAAAGTCAAACTTCGGTAATTCCTGTATAGAAACCCAATTTCGTCCAGAGAATACGAGAATTTGGCAATTTATGTCTAGAAAATGCCAACTCATGGCACTTTTGATGTAAAATTAGTCTAGCCAAGGGTATCATTTTTACAAAACTTGGTTTAGCCTGAATGCCTTGACAGTATGGTATCATTTCCGTACAAGGTGGCAATCAGGTGGGATTTAGCAAGTCTGGTCACTAACTGCTAGGACCATGCTTTTTACTACAACGTTAACTTGCTTAGTGAAGAGAAAATATTTCATTTTGAATTTGATAGAAAGACAGAGAGTAATTCCATGTAGCTATTATAAACAATTCAATTAAAAAAACTCATTCATTAGAACCATAGATTAGAATTGCAGGATTACGAACTGTCCAACATTACAAACTACAAGTCCCTGTCATACAATCATCTTTCCACATGCAGACACTGGACATTCCTGTTGAATGGAATGGAAATGGAATTTAGTGGGCAACAGCATGCCAATACAAGGGATACATCCGAAAAGGCGTTGCATCAAGCTACAATAGCTGATCAATGAGTGCTGCGTAATGGAATTTTGTTTTAATTGAAAAGGGTTCCAAATTTTTCATTCACTTTCGTTCCGTGTTTCCGACGTTTACGTTAATTGAATTTTAGGCAAACAAAAACCAGTTTGTAAGGCTATGACGCACTTCCTCTCTGGTGACAATGGGCACCAGACGCCAGAAAAAGGATCCAGAAATAATACGAGCAGTTTCATTATCAGAGATACTTTGCATTCATGCAGGCTTTTCTCAGCCCTTTTATTTTGCTTGATGTCATTCACAGTCTCTGGCCTAAATTCCTTGGAGTCTCCTTGACCGGGCTGGTGTTCACCACTCGTCAAAATATTTGTCATCACACGCTGGGAGACACTGTGGGAGTATGCTGAAAGCACTGCAGGAAAGAGCACAAAGGGGGCGTACCAACATAACTTTTGTTTTGTTTGATGCAGGAAGCCAAACCGTCCTTCGTTAGACCACATGAATATCATGTGCAATCTAAATAAACAGTCAAAGCAAAATATTTCAAAATAAAATTTGTATGTGGTACCAAGATGAAATAAGAAAACTCTTATTCTGCTCTTAGAACTCTTCTCTTATTTTATCTTGGCGGTACCTATTTGACTCACCTGTCCTTTCCAAGCCCGACAGTGAAAATGCAGTGACCATACGACTTTTTTGCATTTTGTGTTGACTGCAAATCGTAACTAAAGTTGAAAATAAGGATACAATTGTTAAGTTTACCGATCAAACTGATAAGCAGTGGGGTATACTGCAATGATATCAATGTCAACATGGCGAATATTTGCGTTAGGAACGGTTCATGTTTCATAAGTTTGCTGCTTTGCCTGTAGACCACAGTATGACCTGAATTTAACGGGTTGATGGCAGAATTAGATAGATCAGAAGAATATGCACAGTCAAGTCACAAAATCAACGATGAAATACTTGAAGATAAAATCTGTATATATACCATTTCACTCACCTTCCCATCTTGAGTTCGAAAACTCAGTAACCACACGACCACACCACACAGCCACACCACACAGCCTTCCTCGTACATCTGAGTGTGTCTTTTGGCCTGCTTATGTTTCACTTCATCACAAACTTGACAAAAAGGAATAATTCTCTTTGCTCATAGTCATCCTTTGCTTGACCAAATGCGTACGCACAGATTTTAGGAGGAACTTATTAACTATTTTTCTCTTTGTTGGTAAACGAACGCAAAACAAACACATTCCTGCATCATCCCGTGAAATTCCGCATAATCAGACATATTCGATAATCCCATTGGCTGAATTCTTTTGGACACGAGCGCGCTCAAGCTCGACCGCCGATACTTGGAACGCATTCCAGAGCCTCTGCATTTTAATAATTTGCTGCTTCTGCTTCGCAGAGGCGCAAATTAATGAGTGATTGTACTCTTAACACTCCCTCCTGTCATTAACCATTTCTTCCCAAGCTAAATAGACTGATTTCAAAGGCACCAAATTAAGCTCATTATTGCCGTCCAGAAGCTAGCATACATCAAGGTATTAATGAATGCATTTCAGTTCCTGGACACATGTTTACATTTTACATCACTCATACTCGTCACGCGAAACTCTTTCAACTGACCGATTATTGAATCGAAACAGAGATAGGAAGTACCTCCCATTGAGCTCAAAATCGTTTGCAATTTCGTTTCTATCACATGGACATTTGTTTGTCCTGTGTCAATATAAGCACAGTTGCTTCAGACATTCAGTTAGTTATTGCAAAATCCAGGTGGCGCACGGACGAACGAATCAACAAACGAGAAAATTCGTGAATTTTTTTGTCAGAAAAGATGAAGATCTCCTGCATAATTACATTCTTATCATTACAGATGATAAAACAAGGTAAGCCGTGAATTTGTGAGTAATTTGTTGCTAATTTCTTGTGGTTTCCGCTGAATTTTTGGAAGAGATCGGGTATAGAGCTTTAGGCCATATATTTTAAGGAAATCGCAAGGAAATATGATGAGTACATTTCCACTTCAAGACAAATCATTTTCCAGGAAGATGACTTTGCTAAGAAATATTGTTTGAAGTTTATTAGGGATTTAGACATTCCACTAATTTACTTCCCGTCGTGCAGGAACCAGGAACAAATTGTGAAGTTTGAAAACCGGTGCACAGCTTTCCTCGACCGTTTGTCGAGGCTCAAGGTTTTTTATAGTGTTGACATGTCTGAAAATGTTTAAACGCAGTTTTTCCGTTTCAATTGCATTTTGACCAGTCTGATTATTTTACCTTGATATACAGAAGTTCATCCGGATATTTCATCTTTTTTTTGTTAATTAGAAATACCAGATTTTCTGTTTTGGAAACTGAGGCAAAAACAACCCGGTAATTTTATATCCTAGAGCTTCTATCGTGTGACAATTTTTCATGAAGATGATGTAAATCTGACAAATATTGTGTTATTATTAAATCTTTTCCAGTATTTTCCTTACTCCACGACCTTCCTATTTCATGCTGGTTTCAAAAAGTTTAAGCAAAACACAGAAATCCAGTGAAGTTCTGTGTGGTTATCGTGCAAGCTCATGTGAGCTGGCAGGTCACTGTTTACACACATAAAATCACGCAAAATTTGCTGGATAGGATGTGAAGTAGCTTGGTTCTAATTTTCTGTGAGCATCGAAATGCCTCGTTTGTTAATTTGCTGCTCTGGGTGACAGAACCTTTTTTATTTTTTCTCTTAATCATTTCATTTTTAGCTCCGGTACCCAGGGTTGCAATTTGCTAATGGTATAAGCAAATTTTACCGAATTCTGTAAGCCCTTTTGCCCATTTTAGCCTCTTTCGTCAAAAAATTATGCAGTCTATTCTTATGTTTTTTTTTATTTTTTATTTGTCTCAGAAAAATTCTCTTTCCGCTAAAAGAGTGGAAATTGTCAACTACACGTATTTTTTAAGAATTTGGGCCAGTACTGATAAAATTATCAGATTTTCTGTACTCAGAGTTCCTTACGAGTTTCTTAAAGGTTTCAAAGCAGTCTTCGTGTTCACTTCTTGTTCCCTCATGAACATTTCAAAACAATGTTTTTGAAGCTTTTCCAATGTTTAGATATAACTCAAGTACCTTCTGAGTAACATCATACAGGAAACAAGCGATTACATTTTCCCAGTACTGCAGTTTCTTAATTTTTTGGCGATCTGAGGGTTGAGTTTCTTATAAGCAATTTCTTATTAAAAAATACATGTAATGCAACGGAGCACACATGCTATCTGAAGGAATCTACTAAATAAAAAAAACTCATGCATGGCATGGATTCCAAACCGTCACGTCAAAAGGCTTCGAGAAGTCAGGAAGTAGGTTTGGTTGGAATATTGCTTTATTTGAATGATTTCTCAGCTAAAATCTTGGGAGGGAACCATCTTATTCCAAAGAATGCACATCACAAATAAGAGAATAAAGACACACCTAACATCAATGGGCTTATTTCTCATGAATGGAAAAACCAGTTTCCTGTTGCGCCTTAGAAAATTCTTTGCTGGTGAGAGAATTTGTGTTGAGTTTGGGACAGCTAATGAGTGCGTTTGTTGCCAGAAACAACAACAACACAAACAAACAAACAATGATATTATGCGGCGTTAAGAGAGGGAGGGGTGTTTTTTTGAGGCAGGCATATGGAAAACTACAGTTTCTTGGCGAAGGATTTCGATCTTACGTGCAAAAAAATATAAAATTTGTCAAAACTGATGCCAAAGTATGAAAATTTGAAGATCTCCTTGAAGAGCTTTTTATGATGTTGCATTGTTTCTTAGCGGTTTCTTGATTTGTAAACAACTGGGCCTACACTTTCCTGTCTGGATTAGATCAAATTGTGTCAAAGTTTGACATATGAAAGAATTTGCTGATAGAGACAAAGCGGCCGAAAATTGGCCGTGTCGGCTCAGCCAGACCGAGGGGCAATTCACTGATTTTTTTTCGTACACCTCCCTTGAAGTCACAAAAAAATCACATACAAAATCACAAAATCACAAGAAAAATCACATACAGAAAGCACCAAAAATCACAAATCACTGAAAAATTACTGAAAATCACACGAAAAAATCACTAGAAATCACTGAAATCACAAAAAATCACAGAAACAAAATCATGTGATTTCAAAATCACAAAAATCACGTACGCTATTTTGAGCAGTGATTTGCCCCTCAAGCCAGACGCAACGTTGGAGGACAACCGGTTCAATTCTAGGACAGGTACCAGGTGCCTAAGTTTGCACAACCTGATATTGGAGATTGAAGAGCAAAATTCGTCTCTTCTACAGGAAACGCCGAAGGATATATGAATCATCCGAAAGGGGTCACGCTTTTTATTGGCATGTCCTAGAAGTGTCCAATCATAGGATCTAGTAGAAACAGATGCTCCTTCCCGCAAAAGCTCCACGCAAGATGGAGCACATCGGGTAGCTCTCCTGAACCTACTTTAACCATCTGACTTTAACCCATGTCATATTGCATATGCGACACTGCACGCGTGATTCATGCAACTTGCAACATTACTTCACGTGGCAAACCTTTGATACCAAGAAATCGAAAGAATGTAAAGAGTAAAGACCATGCTGCGAAACTATGAATAAATCTGTTACGATACCAAAACCGTTCAAATATGACGTCACATACCACAGTGCAAGCAGTCAGTACCGATCACATGGCAAAGCTGTTGCCCAACAAATGATGTCATAGCTAAAGCCCGAGGGGTGCACTTGACCAGATTTTGGTCGGGGACGTGCCATCGAGGTTTCAAAAACATACCCGTTCCTTATACCAATTTTTGAAAAAAGTATACCCGACCTTATACCAATTTTTTGAGAAAGTATATCCTACCTTATATTTCATACCAAAACCTTGAAAATCGGTACCGTTCCTTATACCAAAATTGTGAAAATTGATACCGTTCTTTATACCAATATCTGGAAAATCGATACCCTTCCCGATGGCACGTCCCCGTACCCAAAATATATGTAGTGCACCCCCCGGGAGCTAAAGCTTCTTTCCAAGAATTACGATATGAAGGCAGGGCTCTTGTGAAGCCTTCTTTGCTTCAATTGTTTGTCTTGAGAACAGCTGAATTGTCTCGCTTCAGATTATACCCTTCACTTTCGGTCCAGGCTTTCCAAAGCAAGGTCAAATACTATTAGTTCGCAGCACGACACCTAACGAAGCTGATGTTACTCGGGCCCAACTCAGTAAGATCACGTCTTTGCACAAAATGAGATCTGTTAGGGATCTGTTAATTAGTTAAAAGCCAAAAGATTGAAGTATTCATGTGATTTTCCTCGCTGTCTTACGAGTAGTAAATTCAACTTTATAAGAGTTTCATGGTTGCAAATTGACTGAAAAGGGCCTAAAACATAAAGGACCCCTCGCACAGATTTATAAAGAAGATGCAATAGTTCAAGGGTGAGAAATATAAATATCCACTACACACGTTTTGCCATGGAACTGAAAATCTTGGGTATATGCTCGAAACTTGATGTCTTGTAACTCTTGAAAAACGCACATTGCCCTTTGTCAGTCATTTTGCAACCATGCCATTTTTATGAAATTCAGTTTACCGATACTTCTAGTGTTGTTAAGACAGCGAGAAAAGTAAATAAAATTACTTCCAATCTTTCGGCTTCCAACTAGAATTCGGATCATTCAAGTAAATGAAAAGCACATATGAAGGTTGCTTGATTTTGTAGAATTTCATCATCTCCTTTGTAGGTTTCTGTGAGGAGAAGACAACTCGCAATCTACAAAATGAACACTGCC
Source organism: Aurelia sp. 3 sensu Dawson et al. (2005) (assembly GCA_964020215.1). Lineage (NCBI taxonomy): Eukaryota > Metazoa > Cnidaria > Scyphozoa > Semaeostomeae > Ulmaridae > Aurelia > Aurelia sp. 3 sensu Dawson et al. (2005). The sequence continues at coordinate 1,874,872 of OZ026589.1, read as the reverse complement.
ATTTGCGGAAGACGTTGGTTCACGTTGACCAAGCCGGTCACAAATATTTTCCATTGATTGTCGAACTACATCGTTGTGGAGGAGCATGTAAAAGGACTCCACCTACAGAACGCAAATGCATCGCAGCAACACATGAAATGATACCTGTTCAAGTTTCAAAAATATCTGGCGGGCCTAGTGATTCTGAAGTCATATACCTGAGGAATGAAACTTCATGCCAGTGCCCTTGTACTGCGAATGCTGGATCTTGCGTTCCAGAGACACAATGGTGGGACCAAAGCCAATGCAAGTAAGATTTTGATATGAGCTGTGAAACCAACGCAGCAGGGTGCAACCACTTCAATGTGTTCGTGCCGAATTGTTCATCCAGTTTATAAATTGGAATGACCGAAGACTAAATCAAAAACTTGGTTCATTAACCGCTCAACGTTCATTTACTCCACACTCCACATGTTTTGTTTCAGAAGGGTCCCAATAGACAAGTTTTCAGCAGTCTCCTATTTTGTTATTTTTAGAACTATCCCCAGGGGAATTTGGTCTATTCTTTAATGTCTAGCAGAAAATCCACTGAAAGGAAATTGTCTTTGACTTTGAATAATAAATGACTTTGACAACATTGCATTGTGCGAAAATATCCCATGATTCTAGGCAGGCAGGCATGCTTGATGTCAGAGCAAGCCTAATTTTTGTCTGTCTCATTCTAGATGTCTGCTGAAAGTATCTCTCCTCGGGGTGCTCTGTCCTCGATTAGTTTATCTACTGAGAGAGCTCCTCCTTTAAGAAAATTCTTCTTCATACAAATCTTCTGATGTCCTATGTAGTGTTATCGTAATCATCTCCTGTAACTTGTTATTTGTAATATTTGTAAATTTTGTTAGAATGATTTTTTGTATGTTGATGAATTTTTAAAAAAAAATTGAACTCAACTGAACTGAACTGAAGTATCCGCGAAAAGAATTTGAAGTATTTTGCAAATCTCACTTTGTTAATTAATCTTTCTTCAACGTAATAACACTTCAACAGAAACAATTTTTCTCAAACAGTAGATCACTATGAGTCATTTTAGCCTTGAATGAAAAGTCATTTATTACCCCCCCCCCACCTCCCTATTTTAGATGCCGTTGCCGAAAGGAAACAAAGAATGATGCCTGGCGATGCAAACGACCATATCAATGGGATGCTGAAGCTTGTCGATGCAAATGCAATTTGAAATGCAATGAGAGGCAAGATCTTGACACTGAATCATGTTCATGTATTTGCAAGCAAGATATTTATAAGAATTGCATGAGAAGAACGAATCGTTACCTCAAACAGGACACTTGTAAATGCAAACGCTTTGATAAACTCATTGAAAAATCCACAGGAACACGAGGTATATCTTATTTCTTTGCGATATGGGAAAACATTAAAGATATTTTTAGTTGCACTGAGAGCTGAAGTTCTTATAAGCAGTTTCTCGTAAAAAATACGTGTATATATATACTGACAGTTTTTTAACATGATCAAATTTTAAGAAGTCAGAGTTTCTTACGAGTTTCTTAAAGTATCCATAATAATCTCTGTGTTTCCTTGCCATTATGAACATCTGGAAACAAAGATTTTGAAGCCTTTTCAATGTTTTGACATCACTCAAATCGAGGGCATTTCACTTCCAAAACATCTCGTACACCTCAGGCAGAACTTCTTTTGTTTCCAAGAAAAGTCCATCAAAATCCCCCTGTTCTAAAAAATCTATGCACCCTCTTTCGAATGATTGAAAGGCCCCTCGACTCAAATACTTTTGAAGTAAGTAATATGATACAGTGAAAATATTGAAACAAGTGAAAATAAATTTAAAACATTCTTGATGACACAGTGCAACAAGGCTATTATTACGAAGAAGTAAGCTAAACTCCATCTTTTTTTTGCAGAGTGTAAAGAACTTCCGATGAAATGGATCGTAATTTTGATTATATTGGGAGCAGCCCTGTTGTTCATTCTTACTTTTGACTGCATTCTTTATGGCAAGAAAACTGGTTTCTTCTACAAAATTTTCCACTGTTGTGGAAAAGCCTACAAGCAACAGTCCCAAGAAATAGGAGGATGCAAGCTACGTAAGTCAGCACTCGCCTTATCTTCCTCCTTATTCCTAATAGCATAGCTTCCAAATCTTTAAATCGACGTAAAAGGTGGGTGTAAAATTATGTGATCTATTTCTTCTAACTGAGACTGCGTTCACACGATGCCGGCACATTTTGAAAACGGTGAAAAATGTGACGGATAGGCCGGAGATAGGACGGATAGGTTCACACGAAAACGGCACATTTTTTGCCGGCAGATTTCGAAAACGGTAGATTTTGAAAACGGAACCCTAACCAGTATAAATTTGAAACAGCATCGTGTGAACACTCGAGAATGATGTAAACAGAACATTTTTCGACGCTTTTGGATCGAGACTGGTCGATTCTTAGGGTGTAGGTACTTTTTCTTAGCATCAAAGTCCTGCAACGAGTATTTACTGTCAAATTTCCTACCGTTTTCAAATTGTGCCGGTATCGTGTGAATGCTAGCTCAAATTTTGCTGCCGTCACTTTTTTCATCGTTTTCAAAATGTGCCGGCATCGTGTGAACGCAGTCTGAATGGCTTAAAAGAAACTGTAGCTATTCTGCTAAAATTCTACCGTTAGACTTCTCAAAAATTTTGAATATCATATGATATTACAGCGTATTCTCCATTTTAGCTCGTTTGAGGATGTAACGTTATCAAATTTCTAAATCGTCAACCAGACGAGTGACAAAACTTTTCATACCATATTGTTGACATCCATAAACTATGCCTTCTTGTAAATTACTTCATGTTGCATCTAACGGAAATTGCGACAGTTTTAAGATTTTTTGAAAATTATTCTTGAATTCTCGAAAAAGAAGAAAAACACTCTGAAAATATTGAAGATTTCAGAAAAGTCCATCGGCTGACTTATAGCAAAATAGCTAAAGGTTCTTTGAAGCGCTCCATGAGTTGATATGGACAATCTCGTTCCCAGAGTGAGTTCGTTGCTCGTGGATTCAAGAGCCATTCTGCTGTTCGATTAGCTATTTGAAAATGACAGAATACTTTAATCATTTCTCGAAAATGGCCTAAGTATTCGAATAACAACAATGTAATCTTGTCACTAAGCAGCAACAATTGCGATGTTCTTTGCTGTTTGGAATTGAGGTCGCATAATAAGCGTCGCCTAGCAAGCTGTAAATCCATAATGGCTGCTAATGCACTCATTTTCTGGGCGCAGTTGATCCACTGATCAGTGATTTGATCGAAGTCTTCGTGATCAGCGTAATGACGTAGGAACATCCTGGCAACGAGGTTGGTTGATGATTGACAAATACAGCAATTTCGAAAATTTTCAATGTTTCTGAAATTTTCAAAAGGTAGAATTACAGCAGAGTGGCCGAAGTTGATGTCAACACAATCAGGAACTCAAAAATGTAGGCCACAGGACATTACATCGATATATTTAAAGATTTGGAATCTGTGTTGGCGAGAACAGAGAGATGCCATGCAGCAAGAATACCTTGAATTTGAATTGTTATCTTCTACCTATCTTTATTTTTAGCGTTAACTGCTCGTAAAGCTGAGGAGGGCACATAGATGAAATGCCTATGCGCCTCCCAAGGGCACCACATAATACCCCTGCAGAGGGCATGGTTGAATCACGCAAGAACGAATTGAAATTCTACTGCTGTTGAACTCATCGTTCGAATTCCAAGTCATAAAAACAGACTGCGTTGTATAAAGAGACATTGTACAGGATAACTGATGCTACCACACGTCTCAGCAATGTATAAGAATGCTATGGAAAATAGCATCGAAATTAGTTCGCTCGATCTGATATATTTTCAACGAATGTAGTAGTAGTATCCCAACAATCCCAGCACACTTGGATCAATACAAACATCTATCAGGTCCTTCTAACCGACTTTAGATCAGGCGTTCTTTCTCGCCTCCTCTCCGCATGGAGGCTCACTGTTCTTGCTTCCGATCACATGATGCAACCGTGATGTCGATGTTTTCAGAAGGCCAGAATATAAACTCCAATCGGAATTCGCCGAGATTGCTGCTTATTTTTATTTCCAGCGTTCAGTCAGTCATTCCTAACGCGTTTTTAGTCTACTGCGAATGCAGCCCAGTTCAAAGGTTTCTACTTTTGATTATCAACGAAATTTCGCTTTGCTATTTAGCTATAACAGTATGTTTAGTAAGATCAAAGACCAATAGACATGATGAACCATGTAAAAGATTTCCAACAGACGAAAGGATTCGATTACGCTAAACATGGCCGTGAGGGGGCCGCGAGGGGGCCGCGAGGGGGCCGCGAGCAACATTTTACCAAGATGCATTGCATTCTCATTAATCAAAATTTAGTTTGAAATTTAGTATGAAAACAAGAACCTCCCTGAAGTCTGCCAAATCTTCTGCCTTTCGGAGCAGAATGTTCTGCAGACCTTCCAAACCTTCCATTTTGTCGTTTTCGCAATTGGTAGCCAATCAAAATACAAATTCCGAATGTGCCAAGTCTAGCAAACACACCTTTTAATATTGACGATGAGTGCCACTAATCGGTAATCAAAACGAAATTTATACCAAACCGAGACCGCTTATGCTGGAACTCATGACATCACAGTTGAAGATGAGGTCCAACTTTGAACGTAGGCACTTTTTTTTTGCTGTTGTTTTTGTTGTATTTATATGTAGATTGCTATGAGGGAGTAGGAGATGCTTTTATTTGTCGCTGTTTTCTTGCTTTGGAGATTGTTTTTAGCATTACAGTACTCGGTGAGCCAGAAAAAAGTTCCCACTTTTGAAAATTCATAGCACCGAGAGTGCTTCACAGATTGAAATGATTCGAATTCTTGTTAGAAGCTGTAACATTGAAGTATTTTTTCGATATTTTTTGCTGTCTTACCAGCACTAGAAGTGTCAGTAAATTTAACTTTATAAACATTTCATGGTCGCAAAATGACTGACAAAGGGCCTAAAACACAGACCATATTGTAACGATTCTCCTTACATAGAACAATACGCAATGGGCGTTTCACCTCTCTCAAGAGTTATAAGACATCAATTATGAAACAGATACCAAACAGTTTCGGTCCCATGGTAATAAATGTGCAGTGGATATCTCTCATTCAGGAACAATGGACCTTTTAGCTATTCTACAAAAGAGCCTGGATCGAGCGTTATTTTTATACATTTTTATACGCGGGGTTCGATCGAGTGGCGTTAGAGCTTCTATCAGGACCGTCGAGAAGGGGGGGTAGAGGGGGTAAAAGGTCCAGGGCCCGGGCCCTGAAGGGGCCCGTAAATATTTTGTGCGATGAAATTTTGTTATTGCTTTATATCTCTTCAGTGCATTTTTATGACAATTTATCTGCTTTAAAAGGGTATTTGCAAGAACCGTCGACTTTGATGACAGTTTTTATGTTAGAGACCAAACCGTCGTATTATGTTCTTTCTGATTTGTCTAAACTGGTTCTATCCCAGAGAGTCAGACGTTGGTGTCATAGGGTCGTTGAGTTACCGTTCACATTCAGTCTTTTCGGCCTTTGAGTTGCTCGTTCCCTCTAGCATCTCCAGTGATTGCAACGGCCTGGTGTGAACAAGGCATTACTAGCGTAAAAGTAAAACGATGTCCTTGATTCATTCATAACAACAATTTTTGTATGGTCTTTACACGGATTGTTTAAGCAACCTTTTAGAATAATTAGTCATAAAAGGGGCGTTTCCTTAATTTTCCGGGAAACTGAAGGGCGTGGTCGTACAAAATTCTCTTGGGGGCTGCGCCCCCAAACCCCTAAGGGCCCGTCCTGATAGATGATTCCAGGGCCCAAGCTGGCTCTCGACGGCCCTCGACGGCTTCTATCACTATTGTGTACATTCGAAAATTCTACAGAATGTAGGATACATTCGTTCCATTCTGATTCTTTTCAGAATAGCTAAAAGGTCTATTGCATTTTCTTCATTGATCTGTCCGAGGAATCTATTATGATTTTATCAATGTTTTAGGCCATTTTGCAGTCATTTTGCAACCATTAAATTTTTTTAAAGTTGAATTTTCCTATATTTCTAGTGCTCTTGAGACAGGGAGAAAAATTGCAAAAATACCTCGATCATTCGGCTTTTTACAAGAATTTGAATAATTCAAATCTGTGGAGTACTTTTTGTGCTATGAATTTTCAAAAGTGGGAATCTTTTGTGGCTCACCCGGTATTTGTACGTAATATTATAATTATTAGTCTAAACATTAGTAATTATTCATAGTAAGATATATGAACACAAGTTGAACATTATAATATTTATAATTTAGTGACATTTAGTATCAAGAGAAAAAAAATTATTGTTGTTCAGTAGAATAGTACAATTTTTGAGTGTTTCGCAGTTCTGTTCTTTCTTCGAATCTGAAACCATGGGTACAATAAATTGGGGTTGTAAGGTGCGATCAAGTTAAAAATCTCCCTTCTTTCAATGCAATATTTTCATTTGGAAATAATCTTCGATTCAGATTTTCATCAAATTTGCAATTTGACTTTCTTCATTGAAGTTAATTTAGCGGAGATGTAGCGATCTGCCGGCGATCACAAAAATAATTTCACAAGCTGGACTATAACTGCCAACCGGGTGTCCCAGAAAAGAGTACAAATTTGGTTGGTCCAGCGATGTGAATTGATCCCTTGATCAATGGTTAATCACTCTTAAAATGTTCTTCGAAGCTGCATTCACACGATAGGCCTACTTGTCCACTTTTAAACCTCTAGAGACTATATTGATAAACCTTTAACTTCCTCTCCCCAATCCAAGATAATTCTACATAGTGAAGCAAAAACAAAATAAACTCGCTCAAGGTGCAGCTAACTTATAATAGATTGAAAATAGTTTTTAAAAAAACGGCTTGTATGTAAGCAACTTTTAACGCTGCTCTACCCTAGGAAAATACTGATAGAACGACTTTGAATTGATGAAAGCAAAGCAGAGCCATACGTTGTTAGCCTGCGCGCAGACTCTACAATCATTGCGGAGGAACGAAAAGGAGAAGAAAGGTCCCTATACGTTGTTATCAAAGGTCATATGTGCAAAGGACGCAAAACTGTTAAAAAACCTTACCCGTTCGGGGGCGGGGGGGGGGGGCAACTTCGATAGGCAAAGGCCGGGGGCGTGCCACATTCTCAAATAAAATTACAAGCTAAAATTTATATATTTTCATAAAGGCCACACAAAATGCATGCTTTGAATGTGACAAAAACCAAAGGCTTAATCAAGTAGACGAAATTAGATCAAAATAAATACCCCCAGGAATTAATTCTAAATATGATACGTCCAAAAACTCATGACCAAAACAGATATCTCGAAATTCATGGTCATTCGAGATGACACCATGAATGACACCATAAAACTTGTTTCTGTTTCCCAAAAGCATCTCAAAATGCCACATTGACTATAGGTATATATGAAAGTTCTGAAATATCGTTTTCTGAAATTCTTCACGGGCCACTATCAATTTGACAAACTCTGAGACTGACTTTTGCGTCGCTCTTATAAATATGATTAATGGGTAAAAATCATCATTTCGTGTGGTGCAAATCTTTGGAACAGCCTTAAACCCATGGTTAAGCAAGCACCCTCTTTTTATGCCCTGAAGCGTCGAATATGAAGTACGACCATAATGTATAAATTTCTAGATTTTTAGCTTTGTAATTAGCTCATTTATTTTCAGTTTTATTATATGAATTGTGAATTTTGGTCATGGCCCCCTGAAACCCCTTGAAAAGTAAAATGGTGGTATTTATTATATATGAAGCCACAACGTCATCACATTTCTAAATCCTATGCCAGAAGAACTACTGATTTCTGCTTGCAGCTTTATTGCAAACCTTCATAATCTTCTTGAAATTGTATCGTTTTCCCTATAAAGATTCAGGAATTATAATGGTGTCATGTTCACTGACCTTCAATCAGTTTCAATAATCTTTCAAGTCCAGGAAATCGAGTGGATGAACTATAATACTACTACTTCTGTGACATCACAAGTGGTTAGTACTGCACAACACGTTTTGCAATACCACGCTAGTTTTTTCTATTTTGTGTCAATTCAGACAATCTGTTCAACGTTTGAGCCCCTTTTGAAAGGCCCAATTTGATTTTGATGCTGGCCAAATCTTGCCCGACTGTCTGAATCCAGGTCATCGTTCCTTGTGGCCGTTTCATTTTTCTCAGGTATTCTTCAAGGGCTTTTCTTGCTGGTGTTTCTGGATATGTAAACACATGAGATGTCCTAGTCATGTTAGTCTTCTTACCCTTGTTATTTTACTCCATGGTTCACATTTCGTCTGGCATAGAGCTCATTGTTATTGATATTTCTTTGCCAATTAATTCCAAGAATCTTTCTTAGGTGACTACATTGGAACGTGTCGATGCTGTTTTCTAGCTTAAGCTACAATAGATTAGCAAATTGACAAGTCCATGTGATGTAAAACGTGTGGCAAAGCCATACTAAATTAATAGAATGTTTCGAGCCTTCCTAGGTCCATCCTCAGCAAGTTGATTGGGTGGAATTACGATCGAATACCAAATCAATATTCTAAAATTTTCCATCAATTCTTTCCAAGAAATCAAGATGCCGCCATTTTGAAAATAATCAAGGTATCGAATCATGCCCACCGGAAAATTCACAGCAAACTACCCGAAGTTTCTTTCAAGCCATGCAATTGAAAGAAAATTGTAACAGAATTTTACACCAACATGTTTAAAGATCTGAAAGATTTGGGTCCCATGCTCCAAAAAGCAACCTGAGCTGACGGGGTTACCATGTTTAGAGAATAAACAATGAGAAAATGAGGGTCCCTTCAAAAATTAAGGTCACTGAATGAGGCAAAGTCTTCTTTCCCTCATTGTTGAGACAAAACTCGAAAGGCCCTACTGCTTTCACCAATTCGAAATTGTTGTAAAAGTATTCCCAATACATTGTCACTGTGGGACACTTAATACTTGTTTGTACGGAAAGGAGAACCAGGAGCCTGAACCAATACATTTAATTACACTCAAAGTTTTAGTAACCACTTTTAGTATCAAGTTTTATTTCTAATTACACATATATGCAAAAATGCAAATTCATGATAGAGATGCACTAAATTGCATCAAAAACATCACCTCATACTGCGTCAGTAAGTAGAGGTAATCTATAAACAGGGCAACAGAACGCCCACAGACGCTATTGTCCCTCAATACAATACACACGTCCATAGCATCAAATACAATAAGCTAATTTTAGACCTGCATATGCATGCCTTGATTTACGTTCAACACCAATAATTCCGGACAACAATATTTTCGGACATTTCATAAATCCGAAGTTTGTACATAGATTTTGTAGATTCTGAAATATTTTGAAGCCCGATACATTTTGTATCCGAAATTTTTGCATCATAGAAGCATGATAGCAAAATATTTCTACTGTTTGAAAACGTAAATGTGTGGCGCACGAAACGCTTTGCATCGAAAAGGAAAGTGTGCTTAATTAGTGAAGATTATTATATTTTCTGGAAGCTAACTCTATCTTAGCAATCATTCTTATCATGCGCCACAATAATCATTTGCAAAATTGACATTATTGGTATGAAATTGAAATAAGCAAAAGTTACCAGACCAGACTTGGTTATAGATATGGCTTTCAGTCCTCCAAAATTTCTGTGAAAGCTTCAGAAATTCCATGAAGAAAATTTCGAAAATATTTTGCCCGAAATTTATTCGTCTGAAATCTTTGGCGTTTAATGCAGCTATTTGTAGACTAATTTCAATGTGCCACCTGAACCCCTTGATCTGGGCAAGTCCATCACAGTCACCATTAAGGTACAATTGAGTTCCGTCGCCGGATATCACATCTGAACATAACAAAGTGGTAATAATAATGCTAAAAAACGCATGCGTGTAGCTGCTGTATCAGTGAATATAAAACGATACCATTATGGTGTAGCAATATACCAACCAATTCAAAACAAAATAGCAACCATTAGGGGAACACTCAAAAGAAGTTTGACACTGCAAGTCAACTTATTTCTTTGGGTCTGAAATTTGTGATCATATTTTGGGTCAGGGCGCTGTATAGTTTAATCAGAAAGTATAACAGGTTGGAACGCAACAGTGTAAAAAATTTTGGATGAATATAAAATGGACTTTAGCTGCTTATTATTTGGGTAGAAGAAGTAAGATATATTTTCCAGGCGAATAGAACGTGTTTTCGAGAGCAAGAAGTTTAAATTCATGTTGACTACTGACCACCTGTATTAATGTCTAATGTGCCAAAGGCTAACTGTGGAGAGTATTTTCCTATAAAACGAACAAACATAATCTTCGATCACGTTCACTATTTATGCTGCCACAAGCTAAAATTACCACCTATGGCACCGTTTAGAGGTAGCATTCTCCGGAGAAGCCTCTTCAAGGTCTCGTCGTCCAACATCATACCTTATGCTATGATGTTGGACGACAAAACCGTGAAGAGTTTGAATCTGGAAGGAATACTTTGGACACATGACTACTCCACTCTTGTGCAAGGATGCTAAAATCCCCATCTGCTGTAAGCTTCAAAAGATCAATAAAAGAGTAAGAGGGTGATAACTGCAAATGTGAAACCATTAGTAGTAACATTATCTTTGGAAATCCCTTCGCAAACATATTTCCTGTAGCCATGTAGATAAACAGGCACTTTCTTAGCACAACTGCAACTTTCATTTTCCTGCTGATAATTTGTTTGAATCAGTTTGAATCAGTTTGAATCAGTTTGAATCAGTTTGAATCAGTTATGAGCTATCATTGAACAATAGCCGTATGGAACTAAATAATAGAGAGTTTACGAAACCAGAACGGGAACGCCAGCCAGAACGTCATCTGAAATTCCGGAAAGCAAGTCTTGTTTCCGTACGCTACCTTTAATATATCATCAATAAGGCCAAAATAAGGCACCCTTAACTCAGAGATGCCTGAAAACGATATTCTTACTTTGAAGACAAACATTTAAAACGACTGAGTTTTACTTCGCAAGCTTAGATCTGCAGTACAGAACGCCAGAAATGTGATTTCCAAGTTGTGAAATTGAAGAGGACAACTTGAGAGTCTCTCATGGGAAGCAAATTCGACCGAAAAACAAGGAATCTTTTGAATCTAAAGTTCTAAAACAAAAGCAACTTTGCGTTGCAGTCGCTGTTGCCGTCGTGGTTTCGTAAACTCCCTAATCATGATAAGTAAAAACAAGAACTTCATCCAAAATGGTGAGTACGCTTTGATACTCACAAACTCGAGAACTTGGCATCATAACTCAAAAAGGTACTGAAGACTGCATGTAGGCTGTGTATTAAAAGCTTATCTTTTAGGGCTTGCATTTTGAATTATTCCTTTTTCCCATTGGCGATCATCTAATTCTCGGGGAATGATAAAAATTAGACTTATCCATCGTCATAGTGTCGCTGAAAAGCACTTGGGCGAGGGTTTCTGTCACTCAATACTCTCGAGTGGACCCCTAGAGATTGCTGCTGTATATCATTCTATGCAATAAATCTCACTTTTGTTTTGTTTATGTTTTCAATACGTTTTAAGTGGGCTTGTTAGGATTTTTAGCTACTGAAAGCTAATTTAAGCCAACTGTGCATGCCGCATCCCGCAGGCATGGGACCCCTACTTTAACGTCCCTTCCGAAGGACAATGAGGTGAGTTATGAGGTCAGACCTCCGCGGTCACTCATCCAGAGTTTGACCTCACTCGACCAAGGTTAACTTCAGTCACCTGACGAAGACTGTACAAGCCACTCGGCCACTCACCCCGTAACTCTGCCACTCGCCCGTAAACACTTAATTGACAGCTGGCAAACCAACTAAAGGTAAAAAATAACTAAAAAAAATTACATCTATTATCATTATCCACAACGCTACTTATATACAACAGAAATAAAATCGACCTTCCAATAAAAAAATTTTATACCGGGTGACCCAAAAAATACTTCACGAGCTTAGTTAATAGAAAATAGAAAATAGCTCAGTTTTTAATATATCATTTAATATTCCTAAAATACTTTTTAAAAAACTTTCGTCATACTTGAATACATTTATATCGATAACAAAGACGACGACAAAGAAAAAAATATAATATATGTTTGATAATTGAGTTTTTTTGTGATATTTTGAACGGGAGTATCCTTTTGGGAGTGGGACACCCAAAAATTTTCGTGTAACAGTTGAACATAAGTCCGTTGTATAGATTTAGCGCTGTGGAGTGGATCGTAAAATACGTAATATATAAATCTCCTGGTATCTCCTTCCAAACCACAGGCGATAAACGTGTATACACAGTGACAAAGGGTAGAGCACCATTAAATAGTGCGAACGTTTGTTATAGCAGCCGTATCTACAATTACCTGAATGAAAATGGAATCCTTCTTGACATAAGGCCCACTCGCAACTTTCTGCTGACTTACGAATAAAGGAACGCCAGACGCTATGTTCATCTCTGATGTTGGGCGACGAAAGCTTGAGGAGTTTGGATCCGGACGGAATGCCTCGGACACATGATTGCTCCCCTCTTGTGCAAGCAATTTCATTGTGATCTTGCATGGGAATGGCCAGTCCAGCAAAGCATCATATTCACTACGCATCACAACAAAGAACAGGGATACATGTGAGCCTTTCCCTTGTCCGTCACCATTTAGGTAAATCCGAGCGCACATTTTATATCCAAAGCGGCTAAAAGAAAAGTAACAAAGATCCGAGATTAAAATTTCTGCTCTCAACGCATCAGTACCAACAAACAAGGCATCTATGTTCAAGTTTATCAAGGCATATTTTAAGACTGCGTTCACACGATGCCGGCACATCGCCGGACTCAACCAAATATGTAAATTTTTTGGGACCCTAGGCATATATCATGAAAATCTTCTTCCAACTGCACGTCACATGAAGACTTATGACCTGAAGTTATTAACTGATATCAAGAAAACAGTTTGAATTGGGATAAGTACACGGTTTCCTTGAAAACAATGTCCCGGGTTCTGTGGCAGCTGAGGAGGAGCTGTACATGTATATACTATCGTTATACTGCTGCATAGGTCAGGCTGCAACAGGGCTCAAAAAAACGAAGTAGCGTGGTAGCGACGCTACCAGGAAGATAGCTGAAATGCTCAAATTTCCCAGGAAGGAAAAAGGAAAAGAAGGAAAACGAGATGGAAGGAAAGGGAAAAGAAGGAGAGGATGGAAGGAGAGAAAAGATTCGGGATAGAATAGGGCAAATATAAAAAAGAAGGAATTGTGTAAAAAGAAACGAAAGTGCTTGGGGTGCTTGGCTTGCTACTAGGAAGGAAAATATTTTATTGAGCCCTGGGCTTCAAGTTAGACTTTGGGACCTTGCCTGAGTCAATCTGACAGGTAGTTACTGGTTTATGGCCCAGGAAATGCAAAATAAGTGGTTGCTCAGCATTTCTATTACCCTCAAGCAAAGTCAAGATTAAATTAAGAACATTTTCGAAGAAAGGGTCCTAGCGTTGAATTTAAATTTCTTCTACATCTCTAAAAAGCAAATAGTGTTGGCTATCTATCACACAACACAGTCGAATCTTTAAGAACATCAAAAATTCGAACAGTGCCTGATACACAATAGGATATATTGTGAGAAATTTCCTACCGGACATTATGAACTGAAAATTTCCAGCGATCACCCGGTCACATGGTCACAAGGGTTTTCATGCCTTGCTTCGCCGTGTCTGCTAAAAAAACTAGCAAATACCTGGTATAAAAAGGAGGGCTATACAAAGAGGGTGTTTTGCCAATGACTGCATCTTGTTTTCTTCGATGATAATTATCTATTTTCCAGATCAATGTGCCATTGTAGGATGTAGATTCAAGCAGCTGCAGTTTCAGATTCAATTCTGCCATTTGTACATCTTGTAAAGCTAGCTGGTTTTCGATTCTTTCAGCTCGTTTGTCAATCTCTCCATTACCACTTGGTCTGCCTGAAAATTATAAATGAAATTTTAAAATTGCATTATACTACTCTTGGGATGTTACATAATTCTATTTGCAAGTGTATCTTAAAAACTTTATAGCATTGTTGAAAGAAATCAACAAGTTTCTCATAAGATCGGTACCAATTCTTTGGATGTGAGGGCAAAAATAACTGAATTTCTTACCCAATAAATTCAGCTCTCCTATCTGCATGTCTGTTGATCAGTTTGAGTAGAAAAGATAAGTAAACTTTGCAAAAAGCACTGTTTTCTTTTCTCGTTTCTGTTTCGGTTCTACTTCTTTTAGGCCCTCGATGTTGCAACTGGCATTTTCTCCCTAAAGTTTGAAAATTGTCAGCTGCACAAGATAGAAACAAGGAAAGAAAGGTTTAAGGACAATAGACCTTTTAGCTATTCTACAAAAGAGCCTGGATCGAGCGATATTTTTATACATTTTTATACGCGAGGTTCGATTGAATGGCGTTAGAGCTTCGATCGCAATAGACGATTACGCTAAAGATGGCGGCAAAGATCTTTTTACCAAGATGCATTGAATTCTTCAATCGAATTCCTATAGAATCGTTAAGGATTCGTAATTCGAGCGCAATGCATCTTGGTAAAAAGTTCCTCGCCGCCATCTTTAGCGTAATCGTCTATTGTGCAAAGTCGAAAATTCTGCAAAATGCAATGAAATATCGTTCGATCTACATTCTTTTTCAGAATAGCTAAAAGATCTATTTACTGATCTTTCTCACACAAGCTGATGTCAAGTAGGAGAGAAACTACGAAGATCGTAAAAAGTCGAGCTCATGAGTAGTGTCTAAATACCTTGTAACAAAAGCATTATTAATTGCATGGAAAAGGAACACATACTTGCTGGCAATGATACAGGCCCAGAACTACTTGACATCAACATCTTAGACGTTTGAACACCTTCAGTTACTCTTTGGCTGATTCTCTCAACTTTTTGTTCCATCTGCCTTGCTTGCCCTTTCAAGTTTTCTATGTCTCTTATCATACTAGGCCCACTTTTTCTCTCCAACAAAACAAGATTTTCTTGTATACGGCTCCCACGTTGTTTAATATCTGCAACATCCTTCTCAATTGCCTCAACCGACTTCTGAATACCAGCGTATTGACGTCTGACATGCTCCAGTTCTTCACCTTAAAACAGGAGTACACCTTTCTTAAAAAACTAGGTAAAAATTGGTACCAATCAAGCACACCCTTAGAAACTTGAGGGCATCTTTGATTGGTACTTTGGCTGAAAATGGTAGAATTGGTCGCCTCGGAATTTATGTCTGATTGATTCCGAACCCGGGGAGGGGGTACTTGACAAGGGAAGCGACAGGAGTGTGCGGAAAATCTCTCTACACCATGTACCCTGTCATAAAAAATGTCCCAAAAGTATACCCTGTCGCATAAAAATTTTGCTTAAAAATTTAAAAAAATATGTTGTTTCAAGACGATTCTAAAAGATTTCTTCCAACATGATTCCTGTCGCTTAATTTTCTTGTCAATTTTAATACCGTGTCGCATAATCTTTGTTAGAGAAGGATACCCTGTCACATAATTTGTAACGTAAAAGGCACCCTACTGAACGGCACATCCCGTCAAGTCAAGTATGAGAGTACCCCCCCCCCTAGGATTCCAAAATTCTCAAAACGGTAGCTTTGGTAGATTTTGGAAGGCTTTCTGAGTCTACAGCTCCGAAAGGAAGGAGGATTGGTAGACTTCAGAGAGACAGTCGTTTCCGTTGGTGAGCTGTCACGGTAAATCCACAAATTTTGCAGTTACCAACGAATACACCCAAATAGACTGATGCCTTTTCGTCCTTTGTTTCCCTGCGTTCCTTGGTCAAGAGGGACTAATAACATTACTCTTAAATAGTGGGCCCACTTTAGGCCCACGTAGGGTGGTTCCGTATTCACCAATCAAATCGCTAGAATTCAGTTTTTAACCAATCAGGGGCTGCTATTCAGAATGTTGTTGTTGTTGCTCTTAAAGAACGGTTGAAGCAGCCTGGAGTTCTCGCAGCTTCGATGCATCTATTTTGCTTCTACAGAGGAAGATTACTGCCTGAAACGTATGCATTTTGCGCCTTGTAGGTCAACACAACATCATTCTTTGTACTAAAACTTCGCTTTTCAATGTTCGAGCTCTTTAAACCAGATTTTGAAGCGATTTTGTTGGGTGTACGAGAACTCCCACCTTTTTAGGCCATTTTGAAAAAGTGGGCCCATTATACAAGCGTAATATTATGAGTCCCTATTGACCAAGTGATATCAGCAAATCAAAGAACGCAGGGAAACAAGGGACGAAAAGGCATCAGTCTATACACCCAAACACATCTAAGCCAAGAAGTTTTCTAGTTTGATTGACAGCAACAAGGGCGTTTGATACTGCGACGGATGAGTTGATAAAAGATAACCAAAAAATAGCCATCATTCGAAAGGCTACCGTTCCCTGGTTAATTCCGTTCCCTGGACCGACCGACTTGAGGTTACCAATTATGAAAAGGTCCACAAATGGCCAGAGATGGTTCGATTATAAAGGCGTAAAACATCTCTGAAAATAGTAGATTGACTGAGACGCAAACTTTCTCCTTAGCAAAAACAAAATCTTAAAAACAATAGGTTTCGGAACCGCCATGGGGAATTTACCAATCACTTGTCGTGAATATTACCGAAGAACAGAGGTTCAAGCATGTTATTTGAATAATAACTGTAAATATCAATCATAGAAACAGAGTTTCTCAATTTTGTGCGATCCAGGTAACAGACTTACGAAAACGAGTTTCTCATTAATAATGCGACGTTCCTTAGTGCCGCGTTCTTACCTTGCTCTGCAATTCTTTCCTGAAGATTTCCAACCCTAATACCCTCAGCTTCAAGTTTCTTATTGAGTTCTCCATTTTTGACCTCCAAGGAGCTTGCATGCTCTGCAGCCATCATCAGATGCTGTTGAGCTTCTGTTTTCAAATGCTCGGCAACTGTTGCTTTGGTACCCTGCAACGGAAATTCTTCAATGAGGTCTGGGCAACGGAATCTTAAGGGGCCGCTGAGATTCAATGTTCATAGTTTAGCGGCATTTGGCCTCAAACTCGAGGTTCTTCAGCTTTTTCACAGTGGATTTACTAAAATGGGTGAGTAGGGTGAGTGGCTGAGTGGCTTATACAGTTTCAGTCAGGTAACGGAAGTTAGGCTCGGTCGTGTGAGGTCAAATTCCTGACGGGTGACCTCTCGGAGGCCTGACCAAGCAACTCAACTCGCCCATAATCGCCAATAATCATCCATAATCGCCAACATTCTCTGTAAGAATATCGTAAATTTTGAATTGTTAGTGTTTGTTGGGAACTCTGATGACCTAGTGTCTCTTCCCGCCATGATAGGCACAGTAGCTGTAAATTTTCGAGTTTCTTTTATTGGATCATATAAAAAAGGATAAAATAACTGAAAAATCAACTTACCCGAAAAATACATCCACAAAAGGCAAAAGCGCATGCGCCCTCTGCATTGACACAAATCTTTTCATAATGTTCTTGAATCATTTTGCGAGGGATCTTTAACTCACCACAATTATATTTGCAATCGATGGGGTAATAATCGCAGACATCATAATGATCCTGAATAACAAATCAACATAAAAATATTCACCATATTCCCATTCATAGCAACCAAGCATTGGCAACAGGAAGACAGTCGATTAGGCCCAACAATGCAACGATTTTATTTGATTGGATGAAAATCTTTACAGAGGCTGCCCCAATCACCAAGAAGTACTTTTCATGGGGGTCCTTTATCATTCTTGTTATTATGTAAAGTAAACATCCATCCAACAAAACAGAAAATAGATTATTAAAACACAACTGTAATCTATGCATCCATGTTAAGTAGTATTTATGGTAAAGGGAACAGACATAGCTATATCTCGTAGCCGCTATAAATAGGCCAAAGAAACGCCCACAAATTCATTGTTTCTTTAGCTACACAATGAAAATGGATGTGGCTAAGTTGACGAGTACAATAGATAATATTTTTTACCTGGCCCGGGCCAGCTTTCAACCATGTCGATTCCCTTATAATGTAATTAGTATGCAATTAGTAATTAATGTAACTATGCAGTGTGATGTTGAGTGTAATAGTTGCAAGGTTGCAATGTATTTTCATGCTCCTTGCACTATCGTCTTGCATTGTAATTGGTTTGTTAATATATTGTAAATGTCAGATGATAATATACATAAAACTGTTTATTGAAATAAGTTTGGATATTAAAATGTTCTTCCATGTCATTATCATTCGTATTATCATCAAAAATAAAAATAACTAAACAAAAAGCACCATCTAAAAATAACAGATAATAAAATAATAAAACTCAACTGTCATTTGTGAAAAACGTTTCGATTAAAATCTTCCTCGGTTTTTCTCGTTTTATGATCATTATTACTACTTCCCTTGATGGACAGAGCGGAAACGATGCGCGCCTGCGCACTAAAAGTTTCCAAAATCGAAAGATGGAAGACAACAACTCATGCCGTCGAAAGTCTGATCGAGGAAAAAAGATAAGATCTTTTCGATCTTAAAATGTTTACTTACGGCAATTTATTCATGGAAAATATTGATAACATGGTACACATCTTGTTCAGTTTTCTTTCGTCTTTCTTTTAACGGCAAAAACATTCATGTAACAAAATTTCTTATGCAAACATGAACGGATGAAATGATTGGTCAAATCTCAGTTGCGACAATTTCGAAAGTATTCATTTTGTTTACATGAATGTTTTTGCCGTTAAAAGAAAGACGAAAGAAAACTGCACAAGATATGTATCGTGCTATCAATATTTTCGTTGCATCAATTACCGCAAAGAAGCATTTCAGGATTGAAAACATTTATTTTTTTCCTCGATCTGACTTTCGACGGCGTGACTTCTTTCCTTCCATCCTTCGATTTTCGAGCTTTTAGTGCGCAGGCGTGCATCGTTTCCGCTCTGTCCCCTTGATGCATAAAGGAAACCTTAGTACTGAAACAATCCGGTATGGAGGGCTACAGTTGGAAAATGAAAATTTTTCTGTACACCAAACATTAAGTAAAAACAACTGCTTGTTAAAAGTAACCACTTGAATTCCAAGCAAGAACAGTATGGTATAGACGTGACATTTTCAAAATCAATAGACTATATAGTCCATAATATGGCTCAAGAGGAATCTATCTATAGTATGCAAGTTATTTAAAAATCAAAAGGTAATTGAATAGTAACAAATCATTATAAGTGTCAATATTCCACCATCCCATGTGAAGGAATTTTTCAGAAAGTTGTGCATTAAAATAACCCTTTTATGATCTTAAACAATATAGACAAGCTTCATTTCTTTAGAAAATTTCATCTTCCAGACCGGTCAACCTTCTAAAAAGCCATTATTTTCTCATTTTAAATCAATTTAGTGTATACGGAACAAATTTGCTGCTACAATTTATAAGATTCACCATGCACAAGGCATATCACAGATATAGTACATGCCTTGCACATTAACGTGACAAAAATTCCTAAGACATCTTAAAACTAACAGTTTTCTCAAGAATTCTTAAGGATTCTCAGGCAAGAAGACAGGATACTACTTGCTGCTATACCTGTTGCAGGAATCTTTAAAACTGTGATTCAGTACCATCGCTGATTCATTCATTAATTTACTTTGTCTAAACTTTCTTATTGTTGATTGTGTCTTTCCAGAGTGCACATTATTACATTCTTTCTTCTTCTTTCTGGGAGCTAACATATTTTCTGGAACCAATGGTCATTTGGTCCGATACTTTCTCCACCCCTGATACCACTCTTTAAACAAACAGTACGAGGATCTTTGTTCCCAAAGTTAGTTCTTGGATTGGATCAGTTGTATATGTAAGACAAATGAATCATACCAGAATGTGTCTCGTGTTTCTGTGTTGATTCTTCTCTTGGTTTTCCTTTGCTTTCCAAACGACATAAATCACTCGTTATCACAAGTTAAAAGTTGACAAATCCAGGCACTGGCTAGCACTGGCAGCCATTGTTTCTTTTTCGAAACCCTCACTTTCGCTTAGTTAGTGACAAATAATTTTTATGTGTGTTTTAATACAGCTGCAATTCAATTCAGTTGCATATTCAATTTTTCAACGTAATAGCTTTCTCGTAAAAGTTTCCAAATTCTAAAATCGTCACTAGTTTCGATATTTGTTTCTTTTGAGAGAAAATATATTAATATACCTGGAGGTCAGCCATCGTTACTGGACTATTACAGAATTCACACACAACTTTCCTGAGTGGGCAAGTTTCAGCCAAATGCTTTTCAAGGAATTGTTTTGCACATCTTTGTCCACAACCATTTGGGCATTCGACGTCTTCAAATTCGCAGGTTGCAATATGTTTCTGAAGAAAAAAGAACAAATTAGCCGCAAATCATGTACCAGGCGAATGAAATCCCCCCTCCCCCACCCCAAAGTTGTAAAGACCACTGCTACTGCTCCCTGCATGTCAAAGCAGAGGTTCCGACGACAGGATTCGAACCAACACGTGTAGACGCGTACACCACACAACCAAGATTCGAAACACTGCGCCTCAACCACTTGATCACAAACTAATACACATATCATTGAACAGAATTATCATTATCATCAATTTCTTTATCGTTGGCAACAAAATAAATGATAGCTGCAAAGAAACCTAGAATTTGGGTCAATACTGAAAGTTTCTTCAGATTTTGAGGACTCGTGGATTCTTACGAGTTTCTGAAAGGTTCAATAACAATCTACATGTTCAGTGGGTGGTGTAAAACCATCAACCACTGATACCACACATAAAACCGACCAAACCGACCACCAATCACTGACCATCGACAAACTCCACCGACCATCAACCATGAAAACAACCGACCACTGACCAACAAATGCACATTGAAGGTTCCATAACAATCTTCATGTTCACTTCCTCTGTCCTCGTGAGCAATTTAAACAAGATTGGTTCAAGCCCTGCCAATGTTTAGACATTACTCAAGTACTTTCTTATGATTATAGGAAACAAGTGAGAAAAACGTAAGAATGCGTCCAGTTATATTTTCCCAGTACTGTAGCTTCTTAACTTTTTGGCGTTCTAAGAGTTGAGATTTTCAGTTTCTTATAAAAATTTGTGTAACCGGGGGGAAGATGCCTATTCCAGACTCGGGAGAGACGAATCCTGTTCAACGCTTCGTAAACAAAATGCGCCATGGGGATGACGGTATAGAAAAAATCTTCAGGCAAAATTTGACATCAAAACCTATCGAACAGGTTCAAGCAGGTTTAAACAAGATGCTCAAATGATGAACTTTGCGCGAAGGGAAATTCCCGATGGACATAGTTAACGACGGCATCGTAAGATCTTTTGCAGAAGGGCAGGCAGATTTGTTATTGAAGTCTGGACATGTCCAAGTCTCAGTTTCTTTTTCAGCGGTCGACAGAGTCAGGGGCGTCGTGGGTACCTAATTGACAGGGAGGGCATAACTTGCTGATTTTCCGACGAACAATGACGTCAAAACTAATGACGTCATCATGCGCATGCGCAGTTTTCTTGGGAGGAAACGTTCCGTTTGACGTCATCTGTTGTGCATTCATCATGTCATAAAAGAGTTTCAACAAATTATTTGCTGACCGAGAAATCATTTACGGATAATTCAGTCATAACTGCAACAGCGGCGTGGCGTCGTGGCCAGGGTAAATTAAGTGGAGATAGCGAGCTGTGGGGGTTTGGGGGCGAAGCCCCCAGAAAATTTTTGGGGCCACGCCCTTTACTTTGGCTTAAAATGCATCTCCCAACATAATACTTGCCAATGGGGATGAGGAAATTTTGATAATTTTGTGACTGTTATTCGGTAAATGAGAGTGCGAGAAAAATTTTTGAAAATACTTTATTTACTTTGCCTTAGAATGCATCTCCCAACATCATGCTTGCCATTGGCGACAATGATAATTTGTTTGTGATACTTATTCAATGAACAAGAGTGCGAGGAAAATTTTTTATTTAGATCACATTACAATTATTCGAATCAAATGGAGCGTTACAAAATGTCATCACGAAATTCTACAACAGTACGCAATCTCCTCCTTGCTAGGAGAAAAGTCATACACCACCAACGTACAGAACTTCCGCAGACGAAAATATCAATGAATCGTCCAAACAAGTAATACCGTCCAGTCAGTATCCTAGATGGAATGATTCGTTTCTACGATGTATGAATGAAGTTTGAAAGAGTGGAACGACAAACACCTAGTTTGTGCTTTGTGCCAAAAGCCAAAGAGATAAAGAATTTCCGAAAAATTTCTGAATTTCCGAAAATTTCCACAGTTCCGACGCTAGGGGGGGCAATTGCCCCCCCTGCCCCCCAGCCACGACGCTTCTGGACAGAGTGATAAAAATTCGAGCGGCAAAGGCGTTGCCGGAGAGCAGGAATGGGGAGAGGGGAAGGGAAAAGGAGATGGGAAAAGGAGACGATACCCCGCCGCGCCTATTACTGTTCGACTTTTATTACTCAGAGGAAGGAAAGTGACGTGAGATTTGGACAGTATAAGGAGATCTGGTCTGGCAATTGTAGCATGAGAATAAATGAGGAGGAAATTCTACAGAGGATTATCCCTGGAATATATCTTTTCTTACGAATAAAAAATTGGGAAACAGGAAACATTACAATCAGAACAAACCTTTTTAACAAAGTGTTCAGCGGTAATGATCAACAGTTTTTTGCATCCGAAAAAAGTTCAGATAGTCCATATTTCCAATTTTATATCAACAAAACAGAAATGAGAGATTCAATAAAGTTAAAGAGTGCGTTCGAACGATGGCAGCACATTTTTAAAACGGTGAGACACATGAGGGATAGGCCTCCCGTTTACTCGAAAACGGCACATCTTTTGCTGGCAGATTTTGAAAAAGATAGATTTTGAAAACGGAACTCTAACTGAACATTTTGAAAACGGCATCATGTAAACACTAGAAAATGCTGAAAATGGAACATTTTTCGAAGCTTTCAAAACGAGGCTGATCGATTATTCGAGTACAGTACAGGTACATTTTTTTGCCAAGGAAATCTTTAGCATCAAGATATTGAGGAAACTGTAATGAGGTTGTAACCGTCAAATTTCCTAACGTTTTCAAATAGTTCCGGTATCGTGTGAACGCTACGTCAAATTTTGCTACCGTCGCATTTTCACCGTTTTCAAAACGTGCCGGCATCTTGTGAACGTAGTCTAATTCTTAGCTATCAAAATCGTACATTTGTGTTGTCTTCTAATGATGCGGAATTTTTTGCAAGTGTAGGGATGGCTTGCAGTCATGCTTACTCACGAACAGACTGTTTCATATCAAAATCATTTGACTGAAAACGGCCCATTTCTAACTATCTTGGGCATAGCTAAGCAAGGATGAGTCCTCGTTGACCAAATGAAATCAGCAAATCAAAGAACGCAAGGAAAAAGGGACGAGAGGCATAAGTCTATGTCAAGTTTGCACGCAGGCTAGTTTTAACATAGATCAAATGAAGTGTTGTAAGTATTTCGTCACTGTGAGATCTTTTGATCGAATAATGATCCATCCAAAAAAGAAGATACACACAAGTTGTCATCGAAGCATCAGAAATCAATTTGAAGCCTTCAGCAAGATGATAAATCAAAATTTCAAACATTTGTTGCATGCTATTATACTAATTTTTCAAATTCGTTACCTGGTATGTACAAGTTCTTTATCTTTGCAAGAAACTTGAACTAGCCCACAGCACTAAAAGCTTCTTATTTCACAAGAAAATTTCCACTTTTTGTACTTTATTCTTATTTTTGGGTACTGTACATATAAATTGACTTAATTTCTACCACTGTTACGTATCTGAACTCGGTACATTTTTTAGCAAAAAAGAGATGATTTCGGCACAATCATAAAATCATAGTGAACAATGGAGAAAGGCACAACAACAATTTTTCCATAATATTCTTAAATTTAGCATTTCTGGGTGTTTCTCAAAAATATAAGTTTCTTAAATCTTCATGCTTAGTTTCTTAGAAACCAGTTTCTCACTTAAAAACCTGTACGTGTAAAGAGATTATATTGTATCTCATTAATGGGTTTAAAAAATGAATTTCACCTCATATTCTCGTAATGCTCCTTTCCATTGGCATCCACTGTCTCGATATTTGCAAAAAATTTGAAGGTTGAGCACCTCTCTCTTTGCATATGCATCTGGAAAGACTTGGTCTGCCTTGACAATTGTATCATCAACTGGACACACAATATCACCAGAAGTTCCACTGAAAATAAATAACAACTCTTCATTTTACCTGGTCTGGGCATAACGTTGTTGGCTTGAAGATAGTTGGCTCTCCTGGTTACGTTCAGGCAAGCTTCGAAAATAAATACATAGAAAGCAAAGGAAAACAAAAATTCAAGGAGAACAATTTACGATATTGAACACTTCAGAAGCAAGGACTAAAATTCTTTCATACGACTTATGTTTATTTCATTCACGAGATGGGTTGTAGTTGTTTCACTGAAGCCCTAAATACCTGAGAATTGTATTGCCTTACTGCTTGGTTTCTGAATCAAATAGACAAAATCTGTGAGACAGTACTTTAGATTTACTATCTTCTTTTTCATAAACACACAATTCCTCTTAAAAACTACCTTTCGCTTGTGCAAGGCAAGAATTTGCCCTGCTAGTTTCAGGACAACTTTTGCAGTCATGTTTGTTTTGATTCACTCGTTGAGAGAATTTCCTTGTCTGAAGTTGCTAGTTGTCTGAAGTGTCAAAAAGCATATGTTTCTATTGTTTTACAAAATCAGTCCTTGAGCATAAAAGTATAAATTCCAAGGAATTTCAGAAGGAATACAGTACACTTCTTTGTATCATTAAAATTTAAGTATATATTCTTACATTCCATCCACCACAGAGCTACACAGCTCCATCAATGGAAGACTAAAAAGCATACAAAAAAAAGCACAAGCATCTAATTGAGGAGCTTCGGTAAAGATTAACTCACAAATATTTGAAAAAAATCGGCCTGGGATATGACTTTGTGGCCTAGTGCCTGGTATCAAGGAAAATATGACCAATCTGGTAAAACCCCACAAACAAAAACATACTTTTCTAAAATCAGACTGACTAGGTTCTTATAAATGAAGTACTTATGACATTTTCAGGGTGTGGGTCATAGCACAAGGACTTGTGACTATGATGATAATACAGCTGCATGTATGGTATTTTGTTGTTGAAAAAAGTAATCTACAGCTATACATTAAAAGTGTTACAGGCGTTCAGTTATCAATAGTTGGGAGTTTGTTCACAGTGATATGATGAAATTTCCTAATTAAGTGTACCATGTAATAAGAACATTGAAACAAATCAGAAGAGTATGTTTTTGGTTCATCTTTGGGTGTCTTTTTCTACAAACCTGTACCAAAAATACTGGGAAATCCTAGGAATTCCTAGGATTTTTCTGGCTAATTTGTTGCCCGGTTTCCTAGGTTTCCTAGGAATAAAAAAAGCTCGGATTCGGAGCAAAATTCCTAGAAAAGCTGGGTACATTTTTCGGTGAAAATACCTGAGGGGATTGCTAGGAAACCTGGGAAACTTGGTAAACTGGGGAACTGAGCAATAAAATTCATAGGAAAGCTGGGAAAACTGGGGACATCCTAGGCAATCCTAGCTACCAATTTTTTCCCTTGTTTATGGTATGAGAATTCAGTCTGCAGGTTCTTATTTTGCTATTATCTTGTTTGTGGGGTTTTACTGTATGAGAAATACTCAATTTTAGAAGGTCTACGGGATGATATGAGCTTCTATGGTTTACCATTTCATTAAAGCCCTAAATACCTGAGAATTATGAAGCCTTCTGCTTTTGCATCAAATAACAAAATTCATGGCTTTAATGATGCTACAATGATGTCACAATGTCAAAAGTAGCAAAAATTTTAAAACATGACTGTAATTCCGAAAATAAAAATGATCTCTGTGGGAAGTTTCCTATATCAATTCAGTTGAAAGCGGGTATCAAGGTCATATGATTTATTCTAAAGTTTTGCGATGAAGCCTCCTCAAAAAACATAAAACCATTTTAGACTTACTATGTTGTTTGTAGTTGGTGGTAGCAGTCTCTGCAAAGCCTATGTCCACATTCTGTTTGCATTGGTTCTCGCAGAGCAAATCTGCAAACAGGGCATTTATGGTGGTCATCAAGGGGGGAAACAAAATTCCCATCATATCCTACCATTCTCTAGATGTTTTTCAACCTGAAAAATATGAAAATTGGTACATAATTTCAAGGAAGTGGCTATTTACCACCCATCCACTGGATCTGCCCTGACTTTTCATCATTTCACTTTTGACAAAATCCTTAGGAAAATCTTTTGAAAAAATCCCCTTGTACCCAACAACATGAATGTTTGAATACAATTCTGTGTACATATTTTTATTGTATAAATTACCAATGTGAGGCCAGGAAAAACAAATGAATACCATGGGTGCCATTTCTTTTTAATTCACCTAAACAAAGATTAACATGAAAAAAGAGGGTCAGTGCATGATCATTGTCTAACAAGATTTGTTTAGCAGAGATGGTTTGCCACTGTGCTTGGATTAGATGTCAGTTTTGCAACTTTTTGACTGCAAATGATTTCCAAGAAACACTCAGAACAGTGGCTAGAACAAACCAATGCTGGAATCTTAATAGCTGTCAATCAGTCTAAAAGGCTGTCAATCAAACTGTAGGGTCTGTTCCATAAAAAATGATTGACAGGCAGTTCCTCTCTCCCCTGATTCCTTAGTTGAAGTTAGTAGAGGGAGTTATAAATAGGACAAAGGAACACCTATGCTTGTTATCATTCCTCAAGCAAATGAATTCCATCGTGGCGGCTTTTTCAAATACAATAGATCTAGGCTATCAACTAATTGGACTTGCCCAAGTCGTCATATAACAAAGAAAGTGATGACTTGTCGCGAACAGCTCCTCATTAATTATTCATAAGATGTTTGTGACCTGACTTAACCCAATGTTTTTAATAGGACCTAACCACAAGGACTTGGCAAACCAGGGGGTCAGTTGCATCTGTCTACACAGGTGTGCTGTTGTGGAAATGGTGGTGTCAATATATAAACAACTGTTCGTTTTGACATACAGCCATTTTATTGTTTCAATGTTGGTTTGCCCCCATCATTTTCCCTCAGGGAAAGCAGTAACTTGTCTGCTATTGGTCTAACATTATGATCAAAGGTGCCATCTGCAGTACTAAAAACCATACGGCCAGCTGTGTTATCCAGCTGTGAGATGCTCTCAACAAGTTGTCTCTTCCTTTCTTCCAGGATGACTTGGGCAAGTGGGGCAAGTCCATCAACTAACTGATGGCTGTCTGCAAGCAATCCATCTATCTTTTTGTCATGTCAGCAAATTCTTCCAACATTGGACTTTAGACTACATTATATGAGTCCCTCTAACTTACGCTCGTTGTTGTTGTTGTTATCGCTTCATTTGAGGGACGTATGTCCTTATGCTTCAATACAGAGACTAATTAGGCCAAGTCCGCCACCTTCACAGCGTGACCAATCAGATCGCTACTTTCTTAATATGGTCAACCCACGTGCCTTAGCGTTTGATTGGTTATTAATTCAAAGTCTGCCTTGTCCAAGCGAAGCGACCCTCGAGGTGACCTTCAAAAGGATGTTTGAATTTTCTTATGACGTTCGTAGGATGGAAGATGTTCTAAGTTTCTTCTGATTTTTCATATAAGATTTTAATCCCTGTTTAGAATCCGTTTGGTGGTCAGTCCTTTGTATGAGTGAAATTAAAACATAGATTATAAATTTTGAACGAATACAAGGCATTACGTTGTCAGTATGATTGGACTTTTGCACTGCTGTATATGATAATATGTTAAATAAATGATCCAAGAACCAGATATAGCTGAGATGCTCAAAAACCAGACCTTTCAAGCAGTATACTCGTTATCAGCCAGATTGGAAAGTTTGCAGAATGCGCGGGGGATCTCTCATATGTCAAAATTGCTTGCGCGGCTGTATTTGTGTCACTAAACAATAGTTCTATTGTTCTCTTTTGTTGTTTTACAAGAATTTCGCGGCTGGAACCGTGGCTGAAATTTAAAGTGCGCGGCAGAGAAATTGGCTGAGCAAGGCAAACTTTCCAATCTGGGTTATCAGGACGTACTTCTACATACTACATACTACTACACATTTTATTGTATGCATTCTGATAACCACTTTTCATCCCACCCATCACCCTTTTGCCTCATACACTGAATCAACTGCTGATATGAAAATGAAAGTCCAGGTTGATTTTGAAATGCAAGATGACATGAACTGCAAATGAAATACTGTATGGAATGCTAGGAAAGTTGTCTTTTCGCTCTTGAATAACTTAATTTCCTTGTTTCTAGCACAACGCACAAGTGAATCTTTCTCACTGTTTTCAGGAACAATTTTCATTTTTTCATTAATACTTGAACAGCCTAGAAAATGGCCTGGAAGCCAAAAAGGACTCCCCCTGAATCAAAGGGTCTACGACAGTTAACATAGGAATTCAATCCGGAAATAAACTGCAACAAGACCCCAGGGGGGGCACTCAGCACATGCACATACGGGGAGGTAAGTCCGATATTTTTGGGTCAGAATGTTGCCAAAAGTGATATTTTCGGATCCATAGAAAACTTAAACTATGTTCATGATATTTTTGGTACCAAACATCGTTTAATTGATATTTCTGGGTTTGCTAGAGGCAATCCTGACTTCTATTTGCATTGTTTTGGGATATTTCAGGTTCATGTACAGGTCTATATGTAAAAAATGAGCTGATATTTTTGGGTTGCAGTGAAGCTGAAGTGATATTTTTGGGTTGCATGAACGTTTCTTGGACTGACCCCCCCCCGTATGCGTATGTGCTGAGTGCCCCCCTGGGAACAAGACCTTTCTATAAACTAGAAACTTTCAATCACAACGATAAAGCAACAGATGGTGGACACACCGATGTAAAAGAACTATCTTTTATACCACCCGTAATACATATATACCACCCGTAATACAGCCGACGAACATAATTAATCAGACGAGTGAGCGAGCGCCATTAAGTGAAAGAACAACGCCTTGCATTTTAGGCCAGGCCTTGAACACCATAAGCACTCCGTCATTCGTTTTCTATTCTTGATAGCCCCACAAGTCGATTTTTGCATGGCCATGTAAATTAGCGTAATGCATAAGACCATACTCACCGTTTCTTGTGAAAAAAATTATCAGCCAAGATCACAGTCAACGACACCACATACGTCGTTCTAAAAAATGTGACACTGGTCGGTGCGTGGGGATTTCCCCACCACCGACCGACCAAACCAGCCAAGGAAGGAATCAAATGCTCGTGGCCTCGTGGCCCGTGGCCCATGGCCGGAAACCTTCAAAGCCTCATTTTCACGGACCAATCAGATGGTGAGCGAGGACGACAGAAGAAATGTGTGAAAATTTTTCTCAACTTTACCAACCTTCATAAAACGCAACCAGGACAAAAAACTGCTGGAACTTTCCCAAATTTTTTGAAGATATCTACGTACCATATGTTTGGGTATCCAGATTTGGATGCCGGTGTAAATACCTGACAGTTTGGTGGAGATATAGCGTTTTCTATTAGGCAACATCGGCCGAGGCTTGCCAAGCCTTGTTTACGCCACTTCAAGTCAGGTGATAAAGCCTCTTGATAAAACCTCCTTTCAATTTCACTACTAATTTCGAACCATGCCATGAATGCAAAGAGTAGTATAATACTGAAATTTCTCAAGAGTATTGCCATATGACTTGAAACGTGTGAACTAACCGAAGCAAATTTCTTCAGTTCACAAAGAAATCGAAGGGGCATTGAATCTTGAACCAAAGAAACTGCGGTGGAAGGACAAAAGCAAGAACAATTGGAAACGTAAATATTTGCCGCTCTGGGATCGTTGTTAAAACAATCACTATTGTTATTGCCATTGTTTCTAACCCAGAGTCTCCATTGTTTAAGGTTGAGTGCCTCATCGGTTTTGGAAAGGTGGAAAGGCTATAACTTTGAGAAACCGCGAGGTGTAAAACCAGAAAAAATCCGACGTGTACCGCGTACCACGTTGTCTGGTTTTACAAGGCGCGTGTTCGAAGGCCAATAACAAATAAAACACAAAACAATTCACTACTTCGGCGGATCTTCAGCAAATACTCAATTCTACTCGTCTCGATTCGTCTCTCGGCAATACAACTATGTTCGGCGGTTCAATGATACTACGGTTCGTCTTCATCGGCTTGTCGTCTAACTAATCTGGAACTTCAAACTTCTAAGCTTAAGAGCGGCCTAAAAATTGCGTCTGTCTTTCAGCGTCCTTATCGTCAACTCCTCAACTAGCCGAAACGTGCGACTGATCAAAACATCAAAAGTAAAAAACAAAAGGAAAAGCTAAAAGGCAAAAACAATATTGGTGCTGACTTACAGGAAACATTTTCAAATTAATTAATAGTGCATGCGTCATTAAGAACAAAAACCTAAGCAAAATGAAATGTCCATGAGAAAATAATGAGATGTGCAGAAAATAAAACAGTTAGTGTTTTTGTGCCTTAACAGAGGTATTTAAACCGGCATCCAAATCTGGATACCCAAACATCTGGCGAATAGATTCCTTCAAAAAAATCCGGGAAATTTCCAGCATTTTTTTGTCCTGGTTGTGTTTTATGAAGGTAGGTAAAGTTGAGAAAAATTTTCACACATTTCTTCTGTCTTCCTCGCTTATTCACCATATGATTGGTCCGTGAAAATGAGGCTTTGAAGGTTTCCGGCCATGGGCCACGAGCAAAAATCGGCCAAAACATTTGATTCCTATCTTGTGTCAGCCGCAGTGTCGACCAATAGCGAGCCTTTCTTTACCCTGGGTACCAGAGCCTAATAAAAATTTAAAAAAATAAAAAGAAAAAAAGAAAAAAGGAGAAGAAAAGGCCTTTTCTTCTCCTTTTTTCTTTTTTTCTTTTTATTTTTTTAAATTTTTATTAGGCTCTGGTACCCAGGGTAGCCTTTCTTGTGACACATCACAGCACATCATCACAGGAATCATCAATTCTGTTTTTTGTGTACATAAATCTGAAAATTAGAGCACAGGTAGCGGAGCAAAATTAATAAAAACAAAAAGTACGTCTCTTTTTACTTTTGTGTTTGCCAAATGTGCCTACTTTTTCTGGGATAGGCCAACGACGACGATGTTTATCATTGTCGGCTCGGCTAGCTGAAGGAGTATCATGTATAAACATAAGATCCTTTTGGATGATTACAAAGTCCGTCCTGAGCTAAACAAGCATAAGAATATCTGATTATTGATTTCTTCATAACCCCAAATGATCGTTGATTCTGTTTTTTGCTACTGTCAGAGAGATGAGTGTTGCTGCTAAAGTCGCCTTCAATGGAAAATCGAGCGCCTAGTATAAGGACAAGAATCGCCTCAAGGTCAAAGGCAATATTTTGGTGATTTTGGTCTTATGTCAAACGAGAATGATACGCAAAAATCAAAAGTCATTACCCCTAGTTTGCTTATAGTTCGTGCACAAAACTATTGGTGCATCTGTGTCAAATGAGATGTCATGTGAGATTTACGATAACGCAAAATTACTTATGCAATTTCAATTTTCAATTTTCAATTTCAATTTTAATCCAACATAGCCTAACAAAACCATTACGGTTATATATTTCAACAGCTAAATGAGATAACTAAACTAAACTGTAAATAAGCACATACATAATGAAAGCGAGTAAAATAAACGTAATTAAGCAACAACAAGCGTCAAGATGGATCGGCATGGGTTTTATTTATGATTTCATAGCTGGCGAGTAAGCTCGATTCAATAATCTTATATATTTGAGAACTCAATTCTGTCCTGTTTTGTAGCAAATATACAAACTTGTCTACGGGGTTCATAAACTTGAAGCTGGGCTTTGTTTTTATGATCTCGTCAAAAAGGACAGCACGGCTTGCTCCCATTGATCTGACATGTTACAAGACAGTGAATTTCATCTTGTGTTACTTTGCACACTGGGCAAATGCGGTCTTTTGGATCAACTCTAGGTCTTACATACCTTCCAGTCTCTATTGCTAGCCGATGGTCAGAGAGTCTAAATTTACTAACAGCGACTCTTGTCTTTATGTTTCTTATATTCAGTAAATAGTGTTCCATTTGGAAATCGTTTTTTACCAAGCAGTATGTTCTTAGTTTTGGTTGACTCCTTATGTGCGATAACGTTGTTTGAATGTAATTGTCTCTTAAACGCATGATTATTGTATTCAAATAACTTTTCAAGGTTATAGTTTGTTCTGAGATAAATTGGTGTTCCCAAATGTAGCCAAGCCCATGTCTTTGAAGGATATCCTTCAATCTTGAAGTCCATTGTAGCTGAAGATTCCTATTGACTATAAACGCGTTTTTAAAAATTATATTTGATTCACCATCTATGATTCTTATCCAATTTTTTATGAAAGATTTAGCTCCGGTCAGCAGGAGTGGTTGTCTGCCTAACTCAGCTCTACAACCAGCGTTCGATGTGTGCTTGTTAACTCCTAGTAAATGCTTACAAAGTTTGACATTCAGGTTGACATGCAGAACCCTACAGAACGTTTCAGTTGTTGCTATTCGCGGGCATCTAATTTGAGACAAGCAGTCACGAAGATTCCTCTGTGCAGAACGATATGCATGAAGATGTTTTGGTTCAGTGTGATCACGTCCCTTCCCCCAGTCCATGGCGCCATTGCTTGCTGGGATTCTGCACCTTTCGTCTCAACTTCACCTGCGATGATTGCATCCGTTGCTGTGGAGGAGGGCGGTCCTTCTACCTTTCGTTACGCTGCAAATGCTAGCCTCTGTGCAGGCCGCCGGTTACATCATCCTCTAAAGTTGAGTTATTTGCATAATGAGTACTATCAATAAGTGGCTAATGATTCGTTCGTTCTAGAAAACGATTGTTTTGACATAATTAAGCTGCTAATGAAGTCAAGAACGTGCCAATTCTGGGTGAATTTGTTGCTGTGCCAGGGTAAACATCCTAGTAATTTATCCATCTTATGGTGTCAAATCTGTCTAACATGAAATAAGCCGACGTCAAATTCTGCTATAGGATCGCGGGAAGCTTCTGTGTTGTATGCGCTTTCTGTGCGCTTTCTTTATCTGAGTGCTCATTAGCAGCGGTAAAACGTTTATCAATTCCATTAACGAGCGTGACTTTCTTACTGACTGACATCGAGTGCCCTCTTAGATTACAAAGTTGGACTTTGTAATCAAAAAGAATTAAATGAAAAATCTTGGAGAAATAGAAAATAGTCGTTTTCTTAGGTAAACACGCATCTTATATATATTTACTGTATGTGAACAATGATGTTACTAATACATTCTGTTAAATGCACTCTTGCGACTCTTTCTTGCGTTTATTCAGAAATTAAATTTACTATCATTCCATATTTTCAAAATTGGAATAAGAGCGGGGGGTTGGAAAATTTTTCAAAAATTAATAAGCGGGGGGGGGGGGACGATTATTCGGTACTCGAGAGTAAACGTTTGGCAATGAAACAAATGCTCAAAATGTCAAAAATGTTTTCTTCTTGAGCCTAGTCTCGTTTTGATGATCAATGCCGGAAATGCAAAAACATTAAAACATTTGAAAATATTGAACGCAACAATATTAATATAGAATGGCCTAATTTTCGTTCCTATTCCCATGGAAGGTCATTCGGTTTGCATTCAAAAGGTATGGAAGAAGAATTAACGCAACAGGATACAGTATGGAAAGGAATTATGTGTCCATTTCATGTCAAGACATGCGATTCCTGATTCCTGATGGTTAGACACAAGACACACATGGACCAAGACAGCGTTCTCACGACATGCCCCCGAAAGAGCTTTTGTTGTGTTGTGGTGGTATCACACAAACCATGAACCAATGAACGTCCAGAATGATGGCAAAGGGAAAAACCCAAATTTCGCTCCATAAAATTTTTTGCATGCAAATCCTTCGGCCTTTTTGGCTCACCTTGCTTTGGTTGGGAGCAAAACGTCCTAAATGTCATCGAGAATCCTGTTTTTGGTTGCCACCACAGCAGTCATTGTAATCGATGGAGATAAGGTGCCTCTAACTTGCCTCCAGCTCAAGAACAATGCTCCTGGCATTTTATATCAGGGCGAAAAGTTGCAATGTTATGCCCCTGCAGACGGGGCTAGTAATGTATGTGATAACCTGGGGTTACACTCTTGGCAAATCAAAGAGCTTGATGCATGCACACGTTGTTGTCCCATGGTCACAACAAACGGACCACCAAAGACGAAGCCATCAACTACTACTCGGCCTACCAAAGTGAGCACATCACTAGTGAATTACAACCACGGCGGCAAGGGCAGAGGTAAGCCTGAATCGATTCAAATTCATAACGTTTGTTTGGAACAAGGTCATATGCCTAACCAAGAAATTCAGTTTCAAAGCACAAAATGTGATAAAATCATGAAAATCGATGAAAATTTAAGTATGGGTGAGATTTTGGTCCAAAATTCTCTAAATCTGGGTCTTTTTTGGCAGATTTGGCTGGAATCAGCAACGTTGTTTCAATTGGTAGTTTCCACCAAGTTTCTTCATAAAATTGGGTACTAAGGCAAAGTTTGGCAGTTAGAAGTGGGTTTAGTTGACCCTGCTGCTGCCCATCCAGAAGCCCTTGGACAATATCCACTCATTGTCACTGCCTATATTTCCTTGATCCATGTCAAAATAAAACTAAGGATGTTGTAACCATAGACTGTGTTGTAACAGAAAAAAGACAACACAAAACTGAATCAACTTTTCAGAAAATTTATTTCAATTATAAGAAAAGTCATGTAGTTAAAAAAGATACTAAACATGCCTGACTTTAGATTAGTAAAAATTGTTTAAGGAACAAAAAAAGGACTTGGAATGACTAAATCTTGGTATGAAAAACAGACCTTTTCGTTTTACGCGAGCGATTGCTCGTGATCGCGTCAGCACTCGCGCAAACATGATCACGCGAGCTCTTTATCGCTCTCCCAAAATTGCTAATTTTAGGGGAAATCGCTCTCAATAATTTCTTGTGAATTGCAATAGAATAAAATCCTCCTTGATCAATGAACAAATCTTCTGTTAAGTTGTGAAAAACGGAATGAATGGATTTGACCTAAGGTGGAAATGATCATACTTCAAGAAAACATCTTTTTCGGGAAAACGAAATACAGTAGTATAAACATGCGATAGAAACCTGATATTAGAATAACTACATTATAAGCTCAGAGTTAAAGCTGGAAAGTATCTTACTGGGATCGGTAGGGGAGATGATTTAATTAAACATTGGTTCTAAGAGCAACGGAAATATAATTTAGAGAATTTCAACATCGTGAACGAGGCCTAAAATCCCAAAAGAAGGGAACCAACTTTCGAAGAGTTTGTTAAGAGGAAATTTTAAGTCTTTCAAGAAGACAAGGAATCATCCTGATAGAAACCACAAATGGGGAATCAACATTGCAGCAGAGGGCTCATCGATGGTACAAATATGATTGCCAGACATCAGATTCATCATTCATCAATCAACGTGCATCGATCCTTTACTTTTATCATTGAATGCAAAACCTTTCTTCCCATTTAAAGTCCTTCGATATGAGAGCGTCATACTGTTTACCGTATCTTAACGGAATTACGACGAATAAAATTGTGGTCTAAATTAAAGAAGGAGCCAAGAAAATTCCCTGCCCGATGTTCAGAGTTGATAAATAGTAAGAACAAATACACTCCAGAAACAGAAGATAGAAAGTTAAAATTCATCGTTTTTGATGAGACAAGACGAAAAAACGATGGTATCCTATCCGTGCTTACCATATGATTGAAATGACTAACATTTAGTGTTCCAACGATTCATTCTCATTTGACAATAACAATATCGAGATTCATTGTAACTTGCTTTTCCAAGGAATAAACAGTGCTTGTGAATCTTTATCTGAGCGATCGCTCGCGCAAACGAAATTACGCGAGCGTTTTGGCACTCTCGTGCAACTTTCCTCAAGAAAAGGCCTGGAAAAAGTATGGACCATCATTCAAAACTCTGGATATGCATTATGAGCAACATCGCAAAAAAATCAGATAGACTAAATGAGGCAAATAACAAATTTCAGAAACTAAATTACACCGGATTCGAAACTTGCATTTTGGATTCAAAGATTATCTGGAGAATACAAAAACAGCATCAGATCGCCTGATCCTCAAACTAAGACTGCATTCATGCAATTCTGGCACATTTTGAAACTGGTTGAAACTGGTGAAAAAAGTGACTGATAGGCCCCATTCACATGAAAGTGGCACATTTCTGCCAGCAGATTTTGAAAACAGAACCCTATAACTAGCACATTTTGAATGTGTCATCATGTGCATGTGAACAATCAAAAACGATGAAAACAGAACTTTTCTTCATGTTTTCAAAATGAGGCTCAATGGTTTTAAGGTGTATAGGCATATCTTTTGCCATCAAAATCTTGCAATTAGTTTATTTCCTACTGTTTTCAAACAAAAACAGAACAACAGAACCCTCAACACAAACACAACAAACTGTTTAACAAAATCTTTTGAACCCAAGAGTGGACCTTTGCCACAAGTTTTGATGTCAAATTTTTGCATTCCCATAGATGCTCTACCGTGTGGTTTGATTTTAAATTGATGTTAGGTTCTGTTGTTTAGTCTTTTACTTGTAGTTTAGTTTAGTTTCATCACCAGTTTTACATTTAGTTCATAGGTTGTTGTACTTAGATTTGAGTCATTATTGTTAGAGATATTCTGATGTCCTGTTTACAGCTCAGATCCTTTCCTCCACTTTATAAACAAACTATCGGATTGGTGTAATGAATATTTCTTGAGTATATACATTCTTTTCTATTAAAGAGAAAACATGGATCTATGTCATCATTGGTGTGCTTGGGGCAGCTGCAGTTGTTGCAGTTGCAGCCCTAGTTGCTTATCACAAATGTAAAGGTTAGTACATACCTGACTGTATAATGATAATTACATCACAGACCTTGTGTACACATTAACATATGACAAATTTTGTCAAAATTTCTCAAGAATTCTTAACAATTTTGAAGAATTCTTCTTAGAATTCTTGAGTCGTGAAAGATTGTCAATTTTTCAAGTAAATCTTTAGTAAAACGAATCTCAAATTTTGCCCAAAATTTTCTAATTTCTGTCCTTATAAAGGCCTTTTATATAAAATTGTGCAGCAAATTTTTCGAGTTTTTTCAAGATATAGCTTGATGTATAATTCATAGGCTTTGTGCTGAATGTAATAAGGATCACTGGAAACCATGTGCAAAATATGTTTCTAAGTTGATTGATTTCTAAGTCCTTTGTGGTAAAAATTATTTCTTGCTCAATTTGTACCCTCCCCCTGAGACACCCCTTGGTATTTGCACCATGAGATAATCCCAGCCCCAAAGGCATTCAGTTTTTGCCATTCAAATAGGATACCCAAGGCAATGTTTAGATCTTGTTATTAAAATCACAGGAATGCACAACAAGGGAGCAGATAAGGGTTTTGTTGCCTAAAGATTGCTACAAAAGAGACTTCTTATTTGGCAACTGCAATATGTAAGAACTGTAACGGAATAAGCGAATAACAAAACACGGAGTAGGAGGATATACGAAGGACGGACTATTACAACTATTTACATAACCTAACAGTTTCAGCGCAATCTTTGCACCTTGCTTTTTTTATGACTTGACCAATTGAAATTGCTGTGTAGTGAATCTAAAAAGTAAGTGAATCCAATTGTAACAATTTCTCTCCTTGTCAGAATACAATGAAGAATATGACATATCTTATCTATGAAATATGAACTTAGAATGCAAACAAGGAAAAAATGAAAACACCTCTAAGCTGAGATAGGGTATGGCCGCATTGAGAGGGGTCTAGTATAGTGTGGTGGCTAGGTGGCAGCCTCACTTTGGATGCGGAATATGGTTCTTGTAAGAAAATCAGATACGGTTTTACCATTGCTATGCGGTTGTGGAAAATTGGAATTTAAAAGGAGCTGTATACTGTTTTTCGCTTGCTTCATAGAACCTTTTAGTAAATAACTGTCACCCAACTGTTATGATCTATCAGATCTTCACATTGCTGTAAGAGTACGGTCATCGCAATTTGTAGATTCACATCATGGGGGGGGGTTCTTCCATCGTAATGGTACCTGGGGATGTGCCGCCCACCCGCAAGGGTATACTTTTTCAAACTTTCTAGTCTAGCCAAGGGTATACCTTTTGCCAATTTAGTCCATTTAATCTGGGCAAGGGTATGCTTTTTGGCAATTTTAGTAGATTTTAGTCTGGGCAAGGGTATGCTTTTTGGCAATTTCCGTCAAAGAAATGTCAAACTTCGGTAACTCCTGTAAAGAAACCCAAATTTTTTCAAATTTTGGTCCAGAGCATGCAAAAATTTGGCAAGTTTTGTCTAGGAAATGCCAACTCATGGCACTTTTGATGTAGAAATTAGTCTAGCCAAGGGTATAATTTTCACAAAAGTTAGTCTAGCCAACGGTGCCATTTTGAAACTGTGGGCGGCACACCCCTACCCGAAATTTAGCCGAGAACCCCCCCGTGATTCACATAAACTTCCTCAGGATTCCCGTTTTACATAAAGTAGCCAGCCATCGTAAAAGAAAATTGATTGTCCTGAAGAAACTGACGGTTGTGGTTTATGAGAGAAAATGGCTCGCAGTTGATAGGTAAGAGCGCTCATTTTGGCGATTGTGCGGTATCGACGCATCCTATGATAGACCCCCTAAAAAGGTTCAAGAGAAGACCATGTTTCTTTAGTGGTCCCTTTGAAAAGTAAAATTGCTCCGTAAAAAAACTGTGCTTTTTCAGGTTCCCATGCTGCGGAAGTTGCAGGAGCTGGAGCAGGAGTAGATGTTGAAAGAGCAGGAGGAGATGGTGAACAAGAGGAGGTACCCCTTGGGGGTATTCAACCCTCAGAAGTGGATGACAATAAGCTGCTTGCAGCTTGAAGCTTGTTTGTTTCATGTCTTTATTACAGTTTTTTATTTATTTAGTTGAAAATTTGAATGCCATTCACAGCCAAAGAACCAGCACTTGGTGACCCCGCTGCATTCTAGGGCCTGTGTATTTTCTTGAATGCAGGGTTGTCTGTGACCAGAGCCCGGGGGGGGGCACTTGACTTCATTTGTAAGGCGGGTGTACACTCCAAGAAATGATTTTTCACCCGCCGTTAGAAATGTTCTCGCCAAATGCTATTAGGCTTTGGAAAACTTCGGCGAAAAGAATACTCCAAAACGTAAACAATACACGAGAAATTGACGAAATAACAACTCACTCAAACAAAATACCCCTTCTGACAACCGGCTCTGGA
Organism: Aurelia sp. 3 sensu Dawson et al. (2005); assembly: GCA_964020215.1. Lineage (NCBI taxonomy): Eukaryota > Metazoa > Cnidaria > Scyphozoa > Semaeostomeae > Ulmaridae > Aurelia > Aurelia sp. 3 sensu Dawson et al. (2005). Next base: position 1,835,413 of record OZ026589.1, on the reverse strand, counting down.
ATAATTGTCTTCTTTTCATACCCGGCTGTAGAAAATTTAGGCGAAAACGATTCCCAGGAAGGAGTGGACATCCCGTCAGCAATATTCCATCTTGTCCCCGGGGACAAGAGTCCCATAAGTGTACGGGAAGAAGAAATCTAGGGGGGCTGCTCGACACAAAGCCCATTGTTTACTAATATTTTTGCCCGACTAAGGACAAAATTTTGCCCGAATGGGTTTCATTTTCGATAATTTTTCGAAAGTTGGGGGGGCTACCGCCCCCCCCGGCCCTACTTTATTCTGGCTTCCACAACAACTCGCATATTAGCATGACTGACAGTATTTTGATTTGGAGTGGAACCCGTATTGAAGCAGTTTGCATGTATTTTATGAATTGTTTGTCTTTTTGCCAGATTTTTTCGAAGCTGTTATTTTAATTTTCTTGCGATCAGCGATCATCAAGCAGACTTTTTAAAAAGAAGCTAGAAACTAGGTTATATTATGTATTGGTTTCTTATTAAGTCCGTTTGATGGCCGCAAAAAATCGTCGAAAAGCCCAGAAGAAAATCCCAGAAGTTTCATAAAGAAAATTTGCTTCACTGGCAAAAGTTTTGAAGACGCTATTTTTACGGTTTTGTTTAGCAGGGAAGAAAGATAAATTTTATCAAATCTTCATCGCATCAATCGGTCCTTTCTTTCTCCTTTCACTCCTTATCCAGAATCGGTAGGTAGTGATTACGTTTACAGAAAATTTGAAACAGGATGTACAAGAGGAGAGGTATCAGAAGCTTTGACAAAAGACTTCTGATTGAGAAATGATTGAGAAATGCATGAGAAAGTTAAACAAATGCCTGTCTTTCGGCTATCAGGCAGGATTTGATTCATTTCAATCTATCAAGTACCAGAGCTGCAAAAAGTTGTTGACCTTCCTCCAAACCTGAAATTTATTCTCTCAACCTTCCTCATTTTAACACGATATATAATTACTGGAAAACAGCAAAACAGCTCGACGGTGTTTTGTAAACCACACAAAAGCATGTAATTAGGGACCTTCCCATATCATTTGTCTGTTTGGGTGCAAGTAGCAGGGCTCTAACCAGGTTTTAATACAAGGGGGGCCACAATCTTAAGGATGCTGTTCATTAATTGAAAGGTATTGGTTCAATGAAGGGGAACAAAGAGTTCAAGGTGAGAACATCTAAAAGCTACTGGATGTCCAAAAATATACTCCTGTTTGCAAAATCACCAAAATTTGATTACGAAAGTTATCATAAAATTTTTTCATCGATTCTATCAACAACTTCTATCAACAATTCAAATATATTTAATGACGGTGAACTATCTGTTCTCTTTACTTAATACTTAACGGGTATGAAATAATGCAGCGAAAACCTCATTCTAAGCAATACTGTTTAAGCAGTATCGCTAATCTTGCCTCTAATGACCGTTACATTGAAAATTTTGCAGCATTCTTTAGGTCCACAATAACATTTCACGTTTCATTCTGATATTCATGACCAAACAAGCAACTCAGTATAACAAAAGAAATTACTCAAATAAACATAAGTGCTTTCTTGCAGAAGGCTTCAAAACCAGGCCGCACTTAAAAGAGTTTGATTCACTTAATCAAAAAATAAATCAAAAGATCACCTTTGCCCGCAAAATATTTTTTTGATCTACTGGTAAGAAAAAGAAATTTGAAGATCGGCCTTACAATAAAATTTTGGTGATTTTGCAAACAGAAGTACTTTTCTGGGACGCTCTTCAAAAATCATTTTTTCCTGACACATGTGCATATTTCCTCATAGACGTTCTCTCTTTCATCACATTGTCTGATCAAACCTGATTTTTCTTCTTTGATATAGTTTTGAAATATAACCTCACCATCTGCATACTGTTGACATGATTTTAATGGTCCTATGCATTTATTGATGATTCATTTTCTAAATCTATGCCAACAATATAAAATTTTATTTTTGACAACTAAACCTTCCTCAATGTTTGGCCAAAACCTTCCTCCAAACCAGGTTTGTAGGTTTGCAGTGTTTTTGCGTCTCTGTCAAGTACACGTTTTGGTCCTATCCTATGAATTTTCAAAGATGGGAACTTTTTTCTACTGATGACGATGAGTCCCTTGTATCCCTGCGGTAAACCTTGCTCAAGAGGGACTCATAATGAAACAGTGAAAAACTTGGTCCTATTCTCTTCAATCATCAATGGAATTATGATGGAATCATGGCTTCGAATCTCAATCCCGTGGAAGTGTTTTCAATTCTTCAATCGAATCGAAAATTCCATCACATTTACACCGTAACAATAGTAACAGACGATTACGCTAAAGATGGCGGCAAGGAACTTTTTACCAAGATGCAATGCGTTCTAATTACGAATCCTTAACGATTCTATAGGAATTCGATTGAAGAACGCAGTGCATCTTGGTAAAAAGTTCCTCGCTGCCACCTTTAGCGTAATCGTGTATTCACAAATCTCGCAATCTGATTGGCACTGGAGGAATTGCGAAGTTTGGGCCTAAATGGTGCCAGGTTTTTCAGAGTAATACACTTACCTCACATAAGTATTGCACCATTGAAAACAAAATGGCTGCCTAAAGTTTCTTGCAACTCAATCAACAAAATTTGTGTAATAAAGTATCAGCATTTACAGGTTTCTCCACTGGGTGTTTTTGGACAGAAAGTAATTGCTTATCCATCTTCTCTTTAATTAAGGTAAAATGAAGTGTTATTTTGTTGATTTCTTCGATGAATTAGCAAAAACTTTAGAACAACATCGAACAAGATTTTAGTAAAAAATCTAGAAGAGTAGGCCATGTCGAAACGAAGAATGAACAGATTTCTTAGAGCAAAGGTAACAAAATCTCGTTGTTTTCAAATCTGGACTCTGCAAACTTCATTGCCATGAAAAAAGTTTCCCTCTTTGAATAGGGTAAAAGAATAAAATTTAAGTAAACAAGGAGGAAGTCATTCAAGGTTTAATGAACTTGAATCAATCTTAGGAGAAGTCATGTTGAAAAAACCAAGCTCCAGTCACTTTCAAGCTTTTAATCACCTTCAAACTAAATTCGAGCGAGAGGATATTGTGAGGTATATCCAAATCAAGATATTTAATTGTCAACCACCTACCTAAAGTTTCCCATGAACAAAATTAATGCTAATGTGATAAAAATAGTGTCAAGCATATTCTTACCTTGGAATGGCTTCTTTCAGTTTCGCCTCCGTTTTATAGCCAGGTCGCATTCCTCACGGAAAACTTTTGTCATAGCGAAATAGTTAGCAGAATCCAGATTTGAAAATTACAAAGTTTTGTTATCTTTGCTCTAAGAAATCTATTCATTCTTCGTTTTGTTATGGCCTAGTTCTCCAGTTATCCAGCCAAAATCTTGTTCAATGTTGTCCTCAGGTTTTTGTTAATTTATCAAGGAAAGCAACAAAACAACATTTCATTTTACTGTTAAATGAAAAGTAGACAAACAGACAATTATTTTCCCGCCAAAACACCCCGCAGGGAAACCCTTAAAATGCTGATGCTTTTGTCATGCAAATTTTGTTGCTTGAGTTACATGACATTTTTGGCCGCCATTTTGGATGCGGTGGTGCAATACTTACGTGAGGTAAGTGTATTATGAGTCTCTATTGACCGAAGCACCATCATCAAGTCAAAGAGTACAGGGAAACAAGAGACTCATCGTCATAAGTCTACACTAATACAAGAAATAATAAATTTTTGAAGATCTGAAAGGTGGCAGCAAGCAAAGTCTCCGGCTTTTTTATGGTTTACGATTTTGCAATCTGATGACGTCACAACTTCAAATCAAGAATAAATTCTAAATCTGCGCTGGAAAATAATGACGATACCAAACAACCTCGTCCCCAGGGCCCTTTGTCACCGTTTCAATATGACAAAAGGCCCTGGGGACGAGTTTGGATATCAAAAATGCTCTCTTTCTAGAATTATGGCCAACGATCCAAAGTTCCCTCTTATCTATTCAGTTGAAAGAATGGCTATGGATCTTCAATGACCTCAGATTCATGACAAGTGACAAGTCTCTTGGAGAAATCTTCACAAAACCAAATACAGCAAAGTAATGAACAAGGATCCTTTCGCAGCAAAACGTATTTTCAACTGGGGGGGGGAGGAGTACATGACTTGTGGATGGACGGGAGTTTACCGCCCGATTTTCAGAAGGTACCCCCTTCTTTAGGTACCGAAACTTGCCGTCGTACCCACTCCTATGATGAATTTTGGCGGAAAACTACACATTTTACTACACATTTTAAAGTATTTTTCTGCGAATTTCAGCCAAACTCACCGTTGTTTAAGTCTTTATATGGAGAATGTGCCCTAGAAGTACCCTTGTTTAGAGAATTTCGGGCCCAAAACCCACCCATATGGGCGGCATATACCCACACCCTCAACATGTTATACCTCCCCCGTGATTTAAAAACCAGTTTTCAGAATGCAAAACTTGAAAGCAAAGAGGCTTGAGGCGATCAAAAAGGGTTTTGCTTTAGTGAATAAATAAATATATCATATATCTTTGATTTATTTAAAATGCATGGACATATAAAACGTAAAAAAGAGAAACAAACCAAAATAACGATTATTACTTGATTGACACTCCTATTGGTTAATCACATTTCTCGCGGGTTTCATTACGATACAAGGATCAGTGTACAAGGATGCGTTTTTTTGTTGCCACAGCAACTGCTTAGGCCTGTAAGATTTGAATAAACTCTTCACGACATCACAGCAACAAAATATGTTTCACTAAATGATATGAGTAAAAATTAGAAGTGATCAGGTGATATAACTCATGCTAACCGGTTTTGTCGTCGTTGTACAGGAAAATATTAAGTCCTCGGTCAGTACTTTTAAGGCGTTGGGCTTTATATTTCCAGTACAACTCAAAACCGGTTAGTATGCACATCTTTCTTCAAATTTAGTCGTCTTGAAGTAAAAATTAAAAGATCAAAGTGCTAATGAAACAGAAGTGAATTATAATTTCTGGGCATAAAAAATTCTGTTTCGAGAATCTTTGCACGTGGGGAATCGTATGACTAGACAGGCACAAGATCTGGCATAAGTAACGAGTCTCTGTCTCAAATTAGATAAATAAACACAAATTTCGTACTAATAACACCTTACTGCTTAGTTGAGAGCTCTGCTTAGGCCTGCTTAGCGAGGACTGGAGGTCTATATGGCAAAAGTCTTTAACATTACGAAATAGTGTAGCGGATATTCAAATTTTTGCGATGCAAAACTGCTGTACGAAGCTGTTGCAAATAGACTAGTTAGACTTGTTACATTGCTAATTCAATAAAAATGTGAAAACCTATGCTGTTGTTGTGAAGAATGATAACTGGGACTATGTACTCAGTGAGGACCTTGCTTGCCTTGTCTCTTAGCAGCTTTTGATACGTGCTGGTAGGCGTCCCAGAACGGTGCTTACTGCTCCTGACAGGGGTGGGCTCTGCAAAGGGGATTCTCTAAGGATTGTGCAGTTTTGGTAAAAATGATAAAAGTTGGACCTGATGGCATAGGGCTCGAATCTTTGCAAAACTTTAAAATTAAATATGTAAAATGTTATTACTTTATTCTTTCAACTAAATAGATTGGATGGAACTTGAAGGCGTTTGCCATGATTCCAGAAAGAGCATTTTAGATATATCACTATTTTCAGAGTTACAGCATTTTTAACATTTCCACTGGTTTTGAAGTTGTGACGTCATCAAAATGCTAAATCGTAAACCATAAAAGCTACAAACTTTTACTTGCTACTATCATCTTGTAGATCGTCAAAAACTGAGTATTTCTTGTATTGGTCATTTTGACTTTCCTCAACCAGTTGACAATTTATGGTGCTTTTAATATTTTTTAAAGCTTCTGATACCTCCTCTCGTACATCCTTTCATAAATCTTAAAACGCTGTAATTCCAAGAATAATGATGGTATCGCAAATGCTCTTTCTGGAATTATGGCAAACCACGCGAAGTATCATTCGATCTATTCAGTTGAAAGAACTAGGCAACAGCATTTTACACACTCAACTTTAAAATTTTGCAAAGATTCGAGCCCTATGTTGGACCTGATGCATTAAAGCCGGTATGTGTCCTTTGTCAATGAATGATAATGAAGTAATGCAATGAGTACATTAAAATATTTCTATATACATATAAATAAAACGTCATTTCATATTACACAATATAGTTTATCTTTAAAAATCTACAATTTGAGGATTCTTGGTAATTTCTAGTTTCATCTGCATATCATAGGATTCCCATGCCGCCATTTTGTGATTGTCTCTCGGTCTGTTGGTGCGAAGTGGGAATGTTGGTTAGACTTGAAAATGCTGATTGGCACCCTTCGTTGAAGTGAACTAAAAGGAAAACGAAATTATTATAATTTCAATTTCAAGGTTATACTGGAATACAATTCTCGAAAAACTACAGTCTTGTCTCAAATTATTCAACTGCAAATGCCCGCTGATAACAACAATAGAATTGTTTCGCAAAGGAATTTCGCGTTATCGCAAATCTAAGGTGATATCTAGTTAGAGACGGACTGTTGTCATCTCAACGATAAATGCTCCATATTTATGAGACCAGTATTACTACCTATTATTGGTCAAGCGAATTCTTGGTATTTCAAGAATTCATCTTCACTTTTTCCTGAAGCATATTACTCGGAATGTATCTGAGTAATGTCTAAATATCAGGTTTCAACGAACTTTCTTTAATACAAAAATTTCCGTACTCGCAAAAATTCATGGCAGATTGTCGTTGTTGCTTCAGTGTTGAGCGTTGGACAACGAACGACAACAGCAACGACATACGAGTGTTGCTGCTGTTGCTTCATTGTTGTTGTAGCAATATAAGTTTAGTTAAACAACGAAACTACTACAAAAGTATAAAGTCTACTTGATACACATACCTTTGACTTCTTTAGGAGATTTGCGTTCATCGTTCTCAGAAATTTCCGTTGATTTTTCCACTTTCTTGCAACTTTTGATGGCTTTGTATGTGAAGCCCATTTGTTTGAAGGATAATGCAACATCGAAGCAAATCACGAGGAGGACAAACTCTCCGATCAAAATGTAGATCCAGAAAGTTGTGCTTCCTACAAAAGGCTCTGTGGGAAAAAATGAATGAGAGTTAGCTTTGCTGCGATAAAAATCTTTGGAGAATATGATACAGAGTTTTACTTCACTTAAAACAATTCAAACATGTGAAGAATGGACTTGTCTTATAAAGTTGTATCAACTTTTTCTCGTCCGCACAGTTAAGAACAGCAACGAAACATAGCAAGGCAAGGTAAGGCAGTATAATACACAACGCGATATGACATGACATGACGTGACATGAAGCGAAACAACGAAACGATGAAACGGCAAGAAAGGTCCTGACAAGGCAAGACACGAAAGAACACGAAAGAACGAAGCATACGACACAACCATACGAAACAATGACACAGCACTAAAAAACGATACAAGATGAGAATGAAAAGAAGTGACGAAACGATGAAACAACAAGAGAAGTCCAAACAAGGCAAGGCAACAACACGACATGAAGCAACTGCACAATACGATAAAAACACACGAAACAACGATACAACCATACGAAACAACGACAGAACAAAAAAAGAGACAACTTTAGAATAATACTTACGAGGAGCATCGCTGCCAAATCCAGACACTCTTTTAGAGTTTGTGATACATTTGCATTTATCCTGTTTAAATATTCCTCCAATTGCTAAACATCTTATTTTTCGCGACGGTTTGCATTGACATGAACAGGTTTTCTCATCAAAAGCATATTTCTTAGGATTCTCACATTTCTTAGATATTTTGCACTCACAACCACATTTAGTTGAACTCCACCTACAAATTAAATTGAACTAAATTCGTTAGAATGAGTTGGTCTTAAAATAAAAAAATAAAATATTGCATTGTTTGTTTTGTTTGTTTTCAATTTGTTTTGAGTGAGCTTGTCAGGATTTCTAGCTACTGAAAGCTAATTTAGGCCCACTGTGCATGCCGCATCCAGGCATGGGACCCCTAGTTTAACGTCCCTTCCGAAGGACTGCATTAAGGTATCCCTGAAAATTGACTATTTTGGGAGGTTTCGGTCAATTGGCTGTCATTTTTTTGGGGGAGTCTAAAGAAAACTGCCTCCATTTTCATGAGGTTTTAGAAAACTGTCGTTGTTCTTTGGGGGTAAAGAGAAAGAACCGACTTTTTACTTCTTGGGTCTATGAATCTTCATCAAGGGCCTTTTCTTTTTTCGGCATCTTCTGAAAACGGTAGAGTTGGTAGAAGATAAAATCCCATTCTTTCTGGTACCATTCTACCGAAAACAGATGACTTCGTAGACTTCAGATCGCTTTTTATAAAAGCTCATTCTTTTAATCATTCTGTTTTCGGTAGACTTCCGAGAGATTATTGACGTCTTTTGGGCTCTTCTGAAAATGGTAGAGATCTGAATATCCGAGGCTTCGGAAACCCCCTGCTCTTGAAGCCGGCGCTCCCTGCTTGAAGCTGACTAGCCTGCGCACAGACTTTACTCCAGTTCAGAAGCTTTCCTCACTCCTCCGCAACTAGGCTAGAAGCTGACCAAGCTGACAGACAAATGAAACATCGCAGAAAGCATTGTTTCGTGAATGGTGAAGTTTACAACAACATTCGAAATAACAATGACACTCTGCAGATTCTTTTCTAAGGCCTTGCATAACAAAAGCAAATTTCAATTCGAACTCTCTTTCTTCCAGAATATTCATATTCTTATGGGATTTTTCTCTGCGAAATCTGCCAACTCTACCGTTTTCAGAATGCGTATTTTTTGGCAATTTTCCCTGTGAAGTCTGCCGTTTTCAGAAGACTTTGCCAGTGCTTCAGATGATGCCCAAAAGAATACGCCTACAGTTTCTTGGGAAGAAGTCAAATTAGCTCCGACGAGCATCCCTGAAGCACAGGGTGAACTTGACACAGCTCTGGTAAAGACAAAGCGATTTAGCAGCCACAAGAAGAGACTTCACTCACGCCTTCAATATAGCCAATCATAATACAGTATAATGGTTTGATGGAGTCCATAATAAAATGTAATTCTTACCATTTGTTGGCTGGACATTTTACTCCGGCCGGTGGAGTTGGTTGATTACATTTGCATTTGCAAGAATTTGGATAATAATCGTTGGGAAAGGGGCAGTCTTCTCTCTTGCGAACACACTCCACTGTACAGCTTGTGTGATTCTTCAGAGTGATTGTCCGTGCATCAAAGGACTTTGTCACACGTAGCGTTATTGCTTCTTCAGTTTTTGGCACACATCGGTATTGTGCAGGTGAATGTGTCCCATGTGAGCCATTGCATCTATGCAAGCTGACGAAGTATGGAAAGAACATTGGAAGGGTAGGGACGACGGCTGGTCGTGATTCACAGTGCAAATTTGTTAAACCTTGATATTTCGTTGCTGGAAATGAATAAGAAATTTATTGTTTATTGAGCACTCAAAAAGGGGTCACAGATGGCGCTAGAAACGAAACGATCTCCTTCGCTGGCGCCTGGAGCCCTATATGGTTCTAAGAGCCCAAGGGCAAATCACTCCAAAAATCTCGTACACTTGCGTGAGATAAGTTTTCAAAAATCTCGAACAATCTTCATAAATCTCCGAAATCCTAAAGAGAATCCTAAAATCTTCGAAAATCAATGACGACGCAAACATCCCCCCCCACACATGATAAAAATCCCCAAAATGTCTTTTGATAGCTAATTCTCTGAAAATCTCAAAAATTGTTGAAACCTTCAAAACATCTTGCCAAATCTAGAGACATCTGGAAAAATCTCGACAATTTTAGAAATGCAGTATTTGATGTGTCATGTGAAGTTTTTTAATCGGAAAGTCTCTTATACTGTAATGACTCTGTACCCCTTGCCTAGCCCCGCCGCAGGCAATCTCGTCCCCAGAGTGAGTTCGTTGCTCTACCTCTACTCTGGGATACAAGAGGCCGTTCGGCAATCTGATTGGCTATTCGCCATTTTGCGCCGTAACTCCGTTTTGCGCTGGGTAAACAGCCGCGGCATGTCGACCATCATTTGCAACTTATTTCCAAACTTCGAAGAATAACGAGCCATTTTATTTTTGAAGCTGCGGTGAAAGTTTCCCGAATTTGCAACTTAGGCCCATTTTCGCTCTTAGTAAACCGAGCTTATTTTCACATTAAACAAACTTGCCGACCCCAGATTATTGTTTAAATACCTGCATAAAGGTTCAAATAAGGTCCTTAAAGTGTTTGTTTTCAATTTCTCTTTCCATCTTCTGCAGAATTAGCGCCAGAGCAACGACCATTTTCTGTAGCTTGGCGTTGCCTAGACAACGGTGAAATCCATAATGGCTTCCAAATGCACCCAGATTCTGGGCGCATTTCATCGAAGTGTACCAGGGCGTTCATGCGGCTTCGTGATCAGCGTATGACGTAAGAACACCCTGAGAACGAGGTTGCGCCGCAGGAGCACTAATAAGTTGAATAAGGTCACTTCTCTTCTCGTTAATACGGACACTATGTCTTATTTCAGATTCAGATTATTTCATTACCAATCAATCCTAAATACAATTCTACACAATACACTACACCTAAATACATACAAGAAAACCGTACTACACATAAAAATAAATCAGAATTGAAGATTACAAAAAAGAAACTTTACATGATTGTATTTAAGATTGACTGATTGAGGAGGAGCCCTCTAAATAGGTTAACTAATCGAGAGAGAGCCCCCCCCCCCCCGTAGAAATAATAAAACAACAACATAATTCAATAAAAGCATTTATCCGGATATTAAAGTTCTTCCCTGTAAACCGGACATTTTTGACGCGGACACGGCCCAGTTTAGGAAGCTCAGTTAGCGGTCCTGAAGATGATCTTGTGATTTCTTTGTTAATCATTTTCGTGGCGTCCATATGCCACCGGACGAGTCTAAAAATTTCCTTAACATTTTTCGTCTGGACGGTAAATACTCAAAAAAATTGCTTAAAGGGGCAGGGTCACGTGGCCGTGGGCAGACTAGTTATCTCTAGCATCTACATTGTTGTCCAAACACGGCCATTGTGTTGTATACAGATTTTGGTGGATGGGGTGAATCCACAAGAAAGTTACTTCCAAAAATCCATCAATATCTCTGCAATCGTACAGCAATGAGTGTTTCAGTTGGTTCTCTGCGAAGTACAAGAGTCCATCTTCAAAAGAGCATTTTCATTTTGAGAAAAGTAGTAGAAAATCATTGTGATATGGCCTATCAAAAGTAACTGAAGCTAACGAAATGAAACACTCCGAGAGAAAGATCACTAATAAACATTCTTACCAGAAACTGTAACAGCAAAATATAATACAGCGGCCAAAGAAACTTTCGTTGACATCTTCAAATCCATGTTTTATCTTTCGAAGTTTTTCTTGTATTGTATCTTTTGAGTTTTCTTGCTTTTTTCTTTCGAGTTTTTTTTCTCCTTTTCTTTCGATTTTCTTGAATTTTTTCTTCAAATTTCCTTGCAATTTGGTGTGTGACCTGTGAGCAGATTTGTAAAACTGGAATGAGATATCATGAGTCTAATCTCACATGTTTAAATATTATCCTGGGGAGAAATACGAAACGGGAACCGGAAACGCGTCAAAATCTTCCGAAGGTTGTCCTGAGGTCACATTCAGAGCTTTGCGGCCAAGTTGTAAACCAAGACGTCACTATTGTGGTCGCATAAAAAAGAGAGTAATTGAATCAGTTACAGTATAACTGTTCCCAATATGAAAGTTTACCACAGTTTCTGCACAGGGGTGATAAAAATACTTCAGCGGGTATGGGGTTTCCAGAAGCCACGCAACCTCGTCCCCAGAGCCTTTTGCTGCCTCAATATGATAAAAGGCCTGGGGACGAGGTTGGAGGGGCCACGCCGTTTGGGGTTTGGTAGACGCTGCGCTGTGGGCAGGAAGGCTTGTCCTAGCCAAGCGAATTCCTGGAAACTAAAGCAAGTAAAGATTTGATTTATTCAAATGGAAGCTATTCTGAATACTGCTGGGATTTTTGAAGACGTCAGTATGCAGATGAATTTGGGGTAATATCTAGAAAGCCCCTAACTCATGATAGCCCCCAACTGCACTGCACTGCGAAATAGCCCTCCACTGCACTGGGCACCATCAACTGTACTGCAAAGAGACCGAAAGATATTTCCTACGGCGATTAAGACATTTTAAAGTGGGAAGTGTTTTTGGGAGTCCAGGATTTTGATACCATTCAATAGAGGGGTAGTGTTATCTTTTCCTGCGTGTGAAAAGAATTCTATAGGGAGTGCATTGACAAGACAATTAGAACTTGCAAGGAGACATACAAACCAGAAGAACTTGATAAAACTGAGTAAAAGGTGGGGTTCCAACCAACACACCAACATACCCTTCCATCGAACTCCAAACCCTATGTAAACAAATTCTTTTGGCACGCAGGCAAGGAAGAAAATCATTGTTGCAGTCTTGCAAATGAATGAACGGACGAATGAATGAATCCATGTCGAAAACGGAGGTAAGAAGAAGGAATGTTTGCCTGATTCTTGCCCAGTTTTGTTGAATGATTGAATAATATTGTTTCACTTTCATAAAGAGGTTTCAAGTGAGGTTGTTTGACGCAAGCAAAGAGCATTCAAACTCATTCACTCGCAACAATTCTGCACTTGCTACCCTTTAAGAGCACCACCACAATCGCATTAACAAATGAGAATGACGTTTGAATTGACTGTTGGTTGACAAAATCAATGCCTTCCCAGCACATCAGGTGAAACCCATTTCTTGAATCAAAGACAGTCTGAGATCAAAGCACAGCTGCGGAAATCGCTGTTAAATTAATCCTCCCACACCCTTGCTTGTTCTGTAAACCGAACCAATAGAGTAATAATGAACAAATTGTACAAATTCATACAACTCTGCGTGTGAATTTCGGCTAATAATTTTTGACCTGTTTTTGATACTCGCATTTCTTACAAGAAACTGCTTGGAGAAACTCAACTCTCTGAATGCTGAAAAAGAAACTCGAGTACTAAGAAAAATTTAACCAACAAAATATAAACTCTACTCAAGAACATCTTTTGCATGTTTCCACTTATTTTCACTTGTGTCCAATATCATTTTCCTCGGAAGGTATACTGGAGAAATCCCGATGCATTGGAAAGGCTTAAAAAATACCTTTGTTTTAGAAAGTTAGTCGGAAACTATGACATCTGAGAAGTTAAATTTGATACTGTGATTCTAAAAACTTTTAGTACTTGATCCCTCCAAGTGGTCCTTCCTTTCTAACTTTTTAAGCTTACACCTGAAATTTTGATACGAGTCCTATCCAAAATTTAGGTGTAAGCTTACCAAGTTAGAACTGGGAATTACCTTGGAGGGGGCACGAACCCACTGCACATGTCCAAATTTGCAAAGATCAACAGAACTCGTCTTGCAAAAGGACTGTCCAGTACGATTGTGCAGCTGGGAAGAAACCCGGGGGGGGGGGGTACTTGACTAGGGAAGTGACGGTGGAGTGTGGCAAACCGCTCAACACCATGTACCCTGTCGCATAAAAAATTGCCCAAAAGTATACCCTGTCGCATAAAAATCTTGCCAAAATCCATTGTTTCATGATAACTCTAAAAGGTGTGCTTCCACATGATACCCTGTCGCATAATTTTCTTATCAATTGTAATACCCTGTCGCATAATTTTTATCAAAAAAGGACACCCTGTTGAGCGGTACATCCCGTCAAGTCAAGTATGGGAGTGCCCCCCCCCCCCCGGGAGAAGAAAGAACTAATTTCCGTGAATATGCACTTTCAAAGAGTCAGTTTCGATGCCGATTTTGACACAGACTGAGAAAAGAGAAAACGGCGCAAAAACCTTTCTGAGAATTGTCGAAAATTGGACGATAATCTCTCGTTAGTGTAAAATACTAAAAAGTGACTTGAAAAGTAACGAAATTATACCTTCTTTCTTATGACGAAGTTCAGCAAAGTGAAGACGTTCTACGTCGATGATGTTGTGAATCTTCAGAGTGGTTTTTCTCGGGAGGCAAATGGTCCAGCCACAGCTTCTCTCGGAGGCGATCTGTCTCAGTTGTTTGATTTGATCTTGTCGCAATCTCGCTCCGTGATCGCTCTTTTATAAGCGAGTTTCAGAATAAACAAAGATGAATGTAAATTCCTGAAATAACTCTGAAACCCATCACAAGGCGAACTAATTGTTCATTGGCAAATAGATGTGAAACGCCCACCACAAAACATAACCATGTAATCCAGTTTTTGTTTCAGATGTCCATCTTCGGCAAGAATTATTGATAGACGTAATTTCCGTTCCGCTTTGAAATCTAATACTGTTCGGAGACGAGAATCCAGTTATTCGTTAATCGGAGAATATTTATCCAGTTAGTCGGGCAATCGTCGGAAAATTGTGAAATCCCGACATATTTTTCAATTTAGCTTTGACAAGAGATATGTAAATAGGAAGATGGATTGTTTAATTTTGGAAAATTTGTTATGGCTAGGCTGTGGTTTTTGGTAAAGATAACGCCCCTGGATCTGGAAAATATCAATTAGTAATTTGCACTAATTAATTAGTAATTCTATTGACAGTTTGAGAAATTAATAGACGATAAAATATTTCTATTTTTGTAAAGATTGATCATTTCATTGCATTAAAAAATTGAGATGCTATTTTCAAAATAGCTAGGTTTTTTGTTTTTTCCCATTATGTTTCATTGTTGAGAATACAATTCTTAAAACAAGAAACCAAGAAACTGGCCCAAGGTTCTTCAAATTCTGTTGTGGTTACTCAAGCCTCACTCAAGCAGTACTACTGAGTAGAAAATGCAATAAACACAAAGGCAACTCCAGGCACAAGCTTACTCGAAGTGCAATGTTTCTTGCTTCTTGAGAAATATTTCCATTTCTCTAGAGTATCGCAATTTATTTTGTAATCTGAGAGTTGAGCTTTTATGAAGAGCTTCTTGCAAGATACCCTGGATAACCGAGCCTCAAACTTTAAATGAAAGGAAAATTGGGAAGAGGAAAAGAGAGAAGAGAAGGAAGAAAGGAGGAAAACTTTCTTTCCTTCTTTATTTTTTCATTATTTTATTGTTTTTGGCTCTGGCAGAGTACTTACAAAAACATACGCATAAATCCCATACGCATAAAACATAGGCATACATTTAGAGAAAAGAGTTTATCTTTCCAACTGAGGCTCAATCGGCTCAACATAATCTCTCGAGATTAGAAGTCTTAAAAAAGATTTTGACTGGGTACTTTGATTGGACATTAAAATAGATAGACAGATTCACGGGAAGAAAACCAGCCCTGCCCTTCAATGGACCACTTCTCGATGGATTTGGGTGAATTTGAAAACAAAACCTAGGAGATGGAGAAGAAATGAGGGGCGTCCCCCAGTCCCCTCATGGTGCCCCCAATGATGATGACTTCAATTGTGCTTGTTGAACGTGTTTGAGGTCATCCAAGAATTCAATGCTATGACTCCCTGAAAGAATGTAGCCTGTGGACAGGTGGACGGGCTTCAGGGTGGACAGCCTTGTTCACAAGCTAAGAAGAATAGTTCTTTGTTGTCAAATGCAAACAGCTTACAGAAAGATTTCTTTTCTTTTCAAAGAGAGAATGTGGGGTTTTGCATGTAGGCATATGTAGGCATATGAAAGTACAAAACAGGAAATGCATTACAATTGCCACAAATACAAAGGCCTGTTATGACATATGCTAAAACGATTTCTACAATGAAATGCAAAGAGAGGGGTTTGAGGATACACCAAACTCAATGTATCAAAGTGGGATGAAAAACAAACAGAATAAATGATTTCAAAGTCAACTAAATTAATGGTTTTCCTTCCGTTATAACATCCAGTAATCAAAGCGTCCAACATTTAGAAGTTTCTTCAAGCATTGTAGTGGTATTTACCACGAGCACCACGAGATGACACGCAGTCTGTTTTATCTGCAAGATGCCAACGCAAACCATACAATTTTCACTGTTTCTTTCTTATCGATATCGAGGTACTCACACAGTTTGCTACGCTAATGACAGATACGTCTTTCTTCACTTTACTAGGACTCTGACGACCCTGCTTTTTGAGGAAATCTGCAACAAGTCTTTACAAGATATTACTATTGAATATGAATGCTTCCATTTTACTATAAACCTTCTCAAAATTTCTGTCCTTTTGGGGCCTTTATTTTCTGTTATACCATGGGTTTGGGACCCTGATTAAAGGGATATGGGTATGGTTTTTTGTTCCTTTATGAAGCATTATGTTCCCTTGCTCCCTGCAAAATCTGCTTAGTGCTCTTCCCAAAGGATTCATTTGTTCCCTTATTGCCAAATTTTCTTTTCTGATTGTGAAACCAAAATGTCTGAATCGAAAATTGTTGTTGTTAGATTCAACGGCTGCATCGCCACTATTTCAGGATAAAGCCACGATAAAACTTACATTTTTAGTATTTTCCTTGTTTGTTTTCCCACAGTTATCTTGGTAATAACAACCAAATTTGATTGAAGATTTTGCTTTGCAAAGAATTTTTGGAACAGACGATTGCGCTAAAGATGGCGGCAAGGAATTTTTTACCAAGATGCACTGCGTTCTTTAATAGGCCTAAGCTGCGTAATTATTTTCTCATCCACGCTTCGTGGGAAACGGGTGTTTGTATGCCATTTGCACGTTGGTACCACATTTTTGACAAGTCAACTACAAAACTCAAAATAGCTGGCTGAGTAAAGTTTCTTGATTCTAAGTTTCTTGACAAGAACAAAATGTTTGCACACGAAGTTCATGTTACCTGAATGAGGCAAAATTTTGTCGTAGTCATCTAAACGAACGAAATTTTATGACTGGAGCCAAATTTCCTTCCAACCAATCAGCACTTGGTGCAACTTTTCAGAATATAAAGACATGACGTCAAAACCGGCATTTTCAAAGGAAAACAAGCCCGTCGGTTCAATTATCATCGAAAAGTTTGATGAGAAAAATGAATTGTAGAATCTATGACCTGCAAAATTGCGTAAAAATTAATTCAATTTCTTGATTAAAGATAGCTATTCTCACGTGAACTTTGCATGGATGTAAAATGAAGTCCATTTTAGATTGGGTGGAAAAGAATAGTTTATAGTTGATAGGCCTAAAAAGAATAGTTGATATGCAAAGACTTTGCAAAGAATACACGAGGTATTGGAACGAACCAAAGATTGGTTTATGAACTAAGGTCTTAGGTCTGAAATATCTTCTACGATTTTTGTTCTATTTTTCTGAGTACCGAAAATGTATGTCAACGTGTATTTATGAAAATTCCTTTACTTCGAAATGCATGGAAAAGGGACAAGAAATCTTCTCATTTGGAGCATCATGCAAGCACTTTTCATTTTCCTCAAGGCTTTATTAAAAAGTAATTTTTACAAATTTATCATAGGCGGGAGTCGGGAGATTACTCGTAATTTTGGTTGAGGTTTTTACAAGTCTCTCTCCACGCATTACTGGATTACTGCAGGGTTTCAACCAAACTTTGATCAAGATTTCTTCGCAAAACAAATTTTCAAACACATGAAATTCTCTTTGTCTTGTGGGAAATTCAGCAGAATAGGCATGTATCTAAATTGAAATTGCACTTCATGTGATTTGCAACATGGAGAGGTAAATATTTACTGTGTGTTACGTGACATAAAAATTCTTCCAAACTAAATAGGGGTCCTACAACGTGGAAAAACATTTAGAGATCACGAAAGGGAAGTTCTGTTACCAAACACTCAGCTTGAACCGAGAATATCGAGCATTATCGAGGGGCATTTCACTCCCGAAAATCTCGTACACCTTTGGCAAAAATCCTTTTGTTTTCAAGAAAAATCCATCGAAAATCCGTGTAAATCCTTTTGTTCTGAAAAAATCTCGTACGCTTTTTCCAATGAGTGAAGTACCCCTCGAGCATTATGGTTCAGACAATACCAAAATATGTTAGAAATCCGTTATCTTTGGAAAAATTTTCATGAAAAATTCATCTGAAGCTCCACACATGAAAAAGAAATGTAAATTTTCATGAAAGAAAGCACTCCCAACAGCAATCATTTGATTTCAGGCTCCGAGCGCACTTCAAGTAATTTGCTACAATCGAAGAGAAAGAATAAGTCAGTAGTAGAAGGTACACCACGCTCATCCATGCTATTTCATGGAATACCCTTTTCTCTGACTTTCTAGTTGGCGAAAAGACCCCTTATCAAGGAGAACTTTTGAAGGTAACCCCCTTTTAATGGAGTGTCATTGATCTCACTGATATCTCTTTATTGGAAGACAGAAGAATCGGTTTGTGAAGACCAGGTACAATTCAATATATACTAGGATGGCAGCATTTAAGCACTTTTTAGGAAATTTTATGATGAAAAGTATCCCAATTTTAAAGATTCTTGGGTCCTATGATTTTGTTTCGAATATACCACTTTCCCGGCGAAACCATGGAGGAGTATGATGTCATATTTTCATTAAAGACCCATTGCTAACCATGATCCTTTTTGCGCCGATTTAAAAGCAAGACGAAGGGAATTTAGGCCAGAAAGGACTTTCAGATAATACGAAAGTCGACTTTGGCGCCACGAAGGATCATGGTTAGGATAGCAATGGGTCTTTAACATTGCACCCACCGGGACCAGTCTTCAAATAGACTTATGACGATGAGTCTCTTGTTTCCCTGTGCTCTTTGACTTGATGATGGCGCTTCGGTCAAGAGAGACTCATAGTATTACTATGAAAAACATGGAACTATTTAGGCCCAAACTGAGTGATTTCTTCAGCACCAATCAGATTGCGAGATTTGTGAATTACTATTGTTAACGTGTAAATGTGATAGAATTTTCGATTCGATTGAAGAACTGAAAACACTCCCATGGGATAGAGATTCGAAGCCGTGATTCTTTTCTAATTCCATTGATGATTGAAGAAAATAGGGCCAAGTTTTTTACTGTTTCATGATGAGTCCCTCTTGAGCAAGGTTTACCGCAGGGATACAAGGGACTCATCGTCATCAGTCTAGTCTTCAAACTGCTAAATCGTTCACTTGGAGTTTTGTCATGGACGGATGTGTATTCAAGCCCTATTTTGTGACATTCGGTAATTTCGAAAAAGCATTCTTAGCATATGCAGACTTTCTGAAAATGAAACAGCCAGCAACACTTTTTCTTGAAGGATATCACTCATATCCTGTATCCATTTTAAGCAGCTCTCCACAAATTTTCCACTGAAAGTCTTAAATTATTTGGCTACATCATGCCATCATGGTTTTACCTTGAGGGATCAAAGCTCTGTTATGGTTGCACCACCACCGAACCAAATTTTGGTATATTAGGCCAACGCTTGTGGTCACCTGTAGCTGTCTGAAGGTGATGTGAAAACCGGAAAATAATGACAAAAACTACAAAAAAAATATGACAATTCTTAAAGAGAAAAAGGTGACTCAATTTTACCAAAATGTGACATTGAGCCTTGGACAGAAAACTCTAGCCAAGCTTCGCATAAGTGCACAAAGGCGTAGGGGGTAAGACAATTTAAGGGGTTGTCCCACAAGGAATCCACTGTTTAAGAAAATGTTGCCCGACTTTAGGCCGATTTTCTGCCTGATTGCAGATGACTTTTGCAAATTTTGCAATCGTTGGGGGGGCCTGCAGGCTTCAAGGTCCCAGGAATATCTTCAGGTGCAAACTAAACTACCCTGGGTACCAGAGCCTCAAATTTTTTTGGCTTGGCAAACAAGCAAGGCAGTCTATCGATGTTTGACAAAGCACTTCCAAACCCTTGTAAATAAAGAAGCTGTAAATTAGAAGTAAACATGAGCAATGATAAACACGATGATAAATGTCCGATGTCCGATAAAATCCTTTTCGCTTCGCCATGAGGGGCGCCGTGTATTTTTGTAGAAGAAGACCCAGGACTAGCCAATAACGAAGTTGATTTACGAGGAACCGGAAAATGAGGAATATGTCATAATTGAAGAAAATTGTTTCGATCTAAAATGGGCTCTGAAAGCATTTCAACGCATCATCATCTGCAAATACTTCACAAGACTTTCGGCAACACCCCAAACTTATCAAATCCAAGACGCCGTCTCGCAATCTTGTCTAATTTGTTATGAATTCAAGGAAATGCCTTTCAGGGTGTTGCAGAAGATTTTGTAATGAAAGATAAATATTCTTATTGATAATTCCAAAATAAAATCTTGATAATTCCTTCAGATATAATCAGACCCCTCCTGATTTGTATATTCCTTTTTGTCATAGATATACTTCATATTTGTATGCCCTCCACGTAATTTCTTTCATGAATGAGTTGGTATGACTCACTCCTTAATTTCCAGTAACTCGTAAATCTGAATCATTCTGAGCGATCCTGGATATTAGAAAAGAAAAACTCTGGAAACGAAGCTTTAGTTTTTCCGGACAGAAACGCTTGTCCCCATGGGAAGGCACTGTGAACAACAAGAGTTGTGGGGACATGTCACCAGGGGCGTCACTAGCCCCAAGAAATGAGGTGGACGTGGCTCTAGGAACTAACTTCTCGAAGGTACACCTAGCCCGCGTGCGGTCTTTCTTTGTAAAATTTACACAAAAGAAAGACTACATCTAGCCAGCCTTTTTAAAACCGTTTTGCTTGTGGATAACTATTGCCTTGAAAATTTGGGGGCCAGCTTCCTGGTGCTGCCCCTGCGTGCCACTCGAAACTGTCCCAATTTTACCAATTTTGGTACAGATTTGGACACGGTTTCGTCGAAGTTTTAGTACAGAAATATCTATATGAGTACAACAGAAAGACATGAGATATTAATTATCTTTCAATTTTTTGTTATTTGTTCCCATGCAAAAAAAGAAACAAAACCAAATATCAAAAGTTTTTCAGAAGACAAATTGCAAAGTGTGTGTATTTAGATACCATGGAGAAGTTCACATCTCAGACTGACATCAACAAATATTTAACATATAAATGCGACGTAAAGAATCTATATTTAACAGTTTGATGTGACTGAAAATGCACTTGAAAATTGCAATTAAAACCTCAGAATATATTTGGTGAATTTTCTATCAAAATTGTATTTGATTGATTTCAACTTCAAATATTAGAGCCTTCTCTCTTTATGCTTTATATGTGCAATTTCATGTTCAAAGTTTCGAAGAAGAGCTTCGATGTTTGTTTTGCATGAATTTTATTTACTTGCAAACACAACTCGCTTCTTTCACGAGACTATAAAAGATTTTTCTAGAGTACTGTCAAAGGACGAGTAGTTAATGCAGGCACAAGGCAAGACAGGACAGACGAGGAATTCTTCCCTGTGATTGCAACTTAGGTGAAAGAGTTTCAGGTGTAATAAGGGAAGTTGGTTGCTTTGACAACATGAAGATAATGTTGAGCCTCGTTTGTACAATGGTGTTGTTTTCACTAACAGCAGCAAAAGCATTTGATGGTATGAGTTTCTTTAAGATATCCTGCTTTGCTTTCTAGGCTCCTCCAATTGGCATTCTTTGATTAGAAAAGAGCAAAGGTGAACCCTACGGCTACGCACGGATATTATCTCAAATTTATGATTTATTGATTAAGAAAGTGTCTTCCCAAAAAAGCGGACGAGTCTCTGATGGGAGAAAAATGATTTAACCAGGGGGGGAAGGGATTTTTAGGGAGTGGTTTATCCCTCGCCTGGAGCAATGACGGTGGAAATCTGCGGCTTCAGAGCGACAAATTAGCATCCTGTTATTTCAAATGGAATCTGCATAGGTGTTTGGAAATGCATCATTGGTTTCATGCCATAGTGAAAACACGTTAGAAATGTATTGGAGATGTTACTGAACAAACTATTTGTGCTTCATCGCATAAGTTTTTCCGGTACCTCTGAAGATGAGTTTTGATTCCAAGCAAGGGATTAGGGTCACCGAGGACTTACTGATTTGTGAATCGAGCTTTAGAGTAGACAGGGAACATTTGGGCCTGATGAGTCTTCAAAACATTACTGTTCCCACTCCTTTTGCATATATAACATGTGCCAACTAATCTGAAAAGGATCATGAAATAACATTCTATTTGAATGATTCTAGAAGTCGCAGAGGCATTGGAAATGAACCAAGAAGAAGTTGTTGAGACTCCACCACCTTGGGTAACAGGTTAGTAGCTGGGCCAATGACTGATAAGGGGACAACACTCTAAAAAATACCATATCTCCATCTTAAATCAACACGACTACCGCAATGAAGAACGAGGCCTAAAGTCCCGGATAAAGTCATAACGAGGTTTCCAGTCTCTCTCTCAGTTCAGCACAACGAGCTTTATCGTTGACATACCGGGTGTGACAAAGAATGCGCAAAAGATCTGGCTGGGCTGAAAATTTTACTTTAATCAGTGGCTAATCACTTTCAAAATATTCCTCGATAGTTACTTTGAACATAGATAGCTTGCTTGTTGATACTACCGCCTTGAATGTTGAAATATTAATGTTAAAAGTTTGAATTGGCTGTAACCTCCAACCCAGAGCTTTGGTGTTTTGGCTTTAGCGGAAATTTGAGGCGAGCTGCAAATTGAAGCAAACTAAGGCCGGTGCCATTTTTCCCTTTTTCTGTTGTTTCTTTTTCAATATTAAAGCTGTAATTATTGTATGGGACGAGTCACGACTTCAATTTAGAGGACGGCACTGAATGTCATATGCCTTTTGCAAACATCGAACTTAGAAAAACCAGCTTACCCTTACTAACTCTAACTTACCCCGAGATAACCCTAACTTACCCTTCTAAACCCTAACTAACCCTATCTTAGCCTAACACAAAAACCCTTTTCTGAAACTAACCCTGGTAACTACGGTGGCCCACAAGTGTCAAGGCAAAACTCTTTTCCTCAAGGCAAAATTTTCTTTCTCACGGCAAAACTTTATTTCCCAAGGCAAAACTTTCTTTTTTAAGGCAGAACTTTCTTTCTCAAGGCAAAACTTTCTGTCTCAAGACAAAACTCTTCTCTCAATTCTTTCTCAAGGCAAAACTTCTTTGTCAAGGCAAAACTTTCTTTCCCAAGGCAAAACTTTCTTTCTCCAGGCAAACCTTTCTTTCCCAAAACAAAACTTTCTTTCTCAAGGCAAAACTTTCTTTCCCAAGACAAAACGTCTTTGTCAAGGCAAAACTTTCTTTCTCAAGGCAAAACTTTCATTCCCAAGACAAAACTTTCTTTCTCAAGACCAAGCTTTCTTTCTCACGACAAAACTCTGTTAGGAGGGAACCAAAAGAAACCAATTCAATGTTAAAAGGGCCCAAGATACCCAAAGTTATCATTATTCTATCTGTCACACGCTAAGGAAGGATGGCATGAGTACCACAAAAGAGACGTCCTCGGGTGTTCGGGTAATCTTCTGACTTGATTCCAGAACAGTCAGGCGGACAGGGTTCGATCCAAGATAGGCTCGCCACTTGAGCGTCATGATTGATGGGCCACAGACTCGATTATGTCTTCTCTACCTCTAAGGTCCTTGTGCTTGGCGTTAAAAATTGCATACTCGCCTTCACCTTCACTATCATATTCTCTTTGATCCTGACTGTGAGAATCAAAGGAAAGCACAAATACAACAACGTCCTCAATATTGATGGTGCAATTATCATTTTGGCTGGTTGGTTCAGAGTGCCACAACAATTATAAAATCTTCCTGCTTCACTCTTCGATGTGTCTGTAGATGGGGAAGCCGAACTTTTCGAGCTTGTCATGCCCATCAGCACCAAGCCACCAAGCTCTGTAAGGCTCGCAATTCTGATATGACCTCCAAGGGCGGTTGATTTCTCTAAAGGTGAAGTTACGGTTCTTAGCGCAAAGCATAAGGATCTTTGAGGCAGAAGGCCTAATCAAGCTCGCGACGCATCTATCATGGCGCTCAAGTGGCGAGGCTACCCTGGATCGAACCATGTGCGCCTGACTCTTCTAGCATCATGTGATAAGATTAACCGAGCACCCGGTGACGTCTGCTACGATCTTCTGTGGTACTCATGCCATTCATATATAGCGCTGCCAGATAAAATAATGATAACTTTGGGTACCTTGGGCCCTTTTAGCAACAGCCATGATAGCAGCTCTTACCTAACATTGAATTGGTATCTTTTTGATTCCCTCCTAACAGAGCTTTGTCTTTCGAAAGAAAATTTTACCTTGAGAAAGAAAGTTTTGCCTTGCGAAAGAAAGTTTTGTCTTGGGAAAAAAGTTTTGTCTTTGGGAAGAAAGTTTTGTCTTTAGAAAGAAAGTTTTGCCTTGAGAAAGAAAGTTTTGCCCTGAGAAAGAAAGTTTTGCCTTGAGAAAGAAAGTTTTGCCTTGAGAAAGAAAGTTTTGCCTTGAGAAAGTGAGTTTTGCCTTGAGAAAGAAAGTTTTGCCTTGAGAAAGAAAGTTTTGCCTTGCGAAAGAAAGTTCTGTCTTGGGAAAGAAAGTTTTGCCTTGACACTTGTGGGCCACCGTAGGTAACCCTTTCCGTACGACACAGAATACATCATTCGAATGCTACCCGCTAAACTGCAAAAAGGCTATGGACCTTTTCAACCACACGAAAAAGGGATTGGGGAGATCGGCCAATTCTGGTAGGAGGTGTGAAAGATGATTTTTAAAGACCACACGAAAAAGGGATTGGGGAGATCGGCCAATTCTGGTAGGAGGTGTGAAAGATGATTTTTAAAGACCACACGAAAAAGGGATTGGGGAGATCGGCCAATTCTGGTAGGAGGTGTGAAAGATGATTTTTAAAGACCACACGAAAAAGGGATTGGGGAGATCGGCCAATTCTGGTAGGAGGTGTGAAAGATGATTTTTAACGTCGCACCGTACTATCACTGTAAAATCGACGCAACAACGTGCAGCTTTCTTCTGCCACGACAAAAGTTCTAACTGATGGTTTTACCAAAAAGTGGGAATTTGTTGCATTAAAAATAATCTCCACAAATAAAGTAACAGTTACTACCAATTCTTATTTATTCTGTCACAGAAAAAAAGAACACTTACACCAAAATTGGTTGCTTCAAGGACAGGGACAGCCCATTCAGAGCATTGCCTGTGCTGGTTGAAAACTTCAGGCTCAGTAAAATTGACTGGACAGATCTGAGCAAAACTGTGCAAAAATGTGCAGATGCAGTGAAAGACAGAGGTGAGTGCCAAAAGCTGATCAAATCTTGAAAAACAAAATTTAGGTTTCAAGAAAACAAAGCTATTTGCCTTCCTGAAGAATAGATTTTACACCTCTGAGTGCACTCAATCAAATCAAAGTAAACAGCTGTTGTGTGAAATCGCATCCATCAAGAGAGCAATGACTTACATGGACAGAAATGTGTTCATTGGTCTTTACTGGAGTCATCTATATGGAGTCATCTGTCTCCGTATGGAAGCCGTATATGGTTAAACACGTAAAACAATTAGAAGCAGTTCAAAGAAGAGCAGCAAAACTTGTTTGTGGCATCAGCTATTTATCATATAATGAAAGATTATAAGTTTTAAAGCCGCGTCCTTTATCGTATTATACAAGACTACGGGAAACCCGCGGGAAATTTGCGATTAACCAATACCGGGTGACCCAGAGAAAACTTCAAGAGCTAGATCGCACATATTTGCTTGAAATAAGAGGCCCTTTACATGAGTAAAGTCAACCCGGGTGGAGTTTCACCCCGGGTTGAGTTTCAACTCGGCCGCAAGAAAAACCTTTGTTATTTGTGAAATCGTTTACATGGGAAAATTTCAACCCGGGGCGAGTTCAACTCGCTTTCTCAACCCGGGTGGAAATTTCGCCCCGGGTTGAAAATTACATGTAAACGCAAATTGTTGCCAACCCGGGGCGAGTTGAGAAATTTGCTATGATTAAACAGGGAACTGAGAAGACTCTGGGATTGAAAATCAAGGTTTTTGCGTGCTTTGGTGCACCCTTGTTGTCAAGAATCTATTGTGATGCTGGTTGCATCTTTTTAATGCAAGACTTTCCATTTGTATGGCACGTAAAATTCTCCTGCTTCAAAGCTTGATGCTCAAGCATTGAAATTTATTCGAAATGCAATGCCTGGCGGCATCTTGTCAAGAACAGTGGACAACAAAATCAAGACAACAACAGCAACAGCGATTGCAAAACTTGAGAGTGGAAACTCGCCCCGGGTTGAAAATCTCATGTAAGCGCAAGCCAAATTTGCAACACCCAGCAAAACTCAACCCGGGGTGACTTTTCCACCCGGGTTGAGTTACTCATGTAAAGGCTCTGAAGTCTGACAAGGTATCAGCATGTAGCTGAAAGGCTCCGCTATCTTTTGAGATGTTGCTTGGTCAGTTTACAATATTCGTACTGTCCGAAAAAACAATTTCAAAACTGTGCAAATTCCTTCATTTCTCGGACCATTCCCTTGCTTTCAAGTCCACTTTTTGGGAAGTGCGAAAAGAACTGAATTCCAAATCTGCTTCGGAGCAAGAAATTTGAATGAGGAAAACAGGTCAATAATTTTGTAAACAAAAAATTTCACCTGACGACTTCTAATCCATCGCTATGTCGAGTTTTCACAAAATGTTGACTGGAAAATGATGGTGATTATTTCACTCAAAATGAGGAATCCGGGATTCAAAATTTTCTTTGAATTTAGATTTTCAGATGGTAATAATTGCTTAAAATGATCATGCAGCATCCCAAAAGATAGCCAAGCCTTTCAACTAAACTGTGATACAAAGCATTTGACAATAGCTTTTGATTTCAGGGAGCCAGCTATGATCTAGCTCGTGAAGTTTTTTTTGGGTCACCCGGTAGAAGTGGCGGGATTCTGTATTGTCTCCTTTTTGAAACTTAAGTCAGGTAATAATGTTCTATATCAATGTATTTTTCATTATTTCAGGATACAAATGGTTTGCAGTGCAATTTTACGGAGAGTGTTGGTCTGGTCCCGAGGCTTGGTTGACATATAACAGATATGGCCCGTCCGACAACTGCTGGAAAGGAGTTGGGAAGCACTGGACCAATATGGTCTACAGACTCAACGAAGGAGGGTAAATAGTCCTACTATTCATATAACATATTAAAATAACATGTCACTTTCTAATATACTTATTCTAATTACTATACTACACCACAGGGATGATTTCAAGGGGAGCAAAGACAATGACTACCCCATGGCCAATAAATAAAAACATGCAACGTTAAACTACATAAAACTACAATACTAACGATTTTCTGATCTCGAAGGGGTGGATCGTACAACGGCTCGCTTTTTGGTTCACCGATAACGGGGTGGTGGCTACCAGACAACATGCTCTGATTGGCGAAAATGAGCCTAATCTGCAAATTCAAGAAACTTTTACAGAGCTTCGAAATAGAAATGGCTCGTTTCTCTCCGAATTTCGGAGACAAGTAGCAAGTTATGGTTGAAATAGGTAAAGAATGTGGTTTCCTGTCTAATTTTGACATGCAACGGCCGTTTACCCAGCACCAAGCGGAGTTACCGCGCAAAACGGATTACAGCCAGTCAAATCGCCGAGCGACCTCCTGTATCCCAGAGTACAGGTAGAGCAACGATCTCACTCTGAGGATGAGATTGCGTAATTTCCTTTTTCTACAGAACAGCTTGTTCTTCAGGTCCCCTTTAACGAGAATATGTGCCAAGAACTCAGGACTCCTATGCAAGGAAGCACTCATAAAAAGTAATTGTCCAAAAGTTTCGATTAAGACTTGAAAGAGGATTCTGAGCTTCTCCAAATGACAAAACAAGGGATGTGGCTTTTTCGATCTGATGGATACGAAATTTTGGTTTGAGATAGAAGTTTCTGATATTACTGAACGGAAACTGAGACGGAATTACTTGTTTTGTACCTAACCACGATCGGACCATGATCCCTCCTCTTACAAAGACATCTCATGGAATCTGGACAATTTTGGGAGATTTTTGCTTTATCGTCTTGCTTCTAAACTTCCTTGTTTTTAATGATGGACTTACAATAAGCCTCTCTCCTCACGGTTTCATCACGCAAAGGAACTCATTCTGAAACCAAGTTCAAGTAAAAAACTGTTTTCATCGCTGAATCATAAATCGTTATCGTTAATCAATAAGGGAAAATTGGTACAATTCAAGAAAAACAGTTTATCGAGGCTTTGTGGCGCAAAGCAGAAATCTGCAGCTTAAACGTCGCAATCGACAAAATGGCTCAAACATGCGAAATGATGTGGTTCCAAAAAAGTCAAGATTTCAAAGACCTTCAAAAAATTTGAACCCTACCGAATGAGCCTTTGAGCGGATTTAGTTTATTTGATTCAGGAGCTGAGCAGTAACTGTCTACATTTGAGCAATAAATATGCAAAAATTGTAATGCCCTCTGCTTGGCTTATGAATCATGTACACAAAATCAACCAGATAGAACTTTAGATTTACCTTTCTTCCGTCTGAAGCACATAACTTCTTTCAATTACCTCCCTTTACCCGTGCCAGGCGAGAGTTTGCCCGACTGGTTTCAGGGCAATGCGGCTATGCTTGTTTTGAATTTCTGGTTGAGAGAATTTATTTTGTTTGCATTCACTAATCGCTTTGAATTGAAGTATGGACCAAAGCAACAAATGCTGTTGCATTACAAAATCTGCCCTTGTTGCTTTTTATGTTGATGATAGCAGGAATTATTCATTGAGAAAAAAGAAGGAAAATTAGTTGATGAAGGCAGTAAAAGATGGAGGGAAGAATGAATCAACGGTTGGATGAATCAAAGATAAACACCTTTTTACATATATCATTACACTAAAACTACCTGCAATAAACAAATGTGCTAGCCAAAAATGACACAGGATCACCAAGCTCTAGCTATGAATGGTATTTACAATTTTGAACTCTAAATATAGCTTTAGCTCAGCTAAAAATAGGAAAACAAATGAAAATTAAAGGAGCTAAATTGTGCCCCAAAACAGACGACAGAAGATTTCACAGAAACAAGAATTTGCAGGTTTGAATCGACGAGTAATAAAGGAAATAGATGAAGCACAGAAGGAAGGGACATCGCAGAATATTTTTTCTCGAGGAAAACGAAGGAAGGAAATCGTGAAATGAGTGAATAATTTCATTAATCGAAGGACTCATGGATGAATGAATTACTAAAGAAACAGAAGTGAAGGAAGCATGATGGTGTGCTAAAAGGTGGGCTTGCGGAAGGAAGGGGTTAAATGTCAAGATGGAAAGGAATGCGAGCAGGAATGAAGTCAGATTTTTCAAGAGTTTCTCTTCATTACATTTAAGACCTGGTGTACTCGAGTATCAGAGCCAAAGCATAACAAAAAGATAGAAATAAAGGAGGAAAAAAGTATTTTCCGTCTCTCCTTTCTTCCTTATCTCTTTTCCTCTTCCCATATTTTCCTTTTATTTAAATTCTGAGGCTCTGGTACCCAGGTTAGACCTGGTGCAACTATTGCAGAATGAAAGGAGAATAACACAGACTATAGATCTAGATTCTATGAAAGAATCACCAGGGTTAGGCCAGAATTAATGTGGCAATGTATTAAGTAATGTGCTTTCTTTGCAGGATAACTGGAGGAAACAACATTTCTTAAGTTCAAGCTATCAGTTAATTAACCAAAGCAATAATTCAACCAATCAATCAGTCGATCAACCAACAAGCTGGAAACTACGACAACATGCTCCAATGATGATTTCAAAATGGCGGACAACAAAGAAGGACTACTTGTAACTTTGTTTAACCGTTGCTGATTAATCATTTTGCTTATGTAAATTTTCATGCAAGTCATGTGACAAATTGATAATTATTCTCATGATTTTGACACAAAATTTAAAACTACATTAACAAATCACGTGTGCAGAAGTTTCTTTATCAATTTCTTCGTTGTATCTGAGCATAGTCACAATCTGAGTGTATGTTGGGTTGATAGGCACAAAATGATTCAAAGAGGAGAGCATTTACGAATTCAATTTCACATTGTTGGTTTTGTGAAAATATTGCCCATTTGTTCCATATGGTAAGACTGTTTCGGCAGATCTTTTCAATGTCTTTCCATGAGTGGTGGGACACTAGTAAATTAGATTAGGTTAATTTAGCTTCTTTACCTACCTTGAAATGCCATAAGATTCTCTTCCTTGACATTGGCAGCCTTTCTCAGCCATAGTTCTTGCCTTGAACTGAAGAGCTCTATCACATGTGCTTTCAAAATGTTGGGGCCTAACGTAATCGACCTTTGTCATCTCCTGCGCAGCACATGTGATAGAGCTCTTCAGTTCAAGGCAAGAACTATGGCTGAGAAAGGCTGCCAATGTCAAGGAAGAGAATCTTATGGCATTTCAAGGTAGGTAAAGAAGCTAAATTAACCTAATCTAATTTACTAGTGTCCCACCACTCATGGTCGAATATGCTCAAATTTGCCTGTGGATGGAAAACCTCAAATGCTTCTCGAACAGCTCTGAAGTTTCGGAAATTGTCTCATGTTGGTAAAGCTTTCAATAGAGGCAGCAAAGAATTCTGTAGAACTAATGACTCAACTCTCTTACATCAAAAAAGCAATTCGCTTTCCAGAGAAAAATTTCGGACTTCTGGGTGCACTCAAACAGATCAACGCAAACTTTGAGAAGCAAGGAAAATTTGCTGAAACAAAAGATTCTGGTTATGAATAGACAAAGAGATTTGCATTTCTGAAAAATCGATTCGACACCTCTGAGTGCACTGGCTCGAATAAAGATAGAGAAAGCAACACATTATGGTAGGCTATTGAATCAAAATACACCTATGCTGATGTCAGCAGACTCGCTTTGAGTCGCTGATTTGCAGACTCTACTGTTGGAGAAATCTCTTTGAAAAGAAACTAGTTGAATCTGCGCAGGCTAGACTGACGACATGTTTCCTTGTATTCGTTCAACATTTAGAATCTGATGTTTTAATTTCACTCATAGAAAGGACTCACGACCAAACGGATTCTAAACAGGGACTAAAATCTTACGAAAAATCAGAAGAAACTTAGAACATCTTCCATCCTACGAACGTCGAAAGATAATTCGAACGTCCCTTCGAACGTCATTTCGAGCGTCGCTTCGCTTCGAGAAGTCGAACTTTGAACTAATAACCAATCAAACGCTACAAATAGGCACGTGGGTTGACCATAGTAAGAAAGTAGCGATCTGATTGGTCGCGCTGTGAACGCGGCGGACTTGGCCTAATCCAGGGAGATATATCTCCCTGGCCTAATCAGTCCCTATATTGAAGAGTAAAGACATAAATCCCTCAACTGAAGCGATAACAACAACAACAACGAGCGTAAGTTAGAGTAGAGGGCCTTATGTAATGTAGTCCACACTCAGGCCATGAAAAACAAAATTGTTTGCGAAGACCATAGACTTTGAATGAATCATCTTGATTCGAAGTGTCAGTACTAACATAAGCTGAAACCTTCCTAAATATAAACAAATGAAACAAATGTTGAATGAGAGAAATGTAATGTGAGCCGGCTGATATAACTTGAAAGTGGCCATTTTAGCAAAATATCCTCAATTTGAAGTAACAAGCAATCAAACTGCAATCTAATTATTCTTTATTATTGAAACTATATTTGCTAAAGCTTCAATATAAAAGTAAGATGTTGACAAGAGCAGGACGGTTCTTGATGCACTAATTACACGAAATTTAGTCAGCTGGCAACACTCCTGAGAATATTCTTGATTCAAAATTTACTTTTACAGCATACACGATATTGACATAATAGAGACCGGGTGACTTTTCTTGATGCAACATCAGAAGGTATAAAAAGGTGAAAGTAATAAATTTTCTAGTTTCAAGGCGAAGTAGACTGCTGGTAGCTCCGTGTCGACAGGAACAAAGTTCTTGAACTCAAAATGAAGATTTTGTGCACAGCGTTGGTGCTTGCCCTCATGGCATATTGCAGAGCTGATGGGGAAGGTGAAGGCGAGGGGGGTAAGTATTTGAATTAATAAAGGCGATGATGTGAAGGTGAGGTGAAGTTGCAGGTATTAGGGCCCAGTGCTTGGATTGGATCACAGAAATAGGAAAGACCTAATGAGGCAGAAACGCAGAGACCGGGGGAAGGGCACGTGCCCCCAAAATTTTGCCGTTATGATGAAAAAGTACCCTGTTGTTCCAGGTGCTCCTTCACGGGGGGGGGGGTTCTTCCATAGTAAAGGTACCTGGGGATGTGCCGCCCGCGAGGGTATACTTTTTCGGCCTTCTAGTCTAGCCAAGGGTGTACTTTTTGGCAATTTTAATCGAGTTAAGTCTAGGCAAGGGTATGCTTTTTGGGAATTTTGGTCAAAGAGATGTTAAAATTCGGTAATTTTGGTAAAGAAACCCAGCTTTTTTGGAATTTTGGTCGAGAAAATGCGAAAATTTGGCAAGTTTTGCCTAGAAAATGCCAATTCAGAGCACTTCTGAAGGAAAAATTAGTCTAGCCAAGGGTGTCATTTTCACAAAAATTGGTCTAGCCAACGGTTACATTTTGAAACTGTGGGCGGCACCCCCCTAACCGAAATTTAGCCGAGAACCCCCCCCCCCCGTGTGCTCCTTTCCCGTAATGAAAAAGAACCTTTGACGTGTAGTGCGCCCAAGTTTCAGGTATTTTCTAGCGACTCCTTATCAGATAGGATCCGACTTATGCAAGCTCGACTTTATGTGGGTTGCCTGTAATACCGGATATAGGGGTATACCTTGGAGAAAAACAATGGGGACGTGATGTGTCTGCCAGAAAAATTTATGATCCTTTCCTGTAATATATGTTTGAAACCGTCATACCTGTCCTGGATAATACCAGTTTCTTTTGTCAGAGTCCTAGAAAAGTAGCTGTGTGGAATAACAACACAGAAGAGATAATCCTGTCCCGGAATTTTCAGACAAAGATGAGACCCTATAGGCAGACATACCCCCCACGTGCACAATGTGGTAAAATAGCTCCTGGGATCTAATATCCAAAAGAGCAAATGGCTCAATGATCTTTATGCTTCGTAAGGTTTTTATACTTCTTCTAGAATTTGAAGTTGGCCTCGAATACGTCGGATGTTTCAAAGATGACTACCACGACAGGGCATTACCAGTCTTGTTTGCCAACAATAGAGAAAAGATCAACTGGAAAGATATGACTGAAACTGTGAAGCAATGTGCAGATGCTGCTGATAAACATGGTGAGTGGTATATCTTTATTAGACTAATTCCAATTCATCGTAAATTTCGCTCATTTCTTTCTAAATTTTTATATCAACCTTTTCGCTGTTTGAGCGAGCAATTCAGTTCAATAAATAAGTAGGCAAAATAATTCAGTTCAATAGGCAAGTAGGTAGAAAGCCTGTAGAAAGTTTACGTGATTGTGAGCGAAAACAGAAACGAACTGTTAAAATTTTTATCAAAACGGTGATTTGCAGTTCTTTGAACAGCAATATCACGCAGACTGGACATCTTTTATTCAAAATGACTGTGTTATTTTGAAGATAAATATTTGTACTTTACAGAGGAACAAACCAGACATTCATACCTTTAAAGATTGATCGGATATCACTGGATTTTTCTACCAAACAAACCGTAGAAAACTAAGGACATATGCCTAAAAATAGAGCTTCCAGATTTGTGTACAATTTGGCGATGGAACTCCCTTAACATCTAAACTTACTACATTTGCTGCAACTTCCTCCCCTTAATCTATATGTTACTATAGCTACACTGATGTGACAACAACAACGACAAGTGAGTTCAAGCGTAGGTACTCCGCTATGTCGAATGTCTGTCACTTTCTAAATCTTTTGTTAAAGCTTAGCTGTACATTCTATTGACTTTTTAACTAAAAGCTAGAGACCTTGTTTTAGAAAATCTAATAAATGATTTGTTGATTTATGATAAAAGAAATTCGAGAAAATGATTTGTTCAAAAACAACACATTAATCAACTCTGCACTTTATTTTATTATTTTAGGGTACAGAACGTTTGCTATACAATTCTACGGAGAATGCTGGTCAGGCCCAAGTGCAGAAATAACATACAACAAACATGGACCTTCAACACATTGTTGGGAAGGAGTTGGAAGGGGCTTGACGAATGCTGTGTACAGGTTCTATATGAAAAAGTGAGTATAGATATGATTTTTGATTTTGCTCCTTGATTTTGAAAATTTGCCCCCATCAACAGTGTGCTTTGTGCCGTGTGCTGTTTTGACTGCTGCCTTAGCTGACTGCGCATGGTGCTCCGCAGAGAACTGCTTTAACACAGGGAGACATGGGGTAGCGCAGGAGAGAGAAGGAAGAGGAAAAACTACTCATTTCTTTTGAGTAGTTTCTCCCTTATTCCCCTGTGTTAAACAATCATCTGCGGGGCACCGTGCGCAGTCAATTAAGGGGCAGTCAAAACAACGTACACTGTTGGTGAGAGCAAATTTTTCGTTTCTTTTTGCGCATGCTAAAACAATTTCCCAAAGTCGCTTGTAACTCAAGCGCAGTACGACTGTTTTTAAACAACTAAGTTTTGTTATTTAAGCTGACTTGTTGTCAGCTACATAGCAAAATAAGTTCGATGGAATCTGGTGAACACTTAGCAACGTACATGCCTGCGAATGTTTAAACCATATTTTACTGGACTTGCTACAAGTCTCTCTCTTGTCATTACAAGACATAGAGCAGAAAGAGGAGGAAAAGCCAGCACATTCTACATCTTACGATATGTGCTGAGAATAGAGAGAGACTTGTAGCAAGTCCATATTTTACTCAATATCAATTGTTTACCATCTTTAAATATGTAACGCACTTGATTGAACAATGTCCCGGAGATTTTTTCTCAGGGCTTTAGCTACAAAACGTGTCATTGATCAACTGTAATTTACTTTTCTAAATTTAAAATGATAGCATTTCTGTAGAACAGGCATTGCTTTCAATAACCAGAAATCTTTCAAAATATTGATATGTTCTCAAAGCGATTCTTTAGGCATCAACAGGGTTATGTACCAAAACCTTCACAAAATCAAAGCACAACGAAAAGTTTTATTACCAATACACTTAAAGATAATAATGTGATAGTTAAAGGGGCTCAAAACAATGAAACCAGGTACTTTCTCTGAATATGCTTTGATAAAAACGAGAGTTGATGCAATTAAGATTTAACTTATTACTATTGAATACTTAAGATATATTCCAAATTTTTAGATCAAATTATTACCAACAATAAAAATTATTTACAATTAAAAACGATACAAAACAAACTGTATGTAGATTATATCAAAATAAATATTTCCATTAACACTGAAGGAGATTATGATTATTACGGCATATTGCGAACTGAATAAAAAATCTGCGATGTCCAAATATGGAAATGCCTGCCAGCCTCGATTATGTCTCAAAACGAGTATTGCCACAACAAGGCTTTAGAGGGTGAGATGAAATTGTTTGTAAACAATCTATTGTGAATAATCAATCATGGAACGTCAAACGCAGCTGTAACAGAGCCTCCTTACTTTGTCTTTTGTTCTGTGAAATGTCAGTTTGTCCGATTTCAATTGTCGTCAGAAAAGGCTTTCATGGGTCATTGAAGTTGTTATTTCAGATGCACAATCATGAAAGTGGTTGGTGAATGACTATAGAGACGGGGGGGGTGGGCATTGATGTTTTGATTTGACTGCATGAACCAGCAGTTGCAAGACAGACATCCATCTTCCGATTTTTTAATGCCAAGTGGTCGAGAAAGGCCTATTATCAACTTTTTCCACATGTTGGCTCAGTTTGTTTGCAATGCCTAAAACGTTATTTCCAGTCATACATCGAGAGTTGATTTGCAATTTTTCCCTTGTAGAAAATCATCCAAGTAAATTGCACAAAACAGAAGTCTATGCTGATGCACTTTCAAGTTAATGTTTCGAAAATTTGCGAATAAATATCAGAAGTTGTTAATACGTGGAAAGTTGTGGACGTAGCAAGAAAATCATGATTTTAAAAATTCTTTACTGTTAACTGGTATTTCTCTGCTTACTTCCCTGCAACAAAGACACAATCAAGATCCTGCAGAAATGAGATCCTGCAGACTTGGTTGCTAACTTAAAGAAGTTTCCAGCCAGCGACGTTGTAACTTTTATGGCATAAAGTTCAACTAAAATTTCATTTTGAGGAGAAATCGATGTTGTTCGTTCAGTCAATATGCAGTCAATTTTCTTTTGAGGAATCGAATACTCTCCAAAGTGCCTCACTTTGGAACCATGATAATGCTAGCACTGAATCATGTTTTACTGAAACCAGCAATTTGATTTGCCAGATGCAAAAATGGTTGGCATCGTCGAGATCCAGTTACACGGTAAACAATATTTACTGGACACTTGCTGAGTCCGGAAAATGTTTTGACAGAATCGTCATCACTTCTGAATACAAAATTGTTACGTTTGGGAAGTAAAATAACATAGCCTATTCATTTGACATAAGAAAGATTCCTCTCGGTAAATACCCTTGTACCTGCAATATTTTCCTGAGCCTGGACATTTGCTAGCTCTGGCTGGGCGAAAATCCTGAAGTCTACCACTGCAGACGGCTAAGAAGGGAGGGGAAACTCTAAAAAGTTGGAATACGGGTGCACAATTGTGCAGGGAAACACATAAAAATCTCAAGAAATAATATATCCTCGCATGATTAAAAAATCGAGAATTTAAAAATTTACAAACCTTCACTGGATGCTGTGAGCCCAACCTGGTAATGCAACTTTTTACTTTTCGTCCAACTATAAGAATTATCAAACTTGACAATGTAAATACCATTTTTGTTGCAAGTATAATACCCATCTTCTGGCATCAAATGACTCTGTCTCTTATCCAATGCTATTACCTCTCTCATCTTACCATCTTTCACAGCATTGGTGTCTTTGTGGTAAATCCCAAACGCAATGTCATACCCCTCTGTTTTGAAATACCAGTGAAGCACGCTTCCAGGTTCGTTGACTTTGTATTCGAGTTCTAGTTGGTCGCCATGTTTAACGAAGGCGTAATCTAGGCCATCCATTTCTGTGCTTTCCATATTAGCGTAATATGATTTTGGGACATCACCACCATAGCAAATCTGGAAGTGAGGGCTTGAATTATTGGTTGCAATCGTTAATCGCTTTGAGATGCAGTGTCATTCAAAAGGAGCTGATGCAATTCTGTCACAAAATCTCTCCTTTTTGATGAAAAAGAACAAGACGCAACAGATACGAAGATTCAGCAAACCATCATAGAAAAAACTTCTTCAATTTCTGCCATTGAGAGCCGAACACCATTTTTCTGCAAGTAGGTAAGGCAATCTTCGACAATGTTGTACACTGCTCGATTCTTCAGCTATTAGCTAGATAGGCAATTTGCGAGCGGGAGCAAAAACAATGGGACATCATGTTCACATTTAATCACGTGACCTATTTGCAGCCTTAATATACAACAATGTAAATATCTCAAAGACAACTTACGTGTTTCCTGCACATCGGATCACAATCCTCGTCATGTGCTGCCCCTCCGTAGTAGACTGGTAGCTGCTCTGCACTTATGTAATTCAACAATTCGCTCTTCCAGTTACCTTCAACGAAAATCAAAATATTTCAAAATGCAATCCACAAGCCAATCAGGAGATGTGTTTAGAAGTTGACGGATGGGTGGCATGTTCGAAGTTGGAACATTAAAATTGAGCAGGTCGAGTGAAGTAATCGAATGAGACACAGATAGTTCGAGCCGAAGAGCAAATCACTTTGAAATGGCGTACGAGATTTTGGGATTTTAAATATCTCTCCAATTTTTCAAAGATTCTTGAAATTTGTCTGAGATTTTAAAAGATTTTTTAACACTTCTTAAGACTTTGTAAGTATTTTCAGAGCTTGAGAATTCCAAGTTTTGGGAGATTTTCAAAGTTTTTTTTAAATATTTCAAATGTTTTTCAAGATTTTACAAGATTTTCGACGATTTGAACGATTCTTGAGATTTTCGGAGAATTTTCAAAAGCGCATTGGAATTTGCACTATTAGCTAAAGGGAAACTTCCGAGGTTCTAAAAATTAATCATAAAAATGGGTATGAAAGCAAAATTCGGTAATTAGAAGAGGGTAACTTTCTGAAAATCACACGGCAGACCCCGTCCATCTACAAGTGATAGACCCCCTGAGGGTTTTGCCATTCAACATTTTGACATGTAGTCGAACGACTAAACATTTGACAATACTGCTGAGGACGTTTTACTTACTTCCAAGGACTTTGATCTTTC
This sequence comes from Aurelia sp. 3 sensu Dawson et al. (2005), assembly GCA_964020215.1. Classification (NCBI taxonomy): domain Eukaryota; kingdom Metazoa; phylum Cnidaria; class Scyphozoa; order Semaeostomeae; family Ulmaridae; genus Aurelia; species Aurelia sp. 3 sensu Dawson et al. (2005). The sequence continues at coordinate 1,797,203 of OZ026589.1, read as the reverse complement.
TCTTTGTTTCTTCTCGGAGAAATGGTTTCACTAACGCAAAGATCACTGGGAACACTCGTGGAGCTGCAAAAATTAATAACAGCAATTACAAGCCAGCAACAGAAGCCTTAGTGATTCTTCTATGCTATAAATAACCATAGTTAAAATTAGGGAAAATTGTTCTGTTCAAAATAAAACGATTTTGCAGCCTCAAGAATAGATCTTCACATCTCTACACAACTAACCACAACGTTTCATATTTGACTCACAGAAAAAATGTGGGTCAATGGTTGAGGAAGCAAATTTTCCGTGCAGTTTTGCAATTATTTCATGGTACAAAGGTCGTTAAGGGATTGATTAAGTCATTGAGGGTTCCTTGTCTGGCATGGAACTTAGTTTTGTTTGTCATGGCTCTAGGGTGTGTGGAACAATGCTGGCCAATAGATGTCATACCTGGGAGGATGGCATGAAGCCTTTCAACGAACAAAGCACATGATTATGCAATGCAAAATTGCATCCTTTGCTGTGCTCGGGCTTTGCCTCAATAAGCAATCGTAGAAAGGAATCAACCCTCAAGTGGGGAGAGCCTGGATATTTTGTTCCACAAAGTTTGCCTTTGCACCTTGGTTCAACACTGTACACCTGGTTTAGCTTACACTGTACTTCAAATGATCTCCTGAATTTATTAGCTAAGAGTGAATTAGTTTTGCCTTGAATTGAGATTTTGTTGGCGCTGTTTAAGATGTTCTTACGAGATAACTCACCAGAAATGCGTTACATTGAGTTCAGAAAAATTTTCTTGACTGTACCATGTTTTTCTCTAATTATTCTCCAACCATTCCATTTGTTCAAAAGGTCACAGGGTACACTTTCTTCCAGTTTTCATCGATAAAAAATCTGTGTAAAACAGTCCAGACTCATAGGCTTTAGAAAAGTAGTAAGAAGATACGAAAAAGAGAGCATAGAGAATATATGAAAGAGGCAGGCCAGAGGTTTTCTGGCATTAAAATTTTGATATGAAAATCAATATGAGTTACCGTTGATAACCAAAGTATGTTTCATTAGGTCTGGATAGTCATCTTCAAATAACGTTGCAATCTTAGAAGGAAGAATAAAAATGTTGTGAAACATTTCTGCTATAATGAGATTGTAGCGCTGTAATGAGATTGCAATGAGATTGAGACAGAGAATAAGGACTGCTTCTAGATGCATTCTTGAGAGAAATTTGAAACAAAATTTTCAAGCTACAATGCGTAATAAACAACAAAAACAACAACAATTTCTTACCGTGTTGAAGAGTCGAACACCTGAAAAATGATAAAACGTAAATCAAAATAAACATACCTGGATGGATTGATGTATACAATGACAATCCTACAAACTACCCAATTCGTGGGAATGTAAATTGAAGGGGAAAAGACTACTGTGGGTATACGCTGCAGACAAAAAACCCACAGCATGCATGAAGATAAGCTATAATAACAATAATCAATTTATCAATAATAATCAAATGTTACATCGGCATCTTTCTCCCTTCCAACTTTTTAACAAGGTTTTAGATTGTTCAAACGATGTCAGACAGTATGCTGTCTGAAAAGTGTTCTGTTTTATGAATTCATTGTAAAAATTTACAGTTTACGAATTACCTACGACTACGAACGATCTACCATACAATACTACAAAACAATACCAAGGGGAACAAAAGATCATGACTACCCCAGGGCCATTCACACGAAGATTATTAATCGAAAAATGCAACTAAATATACAATTACGAAAGGCTACATACGAACAATGGAATAGAGCAACGAGACTCCATGACAGGGAACTTTACAAAAATGAACATGATATAGTGGCTGAGTTACATTTGGCTTTAAATCGACCGGTTGTATGAATGTATAGTAGTGCTCCAAAGCCTACAATCATTATGAACCAAATGTTTTCCAAATATGTATTCCAAAGCATATGAACAATAGGGAGTTTGTCCATATGAAGATGTTTTAACTTTTGGCACCTGGCGTAGATTCCTCCTTAGGTCATACTTGATTTCTTTCATTGTGAAAAAAGAGCAAGAAAGAAAGAAAGAAAGACAGACAGAAGGAAAGAAACACTCTGCTGGTCCATTTAAAAATAAACTAAAAAACACAAAATATAGGTAGCTCAATCAACCATTCACACTCCTAGCAGCAAAACTCCCCTTAAAGTAACATCAAATTTATCCATGCACCTGGTTTCCATGTGTGTTTCAAACCAAGGCCATCAAGATCTGCAATTATTGTGACTTGCTTTATATCTTTCTTTAGCTAACGAAACAGAAAAATTCATATTCGGCAGGTTATGACTATGGCTGCAAATGCTCATTTATTCTACAATCCACAAATGCAAATGCTTTTTTTATTCTACAATCAATGTCAACCTTCTAAATAAATGGTACAGGCCATGCACACATTAGCATGGCAAAGATTTATACAATGATAATTTCTGGGCTATCTGGATGACGAATTTCACTAAACAAAGATTTCTTAGGTAAGGACACCAAGAGGTGCATTTCATTCCCAAAAGATCCTATACACCTTTGCCATGAATTCTTTTTGTCAAGAAAAATCCATTAAAATCTGTAAAAATCTATTTCTTCTGAATTATCCTTGTACACTTTTCGAATGAGTGAAATGCTCCTTAGAACACCATATGCATAGCCCAAGGCCTACGGCGGCTGGAGCACTACAAAACGATGCAAAACAAAAGATGGCTATCTTTTAGACTAGATGTTGATTTAGATCAAATTTCAGCTCGTGTGTTTATAATCAACATTCAATCTAAAAAATAGTTGTCTTTTCTTTTGCGTCGTAATGTGGTGTTCCTGCCTTCACATTTTATAAACAATATTACCTTATCTGACTGCTGTTTGCATAGCTGTATTCCTCTTTCAGCTATCAGCATTCGCATTTTTAGAAGTTCATCTCCTTTAACTGAATGTAGTAGGCCTAAACAAGCCACAAGAAACAAAGACTTAATATTCATTCAAGCTTGTCCAAATTTTCACTTGCAAATGTCTAAAGACTGGACATTAATAAAACACATTGAAATTATACAATTTATAAAGACTGGATTGGAATGAAGTTCAGTTCAGTTAATGTTCATTTAAAAAATCTTACTCTTATAAAGTGAATAAAAAAAGACTTAGAACAAAATTTCACGTTACAGCTAAAATGCTCACAGCAAATTATCTAAATTAACCTTAAAGCATGAAGGATCAATCTTCTTTGGCTTTTATTCAAAATCTTTATAATTCAAATGCAAGAAAAGAACTATATACTACAAATTAATATCTTGATACTAGTCCTCCATTCATCGAAAATTTTAGTATCAAAATACTAGAAATTCAAATGTTTCTCTAGGCCCTCATAAGCTGAGATTCTTTGTCTTTGCTAAGCATCATACCTTTGAAGTCCACTTTGCCAATTGGATCTATGAAAACTGGGCTACCAGTGATGTCATAGCCAAAATATCCTCCTGGATAAAACTTTTTTATGACCTGAAAATGAAAGGTATCCATGGCTTACGTTATTTTCCATTTTTGTTCAATTCATCAAAATTCTAAGTATAAAGATCATGGTTTACATAAATGTATACACTGCAAGTTTGTTAAACTTTCTGAGAATGTTTGAAAAGAAATTAGTAAATTTTCAATCATATTGTAATTCCTGGAAAGGGGGCTTATTGGAGAGGGGATATGGTTAGATGGCATGCCGTGATTTTAGTTGATACAGGTATGGAGAAAAGTGAAACCAAACATAATCAATGTGAACTAGAATTCAAAGGAAGTGTAACAATGAATTATAACCACATTAGAAATGATACTGAGACAAAAGAATGCATGAATATGTGTAATATCAATTCTTTGTGGAAGTCAAATACCCCATGGGGGCTTACATGGAGGACTCAATCAATTGTTAATTGCAAAGGTTGCATGAAAATATTCACCACTTTTCAACAAAACAAATTTAGGTGGCAATGTTCTCAAGAAAGCTTCCCTGAAAATCTCTTCAGGTATATGCCTTATTCGTTTCATTCAAATTGCCAACATGGCTGGGGAAATGATACTTTATTCAACATGTAACTGTCCATTATTGGCTTATCTCATTTCAAAAGGCAAGCCTAATTTTGAAAAATCAAACTTTTCTGAGAAATCAAAGTTTTTCAGCTGCTATCACTTTATTACCTGCTGATAAAAGTCCTTTTTAGATTTTTCTAATTTCAAGGCCTAGAGCTTCATAAATTATGCATCAGGTTAATTTCCTATCTCTTAGTGTCTGTAGATGAAATAACTTTTTCTATGATTTTGCAAATGGTCATAGCAGTGAATGAAATGATTAAAGGCAGTCTGTCCCCTATTGTTCTGACCTTAGCAACGGCTTTATTTACCTTATTTACGCTGGAGCTAAATTCATGCATCATTGAGTCCTTATGACCTTGATTTCTTTGGATAAAGCGAATTAGCACCTCCCTCTCGCGTGTACAATAGAGATCTTTATAAAGTTTATTTTCATTCTTCGAACGGGACATACTGCCTTTAAAGTAAAAAACTCTGAACTGAAGACAATTTTTAGATTTCATCCTTATTATCTTATGCCACTGGTATACCTATGGTAATAGTCTCGATCATTACTTAGCACTCAAAAAAGTTGCCAATTGGAAAAATCAAACAAGCGCAGAAAAAGCTGTTGTGCAACAGAATTTTGACAGGATTTAAAGACTCTGCCTAACCAGGAACCATTGTACAGATTCTTTGCAAAACAAATACACAATGTTGTGTACTGTGCAAGTTTCAAAGCCAAGGCCCTTTGAAAATTGGAGGCCGGGAATAACAATTTTTGGACTCAACAGTTTTGGTTTCTTGAAAGCTATAGTGGTGAGAAAAATTGCCATTGAAAGAAACCATTAGGATCATTTTACCTAAAAACTCAAAATAAATTTGTAAATAAGTGGATGATCTAGAATTGCTATATGGAATTGAACAAACTGCATTGTGGTGTAGCTTCATTGTGCAGAGGATGCTGGTTAGTGAAGAGTCTTTCAGCTGAAAATACCAAAAATATTGCTACATGTTCTAAGAACAATGGAGCATGGTTGCCAAATCACCTTCTGTGACCCAGGTGCCTGATTATAGAATCTAATGTTCACTGTGATGGATGATTGGCTGTTCATTAAATGAGTCTGCATTCTATGATTATTCCATTTATTCTGCAGTACTGCAGCGGCAAGTTGATTTCAGGTGTTAAAATCCAAATAGAACTCAAAGTTTGGTCTTTGAAATGGAAAAAGGAAGCTTACCTCAGAAGGTGTAAAATCTTTCAAAATATCCAAATTCTTGAAACCAAGCCTTGCTTTCCAGTCAGTCTTTGGCATCTTTGCATTTAATGAGACATGCGCTCCTTCTTCAGGCTGTGAAATTTTGCAGATGTGAACAGTTTGCTGATCTCTGAATGAAGATGAGTGAATTCCAAAAGACTGTTTATGATTTCAGCAGGTGTTCTCTTGTGCTGTTCAAAAATGTGAAAAAGCAAACATAATTACATTTTGCATTGTGTAGTACAGATGAACAGATTGTTTTTATGAGCACTTTGGGACTGAAACCATATAAAAAATGGGTGGTGGCATATTTGCAAAGGGTATCCCCTTCTTTGTTAAGTTTGGAAAGCTGATGACTCATCTGCATAATCTAACAAAGGAGGAGGTGATGACATAGGAATACCCCTGGTGGATGGCTGATTCTATCCCTGCTTGCATAAAATGACCTTGATGGACATCCTTTGGAGCAAAGCACTGCACATGAAATTAACGAAGTCTTGATTTTGCATGATGCAATACCATAAAGCCTCTATCAAGCCCCTGTTGCCTTATTTAATTTCTGGTACTTTCAAGCAGGGCCAAAAGTCAGATGACACGGATATAAATGGTGTCTTTTTATTACTCTTACCTCATATTTCTGAAATCAACATTCAGACACAAAAATCTGACACAGGCATGTATAAAAACTTTGATTAAAGAGCACTTTAATGCATCTTGGGAAAAATTCCTTGCTGCCATCTTTAGTGCAATGGGCTATTGGTGGTGCTTGATAAGTGGAGGCTTCAAAGAGAGGAGACTTATTCTAAATTTTGGCTTAAAAGGCCAGGGCCAGAATGGAAAGTGGGTTTATTAGAGAGGGAGCTAGATTTGGTATAATAATGGCAAAGTCTTGCAACCAGAGTGGGTGACTACATTGAAAAGTTGTGTCATTGTTAGTGATTGCAAGATTTTACCAATGCTCTCCGTGCAATCTTCAGTGATTCCTAAGCTGTACTGAGCAACCATGATGTGCGGGTTTGCCTTGCACTCGCTGTTTTACCTGTGTGTGTGTGTGTGTGGGATGCTGTGGGATGGCTGATTGCTGATGTCATCATTGCGTGCATAAATGGCCTTCGATAAAAAACTTAAAGTGGATTGATCATGGAACTGATTAAGCCTATTGATGTATTATTGCAAGAATTCATGAAGCATCAAGTAAGAACACTAATATCAGATTGATCCATATCAGTGGTAGCCTATCTATTTTGTTCACCCATATCATCGACACACACCTTCCTTCTCTCCTTCCTTTATGAGCTGGAACATCACAAATCAACAAAAACCAAAAGAAATACGTAACTACCCTTGATACCTTACTTCATCTCTATCTTTTGACGATCGCTCATTTCATGCAACCAACCAGCTGCACTTTCTTCGCAGGGTGGTCCTCTCACAGCTTCGCTTCTACAAAACTGCGCCATTTGATTTCACGACAAAATGCTAGTTGTTGTTGTTGCTCATTTTGCGCTTTTGTGTCAGATTCAGGGGAGCTAAATGGGCTAAATCGGAATCAGGGGGCTTTGAGCAGGGGCTTCGAATTTGAACGAGGAGCGCCCTGGCTTTGAACAATTAACAAGAGATACTACTGTCTGAAGATTTGCACCCTTCAGACGTCTGCTAAAATTTTAAGTGTGAGCTTAGGTGATTAATGTGATGATTTTGGAGCATGAGGAAAGACACAGAGATAAACAATCAACCATTTAATGGTATGAATGAATTTCAACTTTGTTCAGTTCAAAGAAAAAGTACTGCTGTCTTTATGTTGTGGTACGCGATCGACTGGGCCTCCCATGGTTGGTGCAAGCTTATTCTCTTCTAATTCCAATCGAAAACAAAGATATTCGAAAATCATTTCCCGTTTTTGACTTGGACAAGATGCAGTTAGGAACCCAACATTTGATGACGAATATTTCTGCGCTCTGGCAAAACTCTCTTCTCTATTCTATTCTATTCTATATTCTATTTTATATTTTATTATATTCTACTCTATTCTATTCTATTCTTCTGTGCCAAGGTAGTCCTAGCACCCGTGAAAGTTGGCACAAACTCGTTCTCGTTCTCATCCAAACCAGTAATTCGAAAAGGAGGCAACCAAAATATTCGAAGAATTATTTCCCGTTCTGGTGGCTGCTGTATGTGGAGAACTGGTGGAAAAATTCGAAACAATTTCATTCCACGTAGGAATATGCAGATGCAAGTTCATTGGTAAATAAATGAAGAGTAGGCCTATCGAATTCATGATGCGTTTTAGTTCGATCAAGATGCAGAGAGGAACAGCTGCCGACATTTGATGTGACTATAGGCCCAATTTTTTGCCATGGTTCCTGTGAGAGATCAAAAAAGAGGCAAAGAAATACTCAATGTAAATGTAATTAATGTCTTGGTATGATCATCACGCAATCAAGCGGCATTTTAAAACTGTTTTTAAATGAAGATCCTGATACTCGCACGTCTAAAAAATGGAACTGGGAATAACTCCACAGCTTCTAGAATTGGGTAAGAAAAGTGTAGTATGTGTAGCCCAGACTGATACTTTGTAAAGTGCGCGCGGAAGATGCGCGCTTGGCCATTGTTTTTAAACAATAGCCTATTGTTCTTCCTGGAAATGCGCGCGGAAGATCTTCCGCGCGCACAACATAGTTAGCAGTCTGGTGTGTAGCATTTGTTGCTTTTTTCAACAACAAGAACTCCATGACATTGAAAAAAGAAATTTTTCAATTTCTTGCACGTTAAAATCAGATGGATGTGGACAATAGTCCCATTCTGTTACTAATGTTTTTGTAATCCAATGAGATTTTACAATTAGATACTAAAAGCTTACACAACTTAAGCAGGATCTCGACTAGGCAGAAAAGTATCAAAGCGAAAATATTTCCAGCAATCTAATTGGCTAATCAAATTGTCCCTGCGGAAAAATATCAAGGCGCGAATAGTAGGAATACGTTTTACTTTTTGTGGCTTGAAATTTTTCTGCCTAGTGGAGATCCAGTTTAGGGGTCATCAACAAACAATTTTCATTACAGCTAATGGGATTGGGCCGTAAGGTGGGAGGATATCCAGCTCAAAACCATTAAAAATTTTACTTTTGTGACCAAAATTGAAATATCTTAAGTAACTTCTTCTTCAATGCTCTACCTAAGTACAGGTATAGTAGGAATAACGTAAATTGAAAAAAAAAACAGAAAGAAAATCATGTGCAAAATGTTCTCATCTGATGATGGTCATAGCAAAGCATCATATAAGACTGGAGAGAGAAGAGGTAGAGTAAATGCTGAAAACAAATTTTTATTAGCCAATCAGTGAGGCATAATTCAACACCATTAGAGGAATTGCAAAGAACAAATAATCTCCAATTTATTCTACAGACATCATTTGATATCAGATGGAAATGAGGTACAGCTCAAGTGTGAGTCAAGTTTCAAAGATTCAAGAGAATTTGAAAGCTTTGTTCACTTGGAGAATATTGATATAGTTTTTGGAATACATGCTTACAGAGCTGGAAGACTACTGACTGGTATGTATGTAGACTTATAACCTAAAGTCTCTTGTTTCCTTGTGCTCTTTGACTTGATGATAGCACTTCAGTCAACAGAGACTCGTAATTTACTCTGAAAAACCTGACACTATTTGGGCCCAAACTCTACGATTCCTAGAGTACCAATCAGATAGATCTGTGAATTACTACTTGCTATGGGAAATGTGACTGAATTTCCGATTCAATTGAAAAATTGAAAGTTTTCTTGTGCAATTGAGATTTGACTTCATTTGAATGAATGGCTATCATATAAACTTCAAATTACTTCTTTTATTTCACAGCTTGCAGAATCCCTTACATCATTGTGTTTGGTGGAACAGACCTAAATGAGCATTATGAAAGAAAAGACATCTTTGATATTATGACAAAGGCTGTTACCAGAGCTAAGTGAGTAAAATAATTCCAGTTGTAGAGAGAGTTTGATTTACTAGAAAATCAACATTGAAATAAATTGTTTTCTTCCAGATTTGATTAATGAGACTTGGATGGTTTCTTTATTGTAGAATATGCATTGCTTTCAACAAGCCCCTGAAGAAGAAAGCAATATCTCTTTGGGTATGTATCTTTGAGAATATTGTGATACTTCTTACATTCAATAATGAGATGTATGATGCTTGAGGCTCTACTGAATCAAATTCCAATTTCCATTTATCTAAAACAAGCTTGATATGCATTAACGTTTATAAGGATGTGGTACAACTGTATCTTTTGTTTCAATAAATTTTGTGCCAAAATTAGAGATGTTGATTCACATGGAAGTAATTCTCAAGACCTTGTAAAAATTCCACAAGAATTTACAAGAATTCTGCACATTCTGATAAGACTGCTTGAGTGTTACAAGAGGAAAGAATTAAACAAAGGCTTCTTGGGCAGGAAACAATAATTTTAGTGTGCAGAAGGCCTGTCCTGGACATGACATGCCAACAGAGCTCTTTTTTAAATACCAGGTCATTAATTTTCAGAAAGATGCAGCAGGAAAGATTTTATTGCAGCCACAAGGTATTTATAAATTTCTTTAGCTCTATTTTCTTTCCACATTTTTTACATTTGTATCTGTCCTGAACTGAGACAAGTAAGTAAGTGAATAAACATTTACCACAAAATTGAAAATTTTACAATGGTAAAAAAGAAGAATGGATAAATAAATAAAATATTTACAATACAATTTACGTAGCAAATTTGATAAGTACAAGTTAAAAGCACCTCTAATTAAAGTGGCAGGGATAGCATTAAAAGATCGAGTTGACCTTACTTCCATAATGGTCCCCTTAGAGGTGGTTGCAAACATAATAGAAATTATAATTTTATGTCCTTTTGGATAAAGCATAGCATAATTTAGTATAGCTAAATCATGAATGTGCAGTTATAGTAGAATACATTCATGTACTGTATGTCTTTTTCCTCTCTCTGTTGTACTTGCCATACTGATTTTGATATGTATTTATCTTTGTAGCTGTAGAAATCTCTTCATCAAATGCTGTTTGGAATTTTGATGATATAAGACAAATAAATAGTGAGTAATGTTCTGAATTTAAGAAATTATTTGCGTCATGTTGAAATGTTCAGATATCCTGTGCCGAAAAGTGACATCATGGTTTGTGTGTTAAACAACTGATCATACTGTGGGTTCTAGGATACTGCAATTTTTTTATCAGAAACGGCATAAAGCTTGCTGTAAGTCCCTTGAATTGAATACATTTAAATCAAGAACTTTCTGGACAATCAAACTTCCAGACAAACTTTTCCCCGAAAGTTCATTAGCCTGAAATCTAGTGATGTATGAAAGTTTTTGCGTCCGAAAGTTTTAAAGTCATTGAAAGTAGAAAAACACAAAGAAACATAACATAAAATGTTTAGTATATGGGTGTCTTGAATTTTGTATCTAAATGTTTGGTTCCTTGAAACGTTTCTTGAAAATAGTTCATGTATGGCAGCACCTTTGAATTTAGTTTACAGCTTCAATCTAATGAAAATTACATTCAAATATCCTTGTAGAAGTAATGATCACCATGTACCTACTGTAACTTTATATTTATGATAGAATCACAATTATTTTTATATAACATATATTTTTGTATCATGCTTGTTTTTTGTTGTCATGTTCGTCGGAAACTTTTCGGTCCAAAAGTTTTTTATTTTAATGTAGATGCTCAAGCTCAGAAGTAAAACAACCTTGCTGGTAATGATTCTTGTAAATAATGTGGTTTCTTGTTTTCTTGCAGCACAATTTGACATCATACTCAACAATAATGCTGTAAGTCTTTGTTTGCCATTTTTTGTCATAGTACACAAAACGGTTTTCCATTTTGGGTCTTGAAATGACTGAATATACGTACATTTTCAATGCTCATAAAAACTTGACAAATTTCATGAAAATACTTCAATGCAATGCCCTATAAAGCAGACTTGGATTCCTTTGACCATCCAGTGCTCTTGGTGGTATGAATTTTCGAGAGTGGAAAGTTTTCTAGCTCACTTTAGCATTAAATTTTTCATCGAAGATATTGTAAACTTGTTTTAGTTAGTGAAAAAGGGAGCTTACGATGAATTATTCCCTTGTAGATTATATTTCTACTTGTTGCTGGCTTACGACCTGTTAAAGACCCACTCTTCTTGGCCGAAACCTTTTCAGGTAGCTTTGGAACTTTCAACTAATTTTTTTAAGAATGTAACTACTTCTGGGGACTCCAACAATTAATCATTTTTGTTATGATACAGACTTATCAATTAAGATAAAAGAATCTTGATAGTAAGGGAAGATCTCTGAGGCATTCTTCCAAAAAAGCGTATATGAGCTTTTAAAAGAAAAGATTTTCGAACATTTCTTGCGGATTTTTCTTCAAAATAAAAGAATTTTGACATGGTGAGGGTGTACGAGATTTTTAGAGAATGATAAGCCCTTGACTGCAATTTCAAAGCAGCAGCAAAGATAATGAACATCTTAGGATATTTTCATTGCTTTTGAAAAAGCGAGGTTTTTGGAAATTTTAGGCTAAGATAAATTTCTTGGTAGTCAAAAATCCGGCTTCTTTGTCACATAGATTGTACACAGATTGGCAGTGTCGAAGTTTCTACCTTTTTCAAGTTGCACCGGGCCGGTATCGTGTGAACACAAGTTGAATTTTACCGTGTCTGATCAGCTTTGTTTCATTTCTAGTGTTATAAGCCTTAGAGTTTCACTTTGATTTTTCGTAGAATGGCACAAGACAGATGACAGAATCTACCTTATGATAGTTGGTCCTGAGGTAGTTACTTTTTCGTTGATTTCCAAAGCTTTGCGATTTAAAGTTCATCTTTCACAATAGTTTCAGAAACATTTGATATTAAGGTCTCAAGCGAGAGATCATTGGCGAGAGATCATTACTGTACCAAATTCGCTTGTCATTCACTTCCGGGCTGACTATGCCGTAGCCTTTCTTCAAATCGTTATGCTCCATATAATGCAGTAAAATGAAAGTTTCTTCTGAAAAATGATTTTTGGCTAAATTTCTTGCTCGTTATACTTTTAATCGAAGCATTCTGTGCCGATCTTCGATTATTAGAGTCTTCGTTTCCAATCTCGTTTCCAGAGTGAGTTCGTTGCTCTACCTCTAGGTATAACTGTTCATTCGGCTTCGTGATCAGCGTATGACGTAAGAACACCCTGGGAAAGAGGTTGCTCTGGTTCTTGCAGTGAATTTGCCGATGTTTATGGAAAATGAAAACATAAGATTAAAAACGTTCAACGAATAAAAGGAATCAGATGGTCTGTCTATTTTATGCCGATCTTTGATTAATATCTCAAGTTAATTTTATGCAAGTGTAACCTATCTTTGATTTCAGATTGACAAAGATTACGCAAAAGAATGCAAAGATTACATAGAAAGGTAAGTCATTTCTGCCGTAGTGCACATCCTGAAAGGATGCTTATAGGTAAGTGGTTCTTTAAGATTATCTTCGTTTATATATTTGGCAATGCATAGCATCTGTGATAATTCTTTTTCGTTTATTCGAGGTACCAAGGAATTGTTTTCGTCAATGGACTTGCATCTGAAGACCTCGAAGGAGTGATGAGAAATGCGTTTGCAGTCATTAACACGTCCAAGAGTGAGGGCATGGCAAACGCAGTTTTAGAGGTTAGAGGGCAAAAATATATATTTACTTTTTAAATGTGACCTGAAGGGAAATTTTTATTGATGTAAAGGAGTAGCTTTGTCGAATGACAATTCATCTCAGAATCTCTTTGATGTCTTATATCGTTTTCATGTCATGCATTGATTTTCAGATTTACAATATCTGCTGACTACATTATTTTGTATCATCAGCACATTTTTCTGTCTTGAGGAAATTGGACAATTTCTTAACTTTTGGTGAAACCTCGTTTTTCAGTGATAAACAGCACTTTTCTAACCTGCCCAAACTTTCCAATGACCAACTGAAATTCTTGTTAGATAGCCTTCCTACTGGCTAGTTATTGAAGTATCCCCCCTTCCTACAACGTTATCTTTTTGAGTAAAGTTGTAGATTGGCAAATACAATCTTGACATTAGCCAGTTATTTCCATTCTTCTGTTCATCCATAGGCGTAGGAGGCAAAGGGAATGGGGGGCTACAGCCCCCCCCCAAATTTCGAAAAATTTGCAAAAATCGGGCAGAAATCGGTCTTAATTCTCGCAAAGTTTTCGTGAACAATGGCTGTTTTAGTTGGCAGCCCCCCAGAATTTATCTCCCTGTACGCATATGGTACTTAATCTCATTTAAAAGGAAAATTATGAAACTTATCAATTACCCAGCACTTAAAAAGATACACTCTCTCCCACTGATCTGTGTTCTTTCCAAACTTCATAGGCGATGAGCTCCGGAACACCTGTGATTGCTCGAAATATTGATGGAAATGCTGCAATAATAAAACACAGAAAAACTGGCCTACTTTTTGACACACCAAAGGTATTGTTTTGACGTCTCACTTTTCATTGCCATTTTTAATATGTGCATTTACGTTGGTCATTGAAAATCCAGAATTTGCATCGTTGTTTTTTGTCAGATATTTTGAGGAGTCTCAGGAGTAAGTTCCTCTTCGCTGTGGTCAGTAATTTGAAGTTAAAATCTTTTAAACGTTTCAGGAATTCAAGGAACTTGCAAGCGAACTGCTGCAGTCAGAATCACTAAAAGATGATTTGATTAAGAATGCAAAAGAATATATATTAGGAGAACATTCAGTGCAAAAGGAGAGAGAAACATATTGTAAATTAGTAAATAATATTTGTCAATAGACAGATTATATTAGTCAACTCCTATACTTATGACGATGCGTCCCTTGTATCCCTGCGGCAAACCTTGCCCAACAGGGATTCATAATGAAATATTGAAAAAGCTGACCTTATTTTCTGCAAGCATCAATGGAATTATGGAAGCCAAGGCTTCGAATCTTTTCAATCGAATCGAGAATTCTATCACATTTGCCGGCAAAATAGTAATAGACGATTACGCTAAAGATGGCGGCGAGGAACCTTTTACCAAGATGCATCGCGTTCTAATTGCGAATCCTTAACGATTCTATAGGAATTCGATTAAAGAACGCTGTGCATCTCGGTAAAAGGTTCCTCGCCGCCATCTTTAGCGTAATCGTCTATTCAAAAATCTCGCAATTGAATTGGTACTCTAGGAAGCTCAGAGTTTGCGCCTAAAAATGGTCAGGTTCTTCATAGTGATATTGTGAGTCCGAAGCGCCATCATCAAGTTTCAAAAGCGCACAGGAAAAAAAGTTACTCATGATCATAAGTCAAGCCAACTCCCTGCTGCTCCAAAATAAAATATCCCCTCGATAGATCGTACGCTAGACCAATTTGGAAGATTTTGAAAGTTTGAAAGGTCTTGAAAGTTTTGGTATCAAAAACATTGAAAACGATCAAAAAGAAACTTTTCCTGGTGATCTAGATGTCAGATGCTCCATTTTTGCTTCTAAATTTGAGGCAAAAATATCTATCATTAGAAGGTTTCAGCTCTCTGATTTTAAGTTACTTTAAAGTCGGGTAAATTTCGAAAAGAATAATGAAAAATTGATGACAACAGCATTGATTCCCAAATTTGTGTAGCGTAAAGATTTGGAATATTACATCATTTAATATATTTTGGAAATATGAAAATGTGTGCAATGCCTGATTTTTCCTGGCCCTAGCTAGTACCAGAAATTGATTATTGAGTGTGTAATATTTGTATGTAAGGGTTTTTGAAAGTATTTATAGTTGATCTAATAGTTAATGATTTTGCAGTTGGGTAAAACAGTTGGGTATGATTATCATACATCATGGATGTAGGCAACACATTTTTTATAAGAGACTGGTTGAAAAGAATCCAATATTACTATCTCCAAAAACTGAAGAAATTCTTGTACTATGCTTGGCTGGCTTGGATGGAGTAAGAAGTCTTAAATCACAAAATTAAGGCATATTGTCGCAAAAACGTTTTTAAACCTCACTT
This sequence comes from Aurelia sp. 3 sensu Dawson et al. (2005), assembly GCA_964020215.1. NCBI lineage: Eukaryota > Metazoa > Cnidaria > Scyphozoa > Semaeostomeae > Ulmaridae > Aurelia > Aurelia sp. 3 sensu Dawson et al. (2005). The sequence continues at coordinate 1,781,841 of OZ026589.1, read as the reverse complement.
CTCCATCAATAATCACTGCATTCTATGTTTTGAACCCAATATAGTTATTTTCCGGGCCAAACAACTGTCTCAAGTGTCAAGAAAACGTATTTTTAACAGTGCAAGAAACAGCACAACAGTTCTTACTCCTAAAATTAAGAAACCAAATTGAAAACTTTTGGTACTAAACAATGGTAATTTCATTCAAAATTAAGGCACTTTCAGTCCTATGGGCTCACACAAGTTTCTTATGAAAATCGTGTTGATGGTATGTTTTCGATTATATTTGCAAGTATGCCTTCTGTATGTATTTAAATATATGGTATGTCGTTTTCCAATTTGTTTAATTTTGTCCTCGTGTCCCCCTCAAGGGTTGCAATGGCTAGCAAGGTTGTGAATGAATAGAATCAGTCATACACTGAATTGTTCCTTTGGCTATAAATTTTTCACGGTGCGTGTGCCACGTTAGTTTTAAATGTCTTCTTTTTTTATCTTGCTCTTCTTGCAAAATGCAAGCTTCTCAAAAGTACATCGCTGGAATGCTCGATCCAGGCTCTTTTGCGGAATAGCTGATGGCTTACTCTACGGAGGAGCTTAAACGCGCCACCTTCGTTACATTCCGTCCTTGTTTGGCGGGAAAATGGAAGAGGATGTTTTTGAAGACAGAGAAATTGCTCGAGGTAAAATTGTTTATTATTGATCAAATATTAGGTTGAAACTGACTTTGTAGGATGCAATATTTTTAATAATGTTTTTAGTACATATAGCTAGAGTTAGGAATATAATTCAACAAAACCTGGCAATGAGAAAGTTTGTTTGAAAGTGATCCACAGCGGCCTAATTTCTCAATTTTTTTCTGATTTAACGACAAAACTTGGCAAACATCTTTGGTGACTATTAATTGTATGTTTGTATTTAGATGTATGCACTAGATGTAATTACTATGCAAGGAATCATGGTAGATAAGCCTAAAGCTAGACATTTTGGTTTGAAGAGAGCTTACTTACTGTAAAAGATTACTGAAGAAAAAAGATCTGCAGTTAACGCCAAATTGGAAAACATGCGTGATTTTTCCTACTGTACGCGTAGTAGCGAGTGAAATGAATTTGAAGGTGCAAGCTGCAAGTAGACTAAAAAAGTTGCAAGAGATGTGAAAAGCTGTTAATGTAGCTGCGAGCAGCAAGTTTGAGAGAATTTCATAGTTGTAATATGAATGTAAGTTTTCCAAAACAGTCCAAAACCTGGCAGCCTGGAAAGATTGTATCTTGCACGGGCAAGTTGCGATGGACTAAGTGTGGAAAATTTGCGGTTGAGAACAATAGATTGAAACAATAGATCCTTTGTTTATTGCCAGCTATGTGGCCAAGGTTGAAAAACCACGTATGTTCCTGCCTGCCACGCAGTCTGGGCAGTCAAGGGTTTGACTTCAATCTTTGCAGAAAGTGCACACCAAAGTCTATTACATTACATTTATAACAATGACCAGTTATTTTTCTATTGTCATCCTTGAAGTTTTCCACCAATATTTGCACACAACAAAGTTTCCAACTAAGATCCAGGGTGAATCTTGATATTGCCCTACACCAAAGTGAGCAGCACAATATTTTTATGCAAGTAGTTTGGGACGTTGTCGTGTTCATAGTGGGACGTTGTCACGTTTTGTAATTGAAGAAATCAAATTTATCTGAGAATTCTTGAAACAGTGGGTGCTCTCTCCGCGATTAGTTTAACTAGTGAGAGAGCTCCTCCTTGAAGTCATTCCCTCCATGCAATTTATCCTGTTCTTTTTTTGTATCTTTATATTGTAATAAGTTTAGTTCATGATGTATTAATTGTGTGTAATGTTGTATAGTATGTATTAGATGTATTAGTTACCTGTTTGTATAATTAATCAGAATAAATTGTATGTAGAGAATTTAAAATATATGAAACTGAACTGACTGAACAATAATTTGCCAGTATAGGAAGAAGGACAATTTTTACCAAGATCTCAGGTGTGCAAAAAGAGGCCTCTACTGTTTATATATTGTCTGTTTTTAACTCCTCATTGTTTTTCTTGGGTGTGCAAGGGCCACACTTTCCATACAGCCCAGAATGCATAATTATTCCATTGTTTAATGCAGCAAATCATTCATTGATTCCCATATATTGTAAACAAGATTTATCTATCGGTTTTGTTGCAGCAAAATTCAATAGATACATAGACAAAGCAAAACTGAAAGTCAAAGATCATAACTACAATGGAGCACTCAAATATTACAAGAAAGCAGCAGAAATTAGTTCTTCCAAAAAATTGGCCTCTAAGATTGCAAAATTGGAGGTAAGTTTAAAATGATGTACAGGCTTGGCACACATTAAGAATCCTTAAGAAGTTTCATGAATTCTACACCTTGATAAGATATAAAACAAGAATTCTCGAGAAACCAAAGAGAACTGCTTGGCAGGAAAATTATGTTAGTGTGCAATAGGCCTGTGCTATGTAAAACAAAGCATCAAAACTTTGAAGGCATTGTGGCGCAGTGGTCTAAGCCTCAACAATCAGATGGACAGGGCTCAATGTGTGGTTGAGCACCACCACTTGAGCATCATGATAAGGGGTCACAGACTCAATTAACGCTTATAGCTACTTCTGTGTTTCGAGTGCCTGGCATTGAAAATTGCAACTTCACCTTCACATCACCTTAGTTCACTTTTCTCAATATCTGTTGATGTTCAACGTTTATTTTATGAGTTAAAGACCTCTGTAACAAGTCCAAAATAATTCTTGTAACATGTCTCCAACAGGAACTCTTTTATCATTCTGATCAATTGCTGTTTCCTTCATAGAAATTTCTCAAAGAGCTGGAATCTTCCGATGAAGATGAAGCCACAGTAGCTGAAGAATATGAACATTTTGATGGATTTAAAATTTACCTAGCAGTATGGGAGAAGCTCTACCCCCATCAGCAAATTGGGGTGAAGTGGTTTTGGGGCCTTCACAAAAAGGGTAGAGGTGGTATCCTTGGAGATGACATGGGGTAAGTGTTTGGTAACAATCCTTCTTTATGTTCAATGTACAGAGTTTATGATAAATTACCTGAGACACTACATACACACTGCCATAGAACACCACAAGGATGATGCCAAGTGACACCAAAAAAGCATCAGGACTGTGTCCTGGCCTTTATATGAAGAAGATACAACTGAAATGTTATGCAACTAGCAAATATGCAAAATGTAATGTTAATTTTGAGTCTCTATGTTAAATGTCATGGTCGCAGGATTGCTATGTACAATACTGGGTACAATGAAAAAGTTCAGGGTTGTGAAGATTTTGTAGCGACAAGGACTTTGTCAAAAATCCTTAGTTGCAAAATGTATGAGATAGGGTCTAAAATGCTTCTTCAAAGGATGAAGAATCAGCACACGCAAAACAGTATGTAAGTCAATTTTGCATCATGCAAGAATAAATGATTACACTAAGATGGCGGGGAGGTACTTTTTACCAAGATGCATTACGTTCAAATGACAAATATGTGACAAGTCTATAGGAATTGGATTAAAGAACGCAATGCATCTTGGTCTAAAGTTCCTTGCTGCCATCTTTAGCAGATAATCATCTATTGAAAATCAAGTTTTGGACTTAAGTGGATCCTGGTTATAATGAAAACCTGTGGAAGCAATGTTATTGCCCATTGCAGAGGAGTGGCCCCTTTATGGAGGTGTCATTGTTTGTCATGTTGTATTTGGGAAGAAAATATTTGTCCGTTGTTTGGAGGTGTCCGTTATATGGAGGTGTCTGTTAATGGAGGTGCCTCTGCATGCTCTTTTCGTGGGTCCAGGAGATGTTGTCTTCATGTCCTTTTGCTATTGTCTAAATATTCGTTTTTACTCTTGAGAGAGATGAAATAAACTTGCGTTTGTTCACATATATATAAGAGATTTTCTTAGGTTTGATCAAGATATTTTCGTAAAGTTGAATTTTACTGTAATGTTATAGATGAATGATTTATGTACCAAATGTATATAGTGTAGATGTTCAAAAACATGATGTTTCAAGCGTATACTCATTATCAAGTCAACATATCTTGGTAACGAGTATACCCTCGAATCGAAATGTCATGTTTTTTGAGCATCTATGCTACATTTGGTATTTAAATCACTTATTTATAACATTATTGTTTAATTACTATAGTACCAAACACAACAAATATATTTTTATTGAATTTTACTGATATATTCTTTCTCTTCTAGGCTTGGAAAAACAATTCAAGTGATAGCGTATCTGAGTGGCCTTTTTGATGCTGGGCTCATCCAACATGTCATCATTGTCATGCCAAAATCATTGATGCCAAATTGGGCAAAAGAGTTTGAAAAATGGTATTTCTGGAATTTTGTGTGATGCATTAAGAGCCAAAAATTACAAACAAATAACTTTTGGACACAATATTTTGGACAACAAATTTTCAGATGTTTCACAGAATTTTGGATGTTTTTACAGAAGTTTCGGACAATTAGAAAGCCATCTATTTTCAGTTTATTTAGCGCTTAAAATGTCAGACATTGATAGATTATGCTTCATTTTAGGAGCAAAATTTTGCAACTGATTTTTCTTAAAGACAAATGATAGATATATAGCATCTAATCTAAAAATAGAACAACAGATGGGCGCCTGCCATCATTTGTCCAATTGTTTTGATAATCTCTTCAGATCATCAAGTAGAATGAAATACAATAGGCTATATTTAGATTGCCCAGGCCCCTGATTTAAGTTGACTTATGTCTCTGTCATTTGTCTTTAAAGATGATGAGAATGATTGCTAAGATGAATCTAATTTAAGAAAATACATATCTTATCTATTTTTCATGAATGAAAAGTCTGCTGCGTTCCTATTCAACGTAAACTATTTTTGAGCAAAACATTTTGTTTTCAAGCAGTTGAAATGTTTTGCTGTGCTTTTTCTATGTTTTAAAAATTTCAAACATTGAATATTTCAGACCACAAAAATTTTAGACTGTATTCAACACACATTTGATTTTAGACTTGGTAAGGCTTTTGTGCTAAGTTGATATTTAAGGGATGTTTAAAACACTTTTGAAGTTTGATTATGAGTTGTAGTGTACTTTGAGCGTCTGTCAGACTTTCTATAACAATAACTATGGCAACGCAATGGGTCTAATTCTTCATTACACCCAATAATGGCATGTTCTTTTTCAGGGCACCAGGCATCCACGTAGCTGATTACCATGGCATCAAAAGCAAAAGAGAGAAAGCATTAGAGAAGGTGCAACAAAACGGAGGGGTGATTCTTACTACCTATGGTACGTCTTCAGTTTCGAGAGCATTGAGATTTTAAGCAAATGCCAGATCCCCCTCACTACCCCTCCAGGACCCTCTGTGAAGAGAATATATTAATTCAATATAATTTCTTATCAACAGGTATGATTGTATCAAGCTGCGAACAGCTCACTGAATTCAGAAACAAAAGATTCATATGGGTATGTTCAGATCATATTTTTCATATCATTTTTACGTTGCTGAACTTTTGAGTTTACTTGGCTCTGGACAGGCTTAAGAGTGATATGAAAAGAGAAAGAATGCCCAAGTGATGAAAATGGTTTTATTGATCAACATTAGGTGTTCTCACTCAAATATATTATTCTGGGACTTCAGAACATCAGTTTCAAGGAAAAATGACAAGAACGCTATTTACTCCAAATCACTTATATGGAATGCAAAGATGCAGCCCGTTCATACAGGCCTGCCTCTCTTTTTCCTCCTCCACAACTCCCAGAAATGGTGTCATTTGTAACTTTTGCTTTTTCCATTTGATTTTGTTAAAAGGGGACATTCAGCACATGCAGAATGGGGAGTCAGTGCAGTAAATTTTGAGGCAGCCCAAAAATGTCAGTTCAGCTTCACGCAACCCAAAGAATATCATCCTCATAATTTAAGGTTATTTGGACCTAACAATACCAATTTTGGCCACGTTCTGAAATAGAGATATCGGAATTCACCCCCTTGTGTGGGGTGAGTGGCAGGGCGGCTTATACAGTTTTCGTCAGGTGACTGAAGTTAAGCTCGGTGAATGAGGTCAAACTCCGGATGGGTGACCTGACCTCGCAACTCACCTCGCCATCCTTCGGAAGGGACGTTAAACTAGGGATCCCATGCCTCACCATGCCATGCATTGTGGGCCTAAATTAGCTTTAAAAAGCTAAGGATCCTAACAAGCTTACTCAAAACAAATTGAAAACAAACAAGCAAACCCTATTTGTGCATATGCTGATTGTCCCCCTTGAGTTTGTAACTGATTACATTGCCCTGCATGATTTTCTAGATTCTGACTTTCTAGCAAAGACAAACATCTCTATTTCCTTTTTAGGATTACTTGATTTTAGATGAAGGACACAAAATAAAAAATGCAAATAAAACCTCGAAATCTGTGCGATGTATTGGTGCGAAGTATCATTTTATACTGACGGGAACACCAATTCAAAACAACCTTTCGGTAAGTCTGTTCGTTGGCGCTTTAAAAAGATGTTTACTGTAAGTTATTCGATGGCAAAAATTATTTGCAAATTGAGGAAAGTCCTATGAAACTTTTTGCTACTCTGTGAGAAGACCAGCACTTCTCTACATGTGTTTCATTCATAGCAGTATTTTCTTATTCTTATCTACCCTTCTCTACCCTTGTACTGGTCGTACTCAGCCCATAAACGCCCCCAATAACACCGTGATCTGTAGAAAAAAAACTGTTAATTCCTGTAAAAGAACAGCGACCAAAATAGACTTGTAACTAGAGAGAAAACTGCTGAATCCTGCAAGAGAAAGTCGAATAAATCTTAAATCCTGAAAAGAAAGAAATAAGTTGGTAACTGCAACAAAGAACAACGTTGAATAACCAAAAATGGCGCTAGCAGTTGCTGTTAACGTTGTTCCCCCGTCCGGGGGTCCTATTGTATGCCATCATGCCTCTATGCTGGCCCTACATCCAATGTGAAACAGATTCCAGTATGTGCCGGTATTTAATCTTAGTTTACTTAATTTTTATCTATTTGCATGTGTTTATGTTAATAGCCAAAGGGTTTTCATTGTCTCTTGCTCCTTGTGGTCCCGTCTCTGTAGTATCGTATAGTTGTATAGTAATTAAAAAGTATAGTAGGATGTAAATGTAGCATGTATGGATAAGAAAACCAGCAATGCATTTCGTCACTCACTTTTTAGATCGGTTCGTGCGTAGAACAAATTAGTGATGCAACCAAGCGGCTTTAACACCAAACAGACAAAACAAAGAAACAAGTTCAGGTTCCCACAGAGAAGAAACCAGATCTCAATGTTCTATATATTTATTTCATTACAGCATTCTTACTTTCAAATTATTTCAGGAATTATGGTCCCTTGTTGATTTTGTTACTGAAGGCAAGTTGCTTGGCACGCTCAAGACTTTTAAGACAGAGTTTGAAAATCCTATCGTAAGGGTAAGTGTTTCAGTCTACTTTCTACATTTATTGTCTCCTGTCATGTTGCAACATGAAGTCTCTACATCGATATGATACACGAAGTGGACCAAGGTTCGTTAATGTGACTATACTTTCGAGGAGTTTTTGCATGGTAATGCTTCATAGCACAAGTTTTCATGGCACGGAATATGCTAACGAAACGGAAATGACTTGCACTAGGTGTAATCAAACCTGAGCCGACTTTGTTTGCTGATATACTGTCTCGAATAATACATTTTGCAGCTTGCTTTTTTGCGGAAGAGGTTGTCGCACACGTTCCCGTTGCTTGTAGGAATCGCTTACTTGATCGAGCTGATTGAATTTTGGCATGTGTTTTCCATGATCTTGTCTTTTTTTCAATCTACAGACGTTTTAACCTTCGAGCTTTTTGCTAGAATATTAACATTCCATATTGTTTTGATTCATAGGCGAGAGAGAGAGATGCCAGCCAATATGAGAAACGAATGGGAAATGAAATCTCCAACACTCTCCGAAAAATGTTGGAGAACATCTTTTTGCGGAGAACGAAGGGCGAGATATTTGGAATAGACAACAAAGAGAATGACGACCCTGATGGAAAAGAAGAAATGCCATCAGAAAATGATCCTGCACAGTAAGTTTTTCTTGATGATACCGTGAAGTCTGCTTTTGTTGGAGCCAGGCTGATATATATTCTTATGTAAAGGTCCTAAGACAAATTTGAAGGTATAGAGGTTCTTATTCGAAGATTGACTTGTAAAGGCCTCTTTTTCAGAGTCGTCATCAAAGATTTTCAACCCTGTTCTCTGTTTTTGCAAAGTTACCATGGACCTAATAACTAATGCTAAGCTTAGAAACAGCAGGGAAGATTCGAACTTAAACAACCAACTTGGAAAAATGAAATTAATGACAACAATCAAAAATCGACTTTGCTACCCCTGCAATAAAGATTATATTGAAATTCAAACTGAAGCAGGTTCTTAATTACAAGGTGCACGATTTTAGGAAAATCCCTTTAGGTTCTTATTCTTGGGTAAGTCGCTTTTTTCAGCTCCTCTTGTCAAGGATTTGCCAGTTTTTAATCTACAATTTTGCCAATTCTTATTGCAAAAGCTTGGCTACATTTCAGAAATTGAATTATATATGGATTGAAAAAATCTAATTTGAGATAGTAGTAACGTAGATTTTCTAACTGGTTCTTTTCTTCTTGCAGACCAGACCTTAAAATCGACGTTCAGTTGTCCAAAAAGAATGACCTTATAATCTGGTTGTATTTGTCTGATATTCAACTCAAAATTTACAAAGATTTTCTTGAAATGGATTCGATTCGCGAGGTAAGAGATAGAGCAAATTTTCTCATTTCCAGATGTTTTGAAGTTTCCAAAGATTCAAAATGTAGTTCTCTGGTCCATTTCTTTGAACTGGATGGCTTGAAAGATACTTTGGCTAGAGTACGATCGCCCTGAATTGTCACCTTTTAGATAAAGCACTTATCATAAGCGGTATGATAGGGATTTAAAGCAGTTTGTTACCATCAGAAGATTCTTCAGTTCATAGTGTTTACTGTGTCACTTCATCAAATTAATCTTCCTACTTTTTGAAGTACAGCTACAATTCAAAGGAGCAACGATAAATTCGGCCTGAATAGATTATTCTTAATTTAAGAAGAAGTTATGGAAAACAAGCGAATACGAATTTAAGGCAAGAATATGAATCAGCAATTTGTTTCCACACTTTAGTTCCATATATTAGTTCAAGACTTGACAATTTCTGTTAATTTAGAAGCAGGCCTAGAAACTTGGAGAATGCGCTAGGGTGGCGGTTCAGAGCGATGGTACTCTTCTTTAAATTCTAGCATATTACGCCAACCTGTTCAAAGATTTGCTAAAACTTATTTTGACCCGACTCTATGAATTACAGCATATGGATCTGATTTTTGAAAAACATCGCACAATTTTAAATATAATCTGTAATTATGAATATAATCAGTAAAGCAAAGATTGCCAATGACAACTTACAACCAAATAAATGAAATCCCATCTAATTTCAATGTTTTTTAAAGATCCGATTTCCGTGCCATGAATTTTAGGCCTATGTTTCCTCCAATTTTTTGGTCGTTTCTAAATGTTTTATGCTATTTTTCAGGCAATGGTTAGCACAAAATCTCCACTGGCGCATTTAACAATGTTAAAGAAAATTGCTGACCATCCAAGATTGCTGTCAAGCGCTGTTTGCGCCACTCTTGGACTCAGTGAAGACACGTAAGCTTTCTTAAATACTAAAATTTCTTCTTAGGCAGATAAATTTGAAATGGATTTTCAAATTCCTGAATCATAAAGTGGAAGAGTCGTCATTTTTGAAGGAATTGATGGAAAAAATTGTGAAAAATCAAAATCATGTTAAGTTCTAAATCAGTCGAGCAAAAATGATGCTATCTTCAAGAAAACCATACTTCATAAGGGCCTATAATATGGAGGCATGCAGCAGTCTGTACCTCATCTGGCTTAGGATGTAAAAATTTGATCACGTCATAGCTTTAAATATAGTAGGTGCCGCCATTTTGAAGCAAATCAAGATATTAAGAGATTTCCACGGCAGATTTACAGCAAAGTGTCCTAATTTGATGCAATGAAAAATGTAATTTAACACAGACCTTTTTAAAGATTTGAACCCCAACGCTATGATGTTTTCCTCGCGGTGTGGCCAGTTTTATATGACTTCTTTTTTGTTATCTTTTCACAGGAGTGAGAGTGAAATGGTTCTTCTGCAAGAATCGTCAAAGTTGCGATTTACTCTTGAGGTTGTGCAAAATTTGAAGGAGAATGGCCATCGTGTGTTAATTTTTAGTCAGTCCCGGAAGATGCTTGACATCGTCGACAAAGTGTTAACCAAAAGGGTAAGGGATACTCTTCTTCTCTTCTCATTGTAGACATCTGGCAGGAAAACGAAGTTTGATGAGCAATCTTAGAGCAAGAATTGCGACGATAATCATGTTCATTAGTATTTGATTCCAAATCTATTGTGACAGATCCAAGTTATTAATCAAGAAATATTCATTTCACGAAAATTCTGAGAGTTAAGGAAAAGACTAGGCCTTGTTTTATAATTATTGATGTTTCGAAGCAACGGTGTGCTTCATCATCAGAATACCAAGTTTCCAAAAGCACGAGGTTATATTCATATCCATATGGACAATAAACTACCAAAAATGCATTTTTACAAATCCTATGTGAAAGATAGATAATGAGGTAAGCCAAGAGGACAATGCCTAAAACAGAGCTAAGGGAATAGAAGATTGCTGAGACTTAAGTGACGGACGATCGCTCAAAATTAGTAAACTTTCATGAATGAGCAAATCAAAATCATTGTTAGCTTTGTCCAAAGTTGAAAAATCTTCCACCGAAGCGGCATGACCTGATTTGTTAATGGGTGACCTTCTCAATGTGTTTTTTATATCCTGATAAAATTCTCACGATACATATTACCACTTACTCGTTATATTAATAATAATAATATTCTAATATGCTTTGACTAACGAGAGCTACGAAATTAAAGTCTCTGCGTCAAATGTTTGTCTGGTAAATCTTCAATGTTCACTGTTCCTTTCTTCGTGTACTAACTTGCATCTTTCCCGCCAAATGATGTTTCCACCAATCATATTTGAGACTCCGCACCATTTCATCGTTGATTTTGCTTCTTCATATGACAGCCCTAATTTTTTTAAACATGTTCTTACTTCCTTGTGCACTGAGCCAAGTGATCCAAAACAAAGCACATTGATTTTTGCCTTGATCCCGTTTTGTTCAAGCACTCTGATCAACTCTTTATACTTCTCTGCTTTTCCTGAATACGATTGTTCCATATACATATTAAAACAAACTGTAATTTCAATGATTTCACACTCTTTTTCATTCTCTTTCAGTTCAATTATGTCTGGCTTTCTGCTGCTTATCTCTTTTATTTCATTTCGAAGTGCTGGAAAAACTGTCTCTGCCATTTTATTTACAAATAAATGTGATGCTGGGTTCGATTTTTGGATTTTCTCACTTACTGTGCTTACAATACGATCGTGTCGCCGAGAGTACAAATCTTTAAATTTTCTGCACGAACTCATTAAGTGAGCAACCGACTCAATGTTATGATTGCATAATGTGCATCTCTTTTCATGTTCTTTGTTCCACATGTTGAATAGTTGATTGCAGGGAAGTTGATTCATTCGTGCACGTACGACAAATGTAACAAGACTATCTGACAGCTTCCATCCATAATAGATTTGGTGTGATATTTTCTGCTCTATGTTCTCCATTTTGATAAAATTTCCTTGCATTCGTAGCTCTAAACACCCTAATAGATCAATCTTACTCGTTATATTAATAATAATAATAATAATAATGATGATAATAATAATAATAATAATAATAATAATAATAATAATAATAATAATAATAACAACAAACCTAATTCTCCGTTTCGGAGCAGTTATCAGTTACAAGATAATTTTTTAAAAATCAAAACGTAACCGTAACACAGGTATATTGATAATATACAACCAAACAACACTACAGGGATAATAATGTGAGGATCGATATGGTGTGACTACGCCATGGCTACATGTTACCAAACAATAAACACATATTCCATTGTACAGGCTGCTGTTTACCATGTTGTGGAGCAGTGTTGTGGATGCCATTCATATTTATAGCGCATTCGTCTGAAAAAAAGTACTGGGAACGGTCGGCGTTTTCAACAACAAAATACGAATGAATATGAATACGGAGCAGTGTGCACGTTGGCTGACTGATTGATATCTTAATTTCTGTCTCACAGGGAATCAAACTGCTGAGATTCGACGGAAGAATCATTGACCCTGTTGAACGACAAAATCTGATAAAGAAGTTTGAGAACGATCAGAGCTACACTTGTTTTCTTTTGACAACCCAGGTATGTTTAATGTTTTTAATTGCCCAACCAGCTAACAAGGACAGATTTGTGGTACAATAGCGACACAGCTTTAATTGAAACCTCAATCTAAAACAAGTAGCGACCACAGACAAAGGAAATTCTCTGAACCAGTAAATCAAAACAAACACAGCCGCATGAGTTAGCCCGAAACCAAAAGGTCAAACTCTCGTCTTGTGCAAGCGAATGGTGACTTTTCAGAAAAATTATGTGCTTATAACGAAAGAAGAGCAAATCTAAAGCTCTGTCCCACTGAATTTGTTTATTTGGTTCAGGAGCTGTGTGGTAATTGTTACATTTAAGCCCAAAATACCCGAGAATTATAACGCTGTCTGCCAACTTTCATTTATTTTTCTGTCTTTTAGGTCGGTGCAGTTGGCCTAAATCTCACCGCTGCGGATAGAGTCATAATTTGTAAGCACTTCTTATAATCCTTGACGTAAATAGAGATACTCCATTGCTACAAATTAATTCTATATTTCTGAACTGTTTGATGCACCTTACGACAGCCAACTAATCCAACTACACCTATGTCCCAAAATGAAATATCGGCATTAGGAAGTTGCTAAAATTCGAAAATTAGATTAAGGTTAAAGTTATAAAATTCCTTTCAACGGTGTCCAATCAGTGAAATTCAAAGGTTAAATAGCCACGTGATTTTGAAGCACACATCGAAATTGCACAGATTTTTGGGCAGATCTACCTCTTTTGCCCCTTCAAATTCTTTAACATGGTTGATTGTGCCAGACATTAATCTTGTGATCATGCACCAACGAAAGTCAATGTTAAATCGCAAATTTAAGAATCATGGACAAAGTCTACGATGTATTCTGAAGCACTTAGCGCAAAATGTTGGTGATTTGGAATCTATCATTTGAGTGTCTTTCGGTTTATTCTGCACACCCTTGTGTATCAAATAGCCGAGGGTAAGGATATTGCTCAATGATTGTTTAACTTTTCTTTCAGTTGACCCGAGTTGGAATCCGGGTAATGACGCCCAGGCTGTGGACAGGTACTTTAACTGTTTTCTTTCCATTTCACGATACAGTCCCCGCAACTAAGAAACTGTAATAATGAGAAGTTAGAGGCTGCCATTTAAATATTTGTCAAATATTGACTAATAAGCAGTTTCTTGAGTAGGAATTCTGGGAGCGGGTCATATTTCAAACTCAAGGCATAAGCAAGGGAAAAAGACATTATTCAATAGGACTTATTTCATGCGCAGAAAAACTTCTTGTAATAAAAGAATCAACAAATTATCAGTCCTGTAAGTAGTTTTTATAAACAAATCATTTCTCTCATTCACATGCAGTTTTTCCATCTTTAACCCAATTTTTGCAGATGACCACATGCACACAATGTGTGGTTGAAGTATGTCGTATCTTATGATACATATAAGAAACTCCAGCTTGCCAAGAAATGTTTTTAGTTTCTATAAGAGACCAAGCAGCCTGAGTTTGAAAATTGAGCTTCGTATTTGCGGAGAATTAATGTGTGGTCATTAGCATAATTCTTTTTGGCAAAAACATCTCTGTTAAATTTTTTTGTGGGGCTTTTTATGAATAAAGAAATTTTACCTACAAGAGGCGTGCAAGAAAGATGTAAAGCATTTATTATTGACCAGATTGAAACTTTGGTCACGACTTACGCTTACGCTCACGACTTACAATGAACACGACTTACGCTCGTGACATTTTAAAATTATCGCAACCTGTCACCTAATGTAGAACAGAATCGTTCGTATTTTGTTGTGTTGTAGGTAGATTAACTTGCTCGTCTTTATATATTGGCCATGGGGTAGTCATTGTCTTTCGCTCCCCATGGTGTCGTCCCTGTAGTGTTGTAAAGTAATTAGGGAAGTTTTGTAGAATGTAAGATATGTTGTAAAATTTTTATATGAATAAAAAAAAAATTGAAACTTTCAACAAATGTTATTCTTTCATATATTTCTTTTCCTAGGGCCTATCGTATTGGACAGCAGAAAGATGTCATAATTTACCGGTTGATAACATGTGGTTCGATCGAGGAGAAGATTTACAGAAAACAACTCTTTAAACAATCAATTTCTAAACAGACAACCGGATCATCGAAAAACCCGCTACGGTACGCTCTTTCCACTTATTGTTGTAATTTCTGATTACTTACTAAAATCAGCATTGCTTCATCACCAACCTCGTCCCTAGAGTGAGTTAGTTGCTCTACCTCTACTCTGGGATACTATGTTGTGCGATTTGATTGGCTATTTGAAAACAATAGCGAACATAAATCATTTCTCGCAAACTTCCTAATCATTCGAATAACAACGATACAATCTTGTCACCAAGCAACAACCATTACAATCTTGCTTTGTTGTTTGCAATTGAGGTCGCGTAGTGTTGCCTAGCAAACTGCAAATCCGTAATGGCTGCTAATGCACCCATCTTCTGGGCGCATTTTGATCGAAGTGTACCGGGTTTTCATTCGGCTTCGTGGTCAGCTTATGACGTAAGAAAACTCTGGGAACGAGGCTGCTTTGTCACTAATCTGCAGCTCTGCAGAATGATTGGACTTTGCAAACTTTTTAAACCACAGTATGACACTGACATATAGAATTTACAAGACCTCTTTTTCCTCGAAAATCTTCGCAATAGGTTTGCTGAAAGATCCAAGATTTCGGAGTACAGAACCTGAAATCATGGAAACCTACAAATTCCCAAAGATTGGCTAGAATATGCAAAGCGAAGTTTCTACTTTTCTGCTGTCAAAAACTGGAATAATATTTATGATCAGATTCAAGAAAAAAAATCAATCGTTCGTTTTAAACAGGTTTCTGGGAGTATTTTTTGAATCCACCGGACCCTAACACGACCCCGCGGTGGAGTAGAGCAACCCATTATCATGATATAGTTTTCTTTCCCTTTACATCAGTACGGGCCCTATGCACATTTACATGATTAGAATTCGAATTCTTGAATAAATAATTGTGCTTGTTCTAACCTAGAACTCGTATGCAGGAAAAAACAATACAGTGTGCGCAATGCCTTTGCTGTACGAATTTATTGTTTGTTCGTTCATCTTAACTAGCTGAAAGGGATTGTTGAGTATAAATGTTAGTGAAATTAAAACTGAAAATGCTGTTGATGCTAATAATCAAATCCAAAGTTAAAAGGGATCGGGCAGACTTTAAGAGTCATTGCAAAATTTGTCGTTCTAGCCTCGTTCATTTGCTGGCTACTTTCACAAGTTGATATAGATATTTATCTTGTTTTAGCTATTTTGCCAAGAACCAGCTTCGAGATTTGTTCATCTTAGAAGATCCAACAGTGTCGATAACTCATGGTATACTGGTAGAGCGTCACGGACAAGTAATGGCAGAAGGAGCTTTAGAAACACATCTTTCATTTTTGAAATCACTTGGTATGAAAGCCAAATGTGTTTCTGTGCTAAATTTCGGGTTAAATGTGTTTACTTTTTTGTAGTGTTGCTTTGATGTTTAGTCTCTATAATTCTGCATGAAAACGTGAAGAGAAGGCTTTCAAAAGCGCTCACAAACTTTTTGAATCATTCACTATCTAGAGACCATAGGTTCTGATCTTTGAATTAGTGTTAAAAGGTCGGTGTAAAATTCTATAGACCATTTCTTTGAATTGGATGGCTTTCAAGAAGCTTTAGCCACGTTGCTATAATTCTGCCGTTGGACTTGTTAACAATCTTAGACATCTTTCGAAATTACCCCCGGGGAGGGATTACTGCCATTTATGCTGGTGAGGGATGTGCCATTTTCGGGGTGGTCTTCCCGGGCATAAAATGAATGTTAAGGTGCCTGTTTTGGTACAATCACAAATAGACAGAAATTTTGGTGTGTCTTTAGAAAAAAACGCATTAGGGTGTTAATTTTGATCAAGTTCAAAGTTTTGGATCGTTCTCACAATTTTAGGATATGTATTTTGAAAGGCCTGTAATTTTTGGCATTGTTTTTACAAAAATTTTCTAAGTTTAGGGTGTGATTTCAGACGTCAAAATGGCACACCCCCGTCACCTTTAGAGTGTGTTGTCAAAAAGGCGTAACTTCGAGATGCGTAAAAGGAGGCCTGGCCTAAGACCCTCAATAAAAATTATAAACAATCTCTTCAGTAAAGAAATGATTAATAAAGAGTATTTACATGCTGCCCTAAGTGAAGAGATTACTTATTCTATTTCACGCATTTCGAAGTATGAAGGAAGTTCGTGAATTCAATTTTATGTATAGTTTACAATGCCAAGAAGAATTGATGAAAAATCACTAAAATGCTTTAGCCTTTCGGCTATCAATCAAACTTCATCCCTATTAGCCGTCTCTTCATTCCAATATCTTAAAGCTTTATTTTGGCTATATATAGCAAGCCCGAGTTATTGGTAGCCTGAATAATTCAGTTGCCAGCCTCACATGTATCGTTCAATCATCGAGATTAGCACGGTTCTCTGAAGCTCCTTGAAGATCAACATGGTGTAACTTCCCATAGCAAGGGAATCTGATGACCTTCTCTCGTGTAGTTAGAAGATAACTGATAAAGGAGGGCTAGAAATGTAATTGTAGCGATAAAAGCTTCAAGTATTGTCAGCATTACAAATTTTATAACATTTAAAATACCTTCTGGTCCACCTTCCAGTTATTTAGAATATAATTCTTCTGAACATTCATTTCACCAAAGGACACCGTTGTTGAAAGTTCTTTGCTTGCGACGTTTGCTGTCAATTCGTTGAATCTATCCTCATTTTCGTTTAGATATATTTGGTGTCAGTGACCATGGCCTAGTGTACTCAAAAGAGGCTCAAGCTACAAAAGAGGCTGAAGACGCCTCTTATGATGTGCAAATCCAAGAAAGAGTAAGTGCATAGATTTTAACTGATTTACAGATGTACAGCAACGTGGTAAAATAGTGCAGCTAAATACCCCTGTTTGAAACATCACAAAATTTGATTGCAATGCCCATGTTCAAATTTCTGATTTTGGCAAGTAGGCAAAGGATCCAATTTTTCGCAGGTATAGTTGATCTTGTAACTGGTCTAGAAATTACCGTGGAATTTTTTGATATCTTGATTAGTTTTAAAACAGCGGCGTTTTTCTTTTCATTGAAAAAGTCCTTTAAATCATCGAAAATCCTAAATCAGAACAGTAAAGATGATGCTATCTTCAAGAAAGCCATGGTTTATGAGGATCTACAAAGTGATGGCAAGTCGAAATCTGTCAATGTTTGGGTATACGATTTAGAAATTTGATGACATCACAGGAGGAAGAAGGTGTTGTGGCGCAGTGTTGTGGTGCAGTAGTGTAATCCTGTGGAGATGTTGTAGTGCAGTGGTGTAAACCTCTGACTTTGAAGCCAGAATGGTCAGGCAGACAGGGTTAAATATCCGGCAGAGCCCCACCACTTGAGCGTCATTACAAGGGGTCGCGGACTTGATTAGCAATTAGCTACTTCCGTTATCCCAGCCCTTGGTGCTAAACACCGCAACTTCACCTTCACCTTCAGGAAGAAGGTAATACAATTTACATAGCCTACTTGAAGTTTTTGGCCTAATATTTTTCATCTTCTTCTCCATTCATCACAGGCGAAAAGAGCCAAAGAACTGGTTACGTCAGAAGTCAACCTGTGTGAGAGAATATCGGAAATGTCGTTGGTTGATCCTAAAAGCACCAAAAAAGTAAAGAAGGTAATTGTTGAGGCGAATTAATAAACTTACATGTAATTACTTTTATACACTTCTAATTTCAATCTAATTAAGCGCAGGGAAAAGGAGTCGATCCTTACGCGGAATTTTTTCAATCAGGTTGGTGATTTCGAGATTTAAATTTATCTAATTTTTGTTGATAACAGCCTCATGATCTGAACTTATTCTACAGGATGTTGGATTGCCAAAGGGTTTGCAAGGTTTAAGAAGAATCGTTTTATATAAAATGACGCAAAATGAGCAAGAATTAGATAAAGAGGCAAATGATGGTTCATATTTCGTTCCACTTTTTATTGTTGAAGCAAATCCTCAAACAGTTTTTAAATTTGGAAATGATTCAATTTTTTCTTCATTCTTGTTTCAGAATAAAGTTTCAAGCACAACAGATCCCAGTGACAGGTATTTACTTTCAATAGTCATTTTATTGACTGCTGCAGGGCCGATGAAGTGCCAACTTCACAGCTCTATGTTCGGGACATTTGAGAACTTTTTGGAGCTCAGAGGGGGGCTAGCTTGACTTCACGTTCTAATTTAATCCCGACCATTGATCCACGAAAGAAAATGCTTTTTTGCCATTGCTCATGTTAATTCGTAGAGCAAGCAAGCAAGCCAGTCTCAGATTCTCTTAATCTAGAATCTCTCTGGATAAGTTCCTTGTGCAAAGGACTGAGGGGGAAGTGGGCGCGGGACTACTGATTGATTTGACATCCATCCGATAAAGTGTGATTTTCAAGTAATACACGAAAACTTGACACTAAATTTTATTCATTTCCCTTCCAGAGTGATCATTCCCGACTCACCTACGTCCGACTTTGTCAGCATATCTTCGCCAGGCGAAAATCTCAAACGTGAAATAGTTGAAACACCTTTCCCGGCCAAGAAATATCATAGTGAAAACCTTGACGACGAGGTTATTACGATCAATGATTCCTTAGAAGAAGACCCTGCTAAGGAGCTGCCGATCCTGCCAATGAAAGACAGACCAAATGAATCCCCCAAGACTGAAAATTCGATGACAACAGAGGATATACCGAAGCCTCAAAACCCAAGCCTTCAAGAAAGTCCAAGGAGAGTGAGTGATCCAGGCAGATTAGTTCCGCAACAGCTCAACTTTAGTGACATTGCAGAAACTCAGAAATTCGGAGAGATCGATCCGGCTGTATTGAAGTCACCTGTTTGTGTAGAGAGTGAAATGAAGGTGCTGCCAGCAGTCATCAACAGTGCAGAGAGATTTGAATGCAGTCAGTTAAATCATGAAGACCATGAGATGGCTAAGGGTGTCGAAAGCAATGAGAACGTAAGATTTCGAGAACAGAATCTCAGCAATGGATCGTTCCCCGTGCCACAAGATTGGGTGCAAAATTATGATGATTCCCTGAAAGTATCAGATGAAAACTGTGATGATTCCCCTGTCGTATCACATGACTACATCAATGATTCCCCTGTCATATCATATGAAATTTGCGATGATCCTTTTCAAGTATCACGTGAAAGCATCGTTGATTCTCCAGCAACATCACGTGCAGTTTACAATGATTCCCCATCTCCCGTGAACAATTCCGTAGCTGGTTCCACACTGGATCAAGGCACCATTTCAGAATCGTGTAATGTTGTAGAGGATTCATGTGATATTCACGTGATCAATCAAGATCAATCATTTAAACGTCATCAAGCTGTATACTGTTCAGATTCCGAAGAAAAAGAGATTCAACAAAATGGCCAGCAAAATTCAGTCAATATCTCCAACATTGATGATTCTATAAAGAACTTGTCTTTACGTTCTGAAGAAGCTGCATCTCCTTCGCACATCTCCAGTGATACGTCTTTCGCAGAGGTTGTTGATTACAAAGGCAGCCCAATTAATATTGAGCTAGTTAAAACGAAACGTTATTCAAATACTCCCAAATCTTTCATATCAAACGGAGGACTTAGTATCAGCCACACAAACACGCCGTCCCCAAAAATTGCTGCAACCCACAAGGATCTTCGCCACTCAGCTGCTGAAAATGTAATGCAGCAACTCCTGTCTTACGGTGGCTTCATATCGGAAGTGAATTATTCCTCGAGCTCTCCATTTCCAGGAATTAACCAATCATTGACTTCTCCTTCTCAGCAAAGCACTTCAGCTCGTAAAGATCTTCGTCGATCTGCCGTGGGATTAATTTACGGACTGACACCCACTCAAGATAGAAGTGATGCAAGTAGTGTTTCAGTCGAAGTCGTAAATATGGCTTGCAGCCCTATTGATTTCCAAGAAACAGTTCATAATGATGAGATATTTCCAGGAATGGCAAGCAAGAAAAAGGAAATGAATGATGCGCCAATGTGGAATCTGGCATCTGCATCGCCAGATACGTTTCAATCTTTTGTAGCAGATCGCAAGAGTTCTGGAGTTGGCAACAATTCAAATGAGTCGCAGAAGAATCGGTACCAGTCCCCGCATGTTCGTTCCCCAAAAGTGGTGTCTAGCTCAACTCCAGGTTTGGACACTTCTGATCGATCTAATGAAAGAAAAAGCTTCCAATGGAGTGCATTGACAACTTTGCAAGCTGTTCAGCAATCTCATGCCTCGCATGGCTCGTCGCAATATGCTGGCTCTGAATCACTTTTCTCCAACTCACCTCTCACTTTGGAAAATCGATGCACTTCACAGAATACCTCAGAAAATCAATCGAGTACCACAAATTCATCACGTCTTGCAGAGGGATCAAATGCGGTTAAAGTCATTTCTCAGGATTATGAATCAGAATGCCTTTTTTCCGAGCATGTTAGCTCAAATGTGCTCTTGAATTCACACAGTGATCGTTCCGGAAAAGAGCCAGTTGCAATACAAAAGTCTTTTGAGTCGGAAATAGACTCGGAATTAGCTGAAATGCATCCGAAAAAAGCTGTTGCTTGCTTGGAAGCAACTGAGAGAAGTAGCCAACTAACAGAAGCTCGTGTAGGACAGGTATCAGAAACTGTTTTGATTCCAGATGAAAGTGCAGAGACTAATGCGAACAGCCACGTAGTGAATGTCACCAATCAGGAAAGCTATCGATCACTGCATATCACTGAATCATCAGACTCTGATCATTCTGATGATTGGAACAATCAGGCTATCGATGAATCAGACCCCGAAATCAAGCTGAAAGAAAAAAGTGTCGAAATCACTCAAGATCAAGATGAATCGCTCCAATCAGCAAACGGCGATGATACATATGATTCAGATGCTGAATCAATTTCTTCAAATGAAATGAATATGATAAGCATACTATCAGGTGGTCGCCTTTCAACCGCTGATTACGATCATCAATCAAGTGATAACCACGATTCTAATGATTATGTAGCTGTTGCGTCAAACATAATTGGGTATGATTCGAGTGATTCTGATGATAGTGGCTCCGATGATGATGATAGCGATGAAATGTTGATTCGATCAAGACGGAGCCTCAGAATGAGTATTCTCAGCAAGCCTAAGTCATCTCCAGTGTTCGCAGATGTTATCGATTTATCGGAGAACTCGGCAGAAAGTGGATTGCTTTGTCGCTCCGGTGTGGAAGCGAAGCACTCTATCGAATCAATTCGATCAACGCCGGAGCAGCCCTTTCACCCAGAACAAGAGGCAGAAACGCAGATCATGTCCGATACAGATCCTCACCAAGTTAATTACACCTGGGATTTACCATTCTATAGAAGAACTCCTGGTAGGGAAGCTAAAAAGAATTGTTTTCAAGAATGTGAAGATATTAAACTTGTTGAAAAATCTACTGCATCTCCAGGTAAGGCCTATCTCTTAATTTGCAATCCTCGGTAAGTTAGAAAAATGCATCCACTGTTTGAAATATCGTTCCTCAACAACGATAAACCCGACTGGAAAAAGTATAACACTTTTCTCTGATTTAGAGCTTAACTCAAATTTACCCAAGATTTGCAATAACAAATCAGGATTTCATGAAAACTAGCATCCACGGGCTTTGGCTGAAACCATAAATGGGTGGCTCAGTTTATAGGGGCAGGTTCACGTAATCGTAAACAAACCTGTTATCTCTATAATCTATGTTGTTGCCCACACGTGGCCATTGTGTTCTGCACAGATTTTGATGGATGGGGTGAATCCACAACATAGTTACTTCTAAATATCCACCAATGTCTCTGCAATCGTACAACATATGACTTTCTCTTAAATCCTGATTTCAGAAGGAAACGATACACCTAAATTTTGAGAAAAGTCTCAAAACTTAAGTGGAAGCCTCAGTAGGTTGATGGAATTAAGATCTTACAAATTAGTTTCTCACGGAAGAAGTCAGGGCCTCTGATAGCACTTGCATGGCAGTGCGGCTCTCGAGGTAGTTGTATTCAGACTGGCATTGTCTTACAAAGACGCATGCGTTAACCTTCATAATTTCACCTACCCACGAGCTTTTCATAAAGCAACTTGACTGCACCATTTAAACGCCACTCAATGTCTGTGTTAATTTTCCTTTGCAGAGAACACCTTCAAATGTCCTTGTGGAAAGCATAGCTCTGAGTTGGTAAACAAATGTGAATGTATGCTAAATGCTGACGAGCAGTTGCAATGTCGAAGCCTGGTAAAAGAGGCAAGGAAATACGAAGACAAAGGTGATCATATCAATGCACTTTCTAGCTATTTGAAAGCTTTGAGATTAGCCAATCATGATCCTAGAATGAAAGTTGCTGCTATGACACTAGTAAAGAAACTAAAACAAGATTTCAGCGAGTAAAAATTGTCGTTTTTTAGCCAGCGAAATTAAATAAAAGAAAGCAGAGTGAGATTTTTCAAGTTGTATTTTGGTCGGGACTTGCCCCAAGCCAATTTCTTCAATCCGTCTTCCGTCTTACTTGCTCCCTTTACAATTATGCCCTGTTCCGGCCGTTATGGTGGATGGACTTATGACGGTGTGTCCCTTGTATCCCTGCGGCAAACCTAGCTCAACAGGGACTCGTAATGAAACAGTGAAAAAGCTGACCCTATTTTCCACAATCATCAGTGGAATTATATGGAATCACGACTTCGAATCCTGTGGGAATGTTATAAGTTCTTCAATGGAATTGAAAATTCTATCAGATTTGCCGCCTCGCAATCTGAAAGCTCAGAGTTTGGGCCTAAATAGGTCAGCTTTTTCAGAGTAATGCTACGAGTGTTGATCGAAGCATAGTCTAGTGAAAAAGAGCCGGAAGCACCATCATCAAGTCGAAGAAGCACAGGGAAACAAGGGACTCCAGGTGTCATAACTCTAATGGTGGATCCTGGAAATGTGGGAAATGGATCAGTCAGGCGGACTTCAGGAAATAGGCATGGGGCAAGTCTATTTTGTGATCGGCGCAAAAAGAATATTTTGCATTGAAAGGGTCGGCGTTTCCAGTCTCCAAAATTCGCTCAACGCGACGATTTTGAAGCTTTGTTGATAGGCAAATGACAAGTCTTTTCACTTCCTTTCAAAGAGTAAAAGTGTTAGTTAGGAGATAAATCCTTATACTTGAAAGAGGAACAAACCAAACATTGATATATTGTAGGATTGCTTAGCTTAAATGTAGAGCCTTTATCCAAATGGGGAAATGATTTTCTTGTAGGCTAATGATTGTTCGGATACAAGCACGAGTGGTAGCACACAAATTATGTTGGATTAGATCGGATTAGATTCTTTGATTTCCTTCAAATGGCACAAAATTCTCTTCCTGACACTGGCAGCCTTTCTCAGCCATATTTTCTTCCCTTGAACTGCAAAACTTCGCACATGTGTCGTTTGGGAATGTTTGGGCCCATGTCTGCCCATGATAGTCCTACGCAGAGGTCTCGAAGTCGAATTTTCCACTGTAAGAAAGGCTGCCAATCATGGATGCAACAAGTATTTTCCTTTCTGGGAACATGGCAAAAAGGAGAAAATTTTTTGTGAAGTCACATTATGTTATGCAAAATGTCTTTGCTGGCCATGATGTGCTGAAAAGGTCCAATGGATATTCAGACCAAAGTGGAGTATCAAAATTATCTGTCCCAAACTTTCCTCACTTGAGTCAAGAATTCTTATAAAAATTCTTAAGAATCATTGGACATGATGTTTGCAAATCCTTCCATTTTACTGAGGATTATGATCAGCAGAATAGAAGAGTGACAAAAGATTTTATCTTTTTCGCAGAAATATAAAACAATCAGCTTCTATTTGTGTAAGAAAACTTTTGTTGAAACATTGTCTGGCAAAGCTGAACATTTTCTGCCAACAGTTTCCAGGTTCCAATAATTTTTGCAGCCCTGCTGCCAATATGTATCTCATAGTTTGTTCCACTGGAAAATTCGATTTCGACACCTCTGCGTAGGACGATAATGCGCAGGAGATGCCAAGAGGCAACTTCGGCCGAAAAATTCCCAAACGACACACTGCGGGACCTCTGCAAATCAAGACAAGGAAATATGACTGAGAACAGTGGCGGCGCCAGCTCTGAAAAATCTGAGAGAAATGAGGGGGATTTTGACGTAATTTTTCAATCTTAAGGTAATCCCGACTAATTTTGTGGCATTTTTCTTTGACAATCCTTGCCGACTTTTGGGATTTGGGGGGACAAGTCCGCCCCCGTGGCGCCGCCATTGGCTGAGAAAGGCTGCCAATGTCAAGAAAGAGAATTTTATGGCAATGATGTTTACAGATTTGAAACTGACATTTTTGATCACAGAAGGACAGAAATTTCTGACAATGATTTTGATTTTTTTCCTTGCACTCATGCAAGATGTAGATGTAGAATTCCGGAGGGGTATTGTTTGAACTAGCCTGTGGACAGGCCCGAAAAAAAATTAGGCCGAAAAAAATGAAAAAAGGATAAGAGGAAAGAAAGGAGAGAAGTTTTTCTTCCTCCCCATTTTATTTTTAAAGCTTTTTTTCAGCCTGTCCACAGGCTATGTTTGAGCCATTTTCAGTCGAGTTGATTTGGACCTATTAATATTTTTTTTACTTATCTAGATGACGAAAAACTTCACATATTTTATTGTGTAAGTATTTTGCTAACTACTTTAGATTTCGAAGTGATTTGCAGATGTTTCTCGTGGCTCATGTACTCCTTTTTCAAGACAAATTTTCTTGAGAAGATTTCGTGTAGCTCGTCAAAAGAAGGATTTGAATATCAGATAAGTGGCCATGGAGTTGGGATTTTGGCATCGCATCGGATGTGTTTGAAGTGTGAAAACCTCAACTTCAGTGCAACCATTGCGTCAAGAAAAGCTAGAACTATTTTGGAAACCGTGTTTCATGTCCTTGGTAGCAGGAAGATTAATTGCATGCGAACATCGAAAGCTTCATGCCTTCATGGGTGTTTTCAATTTCATCTTGGTGTTTTGCGTGGAGTTCAAACATAAGTTTGTCTGAGAGATAACTTGGCTCTGGGTTTTGTTGCATGACATGTCTAATACCATAGAATGTTCTCTCAAATTTTCTTAGTTTTCATAAAACTGAAGTCACAATTTGTCATGATTCATCGAGGACCGCTAATGTAGTCTTTTTTATGAATTTTTCAATGATGAATGAAGTAAATACAAGAAAAGGAAATATGATTAAAGGGGCAGCGTCACGTAATGTAAACAAACTTCTTTCGAAACGATGATTTTTCAGGATTTTTGATAGTCCATATCACAGAGATTTTCCACTACTTTTCTCAAAATATAGGTGTTATTTTGAAGATGGACTCTTGAATTTTCTTGAGAAATAAACCAAACACTCATGCGTTGTAGGATTGCAAAGATATGGATGGATTTTTGGAAGTAACTTTATTGTGGATTCACCCCATCCACCAAAATCTGAGCGGAACACAATGGCTACGTGAGGGCAATAAT
Organism: Aurelia sp. 3 sensu Dawson et al. (2005); assembly: GCA_964020215.1. NCBI lineage: Eukaryota > Metazoa > Cnidaria > Scyphozoa > Semaeostomeae > Ulmaridae > Aurelia > Aurelia sp. 3 sensu Dawson et al. (2005). The sequence goes on along the minus strand of OZ026589.1, from coordinate 1,755,932 downwards.
ATAGACCATAGAGATAACAGGTTTGTTTACGGTTACGTGACCCTGCGCCTTTAACGTTGTAAAGAAAAGAAGTTATCAGGAACGGAGATTGATTTGAATTCAAACGAAGAGAAAATTCTGCTTTCGTGCAATCGCGTAATGACGTGTCAACTTGCAAAACAAATTTCTAAAGAAAATGGAGACATCCTACTTGGTTTTGGAGTAAAAATTCATTTTGGCTTTATTTTCCGAACAGCGGGTAGACAAAGTCAATCAATGGGCCACACAAAATCCGCAATGTGACCAGCAGAATTAACTAGCCTTCGCACAAAAAAATGTTGAGAGATAGATAGCGAACCGTATGAAACGTAAATAGGCCTTGCTGAATGGCAAATATTCCATTACATAAATTTATACTTCAGTATCTTTTTGTTTGTAATTTTGGTTGTTATGTCAATCGTTTTCGCCAACAATTTTGCGGTTTCGTCTGAGCTCTCCCATGTCAATGAAGTGAGGTCACGAATCAGAATCGAGGCCAAATGTCTTTGTCCACTAAGATCTTTTGCCGGGGGTAAACATCGCATTTAAAAGTGCTTCATGAGGAGCAAAGCAACGCAGCTTCTTTGTGAAAACTGAAAAAATCTCACAAAAATCTTTTATGATCTTTTCACAAACAGCTGCAGATATCTGCCAAAATTTTTGAAGAAACTTAGGTCACCGTACCTACAGTTTCCATAATGGTTTCTTTTGGGTGTAAAAGATATGATTACTGCACTTATTGCAGTAGTTCTAAGATGTTAGAAAAGGGACCAAGGACGTGCCCAGGGGGTGAGCACTGGGAGCCGCGGCTCCCCCTTTCATAGATATTTGCCTGCTCCCCGTTTCGAACTCCTGGGTACGTCGCTGGAAGGGACGCAAAAGGGACAGGGACTTTTTTCTTTGATAAGATTCCCTCAGAATTAGAATATCTTTTGCATATTTTTATTTTTCCCAGCATCATGTTACTTGCTTCAAAAAGCTGTGTTTTGAAATATTCAGGATTGCACCGGAGGTAAATATGAAGATCGTTATGGAACCTTATTTATTACGGAACTCGTAAGAAACTTTGAGAACTAAAAATCTGATAATTTTAGGAAACTTTCAGTAATGACTCAAAAATTTCTTGCTTTTTTTGAAAGATATGCAAATAGCTTCTTTTTAAAGATATTTCCAATGAGATTCATCTTAGAACAAATTTCAGATTGTCTTCCAAAAAATTATATAGCTGCTGCATTGATATTTTTATTCATTCATCACACAACCCCCGTTTTTCAAAGCAACTAATCCTCTCACGATCCCTGGATCAAAAGGCGGAAGGTGTTCAATAAAAATTTGCGCCGCTTTTCGTAAACAAAATAAAATTGGCTCTTCCCACCAAACGACCGAGAGAAGAAGCAGACCAAGACATCTTGCCCTGGAAGAACTCTATTTTAGCTAATTAATTGCTGTTGATCGTATTTGATGATTGCAGAGGACATTGGTGAAGAGCTCACGATGTTATAGAACAAGAATCGCCTTTGTTGATTGAAGCTGAAGAAGGCCACACGTAAAGTTTTAGGCCAAGAAGGAGAGCACATCATCATATGAAATGGCATCGACGATCCAATGCACTGCCTGCGATCAAGTCATTGGCCACACAAAGCAATCTGTTTTTGCACTCAATGAAATATGGCATGTTAATTGTTTTAGGTAGGAAGAATGCATTTTGGATCAGATGATGTTTTTGGTTCTGCAATGATGGTCTGGTATATTTTTTGGTGTTGAGTAAAATATTGGTACCTGAAAAAAGTGTTCTTGTGTTGCTAGACAGCCATAACTACAATAGGGTATTTACAGGTATTCGCTGTATTTCATTTTGCCTAGTGATTGTCCACAATACTGGCAAAGCTTGGCTGGTTGATTGAGGTTGATTGCTGTAAGCCTACAAGCTAGGGGGCCACAATGATGGGAAGTTTTCAAAAGTCAGCCTCTTTGGGGCAAAAATCTGCCCTTAGCCACGCAAAATTTTTTGGTAAAAATCAACTTTTCATTTGCCAGCCACCCACAATTATGATAAAAAACTCTTCTCATTGCGCCTAGTGCAACTGAACAAAGATAAACAAGTAATAAAGTAAAGTACAAGCCTTTCGATGCAAATTGAATAAAGCATGGTGTTTCAAGCATTAGCCTGTTATAAAGTCATATTCCCTAAATTTATTATCCTGTATGCTTATTGTTTTCATCCAGAAAAATCCTCAAAAATTGCCTAAAAATCCCAGGGGGGGCGGTACTTGACCTAAATTTGTACGGGGATCTGCCCACGAAAAAAAATTTGTCACCGTGCTCCAGAATTTTTGTCTTCAAATGATACCATGTTCTAGGAAAAATTGGTGAAAAGTATACTCAAAAACACAAAAATTTGACTAAATAATAACCTGTTCTAACAAAATTCCCTCTTTTTACATGTTTTGACACCCTGCTCCAGACAATTTGCCTTCTTTTGATACCCTGTTCTAGAAAAACTAGGCGAAAACGATACCCTGAAAAACGGCACATCCCCGTCGATCAGTACCTCCCCCAGGCTAAAAATCCATTTATTGGTAAAGATCTTTTGTGGTTGTTCGAAACAGTGATGAAACCCCTAGGAATCCACAGATACTAATAAGATTCAAATGGTAACTTTTTGTGCTGATTTCTGCAAAAGAATGGTTTTGGGATGGACAGAAGAATTATTCAAAAATGATTCTTCAAAATCCAAGCTCACAGATTTAGAAGACATATCAACTTTTCTATCATGGCCAACCAAAATTCAGAGGAACTATTCTGAAGAGTTTGACAAAACAATTTTAAAAGATCAGCAATAGACCCATTTCACAATAACATTCAAGGCAAAAGATGTGATTCCCTGTGCAGCAAGAAATCTACATCGTATCATTATGTTGCAACTATACACATACAAAACAATTTCATGCACTGCTGAGGACAATGCACCCTTTTGAGATTTTGATCCACATTAAATCGAGGCAAGTGATGTTCTTAGAAGAATTTCAAAAGAACTGACATCATTGTCAAAGGGATCTATTATCCAAATTTAACGCCCTGAATGGTTCTGGTAGTTACTCTGTCAGTAAGCTGGAGAGCAATTTTAGGAATAAGTACTCAATAAAACAAGGAGCTAAAAATGACATTTTCTCCTCTCCCATCTGTTACCCTGGTCTGTCATACATGTGATCATTCATACCATATTCATCTAAAAGCTAAGCACATTTGTTGGAATTAATGACTCATTCTCAGCGAATTTTCTTTTAATCCTGAAATTTGTGAATGTGGGAGCAGAAAAATGTGGCTTGTCTAATGAGTGGGCTGCACCAATATTTATTTTATCCTATAATCCTTATCTGTAGCCAAGGAAGCACCATTTAGTATTGAAAATGACACCCTAGAAATACCAATATGCCTTCAAAGGAAAAGGATGCAGCATGAAAAAATTTTTCATACCCTTGAAGGGTGTGATACCCCGTCCCACACATCTGGTATCAATGATGCCATCAGGTTTCAAAAAATGGGGAGAATAACTGTAGGTGTATACCAAATCATTTTCATGGAATTTTTCATTAACAGCCAAAATGTGACAACCAAAGGGAGAATATACTGTATCCTTCTCAATCCTCCCAGCACTTATGCTGCAACTATGAAGATCTTGACTTTATATTGAAACTTTCATAGGTTTGGTGCTGTTGGTTCCACCCTTATTTTCTTATCCATAAATATTTTTAGGTGCTCTGTGTGTCTGAAGAATTTATCAGAGAATTATTATGCAAGGGAAAAGACACTTTTCTGCAAGGATCATTATTTGGCAAGATTTGCCCAGGTGTGCCAGAAATGCAACACAAGAATCACCGGCCCTGTAATGGTAAGTTTGTAATTTAGATTTTACTCCTTGACCTCATCTCCTCATAACCATATTTCTAGCAGGGAACTGCAAGAAACTCAACTTTTAGACTGCCAAAATAAACTCCAAGACTGAGAGAATTTATCTGTAAGGAAATCCTAACAAATTTGGTACTTTATTTCAACTTTTTGTATTTAATATTACTTAGAAGGTTAGAAGCATCCTAAACTTGGGGTTGATGACTGCATGGCCTCATTTTCATTAAGATGGCAAAATCTTGGGGGACACTGTCCTGTGCCCCCAGGGTCCTGCATCTCTGCTTCCAAAACTTTGTTGTGAAATGTTCACAAAGGCACTGATGGAACCTTTATGAAAGTCATAAGAGATACTGAGAACCCAAAATCTGATATTTTAAAGAAACTTTGAGAGCTGATACAAATTCTTAGTTTCTTATAAAAGTACATATGATGAATAAAGGTTTGCTTATAAGACACACACCTTAATTCAGCCTTCTGTCAGTTTATTGGCCCCTTTGAAACAACAGAGTCATGCTCAAACAGACTGTCACCCCAACATGAACAGGCTCTAATCATGTGACTATTTCAGGAATTTTCATTAAAATTTAGTCTTTCACATTTTCCAAACCAATCTGTTATGAAATGACCTCACCTTTACAGAGCTAATGTCCTAAGGAATGAGTTTATTGACTCCTACTATTTGTGCATGGATACCTTAGGCAAATAACCATTCAAGAAATGGATAAAACAGGCTTAGCTTGAATGAAACAGGAAGATCTTTGGTTGTCTTCTGAGATATTCTTTTTTATATACTCACAAGATAATTACACTATAACACACACATATATTACATGATACATAGAGATACAACGTAAATATGACCCCTGGTATTCAAAAATTAAGTTGAAGTCTTTCTCAAATAGATGTTAGCTGAAACAGTCCAGGTAAAGAATTTTTTGTCATAAAAGAAAACTATTGAAAGAATGTTGGAGTAGTGTTTAGATTTTGCCAGTACTGAAGGTTTCTTAAAATTATCAGATTTTCAGTGCTCGGAGTTTCTTTCGAGTTTCTCAAATGTTTTATAACAATCCTCATGTTCACTACCTGTTCCTCCTGAACATGGTTATTCAAGTCTTTCCAATGTTTAGACATTTCTCAAGTACCTTCCAAGTAATACAAGACAGGAAACCAATGAAAATAAAGTCAAACTATGTTTAACGATTTCCCAGTTACTGGAGGTTCTTAAAGGGAGTGTGCAATGGTAAATATGCTTCTCTAAAAATAGAACAGAGAAAATGCGCAAACGCAGCATTGTTTCGTTTCTTTAGTTATTGATAATAGACGATTACGCTAAAGATGGCGGTGAGGAACTTTTTACCAAGATGCATTGCGTTCGAATTACGAATCCGTAACGATTGTATAGGAATTCGATTAAAGAACGCAGTGCATCTTGGTAAAAAGTTCCTCGCCGCCATCTTTAGCGTAATCGTCTATTAACAACACGTGTGGGCCATCGATTTCAATGGGCTATTTTTAGATTTTTCTGCTCTGTGCAAATGCAGGATTTTAGCGTTGCAAAAACCCTTTAAAGGGAATAGACATGGCTATATCTCGTAGCTGCTATAAATAGGCTATAGAAAACGCCTACGCATCTATTGTTTCTTTGGCTCCACAATGAAGCCACACGTGTTGAAATTATCAAATTCAATAGATTATATTTTTAACCTGGCCCGGGCCAGCTTTTACCTATGTCGATTCCCTTTAAGATACGTGTACATGTGATCCTAGATGATCCTAGAAATTTCGCACACTTTAAACAAACCATTTTAGTTTTCCGAGAAATCCTGGAAATCCGGTAGGAATACTTTCGCTCTTATAGACATCTCATGCTGTTTTTCCTTTTTGAGTTTTTCTTCCAAATGCACTATCCAAAAAAGTGTATGGGTTCTAGCACCTCCGCGTCCTTCAATCAGGCATCGTTACCCCCCACAATTTGCGGAGTTGCTGCTCCCCGATAATTGCTGATAATTCCCCGATGATTGTTGCCAGCATCTTTTGAAGGAGTCAAGAGTTCTGAAAGAAAGGTTGGGTGACAATTTCTTTGGCCCTTGATAATGTCATTTTACGTAAATTATGGTAAATTACTTCTCTAGAAATGAAGAAGACGAACTATCTAATCGTTTCTCTTTGTATTTACAATAATTTGTTATTAATCACCTCCAAATTGCCATTTCGAAACACTTATTATATGAAGTGCTAACTGGTTTTATTAACAGTGGGAATTCTCAACAAGACGAGTCTTTATATGTTGAAGTTTTATTTAGGAACGTCATTAAGTTTATAATGTGAGAAATTAGGCAAGTGCCTGTTGTTCGATCAGAAGCATGTTGTATCATACAAGGAAATTAACGATCAGATGACTTTCACACGAAAAGTAAGAGCGAACGAAACTTCTGCAAGTAAAGAGAAGGGCTTTGACAGTAATGAATTTCCAGAGAATCTTCGCCAGTCGCAAAAGATTTTACAAGAAGGTAGATAATTCCATACGTTTAATATTGCTTTGCTTCGTTTCTGTTTTTTGTGATTTTTGCTTGTTCATTCAAGCCCAGGAAAGTTTGCCAAGAAATAAGCCTCTTGTTGGCCAGAATCCCAAAAAATCCAATAAAGGCGGCAAGTACCTGTACCCTCAACATGCTATCTAAAATGGGTGAAAACAGCGTTAGCTGAATTTTGCTATTGGTTTTAATGAGCGATGCGACGGAAAGTGACTTTTTAAAGGCCCTTCGTTGTTTATTTTTGCAAGAAATATTGCCAATAGAGATGGTTTATACCAGGGAGCGCCGAAAGGCACGAAAGTTGACAGAGCCTTTGAACTAGCTTTTGCTGAAATTCATACCGAAATGCTTCAATGAACGGAGACCCAAATTAGTTAAATCCATGCATAAGAAAATCTTGAGGTCCGAATATTTTCAAATATGTGTTGATTCAAAAATGTTTTCATTATGCAGCAGGAGTTTGTCGTCAACATTTTGATTTATAAAACAAGGGTAAATTTTGCGAAACAAAAGTTCAGGTTTCCCAGAAGGCAAAGCGATTTGCCTCGCTAAGGAATAGATTTCACACTTTTAAGTGCACTCAGGCCCCGTCCACACGTATCCGGATATTTTTGAAAACGCATCTTTTTTATCCGTTTTCAAAAAGATTCGCGTCCACACGAGGAGCGTTTTCGAAAATATCCCCGTCCACACGAAGACGCTGCTACATTCAAACTTCGCTGTTCGAACTTCGACGAAAGAAAACAGACAATCAAAATGCCCTTTTGTTGTCCCCAAAGATCCGTGCGCATGCTCTGATACGTCGTAAATCGATGCTGTGACGTCAGCGTTTTCGAAAAGCTCCGTTTTCACCCGTCCACACGAGAACGTGAAAACGGTGTTTTCAAAAAGATCCACTCTGGAGAGCGTTTTCGAAAAGATTCGTTTTTGGTGACCGAAAACGCCGTCTCCGTGTGGACGCTAACCCAAAACGGATAAAAAAAGATGCGTTTTCAAAAATATCCGGATACGTGTGGACGGGGCCTCAGTCAGAGCACAGAGAAAGCAAAACATTATGATTGGCTGCGTTAACAAGGGCAGATTTTGTAATACAATAGCATCAGTCGCTTTTGTTCCCACGTCAATTCAAAGCGATTAGCAAATGGAGACAAAAGAAATTCTCTCAAGCAGAAATTCAAAACAAACGAAGCCGCAAAGTTGCCCTGAAACCAGTACGGCAAACTCTCGTTTGGTGCGGGCGAAGGGAGGTTTTTAAGAGAAGGTATGTGCTTATAACGAAAGAAGATGGGTAAATCTAAAGCTCTGTCTCGCGGATTTTGTTTATTTGATTCAGGAACTGAGGAGTGACTGCGTACATCTGAGCAATAAATATGCAAAATTGTAATGCCCTCTGCTAGGCGTCAGAATCAAATAAACAAAATCCGCGAGATAAAGCTTTAGATTTACCCATCTTCTCTCGTAAAAAGCAGATACCTTCTCTTAAAAACCTCCCTTCGCCCGCACCAAACGAGAGTTTGCCATACTGGTTTCATGGCAACTTTTGGGCTTCGTTTGCTTTGAATTTCTGCTCGAGAGAAATTCTTTTGTCTGCATTTGCTAATCGCTTTGAATTGAGGTGTGAACAAAAGCGACTGATGCAATTGTATTACAAAATCTGCTCTTGTTGGCTGCGTTGCGTTCAAGGTGTCAAAACTATTCTTAGGACTTGTTTTACAAAATTTGCTCTTGCTGGTCCAAATATTTTCAAAAAGGTTCAGTTACTGTTTGGTAAATGTTTTCTTTGTGTCGTATGAGTTTGTCGTAAACATGCTTGTTTTTAAAAGAATCTCTTCTCTTGCTGCTTCAAAAAGCAACACAATTCCAAACATGGCCTCGATAAATTTGGACTGCATCAAGTGATACAGAACAAGGTCAGAATGCTTCGTTTTCAGTCCAGAAAATTTTGATTTCAAGGTTTGTAACAGATAGTTTGTGAATGGCGGTGCCATCTTTAGAAATTCTTGCGAAATTATTCGTCCAAATTGTGAAATACAAAGCGAACGCAGTTTATAAGAAAATTTTCGATGTTGTTCAGAATTTGATTAATCTATCTCCTTTAGGTCGCAGGAGACGTGAATTTTCATCCGGAATGTTTCATGTGCAGCAAATGTAAGAAATTCATTGGAGACGGTGACGAATACGCTTTAGAGGAAAGAAATTGTTTATTCTGGTTTGTATTCAATATATTTCTCTATATTTAACGAATAAAACATATAGCGACGGTTATCATTTAAGGGGCGATCCAAAAATTCATTTTCGTCACAGATAGCGGAATTGAGCCGTTACAGGGGGGGGGGGGGGGAGCGTGATGAAATGGAACCTAACAATGTTTTCAGTCATATTTTGCGAAGCTCACCACTGGATATTGTCAAACACAAAGGGAACCGGCCTGAGAAGAAGGTCTCCTTGTTCAAAGTTAGATGTCTTTATTGATCTCGATGAAACAGTTAGTGAGAATGGTGAACACAAAATACTCACAAAATTTTTGTTCGTTCCTTAAGAGGACGGGGTGGGGGTATCAGAAGTTAGCCGCCAAATTCTGCTATCTGTGTCCTGTGACGAAATGGATTTTTGGACTGCCTCTAATTGTAATTTCATTCCAGTTAAACTAGATTTCTGTTATGAAGTTCAGACAAATCCATATTCAGACAGTAACAAGCGAGACAAATCCGAGAATTAAATTTATGAATGAATCTAGACTAGGCCATGTTTCTATTTCTTTGTGTTAATTTATGTGCACGTTTAAACTTTACGTGAAACTGATAATTTCTTATTAAGCTAGGGTCTACTCTCGTAAAATGGGTAAGTTATGGATAAAATTGGTACGGTGAAAAATCTAGATCAATTTTTTCAAAGTCTTTTTTCAGGAGTTTCCTCTCACTGGAGCCTCTCCAACTACCTCCCTTGACATAGTGAATGTTGGTTTATTATCAGTTTCTGGTCAACTGTTTTCCAGCAACCAACATTATCAATTTTATCCCAATCTACCCATGTACTCCAGTAGACCCTAAGCTTTAGCTTTTTATCATGGACACCCGTTATGACAGAAATATTTCAATTATTTTCCTGTCTCAAACATCCATTTTACGTCCTCTTCAAATTAAACAAAGTTATTCTTTTGAAAAGACAGTGAATTTAGTTACGGTTTAATTTTAACTAAAATGGCCGGCGTCTTTTGGTGGAAACACAGTTCTACCATGAGCGATAGGACACCTAGCCTGATTCACAGACCAAACGAGAAACTCATACGAGTTTCTCCTTTGGTCTGTGAATCAGGCTATAGGACACCTAGTGTGATTGTTTTATTGTGTTTTGAACTTATGTTTACTTGGTATACAACCCCCCGTCATTGTTTTCTAATTTTGAAATTTGAGTAGTGAGCCACCGTTATTCGTATTAAGATTAAGGTGGATCTGCACTTAGGGTGGCTCACTACTGAAAACAAATTACGAAACAGTGAAATAGTTGAAAACACAAAAACAATACGTTAAGGTGGCTCGCTACTGATATAAATTACGAACTGCTACACACTGTGTGTCCTGTTGCTCATGGTTCTACGATGAATGTAAAATCCTAGAAAAGATCAAGAAGATCACGGCTTTGACTGCTTGTGATTGGGACAAACCCAGTAGATAAACTAATTGAGGAGAGACCACCCCTAAACTAAAAACTCTGTTATAAAGTCCAATGAAATGCAACAATACATATTACGACGTAGGTTACTTGCGAGAATTACTCTACAATACTAGTAGGACGAATACCCCGGGAGCAAACGGCTGTGTCTGTCTACCCCGAGGCAATTCACGTAGAGATAGAAAAGAAAGGAAACCGACTCTAATTACTTACCTAAGAACAACAAACGACAGAAAATAGTTACGATTAATTACCCAAGTCTGCTTCAGATTGAAGCGGTGACAAGGAAAAGTAGCCAGTGGAAAAAATCTTACCTTATTAATGTTCCTTTATATATATATATGTGTGTGTGTGAGTGCCTCCTTATTGTATTTAGCTATCGGAAGAAAGCACAAAACATCGCAAAAAACCTGCGAAATTTTGTATCCCCCTCATTCAGCTGGATTACAGTGCACTGTGTACATGCGGACAGGGACTTTGAGAGTACGCGGTGACTTAATCTTTCAAGTTGATCTGTCTTAAGTGTCACTCATGGCAATCCAATGCAATAAAGAAAGGTAAAGTCAAAGGTAAAGTCAGTTGCTATTTTTTTCTTACTTGGTTTATTTGTTTCAGTGGCACATGCTACAACGCAAAACGAGAGATGAGACTAGAAGAACTAAGGAACATAATTCGCAAAGGACAACATACAATCCGTCATGTGCAGTTAAAGCCTGATCAAATATGTGATAAAGGAATTTCGTACCATATTGACAAAGTGAAACACACTGAGCCTAAACTGAGAGAAGAAATCTTGCGAAAATTGGGTAATTCCCATGAAAAACAAGAAGAGAAGAAAAAGAATAGTGTTTTATCGATCACAAAGTAAGTGTGTTTATGTTTTCATTTCGAATTCATTGTAAAATAAAATATGGAGATCTTCATATTATCTTAACACAAGGTTACTCGAAAGCAGAAGTTATTTCTGAAAAACAACACGTTTAGTCTTCTTGTTGGGGATATGAACAGGCCAGGCTAAGTTGTGAGCCTCAAGGAATCCTCCATAAAGGGCTCCAGATCGCATGCGTACTAACGATTTACTCCAATGACGTAATATTCAAATTAGCTTGACGGTTGAGAACAAGAGCACGAAACAATAGCACCGATGCGCATGACAATGTGGGCCCCAGCGTTTATTCGCCATCAACAAAGCTGAAACACAATGCGTCAAAACACAAGGGTCAGTACTTCGTCTCCTCAACAACTTCACAATCTGCATTAGAATCTTTTCATAGCGTTTTGCGACCCAAGACCTGTTCACATCATGGAGTTGTACGTGGGAGAGGATCGTATAGCTTCCTGGTTCGTTTGGCAGGGTCTCGATGGGGGGGGGGGCTACTCCCATAGTTGATTTGATGGGATATGCCGTTTAACAGGGTGCCCTTTTACGGTAAAAATTATGCGACAGGGTGTCTATTTCTGACAAAAATTATGCGATAGGGTATGACATTTGATAAAAAAATAATACGACAAGGTATTCTGTGGTAGGAAATTTTTTAGGGTTCTCTTGGAACAATTGATCATGTATATATACTTTTGGCATAATTTCTATGCGACAGGGTATACTTTTAGGCCATTTTTGATGCGACAAGGCACAGAGTGCAGAGAGATTTTCCACTCACCTCAGTCACTTTCCTGGTCAAGTCCCTAGTCAAATTGCGGTTTGAAACCTTTCTTGTGCGTAGGCGCACTAAGACACAGAAATACAAGGGAAATCTATTCGAACAACTTGAAAGCGGTTGGACCTAACAACGCTCAGTTGTACACATCAGATGAAGTCGAGACAGAAGAGAAAACAAGACAACAAAACAAGACACAAGGATCAAAACAAGGCAAATAAATCAATCAGTCAAAACATCCATGTCCTACAATCGCGGACAAAACTCGATGGGACAGATGAGTTTTGCGTTAAAAGAGGCCTTTCCTGTATGTAAACTGCTACCTTTCACTGCTAATGCCCCCCTCCCCCCCCCACTGCAATGTTGGTTGCTGGAAGAAGACATACTTGTCAACTCATCTATGACATTTTCATCAGCTTTCAACATTGCAATGGGGGGTGGGGGGGATCTCAACTCGAAATGTTCTCCAAAATACGAAGTGTGTCATTAGTTTTGTCCGCGATTGTAGCACCCTTGGTTTAATTTAATCGCTTTAGTGACGTCAAATTTACAAATTCTCCACAAAATATCTTTCGAAATGCACTTCAGATGTTTTACCTCGCAAATAAAATATGGTTGAATACTTAAAATATTGTGAAACGCAAATTCTGTTTCATGGGAACCTAAAGTTGTAAACAAAAATATATTTTAGTTTTAATGACGTTGTTTAGAACAGGTATTCTGTCCAACTTGCATGCATGATCGACACAAAAATCGTACATTTTTAATTATGTATTGACCACGAGATATTTCGAGTGACGTGAAAATTTTAATGTCATTCCTGAAATATACCAAACGCTGTCTTTTGGTTTGTAAAAGTTACCTAAAGTTCTGATGAATAAATCTGAGTAAATAATTTATTCGAATCTCGAAAGATTTGTGTTTAAAGTTCTTCAGTTTGCTCAGAGTTAAAGGCACACTGGCATATGGCCTTCATTGGGTTAAAAAGACAATCCAAAAGAAAAGAATTATTTAAGCTTCAATAATATTGATGTACATCGAAGCTCATGAAGACGATGAGGATTTGACTCACTTTAGTCGAGAAAGAAAGCCTGATCGAAAAGCACAAGGCATAAAATATAGATTTTTTATATACAACCTAAAAAAGTGCAATTTAACGAAGCATTCACAATAACGATACCATTGGGAGCATGATAGGTATGGCTACCTTTAAATGACCTACGGCATAAGGCTTGTTGTGAATGTTCAGTTATTAGATCTTTTGATATAAATTCTATCGGAAGATAGCCAGTCACATCTAGAACCAAATTCCGACTTGGTCGCTGGTAACTTTTGGTCCTTAAGTTCGAGCGAAGGTAGTTTCTTTATCGTTCAAAAAGCCTTGGATATATTTGGCCTCTTCTTTGACAATTGATCGCACAGAAACAAAGGCCCACCTGTGATCTGAATCCATAGTTTTCGTATTAATAAACATGTTACATAAAGGGCTCCGCAGCGGTCATCATGCATGTAATCTTGGTTGGCATAGGGTGAACTGGCAAGATTCTTAAATAGATTTGAACCACAAAGTCTAAACATTGATTTTTCCAACAATTTTCTTCAAAGACTGAAGTACAGGACTTGCTTCACACTGCTCTGTATTGGGCCCGCGTTAATTAAGAAGCAAAACTCTTACCAAAGTGTTAAATTATTAATTTCATACAAATATCCTTTGGCTTAAGAAAAATGTGCAATCCTCAAAAACGGTGTTTTTCACCACCAGATCGAAAGCAGAAGCCGAGATTATCAAGCCGAAAGCTTGGGAAGAAATGCAATTTTCTTATGTAGCAGCATAATGTAAAATTAGATGGCCTAATAGGTTGTATTACCAAGGTGTTATACCTTATGGGAAGAAAATTTGCGAGAGTTTTAAATTCCTGGTATGATAGATATCTGTGGTTGCCCTAAGATTGAAACAGCACAGCTTATATCAAGGATCATGCTAAGAATTATTAAGACGAATGAGGTATATTCTGAAGAACGCTGGCGATTTTCATAGTTATGTTACAAAATGTCAGATTACTTTGCCTAAACCAGCTTATCTAAACCATTATTTTAAACCCTGCTCACACCAGATGTTGTAGATATCTTCAGATCGACAAAGTGAAGTTCGTAGGGAGTTCGTATCTAGAAATACACAAAGAATTACCTGATTGTCAACGCGAATTCTGGAGAAAACCCCGAAAAATCCTTCAATTTTGTTTAAGAAGCAGCCAAGGAATTTTATAGGCTCAGCTTTCCTTTAAGCTGATATTAGACTTTGCATATTATCGATGGCTCCTTGTTACGGGTGTGCTTTTTATCATGAATCAGGCAAAGAAGCGTCAGGTCAATCAAGGTGAACTCTGGAGAAAGCTTGCAGTTTTCATATTTCAAAAATGAGTGTGGAATATTTTGGCCTACAGTTTATTATCTTGCATATGGTAGATCGTATGGATAGCTTCAATGTATCTAGTTCGTGTCAAGAATTGCATGAAAAATCACCAAAAGAATTGAAATTATATTCTAGAGAAAACTTGTGATTTTAGTAATTTGGAAACAAAAGCAAAATTTGTTGGCCTAAGCCTGCATCTTCAAGGTACAATTTTAGATTTCACATGTGGATAGATTTGTTCATAGTTTCAAATCTGGAAAGACTGGTTCTTATCCGGAATCATCAACTTCGAAGTGTTTGTGGTCCAAGATTTTGATTCAGTCTCATTTAAGAATCATTTCAGAGGACAAATGATGAAATATTCTTAGCTTGGAAACCTCAAATACGGAGGTCTTACATCCAACGAATTTCCCAGTAAAACGAGGAAAGAGGAAGATATTTGCAACAAGTGTTTAATATCAAGATCAAGTTTCAATTTCAGCATTTTAATCATCGAAGCTAAAGATCAGTTTAGAAGGACCAGCATAAATTAAGTGAAAGTTTCGTGGATACTCGATCAGAAAAAACGTTTATCAAATTACTGGTGTCAGTCAACAAATTGTGGTTCGTTCAATCGATTTGAATAGCTAATTCATTGAATGTTGACTTTCGTAACTAGTCGCCGAAAACTTCTGGTGAGAAGGGTGGAATTGGCTTCAAACTTGCAGTTTCATGAGATGTTTATTGATTCAAAGATAAAATGAGACACTGAGAAATGTGATGCAAAACTGAAATAACTTATAAACACAATTCAAGGCCTTCATTACGAAAGAAAGAAAGAACGTCGTTAAATTCACATACACATATCAATTTCAGTTTGAATTTCTCAGTCACGTTATCAACACAAGTTTTGATATGCGGATTTCTTCATGAGCTGGATCAAGTCTCAGCGAAAAGACCGGTTTGGGGAAGCCATGAGGCTGTTTTACTGTCCTTGGTGAGAATAGTTACGTGATATATTGGGGCCTGATTTGACAGAGGTTTTCTACTTAGTAATGCTATGTATAGATAGACAGACAAAGTATTTTCCTCGACGTTTGATGATAACTGTATGGACATATTGTTTTATTGATATCGATAATAAGAATATGCTAAGATAGAGACAGAAATTTTCTGCAATTGACGATTAAGCAAAAGATATGGTGTGCCGTCAAATTTGAGTCATTTTTAGAAAAGTTTTATATTTTTCTTCATATTTTTTGTCAAATAATGATAAATTTAACAGAACTTTTTCATGAAAGCGTTCGGCATTGAAATTGCGATACACGTACTTACTTTTTCATGGAAACCAACTAAAAGAAACTCAATTTTCAGATAACCAAAAATTAAGAAACACCAGTGCTTGGAAAATATAACTTAATAACTTAGGCAACTATTTATTTTCGTAGGGGAAATCATTTTCTACTTTCATTTTCCAGCATCGTGTTACTCACAAGGTATTTGAGTAGTATCTAAAGATTGGAAAGGCTTCAAAAATCATTGTTTTGGAATGTTGACTAGGCCATGGGTAGTAAGCTAAAAGGTTGTTATTGCACCTTTAGGAAACTCGTAAGAAACTCTGAGAACTGAAATCTGATATTTTTTTTTTAATTTTCAGTGTTTACCCAAGTTCTAGTGTCTTATATAAGATTCTTAAGGCACAAAGCTATGAACGTGGAAGGAAACAGCGAGACAAACTGTCTACAATGTTCTGAATGCATAGTTCTCAAGATTTTTCCATCCAGCCTGATGGCCAGCCATGTCTTCTAGACTTCTGATAAAGCTTAATGAGAGCAGATTTCATTTTTCCACGGTTTCATTCAACTTGAACAGGTTTTCACACTGTGAAATACAAGCCTATTTATCAGACATTATTCATATTTCATTTCAAACATTAATTTTTTATTCTAGTATTGTTTCTCAATCTTAACACCTTATTCATAATTTATTATTTTTCATTTCACCGTAAAATTCTTGCTTAATTCTTTATTTGATTAGGTCTTATTTTTTGTTTGATCATCAGCATTTTTCAGAATCATGTTAACATGGAGTACTTTGATCCAGGTTGCCTTCCATTGAAAATAACCTCGATCTTAGAATTAAATTTAGTATTTGTGTTGAATCCACAAATTTTGGATATGAAAGACGAGCAACTATTTCACTTTCAAGTGGTCTGCAACACGACAGGTTAGGGTAGAGCCTATGAGTGCCAAAATTAGAATTTTCGACGTCTCAAAAATATATCTAAATGTAGAAGGCCCACTTAAAATCGTACGGACAATTATTGATCATTGATATAAAGATATTTTCTAGCATACCACGTGGGGAGATTGGCCTTTGAAATATTTAGGTTTGCCTTTTTGCTCGGGCTATGACAGTGTTTTAAATCAAACAAGTTTAGGGGCCATCCATGAAGTTCTTTTCTGGTTTTCATATCTCTCAGAACGAACACTTGGTAGCGCCAGGAAGGCAAAACATTGTACAAAAGGACACTTTCACTTTCGAAAGATGTGGAGAGACGTCTCCCCTCCCCTCTCCAACTCCTGGTCTTTCGTCTGTGTTACTGTGTGTGATAAGCTTTCTTGGCCCTTAGTCAGAAGTTCAATAAATGAGGCTCTTGTTTGGGATACTTCTGTAGAGGAACCAAACCACATATTCTTGATCAGTTGCACCGGGCTCGATGACCAAGCATTTTGCCAAAAGATGTGCCAGAGTTTGGTTTTGTGAAAGGCGGGGAAAGCTTCTTTATTTGCACGGAAGAATGTGGCTTTTGGATTTACCTTCCTCGATGAGTCAGTCTTTTATTTTCATAGCACTTGCGTGATCTTTAAACTTTTCTAAGTTCATGTTGAAACAAAAGATCAATGATGTTGTGTCTTGTATTATGTCTGGTAGGCTTGTTTATGTCTTGTCCAGGGATAGCAAAGTGTTCACAACAGATAGCAGTCCGCAAGGAACAATTTTTCCCCCAAAATTTCCCAATGAATCTTTTTAAAATTTCCTGCACCGCACAAGGTTTTGATTAAAACAAAAATCTACAGACCTAGGTAGTCAAGAAGACAAGTGTCTTATACCAGCTTGGAAGCCAGTATCTAATTACCCTGGGTATCAGGCTCTTGTACCCTGGTTAGAAACTAATGTTCCTTTCCATAAGGTAATTAACCTTTCCATATCTTTAAACAGTGCTCAAAACAAGAAATTTCGTCACGTATTTTTGCCATTCATTTGACTGTGTTTGCCGTTTTAGTGTGTGCAAGTCACCTCAACAGTCGCCTCTCAAGGCTGGTGATAAAGTGATTGAAGTAAATGGCGTATTGGTGACCGATGAGACAATACAAGAGGTATTGAACACTTATCTTCGTTCTACCTTTTCATAGATTTTATTTATTTCCATTTTCTTATAATCAATTCAAATATCTCAATCCTTTTAAAGGACAAGTCTGGGGTTGGTATAATTGTTGATTATTCAAGAGATTACACTGTTGTGAATGGTCCGAAACTACATATTTCAATCTGCTAAGAACTGCGAAATGACGTCATTTTCTATGACGTCGCTTCATGTTGAGCTGAATGAGGCTGCCAAATGTGTTTATATCATACCACTCACATTGCTAGCCTCCTTATCGCGCCTTCGCACACTCGTACAACTTACAAAATACAAAATGGCGACGATATTTGGCCTAACTTACGAAGATTCATTAACCAATTTATGAAAGTTGGAGGCAGCAAAACTTGGAAAGAACTTACGATTGGTGTTCAGCAGTTGGTAAGGTTGCTTTTTAACAATAATTTTATCAACCCCGGACTTGTCCTTTAACGGAGACTGTGGATCAATAGTGTGATAATTGAACCAATAAAGCAGTTCAACTAAAGCCGAATTTTGCTATCAATCCAACTACGGCTTTTTTGGATCCATGGTTTATGAAAAGGCCTAATTTGATTTTCAGACTTTCTGAAATTTCAGCGTGCCTGGACACGACTCTAGGTGACAGTGGCTCTGTAAGTAACCATAGCATATATGATTTTCCTGCAAAGTTGATGCACACATGCCCTCCATTAGTTTCAGTTTCATATATTTTAAATTCACTACATACAATTTATATATAATATTAATACTACAATTAAACTAATACGAAAAATATTAGAGAAAATTAATACATTGATACGTAAAATTAACACAGTATACAATACATAGGAGGAACAGGATAAATTGTACGGAGCTAATTACTTAAAGGAGGAGCTCTCTCAATAGGTAAACTAATTAAACATTTTCATTTCCTTTTAAGGTCAGCAAGATACTTCGTTCAAAACCAACTGAAACTCTTCATGTTACAATTGAAAGAAACTTGAAGGAAAAATCTCGTATTCCGAAATCTGGCAGTGAACCAAGTTTTGGAGAAGCAGCTCGAGCTGAAGAGAAACATTCCCATGAAAATGAACGGCCTCGGTCTGGAACCGAGGACGAGTTTGTTGATGAAAGAAGAAAAGAACGGAGTTTATCATTCTTCAATTTTAGCGTGTTTAAAAGAACGACTAGTGACACATCGGACTTGAAGGTTAAAGCGACGAAAACAAGAAATAAGAAAAAGTTACAGCATGCACAGACAAAAACACTCCCTCGGTTTGAAACAAAGAAAGGACATTTGTTGAGAAGGAGTCGGTCACTTACTGAAATGAACGGGTGAGTATGTTTGTACCTTTAAGGCTATCATTTTTGTGGCATAGGTAGAAAAGCAGCGAAGTTTTTATGAAAACAGGTTTAAAGAATTTCGTTAATAGAAGATAGTTTCCTGTTCACAAAAAGAACCTTCTTTCAAGAGCATAATGTTCATCCCTGGTAAAATTTCGAGGGGAATTGATAGTCTCCCAGATGAACCAATTTTGACGGACGAATTTATCATTCCTGCATGCAATCTTATGCCAGTTGATGTTTTTCAAAATGTTCCTTCTTGAACCGAAAACTGGTTAGAAAGAAATGTTGTACCAAGACTGCTCCAGACCATTTGAGTTAGAAAAACAACACAGACAAAACGCTCCCTGGGTTTGAAAGAAAGAAAGGACATTTGGTGAAAAGGAATCGGTCACTTACTGCACTGGAAAGAAAATGATGTGCTATTATTCGACGAGAGGCATCTCAACCCGTTCCGAAAAGTGAGAGTCTTACTCCTCAAATACCGTCAAAGATCTATTAGGCCCCCAAGGATAGGGCTCATTCAATTTCTGAGGCTTCAGAGAGGGCTTGTTAAATGACAGCTTTTTAGTTCTCTCACTCCATATTTTGTAGAATCAACTGACAGTTTTATGAATCCAGTTCATAAATTTGACTCAAGTTGCAAATTCCTTTTGCTAAATAACAGAGGTCTTTGGTGGCGTCTGACATTTGATGTAAATAGGGGGCTTATAGGGGGCATATTAAAGAAGGGAGACTTCTCTGAAATTTGGCTTAGAAGTCAGGGGCTGAGTAGAAAGGGAAGTTTGAAACTGATGGTGCTAAATAGATCTTTTACGACATTACATCTAAAATTGTAGAAAATCTTTTATCTTGCTCGATGAAACTGTACGAAAAGTGCTTGACCATTTTTCACACACTTCTGCCATGTTACAGGCTCGTATTTCTTTGATCTAAAGAGTGGCTGCAAACTCTAACTTTTATTTGTTATCACTTTCAAGTTATTCTTCTTTGTATTTTCAGCAATGTGGATACCAACCAGAAAGACATGGAAAAAGCATACGCAACGTTACACAGAGCACAATCATTTAAAACAGAAGATCAGTCTTCACGAAGTCAAATATTTAGGCCATCTGACCTCGTTTATGGTGATATCATTGGAAAAGGATTCTTTGGAGATGTTTTCAAGGTAACTTGTTGGAAATGTTAGGGACCATGCGAAATGACCACCTAGCTTTTGGCACAAGCAACCCCAAGTTTTGTAAAACAAAAGATTCAGGCTTAGTTGAGACAGCCTGCAGAGTGTCCTAAAATATTTTTGTCCCAATTGTATGGCTGCTGCGGAGGAGGCACATGTGCTATTGTCCCATTCTTGATACAGTGTCATAGGCTTGGCTTCTACTTCGCGTTTGAGACCTCATTTTAAGCAATCAAGAAAGTGGTTGGTGATTTATTGCTTACCAAATTTGAAACAGTGATTGCTTCAAAACAACACTTCTGTTGTTCTCCAGCAATGTCAAACTTATGGCAGTTTTGAGCATTTTATTCAAATGTTTTTTCTACATTTATAAAAGGGTTACTTGTGTTTCTTTACGGATAAACAACAGTATATATCCTTTTAAAACTGTAAAAAAATTTCAAACACATCGCTAGAACCGTTTCTTTCAAAACTTGCTTCATTTTGATATTGCTGGAGAACAAGAGAAGTGCTGTTTTTGAAGCAACCACTTATTCGCCTTTCCGCTGCCATAAATTAGCAACGAGTAGTTCTCAAAATCTAAGTTGAAAGCTGACCTATGCAACTGTTTAAAAACCGAGACAATTAAAGCTATAGCTCCTCCGCAGTAGTCACACAAATGGGGCACAATTTTTAGGACACCCTGTGGATGCAAATTGGTTTTAAAAATTAACATTATTGTTTTCCTTTAAGGTATCAAGTAGCACAACTGGTGAAGAAATGGTAATGAAGCAATTGAAAGTAGTGGACAAAGATGCAGAGGAGACATTTTTAAATGAAGTAAACATTTGAAGTATCTTCATCATTTTATCGTATACTTTCAGCTAAAGATCACAAGCTAAGGTTTTCAATGGCTAGACATCAGATCTTTCGAAAGAACTTTGCGATTTGCTTTTAGTGGAATCACTTTTAAAGATTTTGATGCCCATTCTCAACTTATCTTATTTCATACCGGATGAGTAAAAAAAGCGCCCCATTTTTGAAAAAATTGTGCCTCCTGAAAATCATATTAATGATATTGAAAACTGTCTTGTGTTATTCGCGGTACGTCCAATTAGATTCAGTAATTTATCCGGATTTAACAGGCCATTCCTTCCCGTGAAAACCTGCTAAAACGAGTGAAAACACCAAGCAAGATCTCCTTTTGTTCTCCTTCCACACTAATGACACTTGGATGTGTTCATGTATTTTGTCCTCTTGGGAGAATGAAATCCCCGTGAATAAGTTATTCATAATAAGGGGAATACTTTTCAATCCGCCCCAAGAGGAAAGCACGTGCTAAAGCGTGCTGGAAGTCATCTCTGTGAGATAAATACATTATGGAAACTTACTTACTTGTAATTCTAGCACGTTTTTTTAAGGTTTCTCGAAAGGAATTTTTTAAGAAAATAGCTTACAGAATCTGAACGGAGTGACCGATTTCAGCCAGGAAAAATTCTAAAAATAATTGAACATGTTCGCTATCCAATCAGATATTGCAAAATATCACTGCTTATATACTCAGGGAGCAGTAGCCCTTCAAACGCCGGGCGTTTTCTTGACTCACCCGGTATTTACGTGCCAAATCTTAAATTATTTTACTTCGGTAGCTGTTTGCCTCGGGTTCTTTCTCTTCTTTTAAACAATTTCTTTGATTCTGTTAGGTACAACTGCTTAAGAGCTTGAAGCATAATAATGTTCTTCGTTTCATTGGAATTATGTACAAAGACAAATTACTGCATATTATAACTGGTAAGCCAATAATTCCTTGTTCATACTCAAATCTAGGTAATTTATGCGAAACTAACTCGTATACAGCGAAAAAACTCTTGATCACGGTCGTAGGAAGCATCTCAAACTTGGGGGGGCAAGACATTTAAAGGGCACCTTTTTTCCTTAAGATAAAGGGGTATTTCCTGAAAATGATAAAGGCACTTCATTTTTTATAGCAAAATCTTGGGGGGGGCACGTGCCATTGATGCAAATGATCCGATTCTCTGTGCAGCAAGAAATCTACACCAGATCTATTATGGTGCAAATACACGTGCAAAACTACTTCATGCGTTGCTGAGAGCAATGCACGCTTTTGAGATTTAAATCCACATTATATCGAGGCAAGTGATGTTCCTGGAAGCATTTCAAAAGAACTGACGTCGGTATGAAAATGGTCTAGTAGCATTCCTACCATAATTCCGTTGCTTTGTGTTGCTTTGTGTTTTGTGATGTTGTCTGATGTTGTGTAGTGCCCCTCCGTCTAGATAATTTTTTGTATTTGTTTCAAATTTTATCATTGCAGAATACATATCTGGTGGAACACTTCGAAAGCTACTCAAAAATAAGGTAACTAAAAATTTAAATCTTGCCTTGTCATCGCAAGGGATCAAACAAAAAAATTGTGTGATGTTGCTTTGTGTCCTTCTGCTATTATGGTTATTTGTTTTTCTCTGTTGGGGCTTTAGGACACCAAACATTGCTACATGCCTCACTGGTCATGGCTGGCACAGCTATTCTTGAAAGAGACAATACACATCGGAGACCATTAAACACTACTCTTTCTTTTGCAGCATCGAGAAATCTCCTGGAAACAGAGGGTACAATTTGCGAAAGACATTGCATCTGGAATGGTGAGAATCATAATTTAAAGTTTTTGACCAGTTTATGTATTTCGGCCTTTATTTTGTTCTGCTCAGAATTCTTTTTTCCAAGGGTAGGCCAAACTTCGAAAGGGCCATTAGTGAAGTCTGACAGTTTAGTTTCTTTGAATTAGTTTGACGCAATCAGCGTCTTTTTCTTTCCTAGATGTTTGATTATTTTCTTCCATTATAGGCCTATTTACATGACATGAACGTAATGCATCGAGATCTAACTTCAAAGAATTGTTTGATAAAGAACGATGTAGTAAGTTTTCTTGGATTTCTGCGTCATTATTATCCCTATTCTAACCCATGGGTATTATGTGGAAACAATTTGTGTCGATTCTTTCCAAAATACATGGCCCAAATATTCCTGAATGAATGAACGTGTTTCGTTACCTTGCTTGTCCTGATTTCATTAGTATCCTTTCTTTCTTGCGTTTGCTTGCTTTCGGGGGTTTGTTATGGCCTAAGTTCCCTACAAACTCGCGTTCTAAACGTTATGGCCTGAGAAGTAGTTCCCAGATCGATGCGGCCTTCTAACGACTCATTCATTTTTCAGAATAGTAGGAGATAATAGGAGATATACTAACAATATTCTTTTAGTCAGTGAGAGAAAAATCTCATTCATTTTCATTTCTTTAACCATGGTCAGTCAAGCAGGAGTGAAAATTTTTTGTATCTTTTGTGAATGTTTTTAATTATCCATGAAGGCAAATTTCAGAAGGCAAGCTTTTAGAGGAGCTGCAGTAGCGCTCTCCTTGGACACTTTATTGGCAAAGTTGTCGTAAATATTTTGGTCCACCAGAATACAATACAGTCAAGTGCTAATGCCCTTTGATTGCTTTACAGGACGGAAAATCAATCGTTGTTGCTGACTTTGGTTTAGCAAAGATATTACCCCAGGAAGATTCATGTCGATCCCCACGTTTATCACCATCACCGTATCTCACACCTCGTCAGAGATCTTCCAGCCCAACGAGTTCACCCTCTCCTTCCACTTCGCCTACGCCAGTGAGCCCAAGTAGGCCACCGATACCGAAGAAAAGGTTTGTAAAAGATTGTTTCAAACCCTTTAGGCTGATTTCCATGCAGTAAAATTTTCCGAACGGACTGGAAATGTCTTACTTACGGGAGAAAATGCCGCTCTGAATTTGGATAGAAAGTTACGCCTGAGCGACTTTTTATTGTGCAAAATTCCGTCCCCGCGGAGAATTCGACTGAGTGGAAATCAATCTTTCTATAACAGACCGATAAAAGGTTTTCTTCCTGAGAGCAGCAAAAATTTTTCAAGACTTCCTGCAAAAGCTGTAATGTTTTATTCACTTTTCAGGCTTACCGTCGTTGGGTCACCGTTCTGGATGGCACCGGAAATGATGAAAGGTAAAAGTTATTTCTTATAAAACCTTTATCCGACAACTTTCTTGTTTGTAACGTTCTTGCTACAGACGACCCTTTAGTGGAAATTTCTTGGTCACTTAACCAGAGTCTATTTTCTATCAATCGGAAAAAACGGAAAGATCAGAAAGGTTAATTGAATCAAAAGAGGAAAGTTAATTCAGAAAGTTCCGCATATCTGTAGGAGGATGGCAAGAAAAGAGTTTGCCTAGTTTTTCAGATCTACCTCAAGGAAGGGTTTATTTTCCAAGAAATACATCTTTTCACCTTTTTAACGTATGTCAAGGCAAGGCTGGAACTAGTTTGCCTAGAAATGTCATATTTGCATTTCATCACAAAGTTTAATTCCTGTGTCCTTTCTTTTTAGGTCAAGGTTATGACGAAAAAGTAGATATTTTCTCCTTTGGAATCGTTATATGCGAGGTAAGTTGAATTTTCAACATAATTTTTCTCTTTGAAGATGAAAAACTACAATCTGTTTACTTATAGTACACTGTGCCACCCATAGTGAAAAAGACACCAAGTCACTTCACTTAGTCTTTGCTCTTAACTGTGGATGGCATTACAAACTCAAATTAATTTTCACTGCACAAAACTGACAACAAAACAACAAAGCTAAGGTAGATTACTGGTCAAATATTTGAGCTTTCAAACTCATAGGTGTAAAACGAGAAAAAGGTTTCAATGCTTTGGTTTCTCCCAGTAATCTACCTCAACAGTGTGGTTGATAATTATAAATTGTAAATTTCAATGCCATATTGTTTCAAAAAATTTTCGAAAGTCAGGACGTAACAGTACCGTACAGATTGACTGTTTCAAAGAAAGTGACGCAAAACGAAATCTTTACTGAGTCAGATTCTCTACTTGTTAGTAGTTTGAAGTTGGTTTTTCTGTGATGGGTTAGGGTTAGGGTTAGGATTAGGGTTAGGGTTAGGGTTAGGGTTAGGGAAAAACCCTGGTTGTACTTTCTACAAGAAATTTCAATATTAATAACTTGGAACTGGTTTGTCAGTTCCTTGTTTTACTGACTTACAAGCCGTGAATATTCTAATTGAAATATTGCCTTTTCATCCGTCGTTACATGTTATTTGTTTATTGTCGTTTTCTAGCGCCACCATCCTGAAAGGTTTACAACAAAAACCTTCAAATGAAGGACATAGGACATGAGGTGAACTGCCTGGTTAACAAAAACGATGCAGTGTAGCGAGCGAAGAAACTAATAATCAATAGAACTTCTTTAAGATTTATAAACGGTTTTCTATTTTAGATAATTGGCCGAGTGAAAGCTGATCCAGATTTCCTACCAAGAAGATTCGTAAGTAATATGTGTCTTCTTTGTTGGGGGAAAGGGCTGGAGACATGTTTTCCCCAAGTTTTAAACTGTAAAAAGGACTGTTGAAAACTAAAGTATTATGGGATTCTGGTTTTAACCTGGCGTACTACATGACCACCACCCCTGGTTACAGCTTTAGCTGCACCTACTTCAGAAATTGTCGTCTCGAAAATGAGAATATTGTGCTGAAGTAAAGAAGTAACAAGTATGGAGCTTGTTAAAAATTCGGAAAAACTACGTTTGGTCTTTCTAATGTGCAGTTGCATGTTTGCGTGTCCATCATTATGTCGTGTGACATATGGCATTAAACCTATTGACCTTGGATTTCCACTGGATTTCCACTTGGGCTGTTCTTATACTGTGTCAGGCACGAAAGAAGAGAAACTGAAATAAAGATATTGAAAATAGATATAACTTTGTTTATTTCTCTTACCTAGTTTTTTGAGAGTGAGGCTGAAACAGGTTCTTATTTCAAATGTATTAACACTAATCTCGAGGTATAGAGGTTCTTATTTGAAGGGTGCCTTGTCTAGGCCCTTTCAGAGCCTTACAAAAGATGTTCAGCCTCATAATTTTTTTGAAGGGTTTTTATGGACCTAATAACTAATTGGGGAGAAGAATCAAATTTTAACAGCCAACTGGGGCCAAAATGAGCTTCATAACAACAATCAAAAATCAACCTCCCCTGCCATAAGAACCTGTCTTTCATCAAACTGAAACAGATTCTTAATTACAAGATGCATAATTTAAGAAAAACAGGCTCTAGGTCCTTATTTTGGTAGGTTCTTATATGCGGGGATTTACTGTATCGAAATGCACGATAAACGTGAACAGTGTTTTACACGTGAAAATGATGAAGCTGAAGAAGTTTGAACTTAAAATCGAATAATTCCTTAATCAAGGCGTTTTATCTTTCACAGGATTTTGGTTTAGACGAAGAAGAATTCGTTAAACAATTTTGCAAAGATTGTCCTGAACCATTTTATCGACTAGCATTCCAAGCATGTTCTTCAGATCCTGAGAAAAGGTAAGCAGCTGTCGTAAAAATTCCATTTTGCAAATTTTTATTAAAAGCTTTCAGTTATGAGAAAGCTAAAAGCCTTTAGGTGCATATTAAACAGGACAATTTGTTTTGGTAAATGGTAGACACAAATCTGGTAATTGGCTGCCACGGGCTTCTACAGATGACAGATTTCCCTTGATTAACCTCGCGTAATTATTTGTTTGAAATTCATTGTTGAAATCAAGAAACCCATGAGAAGTAATTGCTTGAAAGGTATCCAGAAGGATGCCGCATGACTCATATGCCTCGTAATGAAAGGGAGACTAGGCATGAAAATTGTGACAACAAAGACCAACCAAGAGATGCCACGTATAAGTCATTTTGGTTGAATGGGTGCCCTTAATTGCAGCGTCAGCTGCCTTCAAAAGAATCAGTTAACTGCGATATCTGTCGGTGTTTGCAGATCTGACCTTTCTGCAATTCGCTTTGACGTAAGAGGCGGTAAAGCCATTTTAATCATCTCTTATTCCATGGAATGAATGCGTGTTTTTCTGACTTGGTTTTGGTCTTGAGACAATGGGTGCGGAGACAGGCAGTCATAATGTGGTGCAATGAAGAACTGAACTGACTGCAAGAATGAGGGGTTGCATGACAGGAGGGGGGCAAAGGCATCTTGTAATGTCAATAGAATGAGAAGGGCCTACTACTTTTATTTCCATTCCATATGATGGTGCAGTTTGTTCCCATTTTCCCAACACCCTGCACTCACTAACTAATGTTATTAATAGTTTAAACATATGTCATCGCGTCAGAGGTAGCCTTTCCACTATGAAATGATTTACATTTCTTCTAAATTAGTGAACAATTAACGACTGCGAATTTTGACAAATACAAAGCTTTTTTATAATCTGAAATCATTTGTTAATGGTCCTCAGTTTTGATGAGGACCGTCAGTTAAGGCTGATTTCCACTCAGTCGAATTTCCCGATTGGATAGGAAATCTTTTGTTGACGTGAGAAAAGGTCGCTCTGAATTTAGTTAGAATTTTTTCCGTGACTAACATTTTATTGTGTAATTTAGTCTGCTTTGACAATTTTATTGAGTGGAAATCAGCCTTTAAACGATAATTCTTCTTTCTGCAGGCCTCCATTTGCCACTCTGGAAAAATGGTTAGAAGCAATATTTGTTAATCTCGAATTCAAGATACCGCTTCCTTCAGAAATTGATTACCAATCAATGCCAAAGCCACTTATGTACAAAATTGATGAATCAACAACACAATGATCTTGGTAGTAGATCATGGAAACATCAGTAAAGCCCTCTTTATGGAAAAGCCAGTGCCGTTGTAGCTGTTCTTGGTGGAGTAAAAGGAAAGCTCCTTCCATTGCTCCTTACAAGCAGCAAGACGTTCGTGCATAAGGAATGTAGAACTGGACTGATCTGGTGGACAAACATTTTCGTCGTGCTTTGAGTGAGGTTATTCTACAGGTGAAAAAGTTAGATATTAACTAATATCAGTCGATTATGCGCTTTGAACCAGGCTTTAGGCCAAGATGGATAACTGTCTGGTTACTTTCATTTAAATCGGTGCTGCGTTCGTGTGGGAATGCTGCAAGCATTCATGATAAGGAAGTCGTGAGGCAATAGGAAGTATTGAAATAACTTATTTCATGACAATTTTCCTACAAGAATGACAGTAAATGTATTTTTTAAAGATTTGGGGCCTGTGCTGCTTAGTGCTGGTAAACAGCTGATAGTTGAAGTCTGTTTCTCAGCTGCACAAACAATTTGTACGTTGAATTAAAAGTGAGCCGAAGACACTTCATATGGTAATTATTTCTTCCGTTACAAAACAACTACATTCAAGCCACGTTTTGTTTGTGAAAGGATTTTTAAGTGATTAGGTACTCATAAAAAGAGGGCATTGAAGCTTACGTTATAGAGTGTCTTTCAGGTCAGATTTTAAAACTTTATTTATTAAAATCTTCCAGCATCCGACTGCACCAGATTTTGCTTCTTGGCTAGGCTCATTATGAACGTACGCAAACAGAGCGGGAAGATACGTTTAATTCAATCACGTGACTCACCTGTGTACTTCCATAGAGCCAAAGAGCGCCATGACGGTGGACCTGCTTCAAGTCTCTCGCGTAAAAACAGTAGGTGAAAAACTTTTTTTCTTCTCCCGTTTTTTCCGCGAGAGAGACAAGCAAGTCCACATGGCTGACACACACAATTTGTGTACTTGTCCAAGTCTCTCTTTCATCAGTCGACTGAGATAAAAGGCGCTAATCGCATATTCGCAGTTATCGCTATTGATAGAATAATGAACGCTCAAAATTTGAGGATGCTCAAGTTTGAACAAAAATAAAATGTTGTTGCTGTTGTTATTGTTGTTTCTATTGTTGCTGCTCCGATAACAGGGGCTATGTAGTGAGTCTAGTTTTCCCACAGAGAATCCTTGGTGAAAAGTGGCTCTCCAAAATAGTGGAATTCTAACGCTAAAAATTTTGAAGCCACGTTGGGAGAGCTTATGAACCAATATTCCGTAGTTGCAGTATTTAATTTTGAATTTTTAGCTTAAAATTTTTGCTGAAATTGTAAATGTAAATTTTTATATGCCTATGCATTCTTTAGATGATAAGAATTTTTTGACAGATGTTTTTAAAAAACGTGAACTGTAGCGAAGTTTGGATTGAACAAATGTAGGTCGATACGTGCAAGAAAATATTGTCTGAATGAAATGGCTTGAAATGATTAGATTGTGTATTTCTTTTGTGTCAGTTCTTGTCCTGTTTCCGTACTTGACCCTGGGACTAAATTTTGTAAATGTTTGGAGATGCACTGAGGAGTAACTTTCCCATCCTCGAGCCTACATCCCGAAAATGTTGTAACAAAGTTTTTAGAACATCATAGATTCCATGACCAGTTGTCAAAAGTAAAATTTCACACGATTTCGAGAAAATCTGACTTCGAAAAAGCTATATTTTCTTACGTTGATTTGAATTATACTGAGGCTTGGTATTGGTCAAAAGTTTGAAATCTGACAAAACAACTTTATTGGAAGATGTCTGGGTACCAGAAAGAGTTCAGACTCGAAGGATACCAAAAGACGAAAATAACTCGTTTTTTCTATTGACTATGTCACTATGAAAATTCGAAGAGAGAAGGAAGAGAGGAAAATATGGGACGTATTGTATTGACTTTCCAGAGTCCGTCTTCTATCCCTCTCCTTACCTCCTCGTCTTTTCTTCCCGTAGTTTGTTTCCAGTTTTTTTGCTGCACCTGGTAACCAGGGTAGCTAGAAGAAAACAACAGTCGTTCAATACTGCAGAACTTCACATGGGACAAGCCACTTTTTTCATCCAACAATGGTCTGAACAAATTGTCGGAAGGGACTTTTTCATAATCAGTGACAACGACAGTGCTGAAAGAGAATTGTAAATGGTACCCTGGGTACCAGAGCCAAAAAATAAAGATGTTTGGCTCTTGGCTTGGCTCTGGTACCCAGGGTATGTGAAGGGAAGGGCAGGAGCACCAGTTGAAGGGTCTCAAATGATAGTGGGAATGAAGCCAGTTAACTGCTGTTGCTTTTGATAGCAGGACGGCTTTGTGATGTGTTATCCCAGCTGCTTCAAGTTGACACTAATTCTCATTCAACAAACGTCAAAAAGTGCCGCAGGAAGCGAGGGGCGTTTCACTCCTAAAAAATCTCGTACACTTTTGGCAAAAATCCTTTTGTTTTCGAGAAAAATCAATCCAAAATCCGTAAAAATCCTTTTGTCTTGAAGAAATCTCTTACGCTTTTTCAAACGAGTGAAATGCCCCTCGGCAGGAAGTATCTCAAACTTGGGGGTACGACACTTAACAGGCACTTTTGAACTTTTCTCACAAGCTAGAGAGGCATTTCATAAAAGAAACAGAATAAACCTTTGCTAAATTGCAAAATCTTGGGGCATGTGCCCCCATCTCCTAGTTCCAATGTTTCTGACACCTAAAACGGCTGAAAAGTATTAGTTTTGCGCTGTTTTGAGCGACGATCATTGATTTGTGGTCACTGACCAGACGTTCTGTGAAGGGAAGGGCGGGAGCACCAGTCTAAGCTTGCAAAGGATTGTGGGAGTGAAGTCAGTTAACTGCTGCTCCTTTTGGTAGAAAGACGGCCTTGTAATGTGTTATCGTTACTGCTTCGAATTAACATTTATCCTGGCACATTAAACACCTGCAAACACAGTGAGCAAGACGTTGATTAGAGAACCAAATAGTTGCTGAAGGTATGATGTCTTTCCTTGAGATTTTCGACTGCTTTTGTCTGTGGGTATTCCGTAGATAATTCTTCGTACGCGCTGGCCAGAGCCTGTGGCTTTTCCAACAAGATAATGTCATGTGTCCTAAGATATGTAGAGCTCAAAATTATGCCATGATTTACTATATATTTAACTTCTAAGACAGCTTTACACATTAAACACAAGCCTCTATCATTTGGCTCAATAATAGTTATATTCATAGGATTATTTGCAGAGTTTTTATACTAAATTTATTGGTTTAATAAATCGAGAGGCATGACACAAGCACACTCTCGAAATCTGCTCACCGACCTGAATAATGCATCATGTGAACACGCCTATATCATGATGAAATCCCACTGAATTTTATGATCTTTTTAACACGAGAAAGCTGTATGATTAAATGTGTCTCGCTTTGTCCCACTAGCATAATTATTTTGATGAGGGACAAGTTATTTATTCCTCAACATTGGAGTGAACATGATAGGCCTATCCAAGTTTGCACTGAGACGATTGCAGGCAGGCAGGGTGCTTCGAGAATTCCCCCTCTGCAAGCACTTCATGTTATGATTTGACTCGCTTCGCCCAGTAAGACACTTCTAATTCGAGCTGAAATATGAAGGATGATGTTACCAAGCGAACCTAACTTTGTTGTAACATTGTGATTGCTAATGTTAAAAACATTTATTTATCAGTCAACCAACAGTAAATCCTGGTAACAAACTGGGGCAGCTGGGCCTAATTTATCACCTGTAGGAAGGCTAGAGTGAAGCTGGTTTTTAGCACAATCATTTTATTTATTGGCTTCATCCTGGCAATGGGAAATGGTTTGTTTTGGTTGAATTCTGCCCACAACAGCTTGAATAATGCCCAATAGCTGCCTAGGAAAGTGAAACTTATTGTTGTCTTGGAATGAGAAATTTGACCTGATTGTTTCCTGGTTCAGATCCAAAGATATTGTTTTTTTCAATGACCTGTTGTGGAGACAGGAATTGTTAGACAACCATGGTCATATTGAAATTGGAATTTATTTTGGAAAGATAGATCCTTTAATTATCTTCAATGGTAGAAAACTTTCACTTTCAACAACAGATCCTTGAAAATTGGCTAATATTCATGATCAAATTCCTCTTCTGTTTTGGCTGCCAGTTTTGATATGAAAACATTTCCTCTTGAGAGCATGAAAACTCATTCCTGCAAGTGTTTCAGAATGATTAAAGCAGATTCCAGCATCCTAAGAAGTGTAATGTGTATTAATGTGTAGTCTTGGTGTAAGGCCAGACCGAATTTTTAGCTACTTGCAGAGAACGTATTCCCTGTACAATCTTTAAGAAAATAATAAGGCCATTTGTTCTTGTGTTGTTTTCATCTTGCACTTTTCTGTGCAAGAAACAAAGAAGGCAATCAGTCTTTGAGGCAGAAATCAAAGAAATTTGATTATTGTTGTAGCCATTTTGTAAAACTTTTGCCTTCTTTGGCTGGAGAGGTTGGCGGAAGCAAGGTGAAGTTTTGTATTCACCTTATCATTTTGGCTATTCTGATAAGACATTTCCTGACATTGTTGCTTCAGTATTCAGGGAACAGTAGTGTTCAGTGGTCACCCACCCGGTACTATGATTTAGGCCCCGTTCACAGTAATCCATTTTTGCATGAAAATGAATATGTTTAGCTCCGTTTTTGGCTTTGTGTTCACATTAATCCACCCCAGAAACGGACATAACTGAATATTCTGGCAAAAACGGAGCTGAATTAAAACAGAGCTAAACAAAAATGCATATGTTAATGTGAACACCAAATATGTAGAAATTTGAATGCACTAACAACAACAAGCCTTGCTAGTCTTGTTTTCAAAAAGAGACAATGAGGTGCATTTTTTAGAACAGTTGTGAACACCAATTGAAATATATTTGTTTTTATCTGAAAATGGATCAGTGTGAACTGGGAGGAAAAACAGCTCCGTTTTTAGGGCCAGTTCCCAGTGATTCTGTTCCAATCTATTCTCCTCTCATGCAAAACAGTGCCAAGCCAAACTTGTTTTAGCCCAGCTAATAACCTTTGAACTAGCAAAAGAGATAGTCCAGGAATGCTCTGTACAAGGGCATATCACTTTCTCAAGGTCTCACACTTGATCAGTAAAACTCCTTTTGTTTTCAAGAAAAATCCAAAGAGGATCCCTGAAAATTCTGTTTTTTCAAAGATTTGTACATCCTTTCGGAAGAGTGGTACGTATACCCCTTGCTGTGCACTGGGCTAAAAGCGAATATGCAACAGCTGAAACCAGAAGTCCCCATGTTACTTGTAATGCAGAAAAGCACAAAGAATCGAGGTAAAAGAAAGCTGACCAATGTCATACCTCTTGTCTATATCAGAACAAACCAAATATATAGGACTTCTAAAGTGATTTACAATTGTGGCCAAAAGTTTAAGACCACATTTTTGTCAACAACTGTTCTTGTGGTAACAAAATGGAACCCTAGCACTTTGCCTGACTTACTTTCTTGGAGTTTGTTTAGGACAACTTTCTTTGTGAATTCCAAATTTCAATGCTGTTTTTTAAATTGCTGTGCCATTTTGCTATGACGTCACAATAAAATCCATAGAAATTCTGGGAAATTCCAGTGGTTCTGCCAAAAAGGGGTGTGACCCAAAAATTGTGTTGCTCAGCTGGATCTTACATCAATCTATACACAATTCATTTTTATGGTTAGTTTGCAAAATATCAAAACCTTGCGAAAAGTATTGCTTCAGGGAAAATGGTAGCAGATAGCCTTCATACCAAAGCTTTGGCGCGTTGCTCTCTGCATGGCATGAAATTGTTTTGTACATGCAGTTGTAACATAATGATACAATGTAGATTTCTCGCTGCACAGGGAATCACATCTTTTGCCTCAAATTGAAGGTTATTGTGAAATGGATCTATTCAACCTTTATTCATTCAGAGATCTTGCTTTCTTTGAGCAATATAATGCCAAAAACTGGCAAGTAGAAAGACAAACACTTGATGTGAATTCTATTTGAAATTTTATGCAAGTTGTGTGATATGCATACTTCACAGCATTCATTAAAAAGCTAGAATAGCTAACACCTTTTCAATAGAGTTACAGTTGTTTGCTTTGTGGAATAATTTCCAATTGAATCCCAAAGGGATTAAATTTGATTCTTTTCAAATTGTTTAAATGTTAAACATTCTTTCTTTGTATGAAAGTTGGATTTATACATTGTGTTCTTTTCCATATTCATTGGGATATGATTGTTTAATTTGAAGGTGAATTTCCTCTGGAGACATGGGTCACTAGGAGACAGTTATGTTTATGAAAGCATTGTGTGCTACAAGACAGAATTTGCTTTTCATCTGTATCCATGCATATCATTGATAAATTTGATGGTTTGAAAGAAGAAAAGCTGAATCAAAATGGTCCTGACACCAAAACAAAAGGAAGAGCTGTAAGTACTCCTATGTTTTGTCTGGCTTTTTCTTCTCCATTCATACTCTTGGGAATGAAGAAGGAAAAGATAATGAATGCAGTCTCTGGTTGGAAACATTTTTTGTGTGTGTTGTTCATTATGTGCAATTTCAGGAATAACAATAGAAAGATGTGGCTATTGTTTTAAATACAAGGCCCAAAAATACAAAAGGAAGAGTTTTAAATATTCTAGAGTTTTGTCAGGCTTTCTTCTCCCTTCATGCTATTGGGAATGAAGAGGGAAAAATTATTAGCTACACGTTTTTTATAAGAAACTAGGATCATGCCGTAGTACTAAAAGTTTCTTAATTGGTTTCTTATTTTTTGAATGCATGAATTGTCAATGTGGTCGCTAACACTGCTACAGATATGTTTCTTGATATTCAAAACATCATGTAGGAATAAACAGTGTTCTGTTATGTTGAAAACACAAATGGTTAGATAACATTTCCCAATAATAAAGGTTAAACGATCTATTTGCTATAAAATTCATGCTTTTAACTTTGAAAAGTTTCTTAGCACTTCTCAGACATAGTACTAGAGTTTCTTAAAATTTTGGCCATCTTAGTACTAGTTTCTTATAAACCAGTTTCGTATTGAAAAAAACCTGTAGTCTCTATTCTGCAACTTTGTTTTGGGAACTGTTCTGTGCCCAGTTTCAAAGAAAAATATGAAGCAATCGTTTTAAAGGTTAAAATCTTTGGTGTGCATTAGGCATACTTTCCAGTCTGGAGAAGGTCTTTGATGGTCAACAGATTTTTATTTAATAATCCCAGGAGCATATATATGGCCTAAGATGGCAGTCCCACAAAAAATCTTTTTAGGTCAAAAAAAAAGAAAAGACCTTGATAATTCCAAAAGCTTCAAAAATTGTGAAGATGACAAAGTATCAAACAATCCAAGATAACTGTAGGAATTATTCAATAATTACAAAATCTGCAAGTCTTTGAAATACGCAATCTATTTTCAAATATATGTAATCAAATTAAAGTCTTAATCTATGTTTCTGAGTGATTTGCTCCTTGCTGGTCAGGGTCATGGCACCAGGCAGCTGTTACAGTACTGTAAATTATAAGCCAAGAAATGGCCCTGGGTGTTAAACTGGATTAAACTATCAGAGTTTACTTCAGACCTGTTAAAACTGAAATCTTTATGGTCCATCTAGGTGTGAAATGCTTGTTATTCATTTAGATTTAACCTTCTACCGTCTGGTACTGATCAAAAGCATGGAAAATGTCCAAAAATTTCCAAACTCCTCAAAATAAGAAGCATTTGAATTCGTAAAGTAACTGAAAATGACACTATTATTTTAAAAAGATCTTTGTATGCTAGCTGATTGAGCACATCAAAGAACATCATTTGCAGTGTGGACTTATTAGACTGAATAAAGAAAGACTCAGTTTACAGTGGGTAGAACAACTAAATCAGTTTGATGACATACATTCGTTAGTTTCCGTTTACATTCATGTAGGACCTCCTCCTAGATAGCTTTCTATCAATTGTGTCTGGAAAGCCCTTCCTTACTTTGCTATTTTCTTATTTGTAAAATGAGATAGGATAGAGCATTGGTTAGTAGTGGTGAAGACAATAGCAGACAAGCTGCTTAACCAGTGAATCAATAGATGTATACTTCCAACAGAGTCATTTAAGAATCCTTTGAGATCTGCTATCTCACTCTAGAAATGCCTGATTTCTGTTCTGATTTTGCAAAGCTTCCAGGAAGACTAAGATTAATATTCATTGATGATGAAACTTTAGTGGTGAGTTTTATTTTTGTTGTAGAAATAAATCAATAGCTGATTATCTGCAAACATGTGGATTTCAGTCAACATTAGAAGCTTTCAAAGCAGAGGCTGATATTGTGAGTACCTGTCCAACATCTTGAAGCTTTTGTAGCTGCTCAATTTCTTATAACCCAAAAATCAAACACATATATGCTTTCTGTAGTACAGAAAATTACCTTGCCATTTTGGTATATTTTACATGAAGGCTAGATAGTTACTCTGAAAAAAGCAGCAGTTGGCTTTGAAGAGATAACCTGCTTGGAAGAGAGTAAGAGATAACAGACTATGCACTGGGGCTGTGGAAGATTTTGGACTATGATCCTTTGTAACTCAAAGAATTTTGATTGATTGATTGATTGATTGATTGATTGATTGATTGATTGATTGATGGGTTGGTTGGTTGGTCAGTTGGTTGGTTGGTTGGTTGATGGTTTTGTTGTAAACCAGGTGTCTCAAAAAAGTACCCCCTTTGACTAAACAAGGGAACAAAAACAATTTGAACTGTTTTCTGTGGTGTTTGGTCAATGATTTTAAAATGCATGGTATGTGCATTTACGTTTAACATCAACAAATGTAACTAATACTTTGATCTTATGCATTTACTTTTGAAGTGAATTATACTTTGAAATGCAATCCTTGCATTGCATTGCATTGCATTGTAAGGATTATTTGTATCAAAGAAGAGGAAAAGGATAAAATCCACGCTTATTTTGGAGATGTTACATAGCTGTATTATTTTTACCACATTTTCATTACATTTGGTTAATCAGGGCAATTTTCACAAGTCTTGTATTCTTTTCAAAAATGAAAAACTGAAAATCAAAGTTTACAGGTGCTTTAGACAACTCCCATGATAGAAATCATGGCTAGGCCCTGTTTCAAAACCTCTGGTTTCAGGTGCATGTAAATGTGGCTTTGCAAGCTTGTACGATTTTTAGATGCACAGTATGTGCTCCTGAGTTGAAGACTGATAAATTTAGCTGTACACTTGGAGAGTAATCATATTTTGTTGATTTGTTCCTATTTCCACTCAAAAGGGGGGTACTCTTTAGTTTAGACACCTGGTACTACAACAGGTTCATGGTTAAAATTTCCCTGATGCCATCTTTCAGAGTGATCATTGATGAAATAAAAGGAATCATTTTCAATCCATGCATGTTTATTCTAAATTTCAGAAAGGAGAAATGGAGAAAAAGTATGCTGGCTTATTAGAGAAAAAATGGACATCAGTTATAAGACTACAGAAAAAGGTATTTTTTAAATTGATTGCTTGTGTTTCATTCCATGTGTTGTTACTTGTATTCTTTGAAAAATGGCCTTTCATATTTCATTTCATTATTTGAAATATATTAATATTCTGTAACAATTCAGTTATCAAGCTGCTTTACAGAAACAAAGTTAAAAGAAATAAAGTCTAGAAAATATATAATGTGAAAACAATGTTTGAAGGGTAAGATTTAATTCAAGATTTGATGGTAGTCAATAAAGAATAGGGATAAAAATGTGTGTTATGGTTGATTGAAGACTCTAGGAAACATGTTAAAGGTGAAGGGCTTAGTTTAGTGACAATCTTTTATATTTGCATCTTTGTTTAGGTCATGGAGTTAGAGGCAAGATTGAATGAAGCTGAAAAAGAACTAGAAAGTGGCGGTTTGTTTCAGTTTATTTATAACCATTCCTTTTTGCAATTTTTGACAGCTATTGTATTTTTTGGGAGTATATATATATATATATATGTAATAGGCCTTTTAGCTATTGGACAAAAGAGCCTGGATTGGGTGACATTTTTGTGTATATTCAATTGTTTTAGGAGAGATTTGATTAAGTGGTGTTGTGTGCACATTTGAAATTCTTCAAAATGTATATAATCCAATAATTCAGACAATGTATCATCAGATTTAAACACCAGAGGAAAAATTTTGGAAATATATCCTCCTTAATGTAACTCTAGACCTTTGCATGGCTATAACTTACTTTTTGATGCTTCATGTTCAGTTTGTTCAGAGCAAAAATATGCTTATTTCTAGTTGCCAAAGAGTGTGAATTGTTTTGACCACATCCCTATTTTCAAACTCGTGTCCATCACTTTGTTTTGATTTCTGTGTAAATATTTGTTTGTTTATTTATTCTGATGCATCTTTGTAAACTCGAAGAGTATTTTTAATTATTCATACTCACTTACATATATATGTCACCTGTTACCTCAGAATTTTGTCTTTATTGCTTATCACTTTCTCAAAAGCGACTGTAATTTAGCTATACATCTCAAAGTTTAAAATTTAAATCACGGTTTGTTCTTGTATTAACTGCCCTACTAGCAAGGAGTAGATTTTATGTTGTGTTGATACAAGCGTTGTGAAATTTTTTCATACCGAAAAGAAGATTGTGTGGGGTACTTTTTGGAACTCCCAAGCAAAAATACGAGATGGTCACTGAAAAATACAGTAAATCAGAGGAAAGGTGTTTATTTTGAACACATTGTGAGAGTAGACGGACTGCAAAGGCTTCTCCTAGATGGGAAGTTCAACGGGAAAAGAGGAAGAGGCAGGCCAAGATTATAGTGGTTCGATGAAATCAAGGAATGGACTTGAATGAACTATGTTGTAGCCACAAGGAAGGCAAAGCCTACGGAGGAATGGGCATCTATGACAGCCAACCTGCTGAGAGCAGACGGCACCTGACGGCGACAAAGCAAATAGTGCCATCAAGGTGTTATGAATTGATTAGTGCCCCTGAAAATAACTTTAAATCAAGTCAATCGTTTTCTAGTAAATTGAAACCAATATGAACAAGAAAGCTTATCATTATTTTGTCTAACTTGAGCTTTGTATAAGGCTGCTAGCCTTGTCTTACTGTCAACGATTTGCACATTTACAAGATACTAGAAAGTGATATCTTAACCTGACAATCCCTGGAGAAACCCCGAATATTTCATAACATTCATTCAAGATCTAAAAGATCTTCAAATGGCGGAGGATTTGAAAGGTCTCCAAAGTGATTCCTGATATCCAAGTGTTGGGACTCCAACTGGCACATTTGCAATAAGTGATCCTTTAAAACATGTTATCTGCCAAATCTACTTTGGTCTTTGTTCGCTAAAAATGCTTTCTTTTGGACGTGTTGTTTGAGGTGTTTTACCTCTGTCGCAGTTCATATTCTTTAGAGATATCTTTTATTTGACTTTTATTATTTTGCAGGCCCACTTCGAAAAAATCGTCAACCAACTGACTGGATTCCTAGACCACCTCCAAAGTATTCCCTGACGGGTCATCGAAGCCCAATCACCAAAGTTCTTTTCCATCCAGTTTACAGGTACAAGAATGTTTCATTTTGTTTTCAAATTTTTGTTGATAAAAACTATCTGCTTTGAAACTTCAAGCTGAAGGCTTGTTTACAACTGGTTGAGTTGACGGTATCTTTTAAAAATGTCTTCGTTGAGCTTGATAGGTTTCTTTTGACTCCAAAGCGCCATTTTAATTGTTGTTTAGATTTAGGCCATTTTAGATTCTTTGAAAGTAGTATATATCGTGTTTATTTTTCTCAACTGAAAGCAAGTGAGTGTGCGTTGAATTTGGCGACAATATTGATGCTAGACTGATGACGATGAGTCCCTTGTTGCCCTGTGCTCTTTGACTTGATGATGGCGCTTCGGGCAATAGAGACTCATAGTATTACTCTGAAAAACTTGGCCCTATTT
The DNA here is from genome assembly GCA_964020215.1 of Aurelia sp. 3 sensu Dawson et al. (2005). Lineage (NCBI taxonomy): Eukaryota > Metazoa > Cnidaria > Scyphozoa > Semaeostomeae > Ulmaridae > Aurelia > Aurelia sp. 3 sensu Dawson et al. (2005). Next base: position 1,716,230 of record OZ026589.1, on the reverse strand, counting down.
AGGCCCATTTGTGAATTAGTATCGTTAAGGTGTAAATGTGAATTTTAGATTCGATTGAAGAATGGAAAACACTTCCACGGGATGGATATTCGAAGCCGTGATTCTTTCATAATTCCATTGATGATTGAAGAAAATAGGGCCAAGTTTTTCACTATTTCATTATGAGTCCCTCTTGAGCAAGGTTTACCGCATGGATACAAGGGACTCATCGTCATCAGTCTATACTGATGTCACAAGGATGTGTTAAAGTTGAGCTGTAGTTTTTTATCGTTGCGCTGAATACGTACCGAACCACTTATTTGTCTTAGAATATCGATTATATATATACGTGTTTAAAAACTGTTTTGGAAACTTTTGTTATCTTTTAGTGTGATGGTTACAGCTTCGGAAGATGCAACAATTAAGGTGTGTTATCTTGTTGTATGTTGTTATATTTGATTCCTTTAAGCAGGTTGATAATCGATTCATTGAACATGCAGCTTTTTCTGAAGTAAGAGATCACAGGAATAGAAGATAGAATACTTTGTAATATATTCATTAACATTGAACAGCCCTTTACTAAATAGTCTTGATTGCGGAAGATAGATATTATACGTCGAAATATGTTATCAGTAGTCTTCTCGTTTAATTCGATTTACTATGGTTTTATTGCCTTTTTCACAGGTTTGGGATTACGAAACTGGAGATTACGAAAAAACATTGAAGGGTCATACAGACATCGTACAAGATCTTGCGTTTGATCATACTGGCAAAATGTTAGGTAATTTTTTATGATGTATATACGTAAAAACGTAACCGCCGATTATTCAGCTTTTTGGACGCAGTTTCAAAGCCTCCCTTCTTCCACGCCTCTTTTATTAAGAATCTCTCAAGTGTGCCCTTATTCTCACGTTATATTACGGGTGGGATAAATCTCTCAAGAACAGAAATATCCTTAACTCGAAGGAGAACTTTTTGCCTCATGAGACTGGTCGATTTCTGTGCTTGATCAATGATACAGCTAAATCCACCTTTTCATGGCTAGAGGTACGAAAGCAGGAGTTTTTTGTGATAGATTTTGCATTTTTGAGTCTAAGATATTGTTCTACGCTTAGTCATCTGATTTCAACCAATTAGACATTCAATTATTCTGCAAGCTAAATCTTTATTTCTAGCATCAGCATCTGCGGACATGACAATCAAATTATGGGATTTCCAAGGATACGAAAATATAAAAACACTCCATGGTAAGCATACATTTGAATTTCATTGACATAGAATGTAGTGAATAAATTGGAGAATATTACCAAATTTTTGTAGAGTGCAGGATACAAAGGAAGCAGTTAATGTGTTAAAGCTAACTGCCAGGCTCATCTTGGATCTGAAGACATTTTTATTTATTGGAAAGCTGAGAATGACGATGATAATGATTAATGAAACATGTCATATTTTTTCAAACTCCGTAACGGAAGCAAATCTTAAATCGAGTGTGAGGTGCGTAAAAAGCAGAACAACTAAGTGCGGAAGCTGACAAGGATTTCATGAAAATTTTGGACCTGATAAATGTGAAAAACAAGGAAAGACAGAGGAGCGACTTCTCCTCAGTTAATACTTTAAACAAGGGCCAGTCTTTTCCATTGTGACTCTAGAGTTACTAAATCATAGAAGTGTTTTACAAAAGGCAAAAATACGCCCTTTTTGTTCTTTATATAAATGACGCTCTGTAACCTTGAAACACATCACAGCAGGTATTGTTTATTGTCATATTTCGTGAAAAACTAAATTTTGTTTCGCAAGGGAACATTCTATTTCATGCTGAGATCTTAAATGAATTTCACAACTCCCAAGTCAGAAAGGATAATATTCATCGATATTTTATCAGTGTTTCCGGACATTTCAGGTCAAAGCTGAGACTTCCATGAACAGACTACGGGACACCTTAGGTTACAATGGGCTGTTTAAAGCAGAAGATGCGAGTCAAGAAGACGCCAGCTTAATTCTTTTGTTCGAGGCTGTGAATTACAAAGTGAAATCAACTTCAAAACTTTTGCGGAGTCTCGAGAGAATCACTGTACGTTTTGTTCTGAACTGACAACCTGAAAAGTATACTTTTGAAGGCCGCACTGCAAAAATAGGATGTCGAGAAGGGAAGCAAAATACGATATGAGCACATTCACAAATGATGGAAATGCGAGAATTCAAACTGTTCTTAGGGAATTGTCTGTCTGTGAGTAGCTTTCTGGGAGGGAAAAGCCGGGAAAATTAGAATGCTCTAAAAACATAAAAAAGTAGCTGTGTTTCAAAGACGTCCGCATCTTCCTGCGAAAAGAGCCTTATCTGAATGTCCGTAAATGTCATGTCATCCAAGTTATCGTTTATCCATTGAAGGTCATGACCACAACATTTCATCGGTCTGTTTCATGCCATCTGGTGACCATATCATTTCATCATCAAGAGACAAGACTATTAAAATGTGGGAAGTTGCTTCAGGGTAAGCCTATTTTATCGTCTTGGAATTTTATTTGAATTTCTATGAAGTGGAGAATGTCAAATGTGCGTCATTTTAACTGTTTTGATTTACCAGCTCAAATGCAACGTCGGTCAACGAGCGATATTTTCTGTTGCTGGACAATTGAAATTTAGATGACACGTGAAGCTTTGCCCCCAGTAGAAATACAGCTCTAGTTTATCGCTGGTTGGACCGTGTGTCAAAGATCCTTGTTTACCCTGTATGCTTTGCGGCTTTCGTTTGCGTGCAAATTTTTTTTATCAATGGCCGTGAAATCAAGTAATCGCTGATAGCAAAATTATAAAGCTGATATTAGTACTGAAATAGGGGCCTCCATTGCCAAATTGTAAACAAATCTGTGTATAAACAATGTTGGTTTGGGCATTGTTTTCTGTAGTTTACTGTAAGAGGTCTATTTAATTTGGGGCATTACAGAGGGGAGCTTAAAAGAGACGGAACTTATTAGAGAAGGGGGGGGGGCTTATTCACGAAATCAAACGACAAGGATAGATATGATCGCATTTCGGGTTCTTTACCCCATATTTGCAAATTCAGTATACAATTTTACCAGTCAAATACATAGATTCAACACAGTTTTTAACCCAAAATCCATGTCAAAATTAACTTGCAAGCTTTTTTAGCTAAATATATGAATAATTTTTGGTAATGTCAGGAATTTGTTATAAGTGGAGGGGGCTTGAAAGAGAGCGGGTTTATTTGAAATTTTGGCTCAGAGGGGAGGGGCTTATGAGAGAGGGGGCTTAATAAATAGAAAGGGGGGCTAAATAGAGCTTTTATATACGGTGTTTGAGTATCAAGACGTAACCGTCAAAAACCCACTCATATCCAAGTAATCGTGAGAGATATGAATGTTTTGTTTGTTCGTCTATGAACTAGAAAGATTCATCATCAAGATAACCGTTTCATTTTGAAAAAATATTACCAAAGTCTGCTTTTCAAAAAGACTTCGTAATCACTGTTTTGAAAAGAATTTAAGTTTTCGATGCCCTTTCAAGTCTTCTTAGAATTTTTTGTTTTGAGTTCAGTCAAATTGGTAAAATGTTTAACCAATATTTGGTTGATATAATGACAAGCAGTAATATTTCAAGTTTCTCTTCATACTTAAGGTACTGCACGAAAACGTTCTCAGGACATAGAGAATGGGTGAGATCTGTTGTTGTTAGTCCAGACGGTAAGTTTCCTCAAGTCTTATTCTGCTTTTTTAGATTTCCTGTAACATTTTAAAGGCAATCTGTCTCATTCATAATTGGCCGAGATTATAAAAGGGGATTAAGAATTTGTATGGCAGGATTAACAGAAAAAGAATTGGAAAGAGATCGTGTTGTGAATTGAACTGAATTTTTATCATGCGAGAAATTCAAAGAGTCTGGGCTCTAGCTCGTTTCCTTTGTCCAAGCTTTGTTCCCTAAACCAATCACCTGCGTGACAGAGCTCCTTTAAGCTTGGTGGCCGAAATGGTAGGCTTACTTTCAGGCTTTTAAAGATATATCGTGTTTTAAAATTTTGACGAAGTTTAGGCGTTTGAGAAAAAGAAAGATATATCGTGTTTTAAAACTTTGACGAAATTTAGGCTTTTGAGGAAAAGAATTTGTCCGACGATGAAGAGCTAACGATTTACTATGCTGATTTCACTCTTCGTGAAATTTGGGGTTGCTTTAATGGCTACACGTTTTGCTTTGCTCAGTTTTCTGTCCTATTTATTGTCCTTCGTGTGGCTTCATTTCTCTCAGGAATCGAAATGTTATCTGTTACTAAATTACCTCCTCCTTCTTCCATTTTAGGCACGTTATTAGCGAGTTGTTCGAATGATCAGGTAAATTTAGTAATGTTTGTTTCTATGCGATTTGAATCATTGATCACATAGAGGTTTTGTTTTGCGTTTCGATGTGTCATTACAAGCAGTTTTAAGTTTAACATGATTAATCAGAAGTACCATATTTATGGCACTTTTTACTGTCTTAGAAAATGTCTCAAATTTTGCAAATAGATTCCAGTGTTACCTATAAAGCCCGTCATTCTAGGGAAAAGAAATTGGCCACCAATCAAGATATACCGGGTGAGCCAGAAAAAAGTTCCCACTTTTGAAAAATCATAACACCAAGACTACTACATGGATTTGAATCATTCAAATTCTAGTTAAAAGCCGAAAGATCAAAATATTTTTGTGAATTTTCTCGCTGTCCTACCAGCACTAGAAATATTGGCAAATTCAACTTTATAGAAATTTCATGGTTGCAAAATCACGGAAAATGGGCCAAAAACATTGATCAAATCGTAAAGATTCTATTCAAATCGAACAATAGGCCATAGACGTTTCACCTCCCTCAAGAGTTATAAGACATCGATTTTCAAACAAATACGAAAGATTTTCAATGCCAAGGAAATTAATGCCTAGAGGATATCTCTCACCCATGAGAAGTTGCATTTCCCTCATTATTCTGTGCGAGAGGTCATTTAAGCATTGATCAATGTTTTGGGCCATTTTTCAGTAATCAATCAACCATGAAATTTTTGTAAAGTTGAATTTACCTATATTTGTAGTGCTGGCAGGACAGCAAGAAAAATGACAAATTACTTTGATCGTTCGGCTTTTAACTAGAATTTGAATGATCCAAATCCGTGAAGTAGCCTTGGCGTTATGAATTTTCAAACGTGGGAAATTTTTTCTGGCTCACCCGGTAGTTCGTGCTCAGTATCAATATAGGTGCAAATGCAAATAAATGAGGACAAGGTTTCTCGAAAATCCAAAGAGCCGTATAAAGACTTACAAAGAATGTCAGGATACCTTGCAGAACAAATAGCGGAAAGAATGGAATCGAAGCTATCTACGCATGAATAACAAAGCTTAACCAAAGAATTACTGGTGTTTTCTTGGTATATTTTTAAGCCATTCCATATATCCATGTCTGCTCTTTTTCATGTATCCTTTCTTGATTTTGTAGTCGATACGAATCTGGGTGATAGCAACAAAAGAATGTAAAATAGAATTGAATGACCATGACCACGTGGTGGAATGCATCGCATGGGCACCTGAAAATGCGCATCAAACAATCAATGAATCAATAGGAAATGCTGTAAGTATCCAAAAACTGTTTTATGCTTCTTATAATCTGTTGTTGTGAGTTGCAACAAGCCCCAACAAACTTGTTTCATGCTTTGTACATTCATGGCTCACTAATGAAAACAACGAGTGCAGTGAGAGCAATGTGCGATCGCTAGACGGTGCTCTCTTTAATAAATTCAGTAGGGCACTTAGATAGATTAGGTATGTTTCGTGGACATATGGTTCACTGCTCTTCAGTTGAATGTGTGTGCAGATCAATTAAAGACATCAGAACGATATTTATTAGCTTGCTTGGATAATGTTATTAAAGAGTTTTCACAAAAAAGGTCTCGCAAAACGTCTCACAATTTCTGCAAGTAATATGTTTGTAGGTAATGTTCTGATGATAGTTTTTGTATGGCAAAGCCTGTAGCCTAAACATATCCCTTTTCTTTACAGAAAAAAGCGAATGTTCCCGGTCCTTTCCTCGTCTCTGGATCAAGGGATAAAACTGTGAAATTATGGGATGTTGGTGCTGGTGTATGTCTTTTCACTTTGGTATGTATCATATGATCGTATTGTCGTCATAATCCATGTTTACGATGTCATTATATCCAGTCTGCTTCAAACTATGCCAAGCGTAATAGCAATGTTAACTTAACAGGTTGTTCTCAAGCAAGTGAGCTTTCAAGGAGATGACCTGCAACGCCAACGCCAAAGCCTTGGAGCCTCAGGCACCATTCAAGTCAAACAAGACTATTCTCACGCCTTGTTGCAAGCCATTGACATTCCTCCAAGCCATTCTCTGATGTTGTCCACCTTCGTTGTTCTTCTTCATCCTCTCATTTTCCCCATTCTTTCACGCTCTGTTAACGCCATGGCTAAATTTGTTGGTCTCTTTTTCTCGTTCATATATTGTGCCATCTTTCTATCTAACCCTAACCCTAACCCGAGGCTGGTAAAGTTGTTTTAAAAGGCAACCTTACCAACTGGCGAACACCTATCGTGAATTCTTTCCAAGTTGTGACAAGGCCAACTGTCATTATTTCGTAAAAGAAATTTTCATAAGTTAGGCCAAATGTCGTCGCCATTTTGTATTTTGTACGATTGTGCGATAAGTAGGCTAGCAATGTGAGTGGCATATCAACACATCAGGCAGCCTCGTTCAAGTCGAAATGAAGTGACTGACGTCATAGAAAATGATATCATTTTGCGCATTTTGCAGATTGATGTATGTAGTTACGCAGAGAAAAGAGAGAAAAAGTTGGAAAAAAGTACTACACACTATTCACAACGGTGTAATATTTTAAATAATCGACAATTATACCAACCCCGGACTTGTCCTTTAAGTATATTTTAAATAGTAAGAGAATTGAAGTTGGATGAGCTGCTCTTCAATTTGAAACCTAACAAATTTATTTGCTTCCTTTTTCAGATCGGCCACGATAATTGGGTTCGAGGAATATTATTTCATCCTAGCGGTAAATATGTGCTTAGCTGTTCAGATGACAAAACTGTTAGATCTTGGGACATTAAGAATCAAAGATGTTTAAAGACATTAGCTGCCCATGATCATTTCTGCACAACTTTAGGTGAGTAACGATACAATATCATCACGTGAATCAGAAAATATTTACATTTTATAAAGCCTGTAGCGCCACACCATCGTTTTTAAAGGTTTGGAGCGTATGCTTCAAAATTTTCAATTATAACTTCTTGATGCTAGATCTTCGAATGTTTTGATATCTAGAAATGTAGTCAAAAGGCAATCTTTGATTTGTCCTCTCTTTTTCTTTTAGATTTTCATCGATCAGCCCCATTCGTTGCAACAGGCAGTGTTGATTTACATGTTAAAGTCTGGGAGTGTCGCTGAGCAGCAGTTTTATTGTTTTAACATCAATTAGAGAGCTAGTATCATCAGACCAGACCAAACAAAATGAGTGATAGGGAGAACGCGAGTGCTGCAAACGTCACTATGGAACTGTAGCTCTGATACAAAGTCTTATTATTTGGAAAGGCGAAATTAATAAACATTCAGTCGGTTGTTGCTGCTGCTGCAAGTGAACAGTTCTGTTAGCTTCGTATTGTGCCAGACATCGTGATATTAAGTTATTCAACCTCCGTGACGTCTCTTTAGCCAGCTGACCTGTGCGATGATATTCGCTTTACGAAAGGGAAATTGCTGAAACTTTAAGGGAAATTGTCCAAACTTTGATTTCACGGTTTTGCCCAAACTTTGATTTCACAGTCAAAACCCTCATAGATTTAAACTCTTACCGACATAAGTTTGAAGTGAAGACAGATATGGTTGTAAAAAATTTGTCCTTTTACCAAACTTGGTGCGCAGAACAAGATGTTAACCTCAAAAATACAAAATCTTAATGATCCTATCATACTTACGTTTGCTTTGCACTGGTACAGTTTTGTTCCGCTACAAGGTTGGTACGGTTCAGGAGCATTTGCACTGCTCCGGAACAAAATTATTCTATAGATAGAAGGAACAAAAGTGTGCGAGTCTGCAGGAACAATGTAAACTAGAGGCTGATCAGTTAAATTTGTGTTACCTATCCAGAGTTGGCGCGGTACAGTGTAAAAGTAGTCGAGGAATCATCATTCATGAGTACTCCCACCTGTATCCCGTACTCGGCCCACGCTCATCCCGCAGCTTTTGCAGACGAGGTTAAGCGGAAGAGTTACTTATCTATCAAATCAATACTGTATTGCCAATGCTTACTCTTGCTCGCGATGTAGAATCTAATTTGTATGAATATGTCCCATATCCGTTAGAATCCGTTGTTGTAAGAAACTGTGTTGTAATTTCTTTGCTTTTTTAATGCTCTTGGTGAAATTTCTTTTCAAATGTGATTGTTATCGAATCACCAGAAAATATAGGCCTACCATATTTAACGAATTATTCTATTCATGTGATCTCCTGGCTTCATAGTCTTTCGCTTCGATTCTGGCTGAAAGGGCTTTGATCGATTACATAGCTCGTTTACTTTGGTGATCCCCAGCGTAGGGTTGCTCTGTGTAATTTGATCGCCACTTCCCTCGCAAATTTTTGAAGGACGCCAACGCCGTTTTGACAGAAATGTCGTCTAGATGGCTGAACCAGAAAAGACTTCCTACTTTTGAAAATTCATAGCACCAAAAGTACGCGAATTCCGCTTGATAGCCGAGAAACTGAAGTATTTTTGCAATCATGTTACGAGTTTTCATGGCAAAAAATACTACAGTAGTGTTCCGCATACCGCATACAGGAGGCGCCAATTTCTGAAACGCAGATCCTGATTTTCCAAACAATACCACCATTTTAGAAGAAACTGGTACAGATTTGAAAACAACATTGTTTCGTATTTACAATTTCCAGAGATTTTACTTTCAGACACCAATCTTAGCAGTGGATTCCCTGTGGTAGAAGCTATCTCATTTTATAAGAAGCACGCCAGACCTGAAATTGAAAGTTTTCTTCGTATATGCGGGACACTACTGTATACCAATGCACTTAACAGATGTTTCACCAAGAGATTGACCACGCAACTTGAAGTGGTAATGAACGGCGTAAACAAGCCTTTGCAGAATTTATCTATGTTAGGCAATCCGCCATCTCAGTGCTAACTAGCGGATATCCTTGATGTAACAAGAAAAAATCGCAATTATTGCCCAGTGCCATACAGTTCTCAGCTGTTAAGTTAAGATTTTGAACAAGAATATCTCATATCCTGATAAAGATAGATCCCACGAACTGATTGCACGGTTGGAGGCTCTCGTAACATAATCAAAGGGAATGGACTAACTGCCAATAAACTGGACCGCCGCATTCATCCGAAAAGGATTTTGGCGGGAAACCACAGATACCAACGCACTTAATGCAGTAGTAGGACAGGGGTAGGATGCATTCTACTGCCATGTTAGAGTAGCTGGCGTTGCATTCTTGTGCTTGCATCATAAATTTAGCAATACCCATGTTTAAACAGCAATCATCACCTGGACTTGTGATGATGAGTCCCTTGTATCCCTGCGGTAAACCTTGCTCAAGGTCAAGAGGGTCTCATAATGAAACAGTGAGAAACTTGGCCCTATTTTCTTCAATAATCAATGCAATTATGATGGCATTACGGCTTCAAATCTCAATCCCGTAGGAGTGTTCTCAATTCTTCAATCGAATCGAAAATTCTATAACATTTACACCGTAACAATAGCAATTCACAATCTCGCAATCTGATTGGTACTTTAGGAATCGCGAAGTTTGGGCCTAAATAGGGCAAGGTTTTTCAGAGTAATATCATAAGTCTCTGTTGACTGAAGCGCCATCATCAACTCAAAGAGCACAGGGAAACAAGAGACTCATCGTCATAAGTCTAATCATCACCCAAGGTCCTTTGCAGGCACGCTGTAATTTTAGACATTCTAAAAATCAAATTTGGCTTGAACGAAAACTTCGACCCACAGCGCAAGAATTGAAGTGATGAAATAATTCATCAGAAGAAAAACTTCTGAGCCAGTTCAGCCACTACTCTGTTGTGAATCAATTGTTTCCATTTAGGTCAAAATTATGGCACACCTGCAAGGGACCCTTGGTGACACACTGGCTTTTAGAGAAATACATATATTTTCCAAGTTGCACTCACTATTAGATGCCGTCCGAATCGATCGATTAACTTTCAGCACAGTTAAATCATGGACTACAGGTACATGTACCCCAAAAACTAAGGCACCCCAAAAACCATAAGGTCAGTTGAAAGGCAATATCTATAGAAGAGCAACATACAACATAAAACTCTTATTGATCAATGATGCTTAGGTAACTAGGCTACCTAAAAATGTAGGTTTGCCATGAATAAATTGGATTTTTAAAAAAGTTATAAGGTGTAAAAGCAAAAAATTGAACTTGAAATTTTGCAGATTATTTCTATGAACGAGTAGCAAGTCGCAAATTCTTACTTTAAGTTTGCAAACCAATGTTTTTCAGTATCTTCCATGTATCCTCTTGCCAGAAAAGCACAATGGTTACCTTGCAATATAGTGAACCTATTGAATGGGCATCCTGACTTTGGTGATTTTTTGTGTAGTTTTGGGGTACATTTCACTGAAACATGGAAAACACAAGTACAGGGTGTGCCACGGAGAAACCAAATGAAATTATGTATTTTCAACAAAATCACACATATATTTATATAGTATTAACACTTTCTGTAAGCAATTAACATAAGGTATTTGTCCATATAACAAAATATCTTCTGAAAGTCAAGGTTAGAATGGTCAAGTTTTTAACAAAATTAACAAAATAACGAATATTTCCTGACAGTCTGTAAACAAACAGCAAGTAAATTTTCCATTTTTCAGCAAAATAACGAACGCATCTTCAAGACAACCAACATACAGTTGGTAAAATGGTATATGTTTTAACAAAATAATAAACATTTTCTGCAACTCAATCAACAGACAGTTAATTAAAATTGCCCATATCTTAACACAGTAACAAAAATATCTTTCTAAAAGTCAATCAACATAGGTATTTGCTGTCCAGATATCATTAACTAACCAATCACATCAGAGGAATTCAGTTAATTTTGGATACCACTGGAAAGTTACTCTCATTTGAGGCTACTTTGAGGTTAAACCATTTGAGGCTAGCTCTCAAACATTTTGGGGGTGATAAATGAAACCTCTGAGGTGGTTACAAGTTTGGTCGACTCTGAAATGAATGCAGTTGTGAAATTAAGAGAAAAGAAAACTCATCCATGGAATAGAAACATCAAAACTGTTCATCATTTATGAAAAAAATTACCGGGAACATTGATATTCTCAAATATTTTGATACTTGGAAAAAACATGCACTTTGTAATTGCTAGTAAATGAATAACACAGTTCCTCTCTATTAGGTCAGATTGTCAGCAGATTTCAAAATATATGCAGAATCAAGAAAAATAATGCTTTTGAAGATTGACATGCAGCAAACGGCTTGATAAGTGAAAAACTAATGTGGTTTTTGGGGTACACCCCATGTAGGTTTTGTGGTACATTAGATACTTCCACTGAAAATAAGTTTGCAGCTATACTTTCTATCCATTACTGATTTATAATGATGACTTCTTCCCAAATATCACAATGATAGGTGGATCAGCTGTAATCTTTTGCGTGTTTTTGATTGTGCGGTTTTTGGGGTACATATTGCGAAAAACAAGGAACTTTGTCACATCAGTACTCGGTCAATCTTAGGTAAAAAATAATGATATCCTACGGGAAGACCTCGTTTTCTGCAACCCTTCATTGACACAAAACCATTTTTGAAAGCAACTAGTTGGAAGAAAGTTATAACAACACGCTTTTTTTGTGGCTTTTGGGGTACATGTACCTGTATGGTTAAATCTCTAAAACAGTTTTGGGAAGTTAGCAGATAAAACCAGATAAAACTGCTTTAACATCGGCACTTGGATGACACAATATTCTTCCGATTTTATGCCCCAAATATCAAGTGCAGGGTCACAAACCTGTTATCTCTGCAATCTATTTCGTTGCCCACATGTGACCATTGTGTTCTGCACATTTTCGATGGATAGGGTGAATCCACAATAAAGTTACTCCTAAGAATTCACCCATTTCTCTGCAATCGTGCAACATCTGAGTGTTTCGTTTGTTCCTCTTCGAAATTCAGTAGTCCACCTTCAGAATAACATCTTCATTTTGAGAAAAAGTAATGGAAAAATCTCTGTTATATGGTCCATCGAAATTACGTCAAAACAGGGCCGAAGCCAATGGGAGGGCTGGGGGGCGGAGCGCCCCCCCAGCAGACCATTTGTCGGAAAATTTTGCTCTCATGTCGGAATTTTCGTGTTCTAAATAACTGGTTTTGGAGGATTTTGAGGAGAAATAATGGAGAAAAACATGAATTTTTTAGTGTAAAAACATAAATTCCAACAGAAATTATTGAATTTATGGCATATTTTTGATTGATATTAACTAATTGAGTTGATTTCAACGTTGAATTGCGAAATGTGGCCAAATTTTAGTTACCGCGGAGTTAGATCGGTACAACTGTTGTTGTTGCTGTTGTTGTTGATGGTTTTTTCGTCGGAAAATTTTGGTTTTTCGCCCCCTACGCAGGCATAGCTGGTATCGGCCCTGCGTCAAAATCGTCGTTTCGAAAGAAGTTTACATTACATAACCCAACCCCTTTAAGTAGTATTTCCATGTGGCTGCATCATTCCGTTCCAGCGGAATATGCCCGAGCGGAAGAAGGCAGCATGCATTGGAGGTGTCCCTATTTAAAACCTGACGAAGTAATCAAGAAAATTTGCCGTGAGATGTTTTGAAACGTACTGACCAATTTTGGCTGCTGCGAAAATGTCTGTCAAACGCAATGTCTTTCATGGCCGTTTCTAAACATAAATGCTCTGTGAATGTATTTCTGCGATGACAATTTTTATCGCAATTAGTAGTAGACCAAGGCATGATCCTTGAGATACCTCCATCCTGCATCACAGATTGCTGAGATACTAGCAACCTTCAAAGACTCTGCCAAATTCTAGTGCAGCAATTTCTTGTTTGATCATGAAATCCCCATGAAATCTTGACTCATCAAAGATTGTTTCATACAGCAGCATGCCTTGCATGTGTCGTCTCTTGGTTGGCATCTGTTGCCGTCATCTTCATGGCGCCGTCATTTTAATGGCGCATGAAAATGGCGACGACAAAGGTAAACCAAGAGTAGTAACGTCGTGGAAGAAGAGTATCTTTGCTTTATCGGAATCCCCAGACAGGGACAGAAACATATTTCGAGTACAGTTTTCACAAGTTTCAAAATGGTGTTTCACGTGGTCCAGGGAGCCTTCTCGTCGCAGCGCTGGCCACCAAAAAGGCATCTGCTGGTATCTGGCAGGATTTCTGATTGTGGTGGGGGCTTCAAAACCACGAAAGTATGTATGCGATTTTCACGCGGGATAAAGGTCACTTGGTGTCACGTGGGTATGAAAATACTTTGGTCATCGAACTTGCTCAGGCAAGTAATGTCGCAACCTCTGAGGGTGGTAAAGAGGGGTCAGGATTACGAATCAAGGAGGTAAAATAAGTGATAAGTTCTGCGTTCACAAATATTGCATTTTTCACGCTTCACGAAAATGAATACTGGCTTTTCACGTTTCACACAACAAGTATCGCCAAAAAAACATGGCCAATCACATTTCATGAAATCACATTTCAAAAAACATGGCCAATCACACCACTCTTTATGTTTCACAGGGATTAGAAGTAACTTTGGCCTTTGAGCAAAATTGTTGGCAACCAGGGAAGTGAACTGTTAGTGACAAACAAGCAAAAATTGGTTGCTAAATTGAGATTTCTTGTCTCGCAAAAGGTGCCTCTCCATATCATCAATCTCTCAGCGAATCTTGAGCCGAAATCTTGGATCTGAAATCCTAGATTTTGAGCTAGATTATCAAGGCCAAATCATAAATGTCTGGATGTCAAATTGAGATCTGGGCTCCTGAATCTTTAGCCAAGTCTAAGCGGAATTTTGAGATCTAAAATCTGAAAACGTAATCTCACGCCCGTGTATACGTGCTGTAACGCGTGTCTGCGTTTACGCGCGGGTAGAACAAAGACCATGACTAAACTTGCTCAAACGCACTCTTCAAAAGACTGGCCTAATTGACGAAAAGCTCGGTTGTCCATTGACTGACCTTGTACAGATATTTACTTATCTTTCATGCTTGGACACCATTAAGAGAAGAACTAATTATGAAGATGAAATGACGAAAGATCATTTCTGTACATGGCATCAAGAATAGCGCGCCATCCCGTCGTAATATTCATCCAGCATGAATTCAAGAGTGCGAAAAGGCAACAAGAACGAACGACAACTTTCTGGTAACCGGTGAGAATATTTTCAAAATTTTAACACTGAAACTAACTCTAATTCCTGAATAGTAAACGCTGTTATAAACCTTAATAGTATACTAATAATATTATCGATTAATTATACAGGTATGAGGAGTGTAAATATTATTCCGAAAGGTATATTTCCAGTGGAAAAAACTGGCCTATCGTCTTGGTCCGAGAAGGGATGTTTCTTCGACTGGGTGTTCAATGAAGACGAAATGGGGTCGCCGCGAGGCTACCACTTGTTAATCGGTTGTTCGAAGCATTGATTGATCATATGATGTTGTTAGATCCTTAGTGTCATCGACTTTACTCAAATACAATATGTTGATACTTTTGGTACGGCTTAATTGAAATCAAAACACATATTTGCCGCTGTGGAATAAACTACTACGCCATTTGGTTGGCTCGCGTGTGAATTTGTTTGGATTGTTCCCTTGGAATTTCGTACCTGGTCAGGCAGGATGCTGGAAGAAACAGCGTAGCGCCTTTTGGCAGTATTTCAAGCGTGTGAATAACCGTCTGTTATTTATTCTCCCCGCACAAAAGCACTTTTGGGATTCTAGTCGTCAGAGGACAAAAATCTTGATTTATTTACAATTTGGATGATAAATTTACCACTGCTTTTTGAAGACAATTGCAAAGTTTTTACCTTCACAGACGAAAGGAATGTCGCCCTCTGTTCGCACCAGACAGCAAGTAGTCTTTTCGATTGCTTGGGAATTCTGTAAACTCGCCGCGATTTTGCAAACGGATTGCAAAATTCGGGGAAGACTTTTTTACAGTAGGTAGGGGGAGGCGCACAAATTTTTGACCAAATGATCTGCTTTGCAAAAATGTTGTCCTAATATTTTGGCTGCTGTTGGCTGGATTTGTTCTTGTAAATTGTTAGATGGGGTTCTTCTCTCCCAGCCCCACATAAATGTAGTCAAGCAATTTACAATCTGCACCAAAAGAGCTCTAAAATTAAGATAAAGCTGAAAGGTAAAGCTAAAAATTGTCATAAACTTTAACAGATGCTGCTCTAAGCCCTTGAACATTTATCAGAGAATCATAACAAATAGATCCTGCATCCACAAGGCCATAAGCTTAATTGTGGCTTTTAGGGGGGTGTGGCATGTATGTGCTTGATAACAGCATTATGCTATGTTATGCCCACTTTGCCCACCACTGATCAAGAATCACATCCAATACGCACTTTTTGTTGAAATTTTTTGACAGCTGACACCTTCCTAAAACTACTAAATAATTGCACAAAAAGCCTTTTCCTTGATGATTAGGAATTAAGGCACCCCTTAATGACCACCTAAAGAAGTGTATGCCCTTGTCCATCACAGGCTTCATTAAAGTCCACAAGGGCATGAGTGCCACTTGCTGGCACAAAAATGTGTTACACATCTGTTGCTGACACCTTTCCTGTACAGGGAATGCTTTCATTGTAAACACATTTTTTCAGGCCATGGGCTTGCAGGCCCAGAATATTTTGAATGATGCCTCATCCATCATTAAAAAAGATGGAAAATATCCACAGAATCAAAATGATCGTATGGTGATCCAAAAATATACGCCCTAGAAACAAAGCAATAGAGGAGTAAACAATTTCTTTCAGGTTCCAACAGATGGAGTTATTGGTGTAGGTAAAACTAAAAAGAATATGATATGATTGGACATGTTGACAGCTTGAGTGTTTGACAAGATCTATAAAGCATTCCATATAGATTTTGTTGATGCTGTCACATTGATTTTGTTTTCAAGGATATTTGCAGCATTTGTCCCAAAAGTGTCCCAAAAGACTCGTGAGTTAATCTTAAGTTGAGACAAACAGAAAATAGATTGTTGAATCTTGTGCAAAGCAGATATCACTTTTATCAGTGAATCTAGGTTTGGCAAGGATTTCTCTCTATAATCCTATGGTCATCTATCTTTTGTATGGTTTTTCTATGCCTTTTCTTCCATTTCTTTTGTGACTGGTGCAGGTACCTTCTTGTAGTTTTCTGTGTCTTATTGTCATGTGTTTATTAATTTTATTATTTAATTTAGAAAGATTTGTTTTGTTTTCTTTGTATTCTTTGATGTATTTAGATGTATATACTGTATTAGTTAATAAAAACTGAAAACTGAAACTAATCCTCAATCATTTGTCCCAAAAGTTTATTTCCTATCTTTCTTCAAAATATGTATTTCCTATTTTGTTCAGAGAATTTGCTTCCTGATCCTCAGCTTTGGTTAGTTGGTCACTTTCCAAATCTGAATATCAGTTCAGCTCAGAGTACTATCTGTTTCTGTTCAAGCTAATTTCCCCCTCTGTCAGTGAGTGAATTAAGGTTTCTTAGAGAATTAAATGGTTTACTTTTTAGAAGCAGTGTTCATTTCAGTTTCATCTTCAGGTTTTAAAACTATCGTTTGAGCCAGAAAAAAGTTCCCACTTTTGAATATTCATAGCACCAAGAGTTCTTCACAGATGTGAATGATTCAACTTCTAGTTGGAAGCCAAACAGACAGCAGAATTTTTGTTATTTTTCTCGCTATGCACTAGCACTAGAAGTATGCCAGCACTAGAAGTATCGGTGAGTTGAACTTTATAAACATTTCATGGTCGCAAAATGACTAAAACAGGGCCTGAAACATTGATCAAATTTTTAGGATTCTCCTTGCACAGTACAATATGCAGTGTGCATATCATCGTTCTCAGGGGTTATGAGACATCAGTTTTCAAAACAAATACCCAAGATTTTCAGTCCCAAGGCAATTAGTGTGCAATGGATACTGCTCACCTATAAATAGTTGCATTTTCCGTATTGATTTGTGCAAGGAGTCCTTTAGGATGTGATCAATGTTTTAGGCCTTTTTTCAGTCACTTTGCAACCATGAAACTTTTATAAAGTTGAATTTACCTATATTTGTAGTGCTTGTGAGACAGCGAGAAAAATCACAAAATTGTCTTGATCTTTTGGCTTTTAACTAGAAATTGAATCATTCAAATATGTGAACCACTGTTTATGCTATGAATTTTCAAAAGTTGAAACTTTTTTCTGGTTCACCTGGTAGTTGGTTGCAATTGGCAGATGCTTGAAAAAACTTCAGCCCAAAATTTCAAAGGTTGGGTTCAGATTTATTTGTTTATAAGTTGATTGCTAGTGCTTTAAATGGTGGTTTACAAAGTACTGAAAAGTCATCAGCTTGTTCAAAAAATGAATTTTTTGCTTGGTGACATGATAAATGAGTGGGATGAGCAGCAGGGCCCTGAAATCTGGTCATATCATTATTTGCATGTGTGTGTAGACCAACCATTTCATGAGTTGAAGTCACTGAGATGAGAAATTATACTGTAAGCCGCTTATTTTAATTGCATTCTGCTTGGTTTATTGGAAAAGGAAATTCATATTGCCAAGACCAATATCCAGTAAATATTGATTCAGAAGTGCACAAGAAGGGTTGTTTCTCAAGAGACAAGAATAAACATGCCCCAGGACCCTAGAAATCTTATGAAAATGGTCCAAAGAAGATGTCTGTGTGGCCAATTTTATTTGTTGTGGAAAACATTCACTATTCCCTTACCCAACCATCTGTCAGGCCTACCTTGGCAAGGATGACATGCAGTTTGTTTGGAAAATTTGTGACACAATATGTGTGATTTAGAGGCCCAA
Source organism: Aurelia sp. 3 sensu Dawson et al. (2005) (assembly GCA_964020215.1). NCBI lineage: Eukaryota > Metazoa > Cnidaria > Scyphozoa > Semaeostomeae > Ulmaridae > Aurelia > Aurelia sp. 3 sensu Dawson et al. (2005). Next base: position 1,698,151 of record OZ026589.1, on the reverse strand, counting down.
CCCTACTCCTTCCAGCTCCTAAGATATTTAGTATCATGACTGTGCTACAGAGTTCAACTTGAATGACTCCTGTCACTGCAACTAACAGGTTTAGAAGCCACCATAAAAACCTCAATCATTATTGATATGAACCAAACTGATAACTGTCTCCAGCGAACAACCTTCAGAGATGGTTAACTGTTTAGAGTTTAGAATTGATGTGGCCCAGGGTGCCTAGAGCAGTGAGGGGAGTTTAGAAGTTTGTGGCTTTAAGGAGGCACTTCCCAGTGAAAGAATCAAGAAGAACTAGCAGGAATCTGATTATAGAGCATGAACGAAAGGATACTCTACATCATCAGGGTTTTCCTGCCTCAGGATTCATGTTTTAGAGTAGCTTATGTACATTCTGACACTCATTAGCATTTATCAGTAATCAAAATTATTTTTAGATAAGGAATTTCATTTTCAGGCAAAAAGGCAACCTATAATTGTTGGCAAATAGTGTTCTTGCAGTAACAAACACCAGTCTTACAATGATGAAACTAAGCTCTTGGGAAAATTTTGAAGCATCAGCAACTAAATGCTACAGATATTTGTGTGTTATGCAATGCAACAGACTGGGCATGTCATTAAACTGTTAATCATATTTTGTTTTTACCTTTGTGGAAATGTTTGCAAAATAATGGAATTGGTACGGTACTTTTGTGGGGTTATCACCATCTACAGAAGTTCTTTCTGATAAACTTTTCTTTGGATTCTGATGAATTTAAGTGTTGGATCTCTTATAGAATGCAACTGTCTATTAATCAATTGATTAATTAATCCATTCATTCATTTATGCATCCATTACTTTATTTTGAGTAGGTTGGAAAGATTTTTAGATATTTTCAGCTGACTTATGCCTATCATGCATGCATCATCCAGCCATGAGACCCCTTGTTTAACTTCATTTCCAAAGGATGGCAATAGCATCTGATAGATAATTTATCCTGGTTTGACATCATGTTGCCAAGCTTAACATCAGTTACTTAATGGGAACTGCACAAGCTACTTGGCCACTTACCCCATAAATCACCCTCACCAAACACACAGCCTGAAAACTGATTGTCAGGAACAAGGTTGCCAGATAGCTGAAATGATCCACAGCCAAAATTGTTGTGGCTGGTGGCCCAATTTGGCCAATCAAGCAAACTGTTCAAAAAGCCAAACTTCAGGCAATTTTGTGCAGTAATGGTATAATTGAGAATAGCACCTTTTCTTTGGAACCTTTTTATCCTTTTTTTCTTATTTTTGCCATTCTTTCATGTGGAGATTTTGAGATTTTCAATTTGAATTTGGTCATCAATTGTTGAAAAGTAGTGGTTTCCATTGTTTATTTGTGGTTTTCTTCCTACAGCCAAAATTCAGCCAACTTTTGCTATTTTGGCCAAATTATTTTTTGATGGCCAAGGGTTTTGAAACATGACCAGAGTTTAGAAGTTTGGCCATCAAGTTGGCTAATTGGCAACCCTGGTCAGGAAAGAGTCTGTAACACTATATGTAACCTAATCTGTATTACATTTGATGTTTGGTGTCAAATTTCATTGCAGCTGTCTTGAATAGCAATATGCATGGTTTTTCAAACCAATTTTTGTGGCCCTACTCAGGCCTGACCATTTGAGGGGAGCCTAGCTCTCACTCCTTGCCAGGCTTCCCTCAAATGCTGGAGGGAATTTGCAGATGGCTCTCCTAAACATATTTTAACAACTAAACTACTGTCCTTGAAATATATTTTCCGTTGTTTTCTATTTATTCACAAGTAACTCAGCAAAGAGAGTGGTTTGGATATTGTTCCACTGCTAAAAATCTTATGACCAAAATGTGTTTTTATCAGTGATATGATCCCAGGGGGAGTTACATGAAAGCTACCCTCTTCTAATTACTGACAGTTGCCATCAGTAGGGTTTTCAGAAAGCTACCACCGACAGTTGCCATCATACCCACTTTTATGATGAATTTTGGTGGAAAACTACTGTACCCATTTTTGACAATTTTGTGCCAATTTCTGGAAAACCCACCTCTGTCTAAGGAAAATCTGCCGAAAAAAGGGACCCTTGTTTAGAGAATTTCGGACCCAAAAACCCACTCATATGAGCAGCACATACCCGTACCCTCAATGTGTTATGTTATCCCCCCCCCCACCGGGGATGTGATCTCCCCAGTAAAAGTTTATGAATAATTCCCTGTTGTTTCCATTTAAGGGGTGGCTACAAAGGTAGTAGGCAAGGACCATCACAGGGCTTCAATAAACCACAAAATAGAGATTTTGGCAAGGTATGTGATTTTCAACTTTACCATGGCATTAACACCAAATTTATTTTCATAACGGTGTGCACAGCCATGCTGACAGCATGTTTAGAAATGATCCTTAAACTCTCACCAAGCTTTAGAATCTTGTATTTATAGATGATTGTTAAAACTATTTTGTGTTCTGAAATTATATGGAAGCCAAAGATATGCATCAATTTTTTTAAGTTTTATAATTGATCTTTATATGAAAATGTTTGTAAGAGAAACAGAGAACCAATTTGACACTTTCGAATGGATTTTTTTAACTTGTATTGTAATTCTGCATATCCTTGCAGTGTCTTGCTGTAATGATGTAAATTTTATTTTAGGTTCAGGAAACAATATGGCCTGAATTTAGCAATGCCTACACAGCAGATTCAGTCTTATGTCTAGTGGTAAGAAATCTTTTTTATGCATGAATCTTAACGTAAATAAACAGCAACAGCAACTGCTTTAGAGACTGAGCAACTGGGGGCACCAGAGCGTATGCCCCCAAGATTTTGCATTTATCAAGGAAAAATTGACCTTTTGTTTCAGGGATTGCCCCCTCAGCTCAATGAAAGAGCCCCCTTGAAATGCTTTGCCTTGTGCAGTAGGCTGCAATTTGGAGGTGTTTGCCATGCAAGAATGACTTGCCATAGGCTTCTCTTCCTTGCTTTCTCATCTTTTGGAAAAAAAGTTGAAGCCTGATCTACTGTAAGCATGGAAAGACCAAGATGATTGAATATGCGGTCCCCCAACAACAGATAGACAAATGGGGCACAATTTTTTTGGGACACCCTGTAAATTCTCTTGTTTATAGTGCTTCTTGAATTTGCATCTCAGCTGCACTATTTTTCTGGTCAATTGATGCTAACATTTACTTATTTCATACAGGGTTGTAATGTACAAGTTCACACTGTCGATGGGCACATATATGATGGAGTGCTTGATGCTGTATCACCAAATGTAAGTAGAGTCATGTCCCTAAGACGTGCCACAGATGTGGACTGAAAGCCATCCTCTAACTTGTTTCCTGAAGTCACATATTTTGCTGGGTTATTATGTTTTATAAGGAAATCAAAGAAATGAATTGTGCGTGGAATGATGTATAATCTGGCTGAGTAACACATCTTTTGGGTCAACACTCTGTCACTAGATAGAACAACTACAATTTTCAAGAATTTCTATAAATTTCTGTTTGATGTTATAGCCAAATTGTGTAGAACTTCAAAAATACAACATTGAATTTTAGAATTTACATGTAAAGGTGACCTGAAAAACTGCAAAGTGATTAAGATAGGCAGAGCAGTACCATAGCATCTCATTATACCAACCAATGCTTTTGACTATAATGTTGTGTTGAACTCTTGGCTATGACTGTACATGTTATTCTTTGAAGATAAGATAATGTATGCTCAATAAACTTAGTAACATCGCACCTTTAATCAAAGATATCAATGTAGTTTGTCCCAGAAACTTTGTTCTTGCTATAATGATTTACTGAGCTTCTCTAATCTTCTTTCATGTTCTTTTTCAGTTTGAAGTTTGTTTAAAAAGTGCTCATTTGGCTTTCAATAAAAAGGGTATTAGACAGGTAAGCCATGCAGTATGAAAACCCATTCATTCATGTTCTTCCCAAGTGTGGAAGTGATAGAATGGGGGGGTTGGTACCATATTGGTGATGTTTTTGAAATATTGCATGCAATTTAAAAGAGAAGTACTTTATATGTACCCCTTAACTTGGAAAGGAAAACAATTTAATTGTTGAATTGTTCTGGAAATTCATGAGCCCTCTCAGGTGGTTTTTCATTCTCTCAGGTTTATTAATACTCTTCAGTGAAATGCTTTTGGACCTAAAAAAGTTTATGTTTTAAATAAATGATCTGGTTATGTTTATACTAATAATTAACCAGTGCCTGTCATGGATGTCATTCCTCAGGGACTGTTTAACCAAACTTTGAAGAGTATCCCAAATATAGAGAGTGTGACCAGCCAAAACCGACACAGCTTGCGATTTGGAATTCCTATTCTTCAAACTTGGACATAAAATTCTGCTATCGGTAAACATTTGAACATAAATGGACAGAGATGTTTTCAGCTAAGGATTTTCTCAGCAGAATGGGGCAAGTTGTACCATTTGTTATAAAAGAACTGTTCAAAAGAAAAATGGAAATTGCTGGCCATGTATTATGAGGCTGTAGTGGGACGATCTATAATGAAGTCATTGAAGGATACACTCCTGGAAAGAGAGACAAAGGAAGGTAGCATAGAACCGGGATTGATGATTTGATAGATTGGGCGGATATAAAATTGAAAAGAAAAGCTAAAAATAGAGGGAAATTGAAACTTCATGGTTTCTAATCTAACCTTCTAATCAATGATGGTAACAAATGACAATGATGAATCTTCCAACTAAAGACCGCTTTTACATTCTGCTGGTAAAATGCTGCAAATTTCAGTTACAGTTCAAATCTGAAAACAAGATTTTTCTATAGACAAAGGGAATGAAACTGTTAGGGATTCGCAAGAACATTGTAAGCAGGAGGCAGATCTGTTCATTTTTGCTACAGTGCTAACTGTGTTCTACTACAGTAAAAGCAACGTCTAAGGTAACAAAAGCCGATCATAGGGATGGTAAATCCACACACTCTTTTGTGACCTGGTCTGGAAAGTAGCAGTTGTGTTAGTTGCAAAGGGACTACAGTAAAAGCCCTTGATAAGAACCTAGTGATTAAGAATAACAAACTTAACAAAACTTAACAAACTTAACTAGTGATTAAGAACCGACACCAACTGATAATACCATGTGTGCACATTGCAAAAACTCTAAAGCTGCAGTACTCAGTGCCTCTGTTTCAAGGTGCTCTATAAAAGCTTTCAATTGCATTATATAAAATTTCAGATTCTTCTACAAACTTCTGTTGTGAATGAGACCGCATGAACTCAAGTGCTGTGAACTGACAGTACTAACAGGCTTTTATTTTGAATTTGAGCAAAAGAAATTCCTAATAGCCCAGAATGAAATAAGAACCAATTTAAGAACATGAACAGCCTCATTTCCCACGAAATACCCAATTTGTAAGAGCCTAGTCACGCTGACTTGGAAAATTGTAGCTTCTGCATCGGTTTTGACAAGTTTTTAATCAAAAGGAATCGTATATCATAATGAATTTAATTCATGAACAAAAATTGACCTTTCCAAGTTAATCTTTTGGTTTGAGTATCATTTTTGTCAAGCCAAAATTGAAGTGACAAAGGAGATTATTGCATAACAAGTCTTTTAGGTTGTGAAAGAGGATGTTAGAAAATCCAGGAAGACCAATTGTCATTTCTTTCATGGGAATACTCGTTGTGTCTAACTTTTCGGGGGGATGTAGCTTAACACGCCCATCGTTTCTGTCATCAACCATCAACATCATCACCATGGCAACTTACAATAGCGACTTTTTGTACTCGACAACTGTACATGTGTTTTAATGATCTTGCTCTTGCCGATGTAATGGGTTTGTACCAGTATTTAAATCTTCATTAATGTTTTCCGTAAGAACCTGCTTCATTTTTGACTTCCTGACGTGGTTATTTTGAAAGGACAAGCCCAGGGTCTATAAAATCGTTGTCGAAAAACAATCTTACCAACTGCCAAACACCAGTCGTGAGTTGTTTTCAAGTTGTGAGGTCTCTAACTGCAATGAATACGTGAAAGATTTTTGATAAATCAAGCCAGAGGGCTCAGAGCATCAACACGAACACATTTTGCAGCCTTTTTCAGGTCGAATTGAAGTGACGTCATAGACAATGACTTCATTTCGCTCATTTCACAGATGAAAATACGCAATTTTGCAGAGAAAGGAGGGAAAAAGTTGCAATAAAGTACCACACATCATTCCCAGCAGTGTTTTGTGATATCTTCTACTTTATGAACAATAATACCAACCCCGGACATGTCCTTTAAGCTTATCAAGTGGGCAACATTCAGCCTATATGCCTGTTAAATGCCAGGGGGTAGTCATGATCTATTGCTCCTGGCACCGTTTTATGTAGTGTTGAATAGTAGTCCGTAGGTAGTGTTGCAGGTAATTTTGTTATTGTAACTTTTATATTGAGTATAAAAAAAATAAAAAATTCAGCCTGAAAGTTAGCAATCTGGAGTTTCTTTCTTTACTTATTACTGTGTTGAATACCTTTGATGTTTCTTTCTCCTCAGGACTATTACCGCACACCATCAAAGGATGAGCTATACGATATAAGTTTTGCACTTAGAAATGTTATTCGCATCAAATGCAAAAATGTTGATTTGGATTATGCGAGGAAAGGTTTGTACTGCATATTTATATATTGAGTTAGAATTTTGAACAGTTTGCCCTGCTTTCAGACCACTGCTATTGTTCTCTATTAACTGAATGGTTGTTAGCAGTTGCTTGTTTGAAACCTGAAAAGTTATTCAATTTTAGAAAACAAAACAATATGTAAAGCTATGCAATGCTTCAGTAGAGCAATAAATGTGATTTTATCCCCCCATTTCTGTAGCTAGATTACTGCACATTCCACCCTTCCTACGAATGGTCGTAGTTTCCTTAACCCTTTCACCCCCGGAAGGGCCATATGGCCCAACAGTATTCAATGAAAACAACGAATTTTTCGGGGGGTAAAGCATTTGGAATTGTGATTGATTTGAAAGGTTATGCACATTGCATTTATCTATTGCTTACTGAATCACTGATTATGATACCCCTGGAAAACGACAATCTACATTAGGTTTTCCTGTTAAGCTTAATTTTAGCCGGGCGTGAAAGGGTTAAGGGAACTATCGCCGTTGGTTACCGTTCCCATTCAGAAGTGTTACAGCGAAGTAAACCGATCTAGCACCTTACTTTACTTTCTGTTTAACTGTGTATGTATCATCCAATCCAATTTTTTACAGACACTTTCCAAACGGATAGTATGATATCTGGCAGTAATGGACCTACAATTACTGAAAGAGAACTCACGGTAATTTTATCCATGATTTTATTCTTATTGTTAGTCATTTTTCGTTGACTCTTTAAGATACTAATAGGCCTTTATCTCTAGTATCAAAAGGTTCTTAAAAACGGAGTTTTGTATTACACATCTCTAATCTAAAATTAAACACTTGATTCTGATTCATTTTGGGGCGCTGAACAAGAATAAGAAAAGTTTTTCTTCATTTTCCATATAAAATTCTCACAATACATGTTTACCTACTCTACATATCAACACTATACAACAGCACAACACTACAGGGACAATAACACGAGGAGCAAAATTGCATGGCTACCCCATGTTCATACATATAACAAGAATCAACAAACGCTGTTAGGACATTACGCAAAAAAGAAACGAAGAATACGTGTAAACTAATCACTATACGCTAACTACAACCTAAATCAATCACAATGAACGATTGTGGCATAAAGACTGTGGGAGAGGTGTATCAGAATAATGCCCCTGCTTTCTACCAAATTATGTTCACACGGCTAGGTGGCTACGAAGAAAATTTCACACATCTAGGTGGCGTAGTTTTTTCAAGAAGGCACTGTAAAGATCTCCAAATCCCAAAATATCGTATGTTGTCGAAGCTTGAGCATCATTTCTGATATGTTGCAAAAGCTGAGGCAATACTTGATTCATTTTACTCGATTACTTATAATATTCTCTACGAAAGATTCTACCCATATAGGTCTCAGTTCCTCTCAAACCATTCAATTCAGTGAAAATTTTAATTTATTTTTTCAACCACCTTTTTGAAGGTTTGAAAGTTTGGAAACCGTTTTGAAGGTTTCAAATGCTTGCAGTGTGCTAAGTAATATTCCGAAAAAAGCTTTATTTACATCGGCAAGGACTGAAATCTTGATTAATTTGTTACATATTTTAGCGATGGCAATCAGATGATTCTCATGTCCTGGGAGGATTAGAAGATATGAGCGACCTGGTAAGAAAATTTTGATTCTGTCCATTGCTTTTCCTGTAATTTGAGGCGAATGTGAGTTGTTTTAGCATCAGTATTTTGCTGGATTTGGTTTTTTATCGGACGCCGAATCTTTAAAAATTTTCATAGACATCAAAAAGTTCAATCACATTTTATTATTGCCATTTTCTTTGCACCAAATGGCTTGGGGGGAATCTGGCAAATTCAGTGCCTAGATTTCCGGCCCCCGCCCTGTTTCGGATCCAACAAACGATTTATCAAAAGAAGCACAAACATTGAATAGACTCTCTTTTTTTTCTATCAAATTATCACACCTACGAAACTACAAGAATACATAATTAATAGACTTTCTGATCTGACACAGGATAGGAAGAAGTGGCGTGGGATTGTGAGACGCGTTGTGCAGTATTAACTGCGTGTGACGTCTTAGTAGTAGTACAATACAGCATGATCTACACTCGTGCAATTTTAATTATCTGCCTATTGGTTCGAAACTATTAGAAATCTTTTAGCGAACGATCAAGTCGAGCTAAGATGAACTTATTCACAAAATTTATGAATTAAGTGAACCTTCGTGAAATTGAAAGTCGTGCATTCTTTCAAGCAGAACAGCGAGCGTTTTCTTCATAACAGAAGATTTCCTTCTTAGAAGCAATCATAAGAATCTAGCTCATCCATTGCTTTCTATTCACAGACTTTCTGTTTCATAAACGTAGTGTGAAGCAAAAAATATCGCGTTCAAGTTCTCCATCGTTTCTTGATGGTCTATGAACGTCAGTTAATTTCATTACTTCTATTGACGTCTTCAAGGTAATTTGCAGCCATTTGTGGTAAATGTATTGCTTTATTACCTGCCTGAAGTTTCAGAAACGCGGCGATACAGGATCCCGCCACTTCTATTGGTTAATCGCATATTTCCCGCGGGTTTCCCGTAGCCTTGTTTAATACGATACAATGACGCTTTTTTGTCGCTACAGCAACTGTTTTTTTACGCCTGCAAGATTTACAATAAACTCAAACGACATGCCAGTAACAAAATGTGTTTGACTAAGTACTGAGAGTCAAAATTACAAGCTGTCAGGTAATAAAACTCCTAACCTTTATTGTCGGCCAGGAAAATATAAGTCCAAGTCCTAAGAGTCAGGCCGAGCTTGCGAGGTCTGTCATTAAAACCGGGCCTTAATATTCCTGACAACACAAAACCGGTTAGATGCGCATAATATAGACCATTTTTGAATACTTTTGCAATATTTTTTTATGTTTTTCAGAGCAATGGTATCGATTATAATGAGATGAAAAGGACGAATGAAGAGAAGGTGAGATATTTCGTACTGACTTCTGCCCTCGTTTTCATATCATATACCATTTGACCCAAAAAAGCTGCACGAGTTAAATGCTAGCTCATTGAAATTAAACGTTAATAGACCTTCTTAAAAAGAGGTTTGCATCGAGCGTCCAGATGTAGCAGATTTGATAAGGAAGCAAAAAATGACTCTCGTCCTCGGTTGTTGTTGTTGTTGTTGTTGTTGTTGTCAATTTGTTTTGAGTGGGCTTGTCAGGATTTCTAGCTACTGAAAGCTAATATAGACCCAGTGTGCATGACGGATCAAGGCATGGGACCTCTAGTTTAACGTCCCTTCCGAAGGCCGACAAGATGAGTTGTGAGGTCAGGCCTCCGAGGTCACCCATCCGGAGTTTGACCTCACTCGACTGAGCTTAACTTCAATCACCTGACGATGACTGTATAAGCCACTCTTATTAATTAGGACAGTTAATTAGGAATACGACTTTCTTGACAGTTTCCAAAACTTAGACTGGAAAAGAAGGGGAAAGTCCGACTCAGAAATGAATGATTTATTAAATTTTTGAAACTGGTTTTTGGAGGGTGGTTACAGTTTAAATCGACATCTGACGAGATAGCTACGCCCTTCAGCTGCATGCGGATACCTTGTTTGTGTTCATAACATTTGCTTTCAGGGAACTATGTGTAGTCTCGATTGTGATGTCGGTTTTGGATCAACCGCCACGTTATATGCTGAAGTGTCCACTTTTGGCTGGCCACGATAACATATACACTAGACTTGCTTGGAAAATCAATGATTTGATTTGTTGGCCTGTTACCTCCCCAGTTTTTAAGCGACTTCTTTGAAATTAGCTCTGAGCTCTACGCGAATTTCGTAAATCTAAATGGCCTGGAACGATTATAGAACTTCAGCTTTAGAACTGATTGGTGGTTATCTGTTGCACGAACGGAAGTTCGTTTTTGGCATAGATTTGATTTGCTTTTGCCAATGGCCTTCATTGAAAAGGAAAGCAGACAATGAATATTACATTAAAGGGTCAATTTCAACTAGCATGCCTTGCACGTGCTGTCTCTTGGTTGGTCTCTGTTCTCGCCATTTTCATCTACAACAAAACCAACTAGACTGATTGCATATTAGTAGTTATAGTTATTGATAGAATGATGGACGCTCAAACCACGACTCATGGACTTTCACGTTGAAAATTAGAACAAAGTTTTTCCCGCCCAAATGTCATGTCATGGAAACCATAGCAACACTGTCCAAAAGCCGAATGCTCCAGGTAATGGCGGAGGGGCCTAGGTTTAATGGGCTCGAACCTTCATCGCTAAAACACCTCAGAATTCAAGTTTTCTGTGATCTTAGCCATGAAAAATAGCTTGAAGTGTCCAGATGCATGTTTTGTCAACCCAAGAATCAACAAGCCTTTCACTGTGAACCAAGAGTTCCTCATTTTAAGTTCAATTAGCTTCCATGAATTTCACCTCAGCAATCAGAATTTCCAGCGGTCGAAGGTTGCTTGCGTCGCTTCTGAGACTACACCGTACGTTGCTTCGTTTCAGAGTGCACAGATAAATCTGTTCATTTTTGTTTCAATGTTATATATGAAAATCCAATAAGTCCCAGTTTGAGCTAAAATCATGATTAAAATAATAATTGCTGTTGTTGTTGTCTTTGCTGTTGTTCCGATAACTGAGACTATGTTACAAGTCTAAAAGCCAACCACCAAGAGATAGTAACGTGCAAGACATGCTCGTTGACACAAACCTTTTAGATATTGAAGCAATTTTAGAACCATTTCATGAAAGTACTGTGTTTTTTTTTGCTCCAACTTATTGTTTGATCGATTAATCAATTAAATGATTGACTGAGTGATCGAAGGAGTGATTAATTGATGCAGGTCGATTCCTCTACAGAATATTCTTTTGATAAAATCTTGTTTTTATAGTTCAACTTCAAGTCGACATTTACGGAGAATTCATTGGGAAAATATATGTAAGTTCTTAGTCTAGTTCACTTTCTTGGTGCAGATATTTTCCAGTTTGAATTGAAATATACGTCTTCATAGAATGCATGTCCTGATCGATGCAATGAAAACAATTTTCCCTGTCGCAAAATCCAAGAAAAACATCGCTTGTTAGTTTACACAATTTGAACTTGAGTGTGACATAGGCACATGTCAGCCTATTAACCGTAGAACAGAATCGCAATTTTATTTAGCCTTTATCTTTAAGAAATGTTCAGGCCCTATTCCGTTCAGTGATGTTTAAAGTAAGAAAAGAATATTATTTTTCTCGTACTCTTTAAGCATTTTTGATCCTTTTCATTGTCAATCAGGGGTAATTTCTTGATGGGCCTTTCCCCTAGATTCTTGATTTGTTATAATCTGCGAAGTATTCGTATTATTAACTACTGATTGATGCGTCAGTCGGCCTTGCCGTCAAGTTTTCTTTCAATAAATTCATGGCCTTTAGCCCCAAACCCTTCCTTCAATCTCACCGTATTATCACATAATTTTGTTAAGATTCGTAATTTTTGGTTGATTTTTAATTAAAGGGAGTGTGCAATGCTAAATAGGCTTCTCTATAAATAGAACAAAGAAAATGCGCAAATACGGCATTGTTTCTTTAGCTATCGATTATTAACAACACGTGTGGGCCATCAATTTCAATGGGCTATTTTTAGATTTTCTGCTCTGTACAAATGCAGGCTTATAGCCTTGCACAAACCCTTTAATCTAATCAGTTTCTACAATCAGTTTTAATTCTTTAACATCGAAAAATTTTTAATTCAGTTTTTACTCGACCTTGTTCTTCATCTTCCACATCTTTCGACGTTGGATGATACATTTGCCCCTCCATCACTTTTCTCTGTCCATAGCTGTTCTTGTTGTACATTCACATTGCATTCCAGTCCACTCCTTGATGTTATCATGCCTGAAAATTCTTGAATGAACTCTTCTTTTAGAGTTCGATAGATAGCCATAATTTATTACATTAATGTTGAATTTGATTTCAGGGATGAAATCGAGACAGACGACCCTGCCTATGAAATGCGTGCGCGCAGGGCCGCTCAAACAGCCAGAGAGATGGAGATGTCTGATTCCCATAAATATCATGACAGACTTGATAGTGGCGTATCAGAGGAGGAGCAGTTCAGTTCCGTCAAGAGGCCCAGTTTCAATTCGAATTCGCAAGGATCGAATGCTGCACCTGGCAGAAACGCTGGCATGTCGAATAGAGGCCGTGGCAGGACACGTGGTTCGCAGAATTACAGGGATCCTGCAAACGAGGCAGTGGATAGTCATAATGATGGCAGATTTGATAGAAATGGTGGGATTAATAATAGGAGGCAACCTGAACAAGGTAGGTAAACGTTGTTACTTACAATTTCTTCGTTTGACAGCTAATTATGTATGGTATAGGGAAAATGGGACAGAAGAGAAGTCTACTGGAACCTCTACAAGACGTCACGAAAAATCCTTCCTTCTGAAATTATAGTGTTCGATTGTTAATTGTAAACTTACCGTATTGTAATCATGCGCAAATGTCTTGAAACGGTAGGCTTTGGATTCAACACCAGGATTTGCTAATGAAAATTAGGATCTCTCCAAAGTCTGCCAAACTTTCTGAAGGCCTGCCAAAGCTGCGAGATGTGCTGTTTTGCGAATTTCGATATTAGTCAAACTAACATCCCGAGTATTGATATGTGTACCGTTTTCACAGTTGTTACGAATTCCCCTTTTTAAGAGAAATCATGGGGAAATCAAGGAGGAATACAACATTTTTGCACCCTCAATAGGCAGTAGAGTTAAAGAAGCTTAAAGTGATTTGTATAACATTGTTCTAGGGTTAAAATTGACCTAGTCTTGTCAATGAGACAAAGTTTAAACAAAGAGATGCTTGATAAGATTTTCATAGCCTTCTTCATGTCGTCTGATGCCAGTGATTAACCTTGAATTTAAAGTCTGTCTTTAGAATTTAGTTGTCACATGAAATCAGTGGTGGATGCAAAGGGGGCTGGCACCCTATGTTGGCTAGATAAAAGATTTTTTGCTTAAAAACAATGGTGACAAATAATGATTTTCGATTGAAATCATGATTTCGAACCCCCAATATTTGGCTGTATCTGCCATTGCGTGAAATGGTTGTTGGACAGGTTCAGTTGAGAGTTTTTTTAATGAGCAATTTGCATTTTCGCAAACTCACGTGACAACTAGTTTAAGGCATTGTCTTATTCAATTAATAGACCATTTTGACATTTAGGAAAAGGGTATGGGGAGAGCATTATTTTTCTGGTAAATCGTGGACGTAATTCTGAAAGATGGCTGCCACACAGCTTTCACAAACGATAACTTGAACTAATTAAATCTGTTGATTTCAAATTCACGAGGCATATGGGGCATACGATAAAATTGCCCAAGCCTATTTCGTCGTCTGTAATAAGTCTGCCTGATGCATTGGGGACAAGTTTAGTCATACGATAGCTTTTCAGGTACATTTTGGGAAATTTATTTCCTCGTTTTTCAATGTCAGTTTCAAACCAATAGATTTGTAGAGTTCAATTTATCGTTAGTGAAAGTCGTGTGGCATTATGGCAGCCATTTATCAAAATTATCTCCGCCATTCACTAGAACAATATTGCTCTCCCCAGACCCGTTTCTAAATGTCACAATAGTCTATTCTGATATTCTTTTCAGACGAGCCTCCAGAACCAAGGAAGTTATATTCACAATTATTTACGCAAGGAAGGCAGCTTGACATCCCCAATCAAAACCCTATACAGACTACTAATCAACAGCCACAACAACGTTATCGGCCTGTTACTGTGTATCCAGTCCAGCCTTCGCAGCCGATTCATCAACCTGATATGCCTACACCTCCGTCTACGCAGCGTCTTTCAAATTCTAGGCAGATGGGCAGTCATCATTCACAGGGGGTTAACAATCAACAGTTTGATGTGCCACCTAGGATGCAACAACAACAACAACAGCAGCAATATATGGCTAATCATACGCCTCGTTTCAGTGCCTCAGATAAACCTCCCATGACAATGCAAAGGATTCCTCCGCAGCAGTCTGTGTCACCTAGGCCCGAGCAGAGGATTGCTTCATCAGAGAATGATAGAGATTTCAGGAAGAATACTGAAATACCTGTTGATGTCAGTGTGGTTGCATCACCAGAAAAGCCTGTTCCTGCTTCACCTGTTGAAGTAAAGCCAACAGTTGCCGATGATCAGGTTAGTACTGTTATGTTTTAAAGAGCAGTTTTCACCCAGGATCCTTTGCGAGCTAAGGCCTTAGCGGAAATCATGAATCTGCACTGCAATAGTTTAACTGATATAGATGTTTGGCTTTTGTTGGCTTTTCTTTCAGATAAACCATGGGTGAAAGGAAAAGACTTGTTTATTCTTTGATAAAATAAGAATGCAAATCTTATCTGTGCCTTTATCGTTTAGCCTGTATTGTAAAATTTTATCTGGATGAAAAAAAACTCCAACCCGTCTTAAAAGTATAATTTTATTA
Organism: Aurelia sp. 3 sensu Dawson et al. (2005); assembly: GCA_964020215.1. Taxonomy (NCBI): domain Eukaryota; kingdom Metazoa; phylum Cnidaria; class Scyphozoa; order Semaeostomeae; family Ulmaridae; genus Aurelia; species Aurelia sp. 3 sensu Dawson et al. (2005). The sequence goes on along the minus strand of OZ026589.1, from coordinate 1,683,090 downwards.
GGCCTGAATTGTTTTTAGGGCCCCTGTAAATATCTTCTGGTCCTTCTGATCGGTTTGGTCTTTCTTCCCAGGTTAAACCAACTCCGGATATCCAAAAACATAAACAAGATCCGTTTAAAGATGCCAAGGATATCCCGCCGCAAAAGTTTGGAAAGATTCTTCCAGCATCTCGCCCGCAAGAAGGTAAGATAAGTCTAATGCATTTTGTTAAATTCGTCCCATCAGATAAACGTTCTTTGTCAACAGTGGTTAGTCAGGCTTCATGGCTTTTCAAAAGCGCTTCGCATTTAGTGCCATTGTGAATTTCATTTTATATATCACAGATGACAGAAATGAAAGTCTTGAGTAACAGGACTGGTGGCAAATGCTTGTCAAACACAGCTTCACCAGTACAGACCTTTTCGTAATTTTTACATTTCAGGGAAGTAAAAAACCAAGCTATTATTTGCACAGGAGTGCTTTGGACATCCGAATCATATACTCCATGCTTCTGAACATTTGAATTCACGCGATTTCGTGATTCAACTCAACATTGCCATACGAAAACTTTTCCAGTGTTTCGATGAATCTCTTGGGACTATTTTGTCTTGATTTATATTCAGACAGCTTCATGCCTAAAAAGGGTCATTCGTACTACTGATTTCTGTGATGGTGCTACTTTTTCACATACTTTGACTTATCTCATGTTTACTTCAACTCGTAGAGAATTCAAGCCCAAAGATTGAAGATTTGAAAAACTTTAGTGAAAATTTCAAGGTACGTTATTGGAGGCTAATTTAGTGCTAATTTTGTTTCGGAATGCCGAGAAGAAATTTTATTAAGTTTGAAATAATCCATATTTGTTTTATACCCACGTCTTTCGAAGGTATCAGTAGAACTGGGTACTGAGTGTTTCATTAAATTCCAGCCTATCCTAGATCCTAGATTATCCTAGATTTTTGAAAAGTTTAAACGCAGCGCTCAGTGCAAACAAATCTTTGTAAGTTCCTCGCCAGTCCCAACATGTCTAAAATCTGTCGTCAAGTGTCCTTCAGTATGAATAATTGTTCTAAGAATTCTACAGAAGCGGAAATAACTGCATCATATTCAAGACTTTTGACTCAAGAAACTCATGACCATCAAAGTCGAGCACTTTACCAGGAGCTGCTAAATTTTGACTGAGGGAAATATAAAATTGTTTTTATCTACAGAAATTTTAAATGTTGCTTCAGGCAGAGATGCGATTGTCTGAATCTTCATCTGTCCTAAAAAAATTTTCACTGTTATTTAGTTATCAGAGAAGCACAACAAGCGGTCAAAGAAGACGGGTGAAACGCCTTTGAACCAACAAAAAGATTCAAGGGATCACGAAGATGAAACCATGGTCATTCAAGTAAGTCCTGACCCCCCTGTCAAGCGAGACAATGAAAAGGTGGACACAACGACGGAGAATATGCCACAGATAGACAAGCTTAGCTTCTCACCTGAGAAAACGGCAAGCGAAACAGTGACTACGGCTGTACGGGAAGAAAAAGAGGAACAAGTTTCAGGTAACGTTTCTTTAAACTTTCCTTAGCTGCTCATGAATGCTTTCAATAAATGGGACGGAAATGCCGTCATATTGAAAATAATCAAGGTACAACAAATTTCCACTGTTGAATTACAACAGAATACCTCAAGTCCCATTCAAGACATCAAGTACAAAGAGGCAGACAATAAAATTTTCAACCGTGTTTATAAAGATATATGAGCCATATGTTGTGAGACTGTATTGATGTTTTTGAAACATTCTTTGCTCTTTTTATTCATCATTTTAACGAAATCAAACGGCATCACTTGATACAAACAAAATTCCTTGCAGCGGTTCCAGTCAAAACGGAGCCAGTTACTGACATAGCCGCAACAGCTGAAGAGAAGAAACCTGAACCACAGGAAACACCAACTTCTGCACAGCCACAAAATCAAACGCCATCTGCTAAAAAGGGGTATGTACATTAGAATTCGGAGTATTGGCTGACATTATTGGGCAGAAAAGTTTTACCAGAAAAGGACACCCTGTTGAGCGGTACATCCCATCAAGTATGGGAGGCCTCCCCCGTGATTTATAAATCGGATATTTTCACTTCGATACAACAAAACTTGAAACATTCTCTTGTGTCCATACCAAAGGCAATTCTTGCTTTTGAAACATCACGCTTTTCGTAACACTTTCTTTGAAAAGTTCCTTTTCTAAATGCAAGTTCTAGAAAAGTGCTGAATGGGGAGTTCTAATAAGCCCAAATTTGATTAGATTGATTTGATTCTATCTTTTTTACCCATGGTCGCCCCTCAGTTAGAATAACTGATTTACAGGGGGCCATGCTAAATACTTACAATAATTGATAATTCACAATGAATACAAATTTGCTATGGAAAACTAAACTAAAATGCAAATCGTCATAGATGGACAAAAGAAAAACGGAAAGAATTTTTGGTGTTGAATCATGCATTTTCTTTTGGTCGACCCAAACCCTGGACATCTTTCATTGTTTCTCTTTCTCCCCTTTTCTCCTTTAGGTTGAATCCAGATGCGAAAGAATTCAGATTAAACCCAAATGTCCAAGAATTTGTGCCACGATTTGGATCTTCAAGTTCCCCTGCTCCGCCACAGAATGTGCCAACACCAGACGTGACGCAATATCCAGTGGCGACAGCATCAACCCCATCAGTTGTTACGCCTCATTTTAACAACCGTATTCCAACTGTGCAACCTCGTATGCGGGACAGAGGTTTGTAAAATGTTCTGTTTTGATTTATACTTAATAGATTGAACAATTTGTGTGCAGGCCCTGAGAAGATGTTATACTTTGGATAAGTGGCGCCATAGAACCCCGTTGGGGGATACTTGACTTAATTTGTTCGGGGGTTTGCCCATTTGAAAATTATTTGTTCACCCAGCTCCAGAATTTTCTCGAAAAATCGATGAAAAGTCCCGTGGCAGGTACTTCAATACACGATCATACGGCAATGTGCTCCTGTCATGGATGGTATTTGGCACGAAAATTCTGGGAATGGAATGTACATTTAGAAAAATCATGAAATTGAGGTCTCATTCTTGCGAGAGATTCTGGGAAAGCGTAGGTTCCAAATCTTTAGATTTGCGTGAAAGGTGGTTGTGCAATTCTATGATCTGTTTCTTCTAACTAAATGGCTTAAAAGCCCCCCCCCCCAAGCATCGAATGTTTCAAAACGCCCAGTGAGATAGGGTTAAAGTCAGCTGAAATTAGGTGGCACGCGAAAATGTCCTCAAATAAAATAATTATCGCAAACCTTATCTAATTTGAGACATGCTGTTTCAGTTCCTTGAAGGTGTGACTTTATTTTAAACAATAGTAATGATATTAAGCTCCCCTCTTATTCGTTTAATGACCATCTTTACAGGTTATCAACAAGTGCCGCCAGTTGTTGAGAATCAACACCAGGCCCTTTACACAATGCCTCATCAAGCTATGCAGCAACAGCAACAACAACATCAGCAACCTCAGCCACAACCGCAACAACCAGCACTTGTATATGTGCAGTACCAACCTCAGCCACCTCAAAGTAAGAAGTTTTTGTTTTAATTCTGTGAAGATCTTGTCTTCTTTTTATAGCTTCTTTGTCCGAAAGCATATTTGGAACTAACATGATGAAATTTTTTTGTGCACAATGGATTGTTGAGAGATTGTTGAGAACTCTTGAGAAGATATCAAATGAGGAAGAATAGATTTACAATCCTGGACAAAATAGTTGAGCAAATTGACGTTTTCACGGAGTGCACAGGACATCAGACAGTATTCAGAAATGATACCCCGCTTTCCTCCCCCCCCCCCCTCTTGGACATTCAGTGCTGGTTTATTTCTGGAGCATAACAGCCAATCGCAGCCCACAGTAACCGATACTGCACAGGAGTGCAGTTATTCTCTGAACTTCTCTGAGGAGTTTTGTTCATGAAAGAGACTTGCCGTTTTTACCAGGTTACTTTTAAGACTATAGTAACCAGCTCTGAAGGGAGCTGGGTGTGCAGTTTTTATTTCAACATATTATGTCCAAGATTGTAGACACCTTCGTCGGTAACTTTATTATTTGGATACAAAAGCTAAACTGTAAGCATAACTAAAGTCTAAAAAATGGCCGAGCAATAGCCCCATCCAGCGAGTGGACTATTATAGTCTTGTCTCAAAGTTCGTGGTTCGCATAGGGATTTCCTCTGATGAAAGGAGCTTGCTTTCAGGCATGTAATGATAGGTTGTGGAACCATATTTGATATAGATACTGCACCGTGGAGACACACAGTTCAGTTGCTGCTATGAGAGATTGCATGACATTTCATTTTAGACAGAGCATTATAATAAACTACCCTCTTCGTATGCGATGCTATGAATCCTCATGACGAAAAAATGGCTAAAAGGTCTCATGTCTCATGTGTTTTTTTCTTTTTTGCAGTGATCAGTGCAATGCCACCACAGGTAAATGATTCACCTCTGTTCCTATGCTTGTATTCTTTTGTTCGTTGAAATTAGCTCCATATAGACTTCAGGTTATCAGATATATCATGACAACCATGATACAACCTTGCTCCATATTTATGGAGTCTAAGATCCCATTCACCCTGACCCAGTTAGTCTAAACCAGGTTATGTTTCAGCCAATCAAATTCATTCTATATGTTAGCTTGTGTAAACAGGCGTCATTGATTTGTACGAGTGCTGCTCGCAGGCGTAAGGTATCAAACACATCAATAGAGGATTGCGCTAAAGATGGCGGCGAGGAATTTTTTACCGAGATGCACTGCGTTCTTTAATCGAATTCCTATAGAATCGTTAAAGATTTGTGATTTGAGCGCAATGCATCTCGGTAAAAAATTCCTCGCCGCCATCTTTAGCGCAATCGTCTATTGCTAAAACCCTGTTACTGTTTTCAAGAATGCTTTGATTTTCCCAACAATAGACCTTTTAGCTATTCTGCAAAAGAATCTCAATCGAACGATACTTTGCTACGTTTTGTAGAATTTTCGAATGTGCACAATAGTGATAGAAGCTCTAACGCCACTCGATCGAACCTCGCATATAAAAATGTATAAAAATAACGCTCGATCCAGGCTCTTTTGTAGAATAGCTAAAAGGTCTATCATATTTGCTCGCAGCCATAGAATATTTTCGTGGAATCCTGAAACGAATTGGAACGCAACATTCCATTCTCAACGCAACAATCTTATTTGACTCAAATTCTGTTGACAGGCTCATGTTGGACGCCCCCTTGTCACTACGATGTACCCTGAAGGGCAAGGTTTGATTTTGGGTAAGTCATACAGAAGCTTTTATTTTCTTACAATAGATCTATTCCTTCAGTCGTCTTTTGATTTTTCCCCTTTATCCACTCGAAACTTAGGTCTCGGGTCCCCTTACGTGCAAGAAATATAACTCACGCTTGCTTACCGCGTTTCATCTTGTTTGTCCCCTGGTATAAATTGCCATGAATCATTAATTAGATTTGCTGGAGATTAACCAAGTTTAGTTCGAAACGTAAAAATATTTTCTAGTCAAATTAACCAATTACTTTTTAACCTCATGTTTCCTTTCACTAGCGCTTATCGCCAGCGACCTTAATTGATCCCGTGTGTTGTACCCTAAATTATATTTTGGTAATTTCATACCTTGTTCTTCATGACCATTATCTAAAACACACTTACACGCTTCTCTTTGTTTTCCCTCAAAATTTTCACCGCCCTTCGGCGGCCTCTTCAGTGAGAATGTTTGATTTTGCCGAACGTTGCGTTCTTGCACTGTTCGTAAGACTTAGATTTGCAAGATCCATGAATTCGAATACGTTACGTCGTTCTCTTAATTTGTTCGAGTTTCCCCATTCTTCCTTTGCATTCAGTGTTGGGTTTAATTCGTTTATTGAAACTGCTTCAGTTACTTGCCTGAGCATCGTTTATGTTAACTAGTTACAGGATATTCCAAAATAATTGTGCCCCGTTTGTGTGGCTACTGTGGAGGAGCTGTAGATTCAATTATCTCGATTTTTACACAGTTCCATAGGTCTGGCTTCAACTTAGAGTTTGAGACCTTGTATGAGTCAATCTGACAAGTAGTTCCTGATTTATGGCAGTGAAAGGCAAAATAAGTGGTTGCTTCAAAAACAGCACTTTTGTTGTTCTCCAGCAATTGCTAACTCAAGTAAGTTTGGAAAGTGCTCTCTTATGAAAAGAAAACACTGCCAACCCTTTAAAATAATAAGCAAAAATTTTAATACGATGCCAGAATCGTTTCTTTGAAAACTTACTTTATTTTTGTATTGCTGGAGAACAACAGAAGTGCGGTTTAAAGCAACCACTTATTTTGCCTTTTCTCTACCATAATCAGCAACCATGTGTCAGATTAACTCATACAAGGTCACGAACTCTAAGTTGCAGCCTGACCTATGTAACTATGCAAAACTTAAGATAATTGAATCTACGGCTCCTCCACAGCAGTATCACAAACGGGGCACAATTTTTTGGGACATCCTGTATACTGCTTAAGTCTCCTGGAATTGTCAATTATATTTTAACAACATGGAATGTCGATAAAATGAAGTTTACAGTGATTGTCGTCCCTTGCCTCATCCTCCACAGAAATTATCATCATCATTATCATGCGTTTGATTCAAGAAAACCCAAATGCAAGAACCAATGTTTTGTTTACTCAGTGTTCTGTATATTCCGGTTTCGCTGTATCAATCAATATGAATTTATGTATAGTGTACTGTTAGAAGAGGGCCTAATTACTCGAAGAAAACTGGCATCAATTTGGTCTTTTGCGCTTTTTTGTTTTCTTTCAGTGCTGACTAGTGTCGCCCACTAAGGCATCTTAAAGGCAACTCTTCTTCACAGCAACATGTTATCATTGTCAATTCATATATCATCTTTTAGATCAATAGCTGCGACTGAATAGCATTATTTCTTTTGACAGTAAATCCTGGCCCGGGTCAAATAATGCAGCAACAACAACCCCAACAGCAACAGCAACAAGTCCATCAAATTTCTTTCAGCCATTCCTCGACTCCGACCCCGCAGTCGCAAGTACATCATTATATGGTACAGCCTGGGTCTCAGCATTATCCTCAAATAACCTCGCCGTTACAATCGACTCCGCAAGGAGCAATGCCTCATGGAATGCCTCGCCCTCTTACTCCTTCGCAGCATCCAGTTCTTCCTGCCGCAACGCCTCCACTTCATCACCCGGGACAGCAACCTTCATATTATAACCCGATGACTATTGCTAACATGCAGTCACAGCTTGCTTTTGTTGGTAAGCCATTCTTCGATTTGTTTTAACTGTAAAGTGCGATCAGGTGATTAAGTACAGCCCTGCCTCCCCATTTGAAAGGCCGCCACTTGATGAATATCAAAACGATACTACTGGCAAATTTTCCATTGAATTATTGACATGTTCAAGTCTAATTTACGTGACTGAAATTGGAAACTCATTCTGAAACTACGAGGGATTTCCTCGAGAAAGCCCCTCTAAGAAACTTTCACAACTGGCCTAAGATATTACCAATCTTTCCTTCGATGACTGTTTTACAATAATGAATCAACACGTTTAGCAATTGTCGTTTCTCTTGGGAGGATTCTGTTATCGCTTTAGCATATGTTTTGATATTCAACGCTGGCAGCAATTCAGATTTCTGAAAGAAACTGCGATTTGCTTTTCAGAAAAGTATATTTCAAACCACTTTATTCAAACATCTTTGAGCTCTCAATCACATCAAAATAGACAGAGAAAGTGAAACGTTATGAACAGCGGCATTGAAGGTGTGAAATTCATTCTTGAGGCTGTCGAATCGCTTTGCTTTTTCAGACCAAGTTGTACTTTTTTGTTTACAAAGTTTACCCGTTCTAATTTGTTTGAAAAATTCCTGTGCTATTTTGTCCCTTGTTCACATACATAACGAAGTAATGTACTTCATCACAAGATTGCCAGGAATAGCTCTTTCTTTCCATCACACTCCTTTCCACGCCTTCTTACAGGCGTAGCCAAAAATTTTCGACCACATTTTACTTAACTCATCGCCATAGCTATGGACTGAAGGCTCTCCAATACTTTTTTCTCCAAAGGAATATTTTACGAGAGGTTTGATATTTGCAAACACATAATAGAAACGAATTTTGCATAGATTGATACATAAACCAGTTGAGTAACACAATTTTTGGATCACACCCCTTGTCAACAGAGCCTCTATAATTTCAAGTATTTCCTTATATTTCATTGTGACGTAGTAGCAGAATGGCGCAGAAATTCAAAAGACAACATAGAAATTCGGAATCGACGTGGTATTTTTAGTTTTGTAACGTCAAGGAAAGTTATCAATAAGTTTTTCCTTAAGTTTTTGGCCACGACTGTAATAACTTAGGGACAGTGCAAAGTTTATTTTATAACATGGGCGGTGCAAAATGTAACAGGGCAACTACTTTTTTGATCTTGTACACAACCGGGTCAACACTTTTTATCAAGCAAATATGAACGGGCTTGAACGGGGCAGTAACTTTTAATGAGATCAAGATAAGATGAACTTTATAAAATGGCTCACCCTGAGGACAAAATTGTGAATCATCAAGTTGAGAAGTGTTTGCAAAGATGTGTATAAATGACGCCAAATTTCCTTGTTAGTTTTTTGCAACGATTCATCAGTCATTAACAAAAACTCGTGCAGAGATGAATTGCCTTTCATATGGTCTTTGGCTAATTCAAAGGTGATACTATAGTACTATACAACATGTGTTGTTCACGAATACAGGGCATATGCATTTTTTAAGGAAAAAGGTGACTGGGTAGTTGTATTTTTTGCAATGATTTCATACGGGGCTAGCAGATTTTTTTGCAACAATTTTCCTTCTCCACCGGCCATGTAATATCATAAATTTTGCACTGCCCCTTATGTACGCACTTTTCATTTTAGCTCCTGCTCAGCGTGGCCAAGGACATATGACTTTTCAGTGAACAGAGCCACTATTAGATAAAGGTGAGTAAAAAAATTATGCCTTGTTCTTTTGATGTATTTGATGTACCAAACTAGTTCTCACGTTTGAAAATTTTTAAGATAGAAAATACTTGATGAATTGGACCAGAGTAAAATTTGGTTGATAGTCGCAACGTTGAAGTATTTTGTGTGAGTTTTCTTCTATTTTTCTGAACATTGTAAACACAAGTTGAACGTACCGGATGTCTCAAGAAAAGTTCCCCGATTGGAGCCCCGAGAGGGATTGGAGCTGTTATTCTGATGCAAATGTGTGTTATTTGATAAAGATTATGAAAAAAGTCTACCAAACAATGTCCAACTTATATCTGACTATTTGTTTCATTTCTGTATCTGCGTGTATTGACCTTCTATGATCATTTTCCTGAAAAACGGAATACCTCAAATGCTCAAGAAGAATGTCAAAACGGTTTATCAATAGAATCATTAAACTCACACCTGAAAATCCACAAAATTCTACTTTTTTAACTGAATTCCAACAGTGTGGAATGTGTTGAAAAGTTTCAAACTGAGCTACTTATACAGTAAGGTCCTGCATCTAAGAAACCACGTGAAAGAAACTTTCAGGCTACTGAGAAATGATTCATCCCCCTATTTATAATAATCTCTTGAGGCACACACCCAAAATAGAGTTTCTTGTGTGCTGATTGACACTAGATTCTTGTCTGATGATCTGAGAGCATTCCATGATTGATAAGGTTGATAAGAAATTGTTAGCAAGATACCTTGGATTTTAGCAGATTTTTACCAAAATTTTATTGATGTTCTTGACAATCATTTATAACATACACATATGGCTACATATGGCTAATATATCTAGATATCTGTCGTAACTTATTTTTCAAGCATTTTCCAAAAAATAAATTGGAAACTTAAGAAATTTGATTCTAGAAAATTGAGACGCATCATAGGTATAAGAAATATTAAATATTTTAGGCTAAGGTGTGAAAAAGTGGTTTCTTAAATGCGTGACCTTACTGTACTTTCAACCAAAGTACGTATGGTTGGTAGTTTTTGGGAATTCTTCATTTGCATTTTAGGTTCTCGAAACCAATTCCAGCAGGCGGCCAGATAGCACAGTTGTAATATATCCCATTATTTTATTATATTTTATATTTTATGATAATATATAGTATTTAAAATCGGCTTTATAGTTTTTATCGTAAGATTTTTCAAACCGTAGGTAAAGTCCGACTCAGCCAGTAGGTAACATTTATCTGACGAAAAATCCGTTTCTTCTACGATGCGCAACTGTCACCTGTTAACAATCTTTTTTATATTCCACGTTTCAGATCTTGTTAAAAAAAACTTTTAACAGCCCAGAGATGAAGATAAAAAATATGAAGACACCCATATGAAAGCAAAGGTGACTGTTATGTGGATTTCATAGAATAAATTATCTTTTTGAATAAAATGGTAAATAAATTATGAATCATGTTCATCGTTTGATTTTTGCATCCTCTGTCGTACTTTGACCTATTTAATTGCGGCCAGTGCACAGGGGGAGGGGTTCTCGGCTAAATTTCGGATTCGGGTGTGTCGCCCACAGTTTCAAAATGTAACCGTTGGCTAGACCAATTTTTGTGAAAATGATACCCTTGGCTAGACCAATTTCTCCATCCAAAGTGCCCCGACTTGGCGTTTTCTAGACAAAACTTGCCAAAGTTTTGCATTCTCTGGACCAAAATTTTTGAAAAATTGGGTTTTTTTACAAAGGCAGAGGCAGTACAGTAAATCCCCGCTTATAAGTACCTACTTTGTGAGAGAGAGGCTGAACTAGGTTCTTATTTCAAAGGCACCTAATTTGAAGGTATGAAGGTTCTTAATTGAAGGATACCTTCTGTAGGCCTTTTCAGAGTCTTAGAAAAGATGTTCAGCCCCATTATTTGTTCTGTAAGGGTTACACCTGAATATCTGCTAAAAGATCCGAGTTTTCTAGTTATCTAATCGAAACATTGGGGATTGGGAACTTCTTGTTTTCGGCAAAAAGTAGGCAAAATAGGTGTCATGCAATTGCTGGTATTACCACAGCTAAATGCAAACGGTCCAAAGTGATACAGTAAAATCACTCATGAAGGAACCTGCAGATCAAAAACCTCTAGGCTGATTTTTGGCCAATAAAGCACTACTGAGGACCACTGAAACAAATTTCAGCCTGTTACAGAAAATCACAGATAATTTTAACGTGGGTTTACTGTATGCTGCATTTACTGTTGTCCGAACTAAAAATATCATTGCCCCTGTGTCCCGAATCGGCTAAGGTTTGTTTTACCAATTTCCACTCATGTGACCGTACCCTTGAGAAGTTTAAGTATTGTCCTACTTTTTGCACACATGCACAGTGGGCCAGATTATGATTTTCTTGGACAAAAATCGTTCAATGCATAATATGGTACAGAATGCTGTAAAAGCTGGAAACTGACAAAGAAAAACGTCCTTAAGACAAAATTTCTCTGCTTAGTTATGTTCACTGGTGTCGGAAAATATGATATCAGATTCCACTGATAAAACTTTTATTTGAATTTTTTCATTTTTGTATTTTTGTCCACCCTCTGGCCCACTGTGACATGGCACAGCTTTGCATGGCGAGAAATATGTAGGAGAAATCAAAAGATATTTTATCAAGAGATTAATCACATGATTTGAAATGGGTGTAAACTAACCTTAGCCGATTCCGTCAATTGGCATGGAAACAGTTTCAAGAATGGGAAAAAAGTACGCCCTCTAGCACTAAAAAGGGAAATTTTCTGAAAAAAGTAAGATCCAAATTTTAAAGGAGGAAAATATTGAAAATACACGTACTGTAAAGTAGATGTGGGGGAAATCAAGTGGGGCTCCCAAGATTCAAGCTTCAAGCAAATTTTTTGCGCACTTTCTGAAAGTCTCGTTTGGAATACGAGACCAGTCGCCTTGGTTGCTTCTAAGAGTGTCGTCGAGCTGACTTCAAATTCGCTGGAAAACTGTTGCCGAAAACTCTTCATATTTGAAGTATCTGAAGTCCAAATTGGTTAATGTTGAAAAGTTTGATGCATGCTTAACTTGCTGTTGGTAAAAAACATCAAATTTTCCACAAAAAAGTGTCACAAGGAACAAAGTATCATTGTCTTCGATTTAGGCCCAAAGGTGTTTTGAGATGAATGAAGATTCAAATTGAAAGAAACCTCGTGTTTGAAAAGATCTTGTTATTGATTGTTCAAAGGAATGATGCTCAAGCATAATGCTTCTGTTAATGAGGTTTGATTGAATGGGAGAAAGCTGTCATGGCTCCAACAAATATGGTAAGTATCATGAAACGTTGGCGTTTTGTGTCAACATTGTATCGCACTTCTTGACTTGCACAAAACTGAAGAGAAACAATAGGGTATTCAAAACAGACACTAGATAAACAATAAAGGACCCTTTTATCACACCCTGGTGAAAGTTGCCCTATTTTCCATACTGGTCTACAATTAATGCAAAACACAAAATTTTCCAGAATTTTCCCTCTTCAAGAGGGTATGTGACTTTCATAAAGGAGCAAAATATTTGCAAGAAAGCTACCCCAAAAATGTACAAAACACGCTAAAAACAATTAAATAAGCTGCTCTAACAAACACTTCTTCTGGCCAACCCACCCTTGCTTTCATTGATACCTATATTCAAAAGGAGAGGAGAAAGTTTGATACCTACTGAAGAGAGCCAGACTGCACTCGCTGTTTCTTGTGCGGGGAAGTGTGCGGGTGAAAACAATAGCTCAACAATAGACTGTTGTTTCAGCCAAAGTGGTGCAGGGAAGATCTTCCGGAGAATCAGCAAGAAATGCAGACTGGGAAGTGGGTTTCATCAGCAAAGAATACCAACTAGGTACCCCCACCCCCAGCTCCAGCTCAGGAAAATTTTGCTGATGACTGGGTAATGAGCCAATCAACTGAGTTTGTCATCTATGATTTTGCTGATGAAATATAAAAGGACCACTGACCACATCAAATACAGACCACTTTCTTTGCACTTCTGATTCAAAACCATAACAAAAGAATAAATGGAAACTCTACAAAATTGTGGACTGCAATAGCAATACATAAATCATTCAATAATTGCCACAGAAATCTATTTTTTTCCATTTTGGCAAAGAGTAATGCTCATCAGAAGTTAATTATAAGAAATTCAACTTTCAGATCACCAAAAATTAAGAAACTCCAGAACAGTGCTGGGAAAATATAACTTGAAAAACTATTTGTCTTAATAAAGGAATTCTTGGCATGTAGTTACCTTATTTTCACCTTCGCATGTAGGGTCTGCTGGTGTAAAATGGGTAAGTTTAAGATACAATTGATAAGGTGAAAAGTTTGGGGTAATTTTTGCCAAAATCTTTAGTCAGAATTTCCATCTAGCTGGAACAGCTCTAATTACCCCCTTGACATCGTGGATGTTAATTCAACCAAGGCCAGTCCACTGTTTTCCAGGAATCAACATTGACCATTTTACCCCCAGCCTACCCATTTTACCCCAGTAGACCCAATGATATTATTATTTGAAAATGAACAATGTCATAAAATTGGAAAGACTTCAAAGAAATGTATTTCCTGTTCTTTGCAGCCAACAACAATTCCTGTCACACCAAAAGATTCCTTTCCAGTTGCTGCAATTGTTGCAATTGCCATTGGTGGATATCTGCTTCTTGTTAGCATTGCTCTTGTCATAAGACAATGCCTTCTGGTTAGTAAATTTCAGTTATTATTCACATACAGCAGTTGCTTTGGGGGGTGGGGTTCATTATTCAGCCCAGCATTAATCTGCAAACTCTTTCACTGTACAGAAAATTAAACAATACAAAACTGTTACACTGTAAACATGTTTCACTTTGTGAGGTATGCTCTTTAATGCCTTCCTACAAATTTATAGATGCCTGCTCTGTCAGAACAAATAATTATTATCAAGAATTTTTTTGTATAGCCACTGCTAATAATTTGAAGAAGTTGAAAAGTACACCTAGTGTTGACTGTAATCGCTACAGCCAAAGGAAAATCTCCCATGTTTGCTAGACAGCACTTCAATTATTCACTTAATGTATTTATAATGTAAACTAAAACAATATCCACATACACATATATTTTATGCAAAACTAGAGATTTGAGGCAGTACTGAAAGTTTCTTGAAATTATCAGAATATGAGTACTCAGTGTTTCTTACAACTTTTTCACAAGTTTCATGACAATGACCTTGTATCTCAAAGCCTTTTGGATCTTAGACATTACACAAGTACTGTTGAGTAATGTGATATATACTGGAAACAAATGAAAATAAATGTAAAACTATGGTAAGGGCTTCCTTTGTTAAAATGAATAATTTCTAAACTAATTTTTTCCCAGCACTGGAGTTTCTTAATTCCTTAGTGATCTGAGAGTTGAGTTTGTTAGCTGCTTCTTACAAAACGAAAAATGTGTAAATTAACTGTTTTCTTGCATACCATAGATTTATCTTTTTATCCTTGTTTTGCCCTTCTCATTCACCTCTGTAAGTGTTTTTAGGCAAAGGGTGTGAGCTTACTGCCTTCATGGATGTCTGAATGGTGCAAATGCAGTTGTGGATGCGTTGGCAGTGAAGGTTGCTTACAAGGTTGTGCAGAATCTTGCAATTTCTCCTGCCCCAACAAAAAAGCCATGTTGGATTCTGTTTGCCCATCAAAAGAATGGTGTGACCGCACTTTTTGTTGTTGTATGAGTTCTGAACCTGGTGGAAAATGCTGTGATGATTGTCAAGGACCTGAATGTGGGGTAAGTTTTCCAGGTCTATCAATAAGCATTTTGTGGTACGATCAACTTTCTCCAAGTGAAAACATCTGCTGTAGTTACTGTTACCACTACAGCTGATGTGAATTGCTATTTACCAGTGTACTTTAAAAGCTCTATTAAGCCGCCAGGGGGCTTATTTAATTTCAGACACTTCAAGGGGGCTTATTAAAGAGGACTTATTCACAAAATAAGATGATAAGGATAATATGATATTAGCTTTAGTTCTGTTGCCCCATATTTTGCAGATTCAACATGATACAATCTTTAGAGTTAAGTACGTGACAATTGACACTCAAATTGAAGTTGGAAATTGAAGTCGGTAATTTGGACACCCTTGAATATACCTACACCAAATTGAAGTCATTGTGTCCTACAGTACTGTACTGAAATATTTCATTACTTTATAAACATTAAAATGTTTGGATTAAAGCTGCAAAGGAATACTTTCTTATGTGTTACAGAACAGTCTTGGAACTGTTGATGAAAAAACTCTGCTCTCACATGCATTATCCTTGCATTATTGCACCAACTGGTGCCCTGTAAGGTAGATGTTTTGTTTTGTATTCTTAGCAATGCTTGCTTAGGCACAAATTTGTTGTCCTAGTTACCAGTTTTGGCATGATTCTATGGTTTGTTGGTGTTGAAAATGAGGGATTCTTGCTGTAAGAATCTTGTAATGCCCTCCCCTCACTTTCAACATTCCGGGGTAATGATGATGTTTCTTTTTTTAGTGTGGAGATTTCTGTGACTGTCAATGCCAGTGCTCTGCACCCGAAACCATTGACTGCATTTGCTTCAAAATCAAGTTATGAACTGCTGAAGCAAAGAGGGACTTTTTAAATCTTGACTCACCAATATTGATAATGTTATGGTTGAGGATATTGTTGAAACACTGGGATATTTTAAAAGTTTTGGCATTGGTAAGTCTGCTTTGTTTGATGTCAGCAAACGATCATGTTACTAAACTCATTTCAAGAACCCCATATGTTTTGAAGCATAGGAATCAAATTGAGAAACATTTTATGATTGGTTGATGCATCGTTTGTTTGATTTGATTGGTTGAAAGAAACTTCAAGTTCATTTCTATAAGTACTCATTAGCAATCTATGATATCATGATTATTTGTAAAAAACAGCGTTTTCTCAGTTTCAAACAGTTTTCCAGTTAGGACATCATCAAATTGCTAAATCACAGACTATAAAAGCTACGGATTTCTGAGTACTGCCATGTCAATACCCTCATAAATGCTTTTCTTCTACCTATTAATTCAAGATTCACAACAAGTGTAATATTTTCACAACTTCTCGTATATTCTCTAAATCAAAAGATAAACACAATAATTAATAATTGAAGTATTGTCGAAGACTGCCAATGAAGAACTAAACATTCCGTCTAAGTCATCAAATCAAACGAAAGATCCATCACAATGTTCTTCAAATACTGGATTCCTATGCTATGTTTTGCTGCTTCTTTTCCTGGCAAATTGATACCACTTGTTTCAGCTAGGGACTCACAACATCACAACAGGTTTACCTAGGAGCATTCTTCATGGTAGATTTGCTGCCACCTAAATCCCCTATGTTTCATTTGGCTCCATTTACTTTGTAATCCTGATAGCACTCTACTTAACTTGGATCTCAAGACATTGCTTCTTTCAAGTCTGAGAAAAATCCACCTACTTATTCATTTAAATTTCTATAATAAACCAAATTTTTGAATACATTTTCAAAAAATTTCATCTGGGATTTGAGTAGTGTTAACATTGGTACTCATTGCACTGAGTGCTATGAAACTTGTAAATTATGGTGAACAGCTCAGGTCTTAAGTCCATTCTTATCAACTTTGTGAGGAATGACCTTATGCTATCATAGCATCCTTGAAAGTCAAATTAAAATGCTAGCGAATTACAAAACGAAACAAAAGTGCCTGAAAAACTGTGATGTTTGCTTGAGTTTTTAAAACTCTTCGTTCTTCGTAACATAACTTGTATAATTTCTCTTTCCAATGCATTTAAAGATGATATTAATACATTCTTACACAAAAACCACTTCAGAACTGTTGTACTGTAGATAGATTGATGTATATATATATCTCCAAATGCAAGGGCCCTGTGAACAGGCCTTATCTGGGAGATGCGGAGGAGGAAAAGATAGCAAAGGACCTGTACGAATAAGCTGCATTTTTGAATTCCATATACCCACGCTACCGAACCTATACGCACTACTGTGGTGGATACGCCATACAGAGGTGGAGCATAATACCCCACCACGTTAGCATGATACCCTGCCTCATTATGGCGTATCCACCACATCAAGCATAATACCCCGCATAATAACTGTATGGCGTATCCACCACAGTAGTGCGTATAGGTTCGCTAGCGTGATACCTGATTTGAGGTATTGTCGCATTTCCTTCAAATTGATATTTTGAAGTTCCACAATCATTTATTTCAGTAGTAACACATAAAACTGATTAATAAAACCATTTTCATAACTTCTGGTATTGAAATTTGTTAAAATAGCAACATGCTTTTGTACCTCTGATCAGGTATATGCACTGGAAAGCTTAGCCTATTCCAACAGGCTGCCTTTTTCCTTTTCTTATCGCCATGAAGCCTTTCGACAGACTATGGCTATAAATGTATTCAGAGAAATTAGATAATGAACAGCCTTTATAAAAACTTGTAAATTATTCCGTAGAAATATCTGTAACTACCAGTTTTTCTATCATGCCATGCTTCATTGTAAATATATTCATAAATGTTTAACATCAAATTCCAACATAGTCAAGAGATTTATTTTTGACTTTGATTCTCTGATCGAATCCTGAAATTTGACCAAATGAAATTTTTGCAGAACGTAAAGCCTTTGCTTTTTCCGTAAAATCGACCAATGTGGAAAATACCAAATTTTGGCCTATTTCGGTAAAATAGCCCGATTTTCAAGATCCCTGTTTTTTGGCCAAAAAGTAAGGCTATAGCCTTTGCTTTTTCGGTAAAATAGCCCGATTTTCAAGATCCCTGTTTTTTGGCCAAAAAGGAAGGCAATAGCCTTTGCTTTTTCGGTAAAATAGGCCGATTTTGAAGATCTCTGTTTTTTGGCCAAAAAGGAAGGCTATAGCCTTTGCTTTTTCGGTAAAATTGGCCGATTTTGAAGATCTCTGTTTTTTGGCCAAAAAGTAAGGCAATAGCCTTTGCTTTTTCGGTAAAATTGGCCGATTTTGAAGATCTCTGTTTTTTGGCCAAAAAGTAAGGCAATAGCCTTTGCTTTTTCGGTAAAATTGGCCGATTTTGAAGATCTCTGTTTTTTGGCCAAAAAGTAAGGCTATAGCCTTTGCTTTTTCGGTAAAATAGCCCGATTTTCAAGATCCCTGTTTTTTGGCCAAAAAGGAAGGCTATAGCCTTTGCTTTTTAGGCAAAATAGCCCGATTTTCAAGATCCCTGTTTTTTGGCCAAAAAGGAAGGCTATAGCCTTTGCTTTTTCGGTAAAATTGGTCGATTTTGAAGATCTCTGTTTTTTGGCCAAAAAGGAAGGCTATAGCCTTTGCTTTTTCGGTAAAATTGGTCGATTTTGAAGATCTCTGTTTTTTGGCCAAAAAGGAAGGCTATAGCCTTTGCTTTTTCGGTAAAATTGGCCGACTTTGAAGATCTCTGTTTTTTGGCCAAAAAGTAAGGCTATAGCCTTTGCTTTTTCGGTAAAATTGGCCGATTTTGAAGATCTCTGTTTTTTGGCCAAAATGCAAGGCTATAGCCTTTGCTTTTTCGGTAATATAGGCCGATTTTCAAGATCCATGTTTCTTGGCCAAAAAGTAAGGCTATAGGCTTTGCTCTTTCGGTAATATAGGCCGATTTTCAAGATCCATGTTTTTTGGCCAAAAAGTAAGGCTATAGGCTTTGCTTTTTCTGCGAAATAGCCCGATTTTCAAGATCCCTGTTTTTTGGCCAAAAAGTAAGGCAATAGCCTTTGCCTTTTCGGTAAATTAGGCAGATTTTATGGACCCCTATTTTTTGGCCAAAAAGTAAGGCTACAGGCTTTGCTTTTTCCGTAAAATAGGCCGATTTTGAAGATCTCTGTTTTTTGGCCAAAAAGGAAGGCTATAGCCTTTGCTTTTTCGGTAAAATTGGCCGATTTTGAAGATCTCTGTTTTTTGGCCAAAAAGTAAGGCTATAGCCTTTGCTTTTTCGGTAAAATTGGCCGATTTTGAAGATCTCTGTTTTTTGGCCAAAAAGGAAGGCTATAGCCTTTGCTTTTTCGGTAAAATTGGCCGATTTTGAAGATCTCTGTTTTTTGGCCAAAAAGGAAGGCTATAGCCTTTGCTTTTTAGGCAAAATAGGCTGATTTTCAAGATCCCTGTTTTTTGGCCAAAAAGTAAGGCTATAGCCTTTGCTTTTTAGGCAAAATAGGCCGATTTTCAAGATCCCTGTTTTTTGGCCAAAAAGTAAGGCCATAGGCTTTGCTTTTTCGGTAAAATAGGCCGATTTTCAAGATCTCTGTTTTTTGGCCAAAAAGTAAGGCTATAGCCTTTGCTTTTTCGGCAAAATAGCCCGATTTTGAAGATCCCTGATTTTGGCCAAAAAGTAAGGCTATAGGCTTTGCTTTTTAGGCAAAATAGGCCGATTTTCAAGATCCCTGTTTTTTGGCCAAAAAGTAAGGCCATAGGCTTTGCTTTTTCGGTAAAATAGGCCGATTTTCAAGATCTCTGTTTTTTGGCCAAAAAGTAAGGCTATAGCCTTTGCTTTTTCGGCAAAATAGCCCGATTTTGAAGATCCCTGATTTTGGCCAAAAAGTAAGGCTATAGGCTTTGCTTCTTTGGTAAAGATAGACTCTTCGCTTGAGAAAATAGTTTCGTCTCCTCAAATATTTTAGATTGATGTTCATTGGCAGTTTTTGATAATAATATAACAAATTACAAGCATAAATGCAAGGTCTATAAATTGCACGGCAACATGTGCCACTAAAATATTTGATACAAAATCTAATCCTTTTTGAGTTTCGTAACATTTTTGGAGTCAAGCTAATGTATTATTTAAATCAAATAACCATGCTGAGGCAAAATTTATTGGTTATCGGTTGATATACATCAAGAAGTTTCGGTCATAATGTTTGGACACTCAGATCAGTGAAATAGATTTCCTTGGCTAATTTACTGCTTAGTTGTTATCTTCCTGGTAAACTGACGATTGAGCTAGAGATAGCATTGATAAATTTTCTACAATAACTGCTTATGTCCCAGGAAACTCAACCGATCAATCCAATCCATGTCCTAATTACCGTATGACCTAAGAGCACGTTGGGAACGAGACTGCCACCCAGGGGAGGCTCTATGTGCAACTTCGTTACTGGGGTCGTGGCATCGGGGAGCGGCATCAATTTTCACGATTCTAGTATGACATCAAGTTTTGTGATTCAGGCAGAAAGAACGAATAAATGGGTCTTCTTTGAAAAATTGATATAACTCCGGGTAAACATTTTCGAAAAATTGGTATAAAGAACGGGTATGTTTTTGAAGGTTAGGTAGCATGCCCCTAACTAAAATCTGGTCAAGGGCCCCCTTCCTACGGGTCGCCATCCAATCAACTCGATCAAATTCGTAGAAAGACGCAATAAATCATGGTTAAAGACCCTGTGCTCCCCATGATCCTTTCTGGTCTGACAATGAATTTCATGCTGTATGAAAAAGGTTATGGTCTAGCAATCGCAAAGCTTTATTGTTGCTTCAACCTTCAACTTAAAGTTGTGAAGTCATCGCTTAGAAGTCAAACAAAAGACCTTCCCAAACTTAATTAAAGGATTAAGGGCATCTTTTCTCCTTAGAGCTATTTGATTCCCATATTCTTTGGTCAAAGTTCGTTGTTTACAGTAACTGTAATTTTTTGCTGGTTTGTTGGCATCCCAGGGGGGGACTTCTATTGGTATGTGACGGGGGGGGGGTCAGACACAGTAAATTTTTGAAAAACCCAAAAATATACTAAATTTAGGAAAGTTTAGACCCCAAAAATATACTCAGCCCAAAAATAGACTGAAATTAGGACATTTGTAGATCCCAAAAATATACTCATAGCTTCAAGGTACATGAAAATTAAAGGTTTTATAGCATTTTCGGCAACTGCCCTGCGATATTTTGGCGAAAAACTCAGCCTAGCACTCACCTTGTCAAATTTTCTCATCAGCAACCCCAAAAATATACCGATTATGCTCCAAATCGCGTACCCAAAGGTATACTGGACAACGTTTTACAAACCCAAAAACTGTCTGACCCCCCCGTCACTTACTAATAGGGAGTCCCCCCTGGGGTTGGCATACAAATTATCATCGGGAGCACAGGGTCTTTAAAAGTCCCTGATACTTTCCAGTGCAATCATAGTTAATAGAACAATCCAATGGTGCAATCATACCGAGTGAACCAGGAAAAGTTTCCATTTTTGAAAATTCATAGCATCAAGAGTACTGGGTGGACTGAGATTAAATGATATTTACTTCACACCCAAGAGATTGAAGTATTTTTGTGATTTTTCTCACCTTCTTACGAGCACTGGAAAGGCAAGTAAATTCAATAACACAAATTTCTAAAATTGATGGTTGCAAAATGACTGAAGAAAGCCTAACATACCTGATCAATCATAAAGGACTCCTCGCTCAATAAAATGCACTTTCTCATGTGTGCGAAATATCCTCTGCACATTTATTGCAGTGGTATTGAAAATCTTCAGTATCTGTTTGAAAATTTTTGTCTTATACTCTTGAGAAAGGTGAAACACCAGTACGTATTGTTCTGTGTAAGGAGAGTCCTTACACTTACTTGATCGAGTGTTTTAGGCCCTTTTCGGTCATTTTGAAACCATGAAATATTTTGTAAACTTGCATTTACCAATATCTCCAGTGCTCGTAAGAAAGCGAGGAGAATAATCACAAAATGCTTCGATCAATCAGCTTTTAAATTTAATTTGAATCATCCAAATCCGAGAAGTATTCTTGGCGCTATGAATTTTCGAAAGTGGGAACTTTTTCTGGCTCACGCGATATATACAGATCTGCGACCCTCTTGTAGATGAATACACGTTTTTTTTTATAAGAAACTAGGATCAGGCCATAGTACTAAAAGTTTCTTAATTGGTTTCTTATTTTTTGAATGCATGAATTGTCAATGTGGTCGCTAACACTGCTGCAGATATGAATCTTGACATTCAAAACATCATATAGGAATAAACAGTTTTCTGTTATGTTGAAAACACAAATGGTTAGATAATATTTCCCAATAATAAAGGTTCAACGATCTACTTGCTATAAAATTCATGCTTTTAACTTTGAAAAGTTTCTTAGCACTTCTCAGACATAGTACTAGAGTTTCTTAAAATTTTGGCCATCTTAGTACTAGTTTCTTATAAACCAGTTTCTTATAAAAAAAACGTGTACTTTACTTTGTTGTTGTGTTCATGTAATAAGGTACAGTTCAATGACTTGTTCGTTGGTCCTTACCTGGTCCTTGATACAGGTAAGGAGTACAACCTTCTTTCCTCCCTTTCAGTGTGGTGTTTGCTGCCATTTAAGACCTCCAGCTGGAAAAGAGAATGCAATACTTTATGCAAAATAAAAGATCTTGATTGTTCTTCCAAAGCTCAAAAATCGAACCATAGATTATAGTCTGCTTCAAACCAGAAACGTGAAATTACGCGAAATACTTATGCAAAACAATATACTTATGAAAATACGCAATAACACGCAAATACTATGCAAAACAATTCAATCGTAGTTATTCGAGGGCATCTTCATGTGGCAGCTAATTCAAGACAGACAATATTTCAAAACTTCACGTAAAGATTGTTATAAAACTCTTGATTGTAAACTTCTTTCTTTCAGAATTTCTAATGCATGACTTAGGTGGGCTTAAAGTACATCCAAGTTTATGGGGTTGCATAAAATGTCCAACGTGTCGCAATGAAACTTATAGCAGAACTTAAAGTCGGTAATTTTTCGGCATTTTCTGTAAAATGGCACGTTAAGATCACCTTAAAGACAAATAAAAAGTGAAATATCTCATCGTTAGGTTCTGTGCTTCGGTTCCGTTCTTCGGAAGCAACCTCGTCCCAAGTGCCCCTTGTCATATTGGGTCCGTTCCAATATGACAAAGGGCCCAAAGGACGAGTTTGCTTTGGAAAGTAAGTTGAACTAGAGGTCAGAGATATCGGGCTTCGAGTCTCCAGGGCATATCCTAAAGGGATCTTTTTGGAGTGAAATTACCTCAAGCCCTCAAAATTCGACTTACCCGAAAACTCATACCCTGTGTGCAGACTGTAACTTTCCACGGCAAAGGTGAGCAAAAGAGTAACTCGTAAAGATCCTCATTGGCTCTCCTGCGCAGCAGAAAGTAAATTCTGTACTCAGGCTAGAATACTTACATTTTCAAAACTTTGTCTTTGCCGCCACTAGCAACTCGTTGTCCATCTGGGCTCCAGTCTACTGCGTACACCTAGAATCAATGAAATGCTTAAAAATATTTCAAAAAAGAAACTAAAGTTGAAAAGGTTAGTGCAGTGTTTTGCACACATAGAACAGAGGAGGGTGTGTATCACTCTTTCCAACAAGGCGTACGAGATTTTTCAAACAATAGTATTTTTAGGGGTGTTTGACGGACTTTCCTTGAAAACAAAAGGATTTCTGCCAAAGGTGTACGAACTTTCTTCAGAATGATCCACCCCTGGCAAAGAACGCCGTATTTCCATAGTAAACACCCTGGGCTCTTATCAATTTGACATTTAATGAAGGGGTAGTCAATGTGCAGACCCCTCTTCCGAAAGAAGAAAGGGGGTCTAAACGTAGGCTAATGGCGCTAGTGAAGGGGCGATTACGCGAGGAACAAATGGCGGTTACTTGAAGAAATATGACGGCGGTGGTGCCCATATCGGCAAAAGTCCTTTTACAAGGACAAACTTTCACCTCGGACAAACTTTCACTTTCAGTAGGCAAGGTGTTCACATGCAGCAACTCCTAAGAGAATAAAAATTAACATTCTATTCCAACACCAGATCATTGACGTCACAATCGGTGAGTCTAAAGTCTTTTGACAACAATAGGGTAACACCTGACTTGTACAGCGGTAACACATCAAAACAATACAAGTCTTGGAAGTGGCAAGTTTTGCTGTCAATGCCGGATTATTGTACGGAATAGATCAGAAATTGACATAACAATAGAGAGCAACACAGCATATTCGATTTTCGATTTTAGATTTAATCATACTGAGCTAGTTCCTTGAGAGAACCATGCCAGACACTTGTGGTCGATAAGAGGTCACGTTTTGAAACAATCCCCTTGTGTTATGCAAGATAATTAACTAGGGGATTTTATTCCATCTGTCTGATCTCAAGTATATGGTATATTACTTCATATTTCAGCGAGCACAGCGTCATTTTATTGGAAGTGAGGTAGGAGAAAGGGCCTGCACATTTTCAAACTCAGAAGTTTATACAAATTTCTGGATTTTGTTGAAGAAGAGTCTTAAATTGAGAGAACGAACAGAACCACCACCCTACGTTTTTGAAATATGGTACGTACTTATGTTTTTAAATATCTTAATAACTGCGGGTTTTGTGATAATAGTCTCAAATAATAGTCTCAAATAATATTAATTCTTTCTGCCAGCCAACTATTGATACAGTATCAAAAAATATAAAGATAGAATGATATTATGCGAAATAATTACGATACAAAATAAATAAAATATCGTTGCAGACTCGAACTGGCCATTTCAGAATAGAAGATGATACCATGATTTGATTTTGTTTCCAAAAATATTGCGTGAGGCGAATGTTGCAAGAAAATGTATGGAAATCCCCCAAAAAATATCAAATTGCGCAATATGATCTCTTGAGAGATCAGCACTTTCACTTTTGTTTCAATTTTTGTATTGTTTCAATTTTTGTTTCAGTTCAGCCAATGCAAAGCCCACAGATTATCTAAAAATTGCTTCTACATGAACTCTGAACTCAAAAGAAAAGCTGATGAAATGTTTTATCTGGGCAACTTGTGCATCGAGTTCATTCAAGGTTTTTTGGTTTTGAGGGCTAAATCTCGTCCACGCTTAGCAAAATTGTTTTCTTGTCCTATTACAGATTACCTCTACTTCTCTCGGTTCATTCATTCACTCTTTCTCTTTTGCCCTATCTAAACTTTCCTTTGATTTCCAAGAAGATCAAAATTATCTCTCCATTCTCTTGCAGAAGGACTATTCAGCTGTCATCTACAAAACTCACTACCCAAACCAGCTTTTTGTTGGTTGTTTTCCTGACGCACCAAAATCAACAGAATTGAAGCAATTCTTTTGCAAACATGGACACGTCATCGATGCAAAATTTAACAAAAGTGGAGAATCTATCCCGTTTGGATTCGTATGCATCATTGAGGACGATGAACCTGAAAAAGTTTTAGAAAGTCTGTCGAAGGACTTTGAAGGAATGAAAATAAATATGGAGCCTGCTGTAGAAAGAATTAGAAAGGATTCGATTCACGAAGACTGAAGATTTGAAATATGAGCTGGCTTAGGAGAGAGGGTAACAGTGGTGTTTGATGATACACGAAATATTTAAGACCAAGAGGAGAGTTGAAAGCAGATGAAGTGATTCCAGAACGTTGAAAGCGAATCAATCGTGGACCTAAACTAACACGTCTTCTCAAGGCAACAAAATTTAGCAGCAAAACAAAGTCAAACCGACCAACGATGCCTTTTGACATCCACAAAGTGCTTTGTGGGAAACAAACCCCAGAACTGATCATCAACAAAAAATAACTCCCGGTTAAACCATCTTGTTGTCCATAACAACTTCATATACACTGCCCAGTTGCCCATATCATTCGTAAACTATAACGTGAAAAGACTTGTGAAATAAGACGACAAAACTGTCACAAGTGAAATAAGCCAATACCACCAGTTGGGTCCTTGGAGTAAGGACCATTTCACATCTCACATCTTAGATAAGAAATTTAGGAAATATGAAAAATGTATCTGAAATTACTGAAAGATAAGGTAGAAAATATTCGTGCTTTAATGTTTTTTAATATCGAGGCAAATCAGTAAAATTTGGTTTATCAGCACAAAATCAGTGAACTTGAAAAATAATCTAAGAAGCCAGGTCATTGCCATGCGTTCTGTCTCCGCTCTATATAAATCGCATCTTAGCTTTGTTTATTCCTTTTCGGACGGACCAGTAGCTTGTTGATATCCACATTGTTAGCAAAGCTCATGATATTCGGGTGCAACTTCTTTACATCAATAATACTGGCCTAGCCCAGAGATTTAGAGAAACTTATGAAGATCATAGGTTGAGCTATGACGCAAACAATAACCTTAACCACACTAAAAATATATTTCTAAACCTCAAAAGCTGAGATCAGCCTTTAGGAAAGCAGGCTAAGAGCAGTTACGACTGCCTAGTATGTCAAACTTTTTTAAATCCTGGTTTGAGACGAAATAATTCTCTGTTGCGTTGTAAAAATTTGTACATGTATCTTTTATAAGAAACTAGGAATCCAACACTGTCCTGAAAGTTTTGTGCATGCTGCATTTTGTTCAAGCAAAATTTTTCTTTCCTTTTAGTTTTAGTGGGAGGGGGTGGGGTTCTATCTCGATTGATTTACCTATTACAGAGCTCCTCCTTAGACTAACATAGCTAAATATATAAAGCATGCTTGACTCTACCTGAAGGCACTTTTAAACTTAATCTCCTTCAAAATGTACACAGAAGTCTCAAAATTTATCCCACGTCGCACTATGAGGGTACAACATTGGTGGTGTTATGCGATTCAGAAATGACATTCTACTGACCATTAACATGATCTGGAAGTCTTAGATAACGATACCTCCGTGAAATTCAGTTAATTCTCAAGTAAATTCAATCACCAAGCCCTGTTATAAGGGGGTGTGTGACATTTTGTGGTAGGGAGTATTTCATATCGCAAAGATTTTTGATGGGAATGGAATGAAAGTATGGGAATGGCAGTCGATGTACACTGTACCTTAGTTTACAGATGGAATTTGATTTATCAGTTAGTTTGTGAATATTTTAGGTTTCATTCTGATTCAATTTAAAAAAATTCTACCTATTTAGAAATATCAATGTAAATTTGTAAATATATTTTCACCTCGAAATCTTAGGGTTCAAACAACAAAGACAATTGAAATGAAATTCTTTTTCTAGTCGTCTTTCCTTGAACTGAATCTTTCAATACGGCTTTGCAAGTTAAGATTTGGCTCAGTTGGAATACTCTCCAGAAAGTGCACACAATTTTGTGAGAATACAGGATTTATATTTGCAGATGCTTTCATAAAGCCACCCAGAGACGGCGCCAGGGAAGAAATGCTAGGGGGGGGGGACAAGTACTGCCAGAGTGCCGACAGTGAGCAAAGTGAGATAAAATTTACGGACCGCGCTTTTCAGATTGGCCTAAAATGCAACTTCACTCTCAAAAACACAACAAGCAAGTTATGGAAGTGCCGACAGTGAATTTGGGAGGGGCTCCTGCCCCCTCACAGGCACCCCCGCTTTCGCCATCCCTGAAGCCAACGAGGATTGATCAACGTTGTAAGCAGTACTGAGATCATGTGAAGAATTTTGAAAATAACTCTAACTTACTTCATCTGCATGGCCAGGTAAATCAAACAGAAGCTTTCTTGTTTTGACATCCCATACCTAGAGAAATAATAAGCAGTGTGATCAAAATTGGATGGAAATCTAAAATGATTGATGCAAATAATTTGTTTTCGTGTGTTGTGCAAAAACTGTTTCAGTAACTGCGGTGATGTGATGGCGCAGAGGCGCAGCAATACGTCCGCAGTTGGCAGCTGACTGCATTCTTTGCATTCGTCAGTAGTTCAAAGAAAAGCGTTCTTGGTTCGTTAGTGCATCTCACGACTCCACTCCTACAGGTACTTCGTTTTACTTCGTACATAAAAACCATGGTAAGACAATTAGCTTGCAAAAAAGGATAACACCGTCACTTGTAATTTATCAAATCCGGTTGACAAACAATGGGTTGACATTCCACCTAGACAATCACCTAACTTCGACAAAGCATAAGTGTATAGAAAACTGCATAACTGCATAAATTTTGTTCCTTTCTTCCAATCCTCCGTAGTGACCAAAGTCTGCACGTAAGCAGATGCCAAAACTCAAATATTAAAGAGTCATCGTGGACAAATTCCAAAATGTAAGTTTGATGGATACCTTCAGAGTACTATCAGCACTGCCACTGCATATTAACCTGCTATCTGCTGACCATGAAACCTGAAAACAGAGATTAGTAAATTTAGTGAAATGTCACATAGCATCGCAATAAAATTAGTAAATTCATTGTCATATCTCCCTGGTCAAACGACCTTTTGTCCTTAAGGAGTGAGCAACATTTGATGCACTTCACTTTAATCTTTGGAAGAACGCGTCTATTTTGTCTTTGCACTAGAAATACAGGCAACAAGAATAACACAAACAGCACTTACAAAGACTTGATAGGGAAAAAACGAGTCCAACTACCCTAAAAGCTCTATTAAGCCCCCCCCGGGGGGGCTTATTTAATTTTGGACTCTCTAGAGGAGCCTATTAGAGAAGGGGCTTTTTTCGGGGGGGGGGGGGTTATTCACAAAGTCAACTGACAAGGCCACATCTGATAGCTTTATCAGTTCTTTTATTTTGCGAATTCAACATACAATTTTACGAGTCAAATACATACATTTGACACAGTTTGCCCCGAACCATATCAACATTAACATGCAAACTTGTTTCATCCAATAAATTGAAAATCTATCGTAGCTTCTTGAATTCTATATAAGTGGGGGGCCTTAACAGAAAGGGGGGCTTACTCAAAGTTTTAGCTCAGAGGGGAGGGGCTTTTTGGGAGGGGGCTTAAAAGAGGGGGTTAATATCGCTATTATGGTATCTGAGAAGACCATGAACAACGTTCATTTTATTTTCTCCATGAAAACATTTCTGAACAGATAAATGTTTTTTGGTACCATTGTACCACCAAAATTGGCTCTTTATGCTGGATATATAAGTTAATATAAAAATAATAGGCCACTTTACTAACCTGGTATACTGACTGAACATGTCCTCGCAATGATGCTAAGTATCTAAAGAGAGCAAATATGAAAATTTGAAAATTTCCTAAATTTTAAACAATCTGCTATGTCTCCTTGAAAGCTGAGGTCTAAGGCAATCTGTTCAATGAAATCTTTCACTTGGAGACTGACAAGATCATTGATTTCTCCTTTATGTTTTTTCACCATTTCAAAGAACGAATTCTCAAAAGAGAATTCAAATTCTGAAAAATGATAATTTCTTACTACATCTGTTAAGGACATTGACTTCAATTCTTGTTTTCTAAAACGAAAATCCTCGTTCTTTCATGCCATCTTCGTGCGTACTTCACCCATCCGTGAAAACGTAACGGGCATTCAAATTACAAGGAAATGAAAGAAATCTATAATATCGAAGAACTTACTTTCCAGTTTTGCCATCCCATAACTTAACAGATTTATCAAACGAGCCACTAACAATCAGACGACCATCAGGTGAAAATTTAACATCGTTTATCAGAGCCTGATGGCCTACGAATGAAACAAATCATCATATTAGATAATCGGAAAGAAGAATATTAAGGAATAATTTGATATGCTTTTTTCGGCAATAAATAGGCTGTTTTAGCAAGAAGACGCGAGTCAAGAAGACGCCAGCATAATTCTTTTGTTTGAGGATTTAAATTAAGCAAAATGCAATATGAGCACATTCACAAATGATGGAAATGCGAGAATACAAACTGTTCTTTGGGAATTTGTCTGTTTGCGAGCAGCTTTCTGGGCGGGAAAAGACTGGAATATTAGAATGCTCTAAAAATATAAAAAAGTAGCTGCGTTTTCAAAGACGTCCGCGTCTTGCTGCTAAAACAGCCTAATAACTCTTTAAAAACGTACGGGAAAGCACTTTTGACAAAAGAAGATAAATAGGTTGCAGGAAGGGAAGTCAATATTTTCAAGAAAATGACGAAGAGCAGTAAGTTATTTTCATCTAAGATTTATGGGAGGCAAGCGTCAGGTGAAGCTCAGTTAAAGGAGACATGCCCCGATTTTAGCTGAAATGTTTCCTAAGCATTTCTCCCTCATATCTGAATCAAAATATTACAGAGTGGTGGCAAATCTTTTGAGAACAAGCGGTATGTAGCTTCTAATTTCATCAAAAACTTGTTTGGTAATAAGGATTTAATTCTTTCAAAAAATCTTCACAATAAAAAATGGCTTCAAGAAACAAAGCTTGAGTTGCTAAATATCTTCGTCACACGAACCGAACGACGAAACGCGTTTTTAGTTGTTCAACGTTGTTGTCGTTCTTAGATTGCTGTTACTAACTTATTTCTTTCCTCTCAGGGTTTAATATATATTCTTTTTAGCTTGCAGGATTCAACAGTTTTCTCTCTAGGTACAGGTTTATTTTGGTCGTTGTTTTTTCAAGGAGTTAACTGCTTTCTTTCCAAAGATAACGATGTTTTGTTGCGTAATGGATTTAGCGAGGTGAAGGGGAAGTTGCGGTTTTTAGCGCAAAGCGCTGGGATCACAGAAGTGGCTAGGCGCTAATCGAATCCGCGACCCCTTGTCATGACGCTCAAGTGGTGGGGCCCTACCACGTATCGAACCCACTCCGCCTGACTGTTCTGGCTGCAAAGTCAGAGGATTACACCACTGCGCCACAACACCTTCAAGTTGAGGTCCGTTATTCAATATTGCTAGATGAGCCCGTGAGATAAGTACGATTAATCCGTTATTCAAGACTATTTTCAAATATCTTCTTCTGACACGGGTCACATCAAATTAGATTCAAAGCCTCAGGACATTGCCTTAAGACAGACAACCATTTGCTATGAAAGTCGTTGGGAAGTTTCTGAAAAGGCATCAGTTCACCAGATAGAGCTGAGGAAATTGAACCAATGGGAACAAACCTGTCATCCTTGCTATTGGCTTTTTATTATCTTCAGGTTCCCATAGAAACAAGGTGAAGTCATCTGATCCAGAAACCAGCTTCTCTGGGCTTGGTCCCTAAAGAAAAGAGTTCGACTTAGATGTGCGGGACTACGTATTCATTGAAAATATAGAGTTACAGTAGATCGAAGAAAACTGAAATAAACCAAAGTTTTGCAGAATGCCTACGATAATGAAAAATTACATGAACCGTATTTACGCTACGCCTGCGACAAACTGCATGGATGCTGGATGCATTGACGAGAAACTCGATTTTTCTTGTCAAATAAGAATACGAAATTATTCTTACTTTGTATGCAACTAACCTTGGCCATATTATATCGTTCTAAAGCTATCTTCTTCATTTCGTCGAGGTCTTCTGAAACAGAACTACCTTTTTCAGGTTCAAATGCACCAGTTCGAATTGCATAATCTGTATTCAACGCCATTGTGTTTACCTGCAAAATTAGAAATAAAGAGTTTCAGCCGTCATATCTGAAATACAGTACCCCGCGAAAAAAAACCTACAAGTTTGCACGTCAGCCTGATTAGGTTCTCATATATTGAGTATTTAGTGGGAAATTAGGCTGTTCAGGTTCTTAAATTGGCTCTTATTTCATTCACTGCTTTCAGGTATTTCCTTTGTTCAATTTGAGACTTCAGGCCCATTTTCATTTTATTCATTCATTTTATATTCTTTATACACGGTAACCCCGTCGGCAAAGGCCGCTTTTCAGGGGGCCGTGGCAAAAACTTAAAATCTAAAATTTACAAGCAAAATATATTAACAAACGAAAACTAAATAATCTAATTACAAATTTAAAGTAAAATTAAAATCAATATTTACATAATCATCATATCGTGAGTGGCAGGACACAATCAGACCGGACCAGAGCAAACCGGACCCCATGCCCACCCTGAAATAAGACACAATTTACAGAACCTCATGGCAGGCAAAGAATCCGACCGACCCCAGTCCAATCCAACCGCATCCCGCCACCCACGATCAAATTAAAGACGATGTTTAAAAGCATATAAAGAGGGTGCTTGCTTAACCTCAGGTTCAAGGCTGTTCCACAAATGTACACCACGATATGAGAATGATTTTTGCCCATTACTGGTTTTATAAAGCGGAATGCGTAGGTCAGTCTCCGAGTTTCTCAACTTGACAGTGCGCCGTGATGAGTTCTTCGAAAAGATATTTGAGAGATATGTCGGTGCAAGACCATTTAAAGACTTGTAAACGATCGTCGCTGTCTCTCGTTTTATGATTTCAGCGATATTTGGCCACTTTAACTGTTGTATAAGGTCATCAGCAGGTGCATCATAGCTACTGTTTGTTACAATTCTGGCAGCCCGATTTTGTAACTTCTGCAGTGTAAGCCTTCTGGATTCCCCACAGCTCCCCCACACAGAGCAACAGTAGCGGAAATGCGGTTCTACGATTCCTCTATATATTTGGCTAAGAGTTTCTTGGGGTAGTATTGTCTTGGCATACTTTAAAAACCCTATGGCACGAGAGACCTTAGCACGCAAGAATCTAGTGTGCTCATCCCAAACAAGGTGTTGATCTAGCTGAATTCCCAGATACTTAGTTTTCTCAACAATCTCAATCTGCGAGTCACCTATAGCAAAGGAGGGGGACTGAACATTTCCTTCAGAGATCTTTTTAAGATTAGGTCGAGATCCTACAACCATGGCTTGAGTCTTAATAACATTTAAAGACAGTTTATTTCCTTGAAGCCACTGCTTCAGGCAGTTCAAGTCTCTGTTTAGGTTATCGTTGAGATCATCCATGTTATTGGACGAATATGATATGGTGGTATCGTCTGCATACATGGTAACCTGACTATTTTGAAGAGAAAATGGCAGATCATTGATATATATCAAAAACAGAAGAGGACCAAGACAAGAGCCCTGTGGCACCCCACAATTTATATTGTTAACGTTTGAAGGAACCCCATTAACTCTGCAGAATTGCATTCTGTTTTCCAGATAAGAAGCAAACCAGGTATTCTCAAGACCTATGATACCATACTTCGTCAGCTTTTTAAGAAGAATTTCATGATCAACAGTGTCAAAAGCTTTTTTGAGGTCTATGAACACCATCGCTGTATACTGACCCTTATCCATGTTAATATACCAGTCGTTCGTACAGTTAAGCAGACAGGTGACAACAGAGTGCAGCGATCAAAACCCAGACTGCTTGGAAAAAAGAAG
Source organism: Aurelia sp. 3 sensu Dawson et al. (2005) (assembly GCA_964020215.1). Classification (NCBI taxonomy): domain Eukaryota; kingdom Metazoa; phylum Cnidaria; class Scyphozoa; order Semaeostomeae; family Ulmaridae; genus Aurelia; species Aurelia sp. 3 sensu Dawson et al. (2005). The sequence goes on along the minus strand of OZ026589.1, from coordinate 1,650,083 downwards.
CCTGTTTGTGCATATTGTCAGGCCCACTATTCACTGTCAGTTCAGATGCATCTGAGTTCATGAGGCATTATTCACAACAGCAGTGCGTGGACGAATCAGAAATTTTACGGAATACAATGAAAAGCTTTCAAAGCATCTTTAGAGTTCTCTGCAATATGCACATACGGCAGTATCAGTCTGTAGCTTCAATGACAAAGAAACTGAAGTTTTGACCTAATTTGACGATCTCTACGAATAAGACCCTGTTTCAAATTTCAGGCTGAATGGGTCCTCATATACTGGGGGTCTAATTTCAAAATTTCAGCCTGTAGGTTCTTAATCACTAGGTTCTTATACGCAGGTTTTACTGTACCTTTAAAACTGTATCTGTAAATTAGGAACACCTCTCGTTTTGCATTCTTAATTAATGAAGGAATAAATGTTGCAGTGTCAAAATAAACAGACTTCAAACAGGCAACAACGTGGTGGCAAGCAAAATTCTGTTGCTACACCAGATTACGATTTAGCAATTTGATGATGATTTAGCAATATCTTGGACCAGGGTACTTTCTAGTATTGTCTGGGCAGAAAAATTAAACAAATTCAAAATCAATTTTTAATTTTTACTTTCTAAAATGCTAAAACGTACTCTGATCGTTGGTAATTTTGAAACTACAAAATTATGAAAACCTTTAAATACCAAGATTACTCCTAGCAAAATTACGGTGAGGTACTTAACATTCTGGTTTTACGAAGGATGATGAAGATCTCCTGGACAAAGAAGATAACGAATGAAAATGTATTGAGAAGAGCCCAAACTGAAAGACAATTAATGAAGCAAATAGTGAAGAGACAATGTAGCTTCTTGGGACATGTACTGAGTAAGAGAGGCATCGAAATACCAAGTGGTAACAGGAAAAGTAGAAGGAAAGAGAGATAGAGGAAGACAAAGACAGACATTTCTCGGTTGGATAGGCAAATGCTTTGACAGCAGAAGTGGCTGAACATTATTCAATTGGCAGATAACAAGATTTTGTATCATGCTGTGACAACCAATGTCAAAATCTGACAAGGCACTATATGACGACGACTTAACATTCATTGGAAATCATTAATCGACGATAAATATGACTACAAAAAAGTTGTGTGACTCACCCAGTGTCCATGTCCTTGAAGAGTTCTACATAGTGCACCCTGCAAAAGAAATCATCAAATTCAAAATTAATTTGAAAATGCAAACAAGTGTAGTGAACATTTTCTGAATAAAAACTCTCAAATATTCAAGTGCTTACCTAGAATGTACAAGTTCTCAAAACTCAATTTCGAACTGATCACGTGTGTTAGGTCTTGTTCAGCTATTCTGAGACCAAGAAAGTTTCGTAAAGTTGAATTTACTTATACTTCCAGAGCTCACAAAACGCAGAAAGAATTTCACAAATACTTCAATGTCTCCGCTATAAAGCTGGCTTCAATTCATTCCAATCTATGAAGTATCCTTGGTGTTATGAATTTTCAAAAAGTGAAATATTTTGTGGCTATCCTGATATGCAATTCAACTTACACAAAAGCGCTCGAATCTTGCAAAAACTTAGAATAATTCGTGTAAGAGGTTATTACCTCGCTCGTTCTTTCAACTGAAATGATCAAAAGAAACTTCATGTAAATTTACCATAATCCAAGAGAGCATTTTTCATACCATCATTATTTTCAGAATCACGGCATTTATAATATTTTTACTAGTTTTGAAGTTGTGACGTCATCAAATTGCTAGAATCGTTAAACCATAAAGGCTACAAACTTTTGCATGCTACCATCTTGTAGGCTATCAAAAACTGAGTACTTCTTGTGTTCTTCGTATCAACTTTCCTTAATCAGTTTAGACTTTATGGAGCCTTTAATGTTTGTCAAAGCTTCTGATATCAAAAATGCTCTCTCTGGGATTATGCCAAATTACTTCAACTTCTTATTGATCACTTCAGTTGAAAGAATTGGGCAGTAACATTTTACTGATTCCGCTATAAATTTTTGCAAAGATTCGAACCTCATGCATCAACTTACATCATCAGTGCGCCAAACTTTGATCGTCCTATCTTGCGATGCTGAATAAATTAAACCATTTCCTCCCCATCTGATACACGTCACAGATTGAAGATGACTTGATAATGAGAACAAAACTTTACATAAAACTGTATCCCAAATTTTTATTGTACCATCCTGTAAGAAAATTAACAAGAATTATCGAGAAATAATTGAGAGGTACAACACTAGAAATTGTCGATAAAAGATGAAACTGCCTTAAACACTCGCAAGAACCCATAACCCGGAAGTTTGCATGGATTTGCTTCGAATTCACGCTAATCACTGGTCACACCAAACCGTCCGTTGGTATGTCTTGAAACTGTTTTGTACCTGATGATCTGCTTTGACAAGTGTCAGGTTAACATTTAGCAAACAGTTTCGTTAACATACTCAAACACAAATTAGTATTTTCAAAAGGTAGCAATACCAAATTGCTGCACCAACGTATTGATAAACCATTTCTACAATTCTAAAGCAAGAAATCGACGCTGGTTCGAATAGTTCTAATATCATTTGTAGAGCTTCCATTAGAGTCGTGTGAATTCGAAAATTTAAATCCAAACTCCTTTTAATCAGTGATTACGATCCAATCCCACGATATCGAAAATCTGACGAAAATTGAAACTCTAATACTGATTTTTTCAAGAGGAAAACTGCATAGTTAAATTAAGTTCGTTGCGCAATGGAATGAATTATTCGGCCAATAAAAGGAGGAAATTTCAAGGAATGAAAAGTGAATATGAAACCTTCGATGAACTAGCGAGTCTTCTACATTCTGAATTCCTAAACAGAAATAAAAATAATTCTCACAGTTAAAAATATTATTTTGTCAACGAGCATCTAAACATATCTGCAATAGACTTTTTAGCTATTCAGCAAAAGAGCCTGGATCGAGCGTTATTTTTATACATTTTTATACACGAGATTCGATCGAGTGGCGTTAGGGCTTCTATCACTATTGTAAGCATTCGAAAATTCTACAAAATATAACAAAGTATCGTTCGATTGAGATTCTTTTTCAGAATAGCTAAAAGGTCTATTCAAAATCTAAACAAATTTATTTGAAATGAAGCAATCGGAGACAACCAAGGTTACACTGGTATTGCGTTTGAAAGCATTTTCGTTCGGCACCGATCAGAAAATTAGAATCGATAACAAGAGTAGGAGAGATGTATCTTTTGGTTATTGTCAATGTGAAATTACCATGTGGAAAAGTTTGAAGTATGATTCATCATTTGTTCAATTTTCAAAAGCCATTTTCAAACATAGGAATCCTCCGGCAGTTGGAAAAATTTATTTTCAATTATCCCTGATACAAGGGAAAGCAGAAATCGATAAATTCAAATTTGAAGGTACCTGTGTAAAGGTTCCCAACTCAACCATGTTATCCATTGTCGATGTCCAGTCAGAGTTTTACCAATTTGTTTTCCATCAATGGGATTCCAGATGCGAACCTGTCGGTAGTGAAAGAAGACTGTTAATAAGGTTCTCCAGTTCTCCCCTTCAAGGTTGCTCAACGACTTCTGCACGGTCTGCAATAGATCTTTTAGCTATTCTGGAAAGAATCAAAATCGAACGATATTTTGCTACGATTTGTAGAACTTTCGATTGTGCACAATAGCGATAGAAGCTCTAACGCCACTCGATCGAACTTCGTGTATAAAGATGTATAAAAATAACGCTCGATCCAGGCTCTTTTTTAGAATAGCTAAAAGGTCTATTCCATCTTCAGAACCAGCTAAAATTTCTCAAAAGAACTTCATTATAAATAGGAGCCTTACCTCGCAATTTTTGCACCCAGAAGCCAACTTTTTACCATCTGGAGACCAAGACATGGCTAGAATCCAGTGTTTATGGCCTAATGAGTGAATCAAAAAGAAAAATTTGGGCAAAAGCAAGAAAAATTAAACCATACCCCAACATATTTTTTTCTCAAAGAAACTGAGAGATATCAAGGTAAGCGTGGGGCATTTCACTCATTCGAAAATGCGTACTACATTTTTTCAGAACAAAAAGATTTATACGGATTTCTGATGGATTTTTCTTCAAAACAAAAGGATTTTTGCCAGAAGTGTACGAAATTTTTTGGGAGTGAAATACCCCTCGAAGGTAAGAATCTATTACTGGAGTGGGAGTATAAGGGCCAAAAACGTTCACTTTTTACCTTTCCTATGAAAAAATTATAGCTTTCCTGCACTCGAGATGGGATGCGGTAAAAATGGTTGCCTAGGGCTTTGCGCTTGGAAGTCCTTCGAAGCAGAATGCTGTCATTTTCATTTCAATATCTTACTATTTTCCCGCTACTTTTCGCTTTCTCCCTGATCCTCAACATCCTACAGGTGTCCTAAAGCCCCTGATCCAAACCATTGTGATGAAACCATGGTGATGAAGCAACTCGGAGCTGCTGCATTGTTAATGCTGCTGTGAACCACAGTGATAAACCCCATGAGATTTGCATCATTCTTTGTTATGGTTATTGTTATTTTTGCCAATGACATCATTTAAATCCAATCAAAATCACCCATTTCCTTTGATGGTGCAATAAATTGAACTTTGGACAGGTTGATACTAAAAATAGAATCCAAACAACAGCGGGCAACCATACTCATCGATGATTGGTTGCTAAGGAAATACACAACGCTTCCATTGGCTTAAAAGAACAATTCGGAATAAATGTAATGATTTGATTGGCTCAACAAGAACAATACCCTTATGACTATAAAGCCTTCCAAGAAATCACGAAAAGCAGAAGCCTGCCAAGGGTAAGGAAGACCCGAAGCACCAAGAAGACCACTGAAGTCCGTGGACGTTGAACTTGATGAAAGTTCAACATTAAATCCACGCGATGGGTGTTGTGGTCGACTGGAAGTGGCTTCTGTCTTGGTACCCGATATGACGCTTACTTCGAATGCATACTTCGTTTGGTTAGTCTGCTAAGACTGAACTTACACTGGCCTGAGAAGCTCGAGTCGCCAGCGTTCACGCCATCACTCCTCGCGAGTGCTTTGTGAATGGCTCGAGATTTCGAAGGCCCCCACGTCTGGGTTCAACTACAGTCGCTTTCATGGCCTCTTGTAGTGTTCTATGGCGTAGGGGCTTGAGAAATTCTGGTTCACATCCTTCAAGAACACAGCGTAACTTCGCGAGGTGAGTAAAATGCTGTAGAGGGCCTAAATTATTTGGTTAGTTTTGTTTTTGCATGCCTACAACAGAACTGCAACGCAACGGAGCTTCAAATTGATGTTTTACCTTACCTCTGCAAGTAAAGTGTGGCGTTTCTGTGTTAATATCCCAAAATCTGACAGTAGTATCGCCAGAACCACTTGCTAAATGCCTGGGGGAGAAGATATATAAATGAAAAGCCAGATTGATCAAGAAAGGATGGGCAACACAATGAGGAAGGGCCTATATCTTCAGTGTTATAAATAACCGGAGTCTTTCCCATAAGAAAAATTCTCACTTATGAAAAACGGTCAAGAAAAAGGTTGGCATTTCTGAAATTAATCTCAACATTTCTGTTTTCTCCTTTGTAGGAATTCGATTCTGGTATAGTGTGGTACAAGGCAAAGGGTTATCGAAACCCGTCACTTCAGTGATGAGCCATGGCGAGAAAGCAACTGGAAAGATTCGAAAATTATTCTTGAATGCTCTTCATTTATCAACTACAACTAATACTCTGTCAGGTCCTGCAATCAATACTTCTATCACTGGGAGTTAAAAAAGTGGGGATTTGTTACTCATCCATTTTATTTAAAAATTTATATAATACAACAACTGAAATCATAACATAGACTTTCATCAAATGAAACTTTAGCATTCAAAAATTATGGACACGAGTTGAAATACATCTTGGTCATATTAATGGTCAAAAGTTTTGCCATCAATTTCTGGTGTATCTTACCTCCCGTCAGGACTGAAAGCAATTGAAATAACAGCCTCCGCGTGACCTGAAAAGAAACAAAGTAGTCGACAGTAAAACGAAGTAATGAAAAACAAAGATGTCTGATACCCTAACTGTTGAGGCGGGAGGGGGTAATGCTTTATGACAAACAACAAATGTTGATGTGTTGGTTTTTGCAAAAAATATAAACTTCTATGAGGATTGTGAAGGACTGAGGCATGAGTGATTTTATCGGGAAAAGAAATTTTTGAATATTAGATACGAAATTAAAGTATCCTATTTTCTTTGAAATGATTTCCTCACGTCAAATTTTCACCAAACATAATATTTTGTTTTCAACATGAAGAAAATTCTGTCTTGCAAAATTGTGTTTTCCGTGCAAAGAACATATCTGCAGAGAAAAGAGCCTCCTTGAAAAGATGTAACTTTGGGCACCTCTGGCTCAGAAACAGATCCCAAAATAGAACAACACTCATTTCCTTACTTGGGTCTGAAATGTTTTGCCTGTCCACCTCACATTTTGGCAACTGGTGACGCCCCTGGCAAAGAGAACAAAATCGTCCAATGAAATATCTAAATTGTTTTAAAAAACGGCTGAGATAATCTTGCTCACCTGGTATTGTACTTGTACATCTTGTAACAGCTCTAACTTTGAAAACTGCTTGTGGCTGATACACAATTTCCAAAACTCTTTCTGTCTCAATTTCTTCCTTCTGAAGTAGAACATCTAACTTGTCTGTTATCTCTTTGTCATTAACAAAGAAGGCATATGGAACAGGTTCATCCTAAAACCAAAAAGTTTTTCAAAAAGACACTTTCTATTGTTAGATCTTTGCCCTATCCTGTTTTAAACATTCCCACTCAAAATGTTTTCTTAAAATTTGGTAAGAGCATAATATCCAGTGGCAGCACCATAGGGGACTGGGGGACTTGCCCCCCTAGTTCCCAAAAGTCAAAAAAATTGTCAAAGAAGAATGACATAAAATCAGTTGGGTGTGCATTTAGATGGAAAAATCATTGTCAAAATCTCCCACTTCTTTTGGTTCTTTTGGAGCTGGCACCACCACTGATAAAGTTATTCCCTGTCTATTTTATATCAAATTAAATGCAACTGGAACAGACTTTTTCAAAGAGCCTGGGTCATACAACATTTTTATCTATTTTTATACGCCAGGTTTGATCAAGTGGTATTGCAGCTTCTATCACACTATGCATTGCAGCTTTCTTCAAATGTATTAAACCATCATTTGATCCCGATTGTCTTTCAAAAGGGCTTAATGGTCTATTATGAGATGTTTTTTTACAAATTCTTTTTTGGAAGGAAAACATGCTTTCATCCAAATCAAAAACAAGAAGTACAACAAGGATCATTTTCATGCAACAGAACTATGTTAACAAAATTCAAATTCAGCATCATTCAAATCATAGTGACTATGTTCAAATTAAAAGAATTTCATGGTCTTTCTATGACTTGTTGCTTCCTATGACTTAGATGGGTAGATGTTTAAGAAAAAAGTTTACAAGAAAAGTCACATTTCATATTCAGCAAACACAGTGAATTCCCCAAAGCACCTGTACAGACCTTTTACTCTCGGGTGCCTAATACAAGGGGGGTCTTAATAAACGGGGTGGGGGGTGGGAACCCCTCAAAGAAACTAATAAACGGGGGGTCTTAACAAATGGGGGGGGGGGTTTTAAAAGAAAACATTTTAATTAGTTTACGAGTACACTGCAATGGTTTATCTTTCGAACAAAATTTTGTATAAAAATCATATTGAGCTTTGGAAATTGTTTTGCCAAAATTAATAAATGGGGGGGTCTTTATAAGGGCCGGGGGGTGGATAAAATTTTTGAAAATTAATAAGCATCCCCCCTTGTATTAGGCACCCGAGAGTAGCTATTCTCAAAAGAATCTGAATCATACAAAATTGTTACGCATGTTGAAGAAACCCCAGGGGAGGTACTCATATGTTATTCTGCATGAGGATGTGACACTGAATTGGGTATTATTTTCAGGATTCGGACTCTGGGACAAGGTATCATTTTTGAATAGTTAGCTTCATGACAGAATTCACATTTCGCATTATGGACTCTGGAACAGCCTTTTTGCCATTTGCACTCTGCGAAAGTGATATGGCAACATTTCCACATTTTCTGATAGATTTCTTACAAATATCCAAAGTAGCATATAATTTAGTTTGAACAACTCAAGGACAGGGCATTGTTTTAAAAAATTTTTCTCCGGGACAGGGTAGCATTTTTAGGAATTTGACACCAGGACAAGGGTCGCTTTTCAGATTTTCCAGCAGCACCCTCCATATGCTCATAAACCAAGTACCCCCTAGGAGTGATGCCAAGCTCTAAAAATTCAACTGACCCTCTGGTACAAAAATGTATGAAAATATTGCTCAATCCTGGCTCTTTTGTCAAACAGCTACAGGTCTATTGTACCTGTACTGCAAGATTTCCTGCTATGAACTTGGCTTCGAAAAATGTAAACAAAACTCTTTGTACAATGGTAAAACTTACGTTCTTCAAGAAAGCATTACAAATAAGTTGCAATTGTTCTGGTGTAACACTGATTGGAAGATCAAATGGTGCCCCTGCTTCAGCCCCAGCCTCATCTTTGAGCTGCGCAAGCACCCTCTTTTCATTGCTGTTATCGCTACGAGAAAGAAATTAAGTTCATAGCAAGTTACATACAGTATGACAAAGATAACAGGGAATGTAAATTTATGGCTTTAAAGCATTCTCACAGTTCAAAGACCTACAAATTTACCTTTTGCCTTTTGTTACAAAGTTAGGCCAGTGGCTGAAAATTAGGCGCTCTCCTAGAAATTATCGCACGCATTTGCCTATTATATGCTGATCCTAACACAACCCTACCAAAAACCCTTTACCAAAGATCTATAAGGCCCCTGCTAACTATGTCATGTGTGTGCAGAAGATCTTCCGTGCGCAATTCCAGGAAGAACAATAGTTTATTGTTTAAAAACAATGGCCAGGCGCACATCTTCCGTGCACACTTTGTAAAGTTATCAGTCGGGTATAAGGCGTGCAATTCTAGACAATCCAGAAAATTGTTTGTTGATGATGATGACCCCTACGCCAATGAAATAACAAAGTCCTTTTTTACGACAAGAAAACAACAGATCTATTGAACTCAACATGATTACAAAAATTTTTCATTGATTCCACTAGATTTTCACACCGTACGAGTCCAATGACATGCCTAGAACAATTCTTCTTCATGAAGATCTTCGGGTTCGGGCCTAAATTGAATGGAATGTGCCTACCCGCCGTTACCGATCCAATTGTCTGTGAAAGTGCACTTATTCCTTCATACCATTGGTTAATATATGGTTGAAGATCTTTGATAAAATAATCATGACCTACCTACCCTAGTCCAACGATTTTTCAAACTTTATCCAGAAAATTTATTAGGCCGCTTGCTTGCCTGATGTTTTACTCCGGCTGGTTGATGGATGAGCTTTCGCTTTGCAAATAGCCAACGAAATAGTACCATGCTCCATTTAGGTATAAGATTTCTGATACAGATCAAAGCAAACATTAATACACAAATCAAGGATAATACCTCTCCATGTCAGAGATTACAAATCTCGCAGCTGATCTTCATTCTTGAAAATACCATGTGAAATGGGCGCCATTATGCATTCCCCTGGCCTATTGCCATTACCTCGTTATCGGAGAAGAATTACCTCGAGTCAGATATTTTCACCTTCGCAGCATTCGCAGACAGAGCCACGCAGCGACATATGCTGTTGCTAAAAACGGAGAAGCAAAATGAATTTTTCAACAATTTCTTACCAGATCTGGATTTATTGGTACGGTTTTTTGCAAAATTTCATTTATTGGTGAACTTTTTCTGCATTTCCGGATTTATGGGTATTTTTCCGGATTTATGGGTGGTACTTTTGCAATTTGAATAGTGCAACATAACCCCTACCCTGGGTACCAGAGCCTCAAAAAAATAAATAAATAAAAGAAGAAAGAAAAATGAGGTTGAGGCCTCATTTTTCTTTCTTCTTTTATTTTTTTTTTGAGGCTCTGGTACCCAGGGTACATAGCCCCGTATCTTGGAAATGTAAGGGAGCGATATATATGGAGCGGGCTAGCCCGGTCGGGCGAGATGAAGGTTTCACACGAAATCCCGGGGTGAACAGAAGCGGCAATGCTTTGTATACTTTCAGTTACATGGCAAGCGGAAGGGCCCGGTTAGCCGAGATCCCGTCTGTTTTTCGCCTGCTGCCTTCCTGCTGCCTACCGGGCAAGCCATTTCATTTCATCTTAAATTCTTTATACAAGGTGGCTCCATCAATGTAAGACTGCTTTACAGGGGGCCGCGTTAAAAGCTTACAAAATTAATAATACCTTGCTAAAATATTAAAAATTAATAGGCTCTTATTCAACCAGCATGCTTTGCTGGCGTCATCTCTTAGTTGGCCTTTGTTGTCGCCATTTTCATGGCCCATGAAAATGGCGACAACAAAGGCCAGCCAAGAGGCGACACGTGCAAGGCATTCCGGTTGAATAAGAGCCTTTAAGTTATTTTAGCAAGGTATTATTAATTTTGTAAGCTAATATCTAAAAAGTCAAACTAAAGTACATATGATAAAAATAAAAGGAGTAAAATCAAAACTGGAGAATGGAACAAAATATTACATTCAAACAGTAGACTGCAAGTGGTGTTTTAGTTTGCATTTAAACGAATTAAGCGAATTTGCTTATTTTATATCCGGCAAAGCGGGTGGAGCCAGAAATCTTCCGACAGGGGGGCTGGAGATTCCAACAGGGGGGGGCTAAAATGGTTGAAAAATGCAGTTTTCGTACATCGTTTTGCCAAATTTCCTACGACAGGAAATACAAGCAGATTATTCTTTTATAGTGCCAGATATTTTACACCCCGGGCTGGAAATCTCCATGTAGTCGTCAAGATCATTTCAGCCCTTTTAAGGCGAGCCAGCACGGTTAACTGAGCCAACCCGTTCCATGTAATCAGTGCTAAAGTCTGTAGACAGAGCAAAAGAAATAACAAAAAATTCCTAGAACGGAAATTAATTCCTGATATCCAACTTGAACATACGAATATAATATCTTAATGTCAATAAAATAGATATACTTCCAAATGGAAAAATAACACGATAAAAATAATGTTAAATGGCGTAATAAAGCGATGTGTATATAAATTACATTTTCTTGAAAATTAACTTTATAAAGGATCCTAAGAAAAGAGAAGGAAAGCTTCCATCACTGGACGTGGAAAGCCTTATTACTGCACAAAGCTTTCTGAAGCTGCTTTTCTGAAATAGCTCATTTCTGCCAACAATCGTCATTAAAGATGCATGTTATAAAACCTTAATCCTGGAAAAATCTGGTCTTGGCAGGCAAAGACAAAAATTATCGAAAGATACAACATATTTCCACTGCATAATGCTGGGGCCTAGGGTCCAGCAATTCAGACCACTGTAATGAAAAGGCTATCTCCCATTACGAGGAGGAACTTTTGGGGGCGCTCGACCAGATTTTGGTGAAGGATGTGCAACCAAAGCTTCAGAAACACCGAAAAACAAAAACAAAGCCAAACGATATTTTTACAGAAATACTGCAAAATAAATCCCCCTTGTGGCTATTAGAGTTCTCGAAAATGATATATGATCAAAAACTGTCAAAATAAACGCAACTTAATGTCGAAAGCCTACATTTTAAAGAGGAATATGTCAGAATTATTAAAAGAAATAGAAAAATACAGAGAAATATAACAGTAAATATAAGAATTCTTTAAAAATATTATTTGTACCAATATAAGAATGAACTGCATGAAATCAAATAGCTGTAACTAGGACAATGGCTTTCCAAATCATCTCAGATACATTAGAAAAATTTGGTAGTGATTTTACGACTGTTTTGCCATTTCTTAAAGGTGCCGATCCAGTCAGTTAAATTGCAGAATGGATATAAACATGCAGGACCGTCGAGAAGGGAGGTTGAGGGGGTGAAAGGTCAGCGGACCCGGGCCCCGTAAAGATTTTGTGCCTAAAATGCTACAGATCTCTGCAGTGCAATCTTATGTCAATTTATCTGCCTTAAAAGGAGTACAGTATTACCCCGCCACTTAGAAACTGACTAATAAGAAACTGCAGCCTGTCAGATGGCCCAATATCTACCCTGATATAAGAAACCAATCAGCCTGAAATTTTGAATTTGGTTTCTTAAAAGTAATTTTGATTGGAAAAGTGGTATTTTTCAAGCACTTCATAATACAAACTTATTATGTGTCTAATAAAACAAAAAAATCTGACAATTTGGTTTTAGAAGTAGAAAAGAATATCACATGGCTAGTAACTAATGTAGTCAACGTTTTCTGCTGTTTTTAGTTACATAGGATGGCAATGTCAATTTAAGGTTACATTAACCTGAATTTGAATAGTCATTGTCCAAGATTTGGTTTAATGTAACCTAAATAAAAAGAAATTTCATGGTTTCTTTTGATGCACATTTGATGGGTTTCTTGCTGTAATTATAAGAAATTATTCAGCCTGTTTTATCTTTTTTTCTCCATTTATAAGAAACCAAGCAGCCTGGTTTTAAAAAATGAGTTTCTAATTGGCGGGGTAATACTGTATTTGCAACAACAGTCAACTTTGAAGACAAAATAACTGCTACAAATCATCGTAGTGGTTTTTCTATATCATAGAGACTTGTGCTATCCCAACGAGTCAGTCGTTAGTCTCGTAGGGTCGTTGAGTTACTGTTCTCATTCAATCTTTTGGCCTTTGGAGTCGTTCATTCCCAACGACTCTAGTGTCTCAAGCGACTGCAACGACCTGGTGTGAACCAGGCTTTACTAACATGAAACGATGTCCTTGATTTATAAATATAATTTTTTGCATAGCCTTGACGCGGCATGTTTAAGCAATCTTTTAAAAAATTAATCTTAAAAGGGGTGTTTCCTTAATTTTCCGGGAGTCTGAAGGGCGCAGTCACCAAGAATTTTCTTTGGAGTTGCGATCCCAACCCCCCCTTGTACCCGTTCCCATAGATCACCCCAGGGCTCGTGCAGGCTCTCGTACGGCACTATGAACATGTCCACCATGGAATAAGATATTCACAAAGATTGTCATCTCTGTATGTGGGAAGCAGTGGCCCTTTAAACTGGGGTATTGTCTTTTTCATTCAACCGAAAGAAAATTAATGAATTCCCGACCAAGTACGGCAGTTTCAAAATGTTTTAGCTACACAGCTACATGGTTGCAGAACTGCATGAAAATGCGATCAAATACTTCAAGAATTCTCCGAAGAAATCAGATTTGGACAGCCACTTATTACACAAATAATCAAACAGTTCCTTACTTTATATCTACTTTTTATGAAGAACTAATAAATTCTTACTTTGGCTTAAAAATTTTGTCTTACTTATATTTTTTCATCAGGTTTCCGAAGTTTGACAACAAGAACCATTTCGTTGTCAGAGATAATCAATTCACAAATATTTTATGACGATGAAACTGCACAAAACAAAGAATCTAAAATCTTCTTCTAAGCTAGAATTAACTTCGAAAGAAGTTACTTTTGATACTTATATGAATATAAATAGATATTTTTTAACTAAACATATTTTGCAGAAAGTTATTGATTGCAATGTCATTTTTCAGCTTTTACTTGTGACGGTACATTAAAATCATAGTACGGATCAGCTTCGTCCTACTGTCTCTTAGATGATTGATTAGCAAGGGAAGACTTCGTAACTTGAAAGCATCAGTTGCTTTGTATCCTGTGAGGGTGGGGGGGGGGGTGGGGTACTTCGTTTACAAGCATACGGAGAGGTGCTGCTGGAAAATCTGAAAAGCCTACCAAGGCCTCAAATTCCTGAAAATGATACCCTATCCCGGAGCAAAAATTTTCAAAACAATGCCCTGTTCTTGAGTTTTTCAAACCAAGTTGTGCGCTGCCTTTGATATTGGTAAAAAATCTATCAGAAAATGCGGAAATTTTGCCATCCAAACGATTTAAATCACATTCGCAGAGTGCAAATGGCGTAAAACGATGCTCCGGAGTCGCTAATGCAAAAATTGGATCCTGTCATGGAGCTAACTATGCAAAAATGATACCCTGTTTCGGAGTCGGAATCCTGAAAATGATACCTAATTCAGCGGCACGTCTCCATCCGGAACAATATACGAGTACCTCCCCCAGGCTTAAGATTGGCACTGGTATTCGAAGCGATTAGCGAATGTAAACAAATGAATTTCTCTGAACCAGAAACAAGCAGAGTTGCAGTAGTTGACCTGAAACGAGCTGGGCAACCTGTCATCTTGTGAATGCGAAAGGTAGTTTTTAAGAGAAGCCATGAGTCCTTAATGAGAGAAGGATAATTTTAAAGATCTGCCGGGCCGATTTTGTTTTATTTGGTTAAAAGGCTGAGTTGAAGTTGTTTCATTCATGCCCTTCTTGAAAACCACATTTCGTGTGCGCAAGGCGACAGTTTGCCCTCCTGGTTTCAGAGCAACTTTTGCGGCTTTGTTTGTTTTCAATTTCTCGTTGAGCAAATGTCTTTTGTCTGAATTCTTTAAATCGTTTTGAATTCCGGTGTCAATCAAAAATCAAATGATGCTATTGTATTACAAACTCTGTCCTTTTGTTCTATTGATCCATACGAAGTTTCTCTTCTCTTCCTTGCAGCATGCAAGCCTGGGAGATTGTAAGCATTTAGGTGTGTCGATCTGTCGTGATTTTCATAAGATGACTAAATTCTGTCTTGTTTACCTTTTCTTGACATTACAGAAATCACAAGTCTTGCGACAATAGCTACTCATTTGTTTCCATCGATATGTGCAAAATCCTTTCTTTTTCCATTCACCGCAGAAATGCCCGATTTTGTCAACGCATTTTGGAGTGCCTGAAATGTGAAAGAAGCTTGGTCAGTTCACTTGTATCAACAGAGCATGGCTTGAATAAGTGATTTACGAGTTGAGCAACAGTTTTGGATCACCTCTATCATCTGAAACACCTGAAACACTTCGCAATAAAAACTCGGAAGGGGGGGGGGTACCTTAGTACTGTTCGTGGTACGGGGTATTTTTCAAACCATTACGGAATTATGGGTATCACTTTAACAATTTGTTGACATTTCACGGAATTATGGGTGTCCTTTTCAGGGGATTTTTCATAATTTCCGGAATTATGGCCCAGATATTTATTCGATTTGTCGAATTATGGCCCTAAAATCCGCCAGAATTTACGGAATTATGGGTACCAATTTTTCGGGCAAAATGGCACGTCCCCGTCACATAATAGGTCGAGTTACCTCTCTCCCCCCGAGAAGAAAAACATCTATCGATTCGGTTTTCAGGTGCGATCTGATGATAAAAATTAATATTGTGACATGAGGCTGCACCATAAACACATTGTGATATCGCATCACCAGGGAAATCACTTAGCAAAGCAACTTACCTATTTCACATTTCTCTGCACATTGATTCGGTGTTTCAAAATTGTTTTCATTTCCTCCGCAGTCTGAATATCTGAACTTATCGCAGCGACCAGACACTTTGTTATAATGCCATCTTATAATGTTAGCATCTTTGCAATATCCTTTTACTGGAGGCATATGACATATTGATTCATAAACTGCAGAAGAGAATGGATGAATTCATTTGAGTTTGTGCCGCCTTGTGCGTGCCATCTCTTGCTCGGTCTTTGTTGTCGCCATTTCACGGACCATGAGAATGGCAAAAACAAAGAGATGACATGTGCAAAGCATGCTGGTGAAACATATCTTTAACTTCCAGAAAATCTGGTACATAGCAACGTCATGTGGGTAACTTGATCAGATTTCAACATTTGCTCACCTTCGCCGATGGTCAACAACTGTTAGAGCTATCACATGGCAAACAAATTGCAGGTACTTTCACCAAAGAAGCAAGGGGTATTTCTTTGATGTACGAGCTGCATAACCTGGTCTATCGACAAATTGGCAGAAATTTAATCACTAAGAACATGGTATCTTTGTGAAACACCCCTTTGCATACCCCGTGAGAGGTCAGATGTTTGTTGGGGTCCTGGCTATTGAAAACAGTCAAAATATCCATGAGGGGCTACAATGTTGTATGGCAGACAGCATGACGTTTGGTGGAACTGGAAATACTTTCTCAAAATTTTCCCCGTTGTCACATAATTTACAGCCAAGGTTCCACAAGTGAGTTTTAGTTGCGGAGATGGCTCAGTGGTAGGGCATTTAACTGCCAATCTGAGGGTAGATGGTTCGAGTCCCCGCACTGCCGGGCCCACTACGTCGACTAAAGAGAGTCGCCAACTCTTTTTAATTCCAGGCTAAAGGAATCACATTGTGAGGAAGGACCAGCTGCGATAAAGTTAGCTTCTCGGTGTACAGAAACTAGCATAAGGATCCTCAAGTTACGCTCAAATCATTGAGTTGAATTGCTGTTAATGTTGTCACTCAACTGAGGGCCTTATTTCCCTAGAGCTGTAAAAACGGGCCTACTTGTAGCGTTATAAGTTCAGGCAAAAAGCGAAACTACGACATGTAATCGAGTCTATTCTCGGTGTCCGGAAACTAATTACTGATTAAACCGTTTCCCGTTGAAATCGGTCATTTGATGCATCAGTTAAAGCAGATTTCCTTCTTAAAACCTTGTGCGGGAGTCTTGCAAACTGATGAGATCTTTCGCTAACCCCCTTCAGCATTTTAGCCTGGCCAAAGTTACTGGTATATGTTATGTTACAACAGGAGAATGAAATAGTTGGGAAATAAATTTGGGTAGAAACACAGAAGAAAAACTTGTGGCAACATACCTGGACAACCTTGTTGGTAAGGTCCTTTCGCTGGTGACACGCCATCATCACAACAACCATATTCACCAACGCATCCCGGAATAAATTTCGCCTGCAACTCTGCTGTTACATCTACTCCTCCTTCAATTATTGCAGCAGGCACGTGACCTTTACATTGCTTCATACATGCATTGTAGTCAACGAAATTGTTCTTGTTGCCAATGCAGCCACCCCACATGAATGAGTTGCAAATTTTTAATCTTGCGTTGTAATACCATCTTGTGATCTTTGCTTTGCAGGGACCTTGCGCAGGAGGATATTCACAGAGCGACTGGTATTCTAAAATTCAAAACAGAATGAATTGTGACAATGCAGGGGTTAACAATAATTCAAAATGACAGTGTATTTGGGTTCATGTCGATGGCAAAGACTGCTCTCACACGATACCGGCAGATTTTGAAAACGATGAAAACGTGCCGGATAGGCAACCCATTCACACGAACACGGCACATTTTTTGCCGGCAGATTTCGAAAATGGCATCGAGTGCACACTCGAAAGTGACGAGAACGGAACATTTTTAACGCTTTCAAAATGAGGCTAAGCGGTTCTTCAGGTGCACGTACATTTCTTTGGCATAAAATTCCTGGAGAAATTGCACTGAGTTTGTTACCGTTGAATTTTCTATCGTTTTCAAATTGTATTGGTATCGCGTTAACGCTAGCCTTAATCCCGCTACCGTCACATTTTTCACGGTTTTAAAAATGTGCCGACATCGTGTGAATGCAGTCCAAGCTGTGTTATTTCACTAAGAATTACTGTTTCGCATTTGCTTGCCCTAGATTTTAACCTTCGGCTGTCCCATTTCTACCCATTTCCATAATTTGACTGTGGCTACAACGTTTTCACTCATACAAAGTTCTTTCATTCACGTCCAATATAAGATCTTTTTTTCTAACACAAATAAGAAAAGCATAAAACAACGACTGCATACCAAGATTTCATGGCTGTTGCAACTACGATGACATAATATCTAAGATCTGTGCAAACAAAATCATAGGCAGCGTTTAAAAAGCCGCAAGAAAAATTCCTACAAAGGTAAATTTTAGAACGTGTCCTGACACAGGAATAATTAATTAGGGGGCAAGACAAAAATATTCAGTATCTGCTGTCTACGGGAATTTGAAACACCGACATTTTCAGCAACATGATAAGCATCGAAAGTATTTAACCAAATCCTATGCACTCTGTAGTAAATTTATCAATCAAATCACACAATACATTATCTATAGCGTGATACTTCATTATACTGAACACACGAGTCTCAATTATCGGCAATGAATTGAATATAAAGAATTATTTATTGCATGAGATTTGATTCAGTACCTGGACAACCTGCTTGATTTGGTCCTTCTGCAGGTGTGACGTAATCATCACAGCATCCATATTGACTGTTACAACCCGGAATCTTCTTTGCTTTTGTTCCATCTTTCTTTGTCACAGGAGCCTTTGTTACCAATTGTTCTATTCTCTCTCGGCATTGGCTAACGCACTCCTCTCCTGACGCGAAGTTGTTCGCATTACCACGGCAACCGCCATAGACAAATGCGACACAATCCTTTATTTTGCTGTCATAAGCAAATCGAAGTTCTTGTCCTTTGCATGGACCTGGATCTCTCGGTAAGAAGCATGCTAAAACAAATGAAAAAATGCATGAATAGACCTTAAGTTATTCTGCAAAAGAATCTGGGTCGAGCAATATCTTCGTACATTTTATAACAATGGTTCGATCGAGTGGCTTTACAGCATTTGTTCACATTCGAAAATTCTACAAAATGTATCAAGATATGGCTTCATTCACATTCTTTTTAAGAATAGCTAAAAAGTCTATTCAAGTTTGGAAGACTTCTAAGCACCATGGAAAGAAAGATGGAAGGAGGCAAAGCAAACCATGGAATACTTATGCCGCTTGCAATGATCTGCAACGATATGACTGCCAGTCTAAGTCTAACAAGTGAAATCTACCCTGGTCTGAACTGCCATTTGAAAATTCAGCTTTAACACGACGTGAAAAAAGAAAACAACAAAAACCAGCTGAATAAATTGAATTTAAACTATTAAAAATTCGAAATTTCGAAGTTTGTCTCAAGCTTTATCTCCCAAAATCTTAACTACGCCCCCTCCGCCTGATCTTTTCATAGAAGGTAGGAAATCACAGCCTTCGATGCTCAAAAATTGAGGTACTGATTCTATCAAAATTCATATTGTTAAGTTTCACATCTTTGAAGGTCAACATTCCAAGAACAAAATACAAAACATGTGGAGACGGAGCATTTCCAGTCGCTGCTGCTACATTATGGAACCGTTTACCTAGAGCATTGATGCTTTTAAATCTGGGATTAAAATATAATGATTTTTCTACTGCTTTTGAAAAGCAATTTATTCTGGAACTTTTTACCAGGACATGTGGAGACTTTTTAACTTAGGTATTGTACAGCACTAAAGAATATATAGAAATATCTAATAGATTTTGGTGTTTAATGAAAATCATAAATATTATTAATTATCATTATCAAGAAATACATCGGTATTAACTAAAGAGGTGTAAGCCCTGTAAATAAAAACAATTCATTTCAAAAGAGAACAATCCTTACCAGAAACATGCTGCTGTGCTGCATTTGTCGTTGCGCTCTTATTCCCGAAGACTGCAGCAGTGATTTCACTATCAGTAGGCTTTTCGGTCGCAGTTTTACTGGTCGTCATGATAAATGGTGTTGTTGTAACAACAGCTTGCTTTGTGGTCGGTTCTTGTGTTGTTGGGTTTTCTGTAGTTGTTGGTGCTTGAGTAGTAACTACCTCTTCTACGGTTGTTGGTGCCTGCGTGGTGACTACCTCTTCTACGGTTGTTGGTGCCTGCGTGGTGACTACCTCTTCTACGGTTGTAGGTGCCTGGGTGGTAACAATCTCCTCCGCGGTTGTTGGTTTCTGAGTGGTGACTACCTCCTTTGCGGTTGTTGGTGCCTGAGTGGTAACTACCTCTTCTGCGGTTGTTGTTGCCTGGGTAGTAACCATCTCTTCTGCGGTTGTAGGTGCCTGGAAGGTAACCACCTCTTCTGCGGTTGTAGGTGCCTGTGTGGTAGCTATCTCTTCTGCAGTTGTAGGTGCCTGTGTGGTAGCTATCTCTTCTGCAGCCGTTGGTGCCTGGGTGGTGACTACCTTTTCGACGGTTGTTGGTGCCTGAGTGGTAGCTATCACTTTTGTGGTTGTAGGTGCTTGAGTAGTAACTACCTCTTCTGCGATTGTAGGTGCCTGGGTGGTAACAATCTCCTCCGCGGTTGTTGGTTTCTGAGTGGTGACTACCTCCTTTGCGGTTGTTGGTGCCTGAGTGGTAACTACCTCTTCTGCGGTTGTTGTTGCCTGGGTAGTAACCATCTCTTCTGCGGTTGTAGGTGCCTGGGTGGTAACCACCTCTTCTGCGGTTGTAGGTGCCTGTGTGGTAGCTATCTCTTCTGCAGTTGTAGGTGCCTGTGTGGTAGCTATCTCTTCTGCAACCGTTGGTGCCTGGGTAGTGACTACCTTTTCGACGGTTGTTGGTGCCTGAGTGGTAGCTATCACTTTTGTGGTTGTAGGTGCTTGAGTAGTAACTACCTCTTCTGCGATTGTAGGTGCCTGGGTGGTAGCTATCTCTTCTGCGGTTGTAGGTGCCTGTGTGGTAGCTATCTCTTCTGCGGTTATAGGTGCCTGTGTGGTAGCTATCTCTTCTGCGGTTGTTGGTGCCTGGGTGGTGACTACCTCTTCGATGGTTGTTGGTGCCTGTGTGGTAGCTATCTCTTCTGCGGTTGTAGGTGCCTGTGTGGTAGCTATCTCTTCTGCGGTTGTAGGTGCTTGTGTGGTAGCTATCTCTTCTGCGGTTGTTGGTGCCTGGGTGGTGACTACCTCTTCGACGGTTGTCGGTGCCTGGGTGGTAACTACCTCTTCTGCGGTTGTTGGTGCCTGGGTGGTAACCACCTCCTCTGCGGTTGTTGGTTTCTGAGTGGTGACTACCTCCTTTGTGGTTGCTGGTGCTTGAGTGGTAACTACCTCTTCTGCGGTTGTTGGTGCCTGGGTAGCAACCACCTCTTCTGCGGTTGTAGATGCCTGTGTGGTAGCTATCTCTTCTGCGGTTGTAGGTGCCTGTGTGGTAGCTATCTCTTCTGCGGTTGTTGGTGCCTGGGTGGTGACTACCTCTTCGACGGTTGTCGGTGCCTGGGTGGTAACCACCTCTTCTGTGGTTGTAGATGCCTTAGTGGTAACCACCTCCTCTGCGGTTGTTGGTTTCTGAGTGGTGACTACCTCCTTTGCGGTTGTTGGTGCCTGAGTGGTAGCTATCTCTTCTGCGGTTGTTGGTGCCTGGGTGGTACCTACCTTTTCTGCGGTTGTTGGTGCCTGAGTGGTAGCTTTCTCTTCTGAGGTCATTGGAGCCTGGGTGGCAACTACCTCTTCTACGGTTGTCGGTGCCTGGGTGGTAACCACCTCTTCTGCGGTTGTTGGTTTCTGAGTGGTGACTACCTCCTTTGCGGTTGTTGGTGCTTGAGTAGTAACTACCTCTTCGACGGTTGTTGCTGTAGTTTTGACTGGTGGCTTCGTCTGCACTTGAGTCACTAAAGAGAAGGTAGGGGATTAGCAAGCGAAGACTACGATCCTATGATTAATGACATCACTACGCCTACTTATCTCAGATTGCAATAATTAATTTTGGAAAGAAAAGATCATGGAAGTCACAGAAAAATACGATACACTACACAGATGACTGGTATGTGAACATGGACAATGGCAGATACACCGCAAATATTTTTATTGATCTAAAGAAAGCATTTGACACTGTCGACCATGACATTTTACTTGCAAAGTTGAGAAAGTATGGTGTTGAAAATCTAGAACTTACTTGGTTTACGTCATATCTAACCTCTCGAAAGCAATTCTGCAAAGTTAATGGGATATGTTCTAAAACCGAAGATATTCGCTGCGGTGTGCCCCAGGGTTCTTGTCTAGGCCCTCTGTTGTTTCTGATTTATATCAATGATCTTCCATTCTCTCTGAACAAAGGTAGAGTGACCATGTACGCCGACGACACCAGTATTTCTTATTCTTCTTCGAGCTTAGCAGATATAAACCAAACTTTAAACAGTGAGCTAAACGAGTTGAAGCAATGGTTGCAAGGTAATAAACTTTCTTTGAATGTTCTAAAAACACAAGCTCTGATTGTAGGTTCGCAGCCCAAAATTAAGAAAATCAGTGATAAAACCGTTGATCATCCACAGTTTTTTATTGGTGACTCTCAGGTTGAAAATGTTGACCGAACAAAGTATCTGGGTGTGATGATCGATAGGAGCTTAAGTTGGGATGAACACATTAACAATCTCCGTACCAAGGTTTCTCGTGCAATCGGATTTTTGAAATATTCCAGAAAATTTTTACCTCAAAACACGTTGAGTGAAATGTATCGGGGTATCGTTGAGCCCCATTTTCGGTTCTGCTGTTCAGTATGGGGGTGCTGTGGGGTGACTCAACTGCAAACGTTGCAAAAGTTGCAGAATCGAGCAGCTAGAATTGTGGTTAAAAGCAGTTTTGATGCGCCTGCTATGCCAATAATTCGCAGTTTGAATTGGCCAACTGTGGATGATATTATTATGAGCGAAATAGCGACAACTATGTACAAATCGTTAAATGGCCTCGTCCCAGAGTACCTTTCCAACCTGTTTAGAAAAAATTCGACTCGATATGTTAGGAAACTGAGAAATACTGATACTGATCTTTCGCTTCCATTACGAAAAACAAACAATGGGCAGAGGGCTATTTCTTTTCGTGGACCTAATCTTTGGAATCAACTTGAACGCGATGCCAAACAGGCACCTTCCCTTGCCACCTTTAAGAGAAGAATCAAAAACAAACTATGATGACCTTTCCTATTTGTAAATGTTTTGCCACGGCCCCCTGAAAAGCAGTTCCCATGGACTGACGGGGCTACCGTGCCTAAATAAGTAAAAATGAAAATGAATGAATGATGAAATAAAAGTGTAATCTTTCAGTTTATCATATTTAGGTAGGTAGGTATATATGTTTAATGTGGCTAGCCTACGAAAGTCTGAGAGACTTATTTCCAGCAGGGGCCACGGATGTTTTACCATCAGTCCGCCGCAGCTACCCGCCGCAGCTACCAGATTTCCCTCACATGGCTCTGGCTGACCCGGGCTAGAGTTACGGACAGCGACCAAACTGTCCAGCGTGGGATTTGAACCTACGGCCGTTCTGACCTTTGGCCTACGAGTCAGACACCTTAACCACTCGGCCACACGCTCTTCTTTCATACCAATCCTGGACTTGTCCTTAATATGCTTCTGCTTTTCAACAAGCAAAGAGCAAATAGCTCCACTATTGGTATCGTCCCCGTACTATTCCGTGTCAAGTACGACAAAAACAGGCCCAAATTACACAGGAAACATGCTCTCACCAATGTTACAATTTGGTTGATCTTCAGTCCTTGTTCCTTCGATCATTTTTCCATCTTTATTGACACACCAACACTCTCCTTTCCAGCATTGCACTGACGTGAATGAACC
Organism: Aurelia sp. 3 sensu Dawson et al. (2005); assembly: GCA_964020215.1. Lineage (NCBI taxonomy): Eukaryota > Metazoa > Cnidaria > Scyphozoa > Semaeostomeae > Ulmaridae > Aurelia > Aurelia sp. 3 sensu Dawson et al. (2005). The sequence continues at coordinate 1,626,715 of OZ026589.1, read as the reverse complement.
ATCTACATTGCATTGTGGGACAAGTGATACGGTTAATGCCCCTTTCGTTAATTTCTCCGAGTTCTCTTTTCGCCTTGTTTCACATTTTGTAAGATCATTTGCAATCACTAGATGAAAACAGAATAGATCCAGGGGCGGATCCAGGTGTAAATCTGACGGGTGCCAAGGGTATGTGGCGGCGAAGCCACCATAGGACGGCGCGGCGGGGGCGGAGCCCCCGTAAGGCTCGGGGGTCCGGGGGTGGAGCCCCCGGAAAATTTTTCGGGGACCACGCCCTTTACTTTTGCTGAAACATGACCACGCCCTTTATTTTTCTTCAAAGCTTTAATTTCAGTTAGACAATTAAATAGCAATTTCTCTCAGACTTTTCAGAATTTGGATAGCGCAGAAATGGGAGGACAGTGTAAACTATCTATTTCAATGAAATTTTAGGACAAACTGCAAATAACACCAAAATCAAAACATTTCCTATTTGAAGAACGGTGGTGTGGGATTTCGTTTGATTTGTATGGTAATTGTGCATCCTTTACATTACAAGGAGGGCTAAGAAACTCATTGAAACCAAATACGTTTGAGAATTGTGATTTGAGCCATAATATTTTGTAAGACAATCTACTGTTACAAAGCCCCTTTTGTCCTACCTGATATTCTGTACAATCGTGATCAACCACCCTGCCAAACAACAACTCGCGTAGCAGCGACTGCCAAATTCAAACAACTAAACTTTTAACGTTTCCAATACAAAAGTAAATAAAAAATCTTGTCCTAGTCATATGATTGTTAAATCAAATGATTTAGATTTAATTCTTGGCCTAGAGAAGCGCTACATAAAATATATAGGGCCTACCATAACCACCGACGTTGCCTCACTGGCTGAGTCTTTGCTTGATAACTTCTGGTGTCTGATGAAGGTTCAAAAGTGGTTCAAAACATCCTCGGATTCGTTGGTATATCTTGAGACTTCCAACTCGAAACTTTCTTTCCTCGTAAAAGGGATAATCTCTAGCCTGCGTGCAGCCTAGATAATCTCACATCTTGGGCCGAAATTTGACAGGCTGATGTTTTTCAGCGGTTCTCTGATTTGAAAAAAGCTTCTTCCTCATCTGGTGATTGGCTAATGGTCTTGTCATTTCTATCAAACGTTCTCCTATTGGCTTGCACCCCTCAAGGCTCTTTCCTATTGGCTTGCACACCTCAGATTCAAACTACGGGTGCTCCCGCCAATTTCCAGCACCCTTCATGCACCTCTCTGATTGGTTTGCACCAAGGCGCCTTCATTGCGTGACTTGCGCTGTGCTTGCCTCCGCACGGAAAGGAAATGAGGAGATTCCCCTTCTAAATAAAGACTGTTTGTTTGTGTTGGTCAAACCGCGGGAGGATGCCCAGCGTCTAGTAAAATTTACTGTCGACGGAAGGTGGGGCTGGAGGGGGGCACTGGGGCAGTGAAAATATGGCGGTCTCATGAAATTTATCATTCATGTATTTGAACAAATGATATCTAATCAAATACTTTACAACAGAAGATTATAGGAAGCTTGCCCTCAATGATTTCCTTGCAACTTTGACGGGTGCTTGCGCACCCGTTGCACCCCCCTGGATCCGCCCCTGAGATCTGCTGTTGAATATGAATAAATTGGCCGAAAATATCAAATAACTTGAATATCAAAACTATCGAAATCAGTTGAACAGAAACATATCAAAATTAGCTGCGTCGTGGGATATTTGTTTGAGATGCTAATTCTACTGTTTGAAGTACGTTTGGGGTTAGCCTGTGTTCCAGATCACTTGAAAAGAAAGATTTTACCTTTCTTCTGAAGTGGTCTTGAATACAGGAAAAACAACTTTCTTTTCAAATGGTCTGGAACACTGGCTAACCCCAAACGTACTTCAAACAGCGCCATTAGCATATCAAACAACGACGCAGCAAATTTTGATACTTTCTGTTTGACTGATTTTGATATTTTGCTTGGGGTATTCTCTTTTTTAACAGCCAAATAGTATGTTAGAGTAAATAAACAAAGTGAATAAACAAAGTTCTCGAGAGCTTCATAACATGCACACAAATTGAAATGACATATTTCAAAGGACAGTGAATGGTTCTGAATTGACTTTTCAGACACGGATCACGGGACTTAGTGGAGTTCGACAAAAAAGTGCTCAGAGTTTCAATATAATGGTGTCAAATTTAGTTTGCGTCTTTCGTTCTCAGTGTCCTTTTCTCAGCGATGATGAGAAGGCTAACAACTGCGAAATTTCGGAGACAAAAACACAAGTGTCGTCAGAACTGGAGGCACCTGCCCCCAGATTTTGGAATACACAAAAACGTGTACTCCGTATTTCTAGAAGCACCCCTTCATATGAAAGAAAAAAATGCTCTTGAAATGTCATCCCCCTAAGTTTAAGGTGCTTCAAATGGCCCTGAAACACATCGAAACATAAAACACAAAAGTATCCTATTGCTCATGTCATACTTACATCTGGTGCAATTTGGCTTCCCAAGATGAGTCTTCGTATGGGATATCTCAACTCCATTTTCATCGACACACCAACAATAATTCTTTGAGTCTCGTTGATGACACTGAGTTGGCTCAAAACTTCCATCTTCTCTACATTTCGGCACAAATTCACCTTCAGGGAATAAGACCTCATCCTCAACCTCGCTTGCTCGTGATTTGGTATCTTCAACTAATGCCTGGCACTTTGTTAATGCATCTGTTAAAAGAAAAGTTACTAAGATAGAATAATTACGATAAGTCAGAGACTCATTGAAAAAATCAAGGCCCTAACAAGACAAAAAGTCTAATCTAACAAGAAACATTTATTTGTTAATACAAGCTAGGTTGCTGGTAGCTATACAGCTGATTCAGCCCTGCAGCATCCAGTTTGTGCCATCAGAATTACCTCCGAGTTCTTATCGTGAGAAGGATGGATTGCTGAGTTGGCTGATGATGGGCTGTGATTTGTACCGACGACGGGATTCGAACCCACGCGGCAAACCACATAAGATTTGTTACGATGCTCCGTTGCCACTTGGCAACACTAGGCTGTTTTAGCAGCAAGACGCGGACGTCTTTGAAAACGCAGCTACTTTTTCACGTTTTAGAGCATTCTAATTTTCCAGCCTTTTCCCTCCCGGAAAGCTACTCACAGACAAACAAATTCCCAAAGAACTGCTTGCATTCTCGCATTTCCATCATTTGTGAATGTGTTCATATAGCATTTTGCTTCCCTTCTCGACGTCCTATTTTGTCAGTGAGGCCTTCAAAAGTATAGTTTTCAGGTTGTCAGTTTCAGAATAGAACATACGATAAGTCTCTCGAGGCTTGCAAAAGTTTTGAAGTTGATTTCTCTTTGTAATTCATAGCCTCGAACAAAAGAATTATGCCGTCGTCTTCTTGATTCGCGTCTTCTTGCTAAAACAGCCTACTATCACTATACGCAACGGCCAGGAATCTACTTCTATGACTGGCAAAATGATGAATTAATACCGGATAAGTTCTTTCTGAAGCATACTGTATGCATAACTGTTATTGGAAAGATGCTGCAGCGTGTAGCATCATCAAAGCTCTGTTTGCAAAGCATTCGTATCATGCCAGTTTCAACCAGTGTTCAAGGAAACATTGGCTAAGTAATATGGATATTTTGATAATCCTGGGACCACTAAAAGGGTTTCAGTCCAAGAGGAATTAAGGAATTTTAGAGAATTTTAAGCTCATACTGATACATTTATAAGAAACTAAACTTGTCCTTGAAGCTTGAAATGGTGGACAAACCACTCGCAACAGATCTATGAATATTGCACTCCTTAAGTTGCATTGAGAATCACAAATAGTTTTGCAAGGAACAATCTTGCATTATCAAAAAGATATACAAATTATAGAAAATTCCCAGAGTTCTTACCGCCATCACACTTTGGCTCTGAGCCTCTAACTTCTGTATTCGGCATTTTGTCTCCATTTTCATTGACACACCAACAATATCCCGTTGACCCATGACATTGAATCTCAGAGTATCGACCATCAACTTCACATTTTGGAGTAAATCGCCCAAGAAGATGTTCTTGCATTCGTTCTAACTCACATTTGGTTAAATTACCAGCCAATACTAAGACAAAAATAAGAGGAACATCAAATTAATGGTCAAGTAAACCTGGAGTGGTTGATCAAATTGTTTATCAATACCACAAACGCTATATTAAGCACCCAGGGGCTTATTTAATTTGGGACACTCCAGAAGGCTGGAAACTGACTGGAAATAGGCCTCAACGCCAACGGACAAACACCCAATGTCCCATCGTTGGGTGGACAGACAGCCATCGTTGGGAGGCAATGCTCTTAAATACCCAAGGTTTAATCAAATTGCAACAAAATAGAATCATCACTCACATCTCTCACATTCAGGCACCTGAGATCTCACTCTTGAAGTTGCAATCTCTTTGCCTGCTGGATTAACGCAGAAGCAATAGCCAGTGGATCCATGACATTGCAGTGGGCTGAAACTACCATCATCCTTGCAGGAGGGCACGAACATTCCTGGAGGGAATTCAAGTTTACCGTCTTTTTGTGTCGCTTGTTTACGAGCCTGGTTCAAACGTTTTTCGCACTCACTGTAAACTTTGGCTGCAAGAAAAAGAAGAAAATCATATTCGAGCAAATTAGATCAAGCATTCTCTCTTTCTAGAGGCTGTTTACTGGCTAAGGTTATGAGAAGGAATGATTTAGAAGCTGTCGTTTAGTTCCACTTACCGTGAAAACTCTCTTAATCCCCTTATCTAATTTCAGAGGCTCCAGAAAGGGACTTAAAAGAGAGGGGGGCTTATTCACGAAGTCAAATATTCCGGATATAAATGATAGATTTCTTCTACCCCATATTTTGCGGAATCTACACACAGTTTTACGAGTCAAATGCATAAATTCGACACTGTTTTTATCCTAAACCATATCAAAACGAACATGGAATGTTGTTTAGCTAAGTGACTGGAAAATATTTGGTATAACGTTGTACGTTTTTTCCAAGGACCTGTATAAAGGCTTTTAGCCTATATACAGAAATCAGTATAGTATAGTATAGTATGGTATGGTATGGTATGGTATAGTATAGTATAGTATAGTAAAATATAGCGTAGTGTAGTGTAGTGCAGCATAGTACAGTATAACTTCTTGTCTTTAAATCTAAGTGGCAGGGGGCTTGTTTAAAAACTAAGCTCAGAGGAGAAGGGCTTAAAGAGACTAAATCTAGCTTTCATGTTAGATAAACAAATAAGCAAATAAATAAATAGAATAAAATGAAAAAATTAAGAATTCTTTCATGCGAAACATTAAGAGACCCGAGTCCAGCGAGTCCAAATGGTTCAAAAAACATTTCATGAAAAGCATTTATCTACTTACTTTCACTGCAAATTGGTTCACCATTCAAAGTCTCAGTTTCTAGTCTTTTCTCTCCATCTTTATCTAGACACCAACAACGTCCCGTTGAAGTATCACATTGAATTTCTGAATAACTGCCATCAACTTCACAAGTTGGTACTCTGCGCAACTGACCAATGAGACTTAGCACCGTGGATTGAACGCGCTCTCGTTCGCATTTTGTGAGGTTTCCCGCCAAAACTACGAATTAACGATAAATATAGCGGATGAATCGACAAGAAGTTTAGATGTCATGGGCCATGAAAATGGCGGTAACAAAGGCAAATCAAGAGACGACACGAGCAAGGCACGCTGGATGAGACAGACACTTTAATGCGATCACAAAATCTGCGATAAAATTGGAGAAAAAATTCCATCCTTGATCTACTTTTCCAGAAAAGAAATGCAAAGATTGGTCATGCAATGAAATTTTGATGTTTTTCAAAGGGGCGTACCTTCTTGCGATTGGGACACCCGCAGTAGGGGTTGATTGTAGTTGTTAATAGCTCTAAACGAAAAGACATAGTTTTCTTATCTCAGAATAACATAACAGCCAAAGATAAATGGGGCCTAAATACAAAAACAACATACTTCTCTGGCATTCAGGTTTCCTAAATCTCACTCTAGTATGCGGAATCTCGGAACCGTTCTCAGTGACGCAAAAACATGATCCTGTAGAACCATGACATTGTATTGGAGAAAAACTGCCATCTTTTTTGTTACATTCTGGCACAAACATTCCTGGTGGGAATACCCGAGTGCCATCAATCAATTTGGCTCTCTTGTAAGCATCTTGGAGTTGCTGTTCGCATTTTGTAAGATTTCCTGTGGGTAAAGATGGCAAATATGTTAGAGACTGGCATATCATTTTCAGTTTATCAATATATTTGACTTTGTTCACACGAGACCGACGCAATATGAAAACGGTAAACCTTGTCATGGATAAGCCTCCCGTACACGTGAAAACAGCACATATTCTGTGGGCAGATTTTGAAAAAGGTAGATTTTGAAAATGGAACTCGAACTGGCATATTTTGAAAACTGCATCGTGTGAACACTCCAAAATGATGAAAGCAGGACATTTTTCGACGCTTTTTGGTTCTTAAGGTGCATGTACGCTTCTTTGGCATCAAGTTCTTGGAGAGATTGCAGAGTTACCGTCAAATTTGCCACAAAATTATATATGAGGTGAGATCTGTGATAACGCAAAATTACCCATAACGCAGCGAACATCTTGTCTGCTATTATTTTCGCGGATATTTTTCACCTGATATCTAGTTTGAAACAGAGTGTAGTGTTCTTTGCTTCTTTTTCATGTCTTGAATTTTTTTTTCTTTTGTAATTCATATGTAAATCGTCTTAGTTTTTTGTGATGCCACGGAGTAGTCATAGTATTTTGCACCCAGTGGCATCGTCCTTGTAGTGTAGTTAAGTATTCTGTAAGTAGTGTAACTAGTAAATCCGTATTGTAAATTTTTATTGGAATGTAAAAAAAATAAAATAAAAAAAATTTTGCCACTAATTTCAAATAGTACCGATATCGTGTGAACATGGTGAAAAAAGATGAATTTAGGAGGCACAACCATTTGAGCAGGTGTGAAGTTTATGAACAGTGAAAGAACAGGCAACTTAATTCAAGTCACAAATCACAAAACATCACGAATAAGCCTAATTAAGTAAAAATCATCAAGAGTTAACAATAAACTAGTGAAAAACGAGAATATATCATTCTATCAGAAAGCCAAAGTTGAAAGTCAAGTCCATAAATGCAATAAAGAATTGTGTAAAACAAAGAATACAGTTCTCTTTAAGATGAAGCAACTTGGCAGCCTCGAGAACAGACTTGATTCATTCAACGCAACTAACCATAATATTTCTCCCTCACTGTTTATTTTGATTGGATTGAGTGCTTTCAAAGGCGTGAAATCTATTATTCTGAAAGGTAAATTACTTTTCGAAAATCTGAGCTTTTGTTCCTTTCTGAACAACTGTTTTTTTTCTAGTATTCAAGTTGTATTTGTAAAATTAGTGCCGTTCTTGGTGTAGGCCAGATGACCTCTTGTCTTCTTACACCAAGAACAGTAAAGTACTAATATATTTAGATTAATTTAATTTTAATTTAAAATGAATCGAAAGAAAACTTTTATTCTACAATATTTGCCTTTTGCTGACTGCAAATCAAAACTGGAATCAGAAATAAAAATAAAAATCACGAATCACTAACTTTGTTTGCACTCAGGTTGACTGAATCTTGTTTCTGTTTCTTCTCGTTTATTTCCATCCTTATCTACACACCAACAATATCCTGTAGAAGTGTGACATTGAACCTCTTTGAATGAACCATCATCTTCACATTTTGGTACGAATGCACCAACCAATGGTCCAGCTTCTCCGTCCTCAGTTGAGAGGGAACCTGTTGCCTCGTCGCGCTGTGATTCGCATTTTGTCTTGGGTTCTGAAAACGTGAAGAGAATAGATCAGGACCAAATTTAGTGTGGTCTTGTGCGCTAAGAGCGGTCTTTAACATTGCTGATTCAAAGGTAAATACCAAAATAATTAAAATATATAACAAAATAAAATTGCAAAATTTTGAAGGTTGCATTTTCCTGGTGTTGTTTTAGCCATAGTTCAGGTCATTCACAGAAATAATCTAAAATGATGAAACTCACTTGCATTGCAATCAGGTTGCCTGAATCGCACTTCAGTTCCATTTCGTTTATTTCCTTCTTCATCAACACACCAGCAGTATCCAATTGATGTGTGACACTGGACCTCTGCAAATGAGCCATCGGCTTTGCATTTTGGCATAAATGCACCTAATAATGGTTGCGGCTTTCCCTCTGAGACTGGGAATGTATTGAGCACTCCTTGCCTTTCCAATTCACATTTTGTAAAGTTTCCTACAGTAAAACATAGAAACACTAATATTTTCGTATCCTACTTTCTAAAAAACAATCAACCTAGCCATGCTAGACAATGGCTGCAGTCACACTAGACAATGGCTGCGGTTATGGGGTGAGTGGCCGAGTGGCTTAGACAGTCTTCGTCAAACTCCGTATTGGTTACCTCAGAGGCTTGACCTCACAACTCACCTCGTCGTCCTTCGGAAGGGACGTTAAACTAGGGGTCCCATGCCAGGATGCGGCATGCACAGTGGGCCTAAATTAGCTGTCAGTAGCTAGAAATCCTGACAAGCCCACTCAAAACAAATTTAAAACAATCAAACTGTATCAAGAGTGGATGCAGTCACACCAGGATCTAGTACCGTTATTATCTGAATTTTTTGGAAGCTCTCAGTTTGATCTTGATGGAGTTTTTCTTGCTGCTGGAAATACTGTCGAAAAAGCTACAAAATGTGCAAACAAATCGTTTGATTCAGACACTCTTTTGGAAAAACTAAAAAGTCTGTTTCAAAGTTTTTACCGCAAATCATTTGCCCAAAAATATTCTTTGAACAGAAAATCTTTTAAAAGATAAAGAGTCATAAATCTTACTTGGAGAACAATCTGGTCTAGCAGCTTGTACTTCAGTTCCATAAATAAATCTTCCTTCTTCATCAACACACCAGCATTCCCCCCTGAATCCATGACACTGGATACTTTGGTAGCTACCATCAACATTGCATATCGGGGAGAATAAGTCCATTGGTGGTTCACCGTGGCCAAAGTTGTCTTCTTTGTAGCTCTCGCATTTGGTGAGATTTCCAGCTAGAACTGTGAGCATGAGATTGAATAAGCATACAGGATGTCCCGAAAACATTTTTCATATTTGTATGGTTGCTATGGAGGGGCTGTAACATTAACGACGTTTTTACTTCTTAAAAAAGAGGTTTGGATCGAGCGTTCAAATCTGGTAAATTTGTGAAGGAAAACAAAACCATGTCCCATTTCTTACACAGTTGCATATGCTATGGTTAGGGCTTGAGACCTTGATCGAGCCAATCCGAAAAGTGGTTGCTGATCTATGACACACGAAAGGCAAAACATGTGGCTGTTGCTTCATAAACAGCATTTCTTTTGTTCTGGCAGTGTCAAATCGAGCAAATTTTGAAAGAAAGGGTTCAAGTGTTGCATTTAAATTTTTGCTACATTTATAAAAAAGACTAATAGTTTTGTTAGCCGCAAGACAACGTGGTTCACCCTCCAGCTAATTTAGTTTAAATGTAATTGAATAAACAATTTAGAAATTTGATGACTTCACATCCTCAAATGAGTTGAAATGTAAAAATACGCCGCAATTTCGAAAATATTCAAGATGTGTTAAAGTGTAACGGTCGCTTAAAGTGAATAACCTGAGTGAAAAGATGAGATCGCATAGGTTTATAAATAGCCTATGGTATTTGGAAATCCAGCTCACGGCGAAAGAATGAAGGCCAAAGAAAACAATGCTGGGATTAGGTGTCTCTTTGTCCTATTTTTAGAAAAGCGCTATATATCTCAAGTCATTCACTTTAATAGATAGCAAGCCCAGATTCTTTGAAGCCATCCACTTAAAAGAAATAGATAATAGAGTTTTACGTCCACTTTTTAAATAATGATTTAAAGGTTTGGAACTAAACACATGTGAGCAGGACTTACTTCTTCTGCAGTGACCATCATCTTGTACAGCTTTCTTGTCATATGCTAAACCGTGAACACTCTTTCCAGTCTGATCAACGCACCAACAAGCTCCTTGCAAGCCATGACATTGAAGAACTTCAAATTCACCGTTTTCTGTGCACTTTGGTAAATAAGTGTCCGGTGCAAGCGTAGTGCGGCCATCGATGAGTTCTGCTTCATTGTAAACATCTTGTCTTTTCTGCTGGCATAAGGTCAGGTTTCCTTCAAAAACAACACAAGGTCATTTAGCTTCCATTAACTCTGTTTTTGAGATAATTCTTTAGGGCTTCCTTAGATCCCAAAACAACTCACTTCCACGTAGGCACTATTTCATTTTTGGAAGTATTTCCACTAACAAAATTCATCCATGTTTACTTTTTTTGGTTACTTTGATACAATGATTGTTTACTTTCTAAAAGGCTCAACGGAGACCTAACGATATTACCGCTAATCTAGGCCTACTATGGGCAGTACATGCTGTATCAAGGCAAGCCTGTGTCCCAGGGCATTGGACACAGGTCACATCAAGGCATGAGACCTATAGTTTAACGTCCCTTCCAAAGAAAGATCTACACCAATTTTCTCTAAATTGAAGATTCCGAAGCTGCATGATCTTTTTAAGCTGAAACTGCTTAGTTTTGTGTACGACTGTGTTAATAAGATTTCTCCCTCCTGTTTTCATTCTTTCTTTGCATTACTTGAATCTGTTCATCACGACAAGTTAACAAGAATAATATTTTTGTAACTCATAAAAATACAGTGCAGTATGGGCTCAGGTCTTTGCGCTACTTTGCGGCTAAGTGTTGGAATGACAAGGACATTGATATAAAAAGTTCACCATCTGCTTGTCGCTTTCGTCGAAAACTCAAAGCTTTCTTCTTTAAAAAGAATTACTAATCATAGAAGTTCTAAGTTTAAAGCCATTATACTTTGCCAGATTATGGAACTGACTTAATGTCATAAATTACTTTTGCCAAGTTCATTAATCATCTTCAAAATGGGAGGTTGCTCTCTCCTCAATTGGCCTAGTTACTGAGAGAGTTCCTCCTCAAGAAATTCCCCTGCATACAATTCCCTTAATTTGCCTTACTTTGTCTTTAACTTTATTCACTTGATATATTGTAGCTTCAATGTTGTTATTTTGTATTAAATATATTAATTTCCTTGATATTGTAAGTAGAGGAAGTTTAAAAATACGAAACTGAACTGAGGGGGAAGCGAATCGTAAGACGAATCTCAATAGAACATGATGACCTGGAATCAAATTCATCAATCATTGATATCAAAATATATATGGTTAATACATTAGCCACAAAGGATAATCACTTACTTGGTGAACAATCAGGCTTTCCCTCTTTCGTTTCAGATCCATCAATTGTGGCACCAATTTCATTGACACACCAACAAGTATTAGTAAAACCGTCACATTGGAGTGGCACAAATGAACCATCGATGTTACAATCAACAGTATATCTATCTGGAATAGGACCGTCTTCTAACTGAGACAATAAGGTGATTTCGCATTTTGTAAGGTTTCCAGCTAATACTGAAAGAGACAGGAGTTTATAAGAGTACAGAGAGTTTCATTGTTCTCAAGTAGCAAAACAAGGCAATAAAATCAGAGACACGTGCCCCCTCCCCCAAGATTTTGCAATAATGATGAAAAATTGCCCCTAAGTATGTCCCATGAGCTTAATGAAATTGTGCCCTTAAAGTGTCGTGCGCCCCTCCAAGGTTAAGATACTTGCTATGGCCTTGAACGACAACGAGACAAACCAATATACATACTGGAACAAAGAAGTTGAAACTTTTGCAAACCCTGTACTTTACTAGCTCTCCATCAAATTCCCTAATAACTGATACATCAACTTTGATATTAAACTTCACATGGCTAAAATCAGTCATTTTGCGCCAAAGTTACGAGCGACGTTTTGAGGAAGGTTCATCTCAAAAGCCTTGAAAACATATTCTAAGATGGAGGGTGCGTACCTTAACGACTATCGAACCACAAATCATTTCGTAAAATTTCGCACATATTCCTCGCTATATTCCAATGTTGTGTTTCACCCTCCAACGACCTCATTCCCCAATTAGGAGCAAAATCGGGGTAATAAAATCAATGATAAACACTCACTTCTAGCGCATTTAGGTTTCTTAAATCGATGCGATGTCCATGGCAACTTTTTTCCATCTTTATCAACACACCAACAGTACCCCGTAGAGCCATGACATTGAGTCTCTTCGAAATCACCATTATCTTTACATTTAGGGACAAATGTCCCTGGTGGGAGCAAGGGACGACCATTTATTGATTTAGCTGTCTCGTAAACGTCTTGCTCCTGTTTTTGGCACGGGGTTAGCTTCTCTGAAAGCAAAATGGGGAAATATTGATAAAGGAACTTTCTTTATTTCTAAATTTTCAAATACATATTTCAATTGATCTTCAATCTTCTCCAGTTGAAAGTTAACCTGAACTACAACGAATTTATTACGACAGTGGTAAGGAAGCATAGCAAAACAAATTACAAAGTGACAACGATGGGAAGGACAACAAATGAAGCATTGGAAATGACTGACTACAAAAAATGTTTTGACAAATCGCTGACAATTTACTTGAACGAACCAAAACGAAAAAATTTGAGGGAAACATTCGGAAGATGTTAAAGTTTAACGGAAAATTTATCGATAAGACTTGCTAGTGCTTGCTTGTTTGTTTTTGACTTCTACGTTTAGATTTCTAATTCTAAGGAAGGAATGTTGGGAAAAACGCATACTAACTGTGTATACACATTTACCGTTGTTGCATTAAAAGCAAATTTCCCTTGACGTCAAAAAAGTTATAAAGTTTCTGTTATTGGCTAGTTACTTACTTTTCTTGCAGTCTGGTGTCTCTGTTCTGCCTCGTGTTCCAGGTATCTCCGTTCCATTTTCATAAACACACCAACAATACCCGATAGAACCATGACATTGAATCGGCTCAAACTCTCCATTGTCTTTGCAAATAGGCAAAAAGGCACCAATTGCTGGAGTGACAATCCCATCTGCTTGGATGATACCATTGTCATACACCTCCTGTCGTTGTTTGCGGCACTCTGTTGGTTCAGCTTGGAAAGAAAGTATTGAATTATAGAATAAGCAAAAGGCGGTTATCTAAGCTTTTAGCGATGGAAATAAAAGTTTCTTTACAGAAACTGGCGATGATGGCGGAGATTGTGCAGGTATTTTTTTATCAGAAATCAAGAATTGGAGCCAGTATCGAAAGTTGCTTAAAATCATCAGATTTTGAGAACTCAAGGTTTCTTGCAAATTTCTTACGAGCGTCACAACGATCTTCATGCTTATTACCTGTATCCTCATGTATATTTCAAAACGTTCCTGATAATGTAAGCCTCCCACGAGAAGGTGGATCTGCACATAAGGTGGCTCACTAGTGAAAATTTTAAAATAACACAAACAGTGAAAAGGTAGCTAGCTACCAAGTAAAATAAATTCAAAACACACAAAAGCAATAGGTTAAGTTGGCTGGCTCCTGATAAACATTGATGCAAACTTTATGTCTCATCGAAAAAAGGGCAGAATACAAAATTCTCTTAACCAATAACTCAAAACGATCAAAGTTGCCCCACCACCAATAGAGTAAACTCTCGCTTGGTGTGGGCGAAGGGCGGTTTTAAAGAGAAGTGATGTGTTTGTAACGAAAGAACAAGGGTAAATCTAAAGTCCTCTCTGGCGGATTTTCTTTATTTGATCTAGAAGCTGAGCAGTAACTGTTGAAATCTCAGCACCAAATATGCAAGAATTACGATACCATCTGCTCGGCTTCTGAATCAAGTAAACAAACCGCCAGACAGAACTTTAGATTTACCATCATTCTTTCGTCTTAAGCACATAACTTCTCTTAAAAACCTCCCTTCGACCACACAAAGTGAGAGTTTGCCGCACTGGTTTTAGGGCAACTTTTCGGCTATGTTTGTTTTGAATTACTGGTTGAGAGAAGTTCTTTTATCTGGTGAGCTGCTGCTGATGCAATTGAGGTGCTGCTGATGCTATTGTATTACAAAATCTGCCCTTGCTGTTCCATCAGTCATTGTAAAACTTTACCTTGGATGCAATTAGGTAGTCTCGCAGTGGTTACACTTCCAGCAATGGTCATCCCCTTCTTGTTTACGCACCAACAGTATCCTGTATTGGCGTTGCATTGTTGCTCAACGAAATCACCATTCAGATCGCATTTAAACCCAAATCTTTTCGGTACGGTGGATTTAGAGTTCTCTTCGATTGCAGCTTGTTTCAGTTTCTCACATTTCGTCAAGTTTCCAGCTGAAACTTAAGGACAAAATAGATGATTTTGTGATACAAAAAAAAGCTTTTTAAGACAACATTTGAGAATTTTAATAACCCATGTGTACATTGTGCCTATTTGTGTGACTACTGCGGAGGAATGCATAGGAGAGGCTTCAACTTGGAGTTTGAGACATTTTTTAGCAAAGGTTTAAGAGTAGTCGCTGATTTGTGGCGCACGAAAGTCAAAAGAGTGATTCCTTTGCAAACAACACTTCCTCTGTTTTCCAAAAATGCTAATATTTGCTAAATACTGCAAGGAAGGGCTCGATTGCTAAGTTGGAAAATTTTCTACTGTACTGTCTAAAACGGTTTATTTGTATTGTTTACTTTCAACAACACAATAACATTGAGCCATTTTCCAACGTAGAAAATTTTCAAAAACAACACTAGAACCATTTTTGCAACATTCACTTGATTAGACATGTTTGGAGAGCAAGAAAATGAAGCAAGAAAATGTCGTAATCACGCAAAGAATGGTCACAATCAAGTTACAATGATACTTTGACGGAATACAGGGCACGAAATTCTCATGACCAGACAAAACTGATGCTTAAATTTCCTGCAAGAATAAATCAGTGAAAAATCCAGCTTTCTTAAAGACGGATTTCTACTAGGCGGAAAATGTCGAGTCTCAAATAGTAGAAAGAATTCGTACTATTCGTGGCTCGACATTTTCCGCAGCGACAATTTCGGCTAGCCAAGTGGACTGCCAGAAATTTGCCGCATTGACACTTTTCCTCCAAGTGAAGATCCGGCTTAAAGGTCGGTCAGGTTCCAGTGATAGGCAATAAACTTCGAGAACTAAATTTGGAGCTTTTGGGCCGTTGTAGCTGGGAACCCACGAAAGAAACCATCAACGATTTCTTAAAGGCAAGGAGAGAAATCAGGTTCTGCACTTATCTCATTTTCGCTGCATAAAATCATAAAATGATCATAAAACTTAAGTGAAGCATGATCTATGTTAGGTAACTTGCTTGATTTGGTAAGTTATTTTCGTGCCGAAAAATGAGAAAACAAAACATGCTACAGGAAAAAGAGATTAATTTTGAGAAACTTTCAGCAGGAAATTATGAATTGAAAATTTCCTGCGACCACCACCCAGTGGCATGATTAGGTAGGTTTCATGCCCTGACAGAAGCATACATTCCAACTTACTTCTGTTGCACTGAGGTCGAACAAATCTGGATATTGTATGGGTCATTTCATTTCCATTATCATCTACACACCAGCAATATCCTTCATTACATTGAATCTGTTTAAATGATCCATCCGCATTGCATTCTGGTAAAGGTACTCCAAATGGTAACACAGGGCTTTTGTTATTAAGAACACGTGCTTTTCTGTAAACAGCTCTTTGACGGAGTTGGCATTTCGTTAGATTTGCTGAAAACGAAATGAGGAAGGATAAGATTTCTTAAAGGTTTCGCATGAGAAATAAAAGCTCAAGAAAAAACAAAGGTTTAATACAAGGACCGAGATATAATTTTTTACGTGAGGGGGCCATGAGAAAACCGGATGACGAGCTAAGCGAATCAGAACCTTGGAGGGGGACTAGGAGTACTCCCCTGGCAAAAATTTGAGACCACGCTCTTCAAATTGGCTTAACAGAACACTATTTTTTTCTCATTGCGGATTGACTTTACAGGTAAATCTACATTTGGAATGTACACACCTTCCACAAAAGTAAAATAGCCTAGTTTACCAAAGGCCACTGTAGAGTTATGGTGAGAGTTAAGTTTGTTAGCTTGTAAATACCACCAAAGAGCTTCCTAGACTAATGAAAGATAGAGATTAAACGAGGTATACCCGACAAAGAACATGGAGTACTACCTGATATTCTGAAATACTAAAATGACAAAGAATAAAGATTTACTGCAGCAACTGCTGAAATATTTTGAGGGGGCCATGGCCCCCCTGGACCCCCCTGTATCTCGGTCCTTGGTTTAATAGATTTAGTACGACTGGCATACCAAGGATACAATACAGGCCTTGTGCGCATCAGCATAGTTTTTGCATGCCTAAGAAATTTACAGTTTTTCATATGGCTAAATAATTCTCGAGATAATGTGAAAGGTCTTGTCATGTTAATGTGCACAAGGCCAATACCGTATCATACTGAACTAAAGGTCTGAGCCCATAAGTTGCCAAATGCTCAGAGTTGCTCTGGGGGCATATCACTCCATGAAAAACTAGTACGCCTTTGCAAAATTCTATCCTTTCATGAAAAATCCCTGCGATGTTTCTAATAGCCTTATACCACATTCACAATGACACAGTTAAACCAGTTTTATCTGCATCAGGTTAAATTTCAGCCAATTAAATGCATTCGATTCGTTGGATTGTCCAATCAGAAGGCTCCATTCCATAACCTGGTTTAGTTTAAAGTGGTTTACTTGCAAATGTGAATGGGGTACTACTATTATCAAAATCGAATGATTTTTGTTGTTGTATCGAAAGACTGATACATTGGCCCCGGAGATTCTGTTATATAAACCTTTTCACGGTTCTGCATTTTCTTTCCCAGAGAAATCAGTATGGGAAAGCTTTTTAAACAAACCATTGAAATTTCCGAAAAACAGACAAAGCGATTTGCATTTCTGAAGAATGGATTTCACACCCTTGAGAGAACTCAATTAAAACAAAGCAAATGCAGAAAGTGCAAACATTATGATTGGGTGTGTGCGTAGAAGGTGTGCAATCTGTTCAAAGGAATCTTTGTTGATTGCAAAGTCAGCTGAATAATGTTTCAAAAGGATTAGCAAGCTGCAGTATCTCTCTCTCTCTCTCCGTCTTACTTCCTGTCGGTTTGTAGAAACATTGCAATCCTGCAATTCGCTTTGCTCTAGATAACCTATTCTTATCACACAATAACGAAAACATCAGAGTAACGAAATCATCTCTTATTCCATGAAATGAATGCTTGCTTTTCTGACTTCGTTTTTGGTCTTCAGACAGTTGGCGGGGAGACAGGTAGTCATTTTGTGATGCAATGCCAACAGAACTGAACTGAGTGCTTTAAATGAATGGGTAACATCAAAACGATATGATATATCAAAGAAATTTAAAGAGGATTCCTTATCATTCGATAATGCCGATCATTTGGACCAATAAAGATCTTCGCTTCAAATCACCTTTAAAACAGTCAATCTCACCATAATGTTTCAATTTTTACACAACGAAAACTTACCATTTAATTCAGGACAAATTAGCTCCCCTTCTTCATCTTTTTTGGCCCATTCTGTCATTTTGCCTTCTTTATCAACACACCAACATTGTCCTATGATGTCATTACATTGTTTTCGTTCATATTCTCCATTTGTCTTGCATTGTGCTATGTAATACTCATTTTCTTTTCTAATCGCTGTTAACATCTTCTCTCGTTTCACCTCACAGTCAGTTCTATTTCCAGCCAATACTGCGGAAACGAATACAGTATGAAAATAACATGGCTTGCCATTTCTGTTCAAGAGCTGACAAGAACCGAATATTATCTGTGGTTTAAATCAAAAGTATACATCAATATGTATGTATGTATGTAGGTATGTATCATTTGCCACATAAAATATATATACAAGCTACTATAATAAATATAAAAAATAGATACAATACAATACTTTAGATTAAAAAAATAAAAAGGAAAACACCCCTAATTTACAGTGGCAGGGATAGCATTAATGGGTCAAGCTGACCTTATTTCCATAATGGCCCCCTTAGAGGTGCTGGTATAGAGGATGAAATTTACATCCCGCCTCTGTTACCTGAGAGGGGTTAAAAATCTTAGAGCAAGAAGGAACTAGTTGATTGACTTTCAGACCCCTTTCAAAGGTATTTGAATCAAGCGGTAATTTCATAACTTTTAAATGAAATAATTTCTGCTAAATGTGCTGCCTGGAAACATGACGATTTGTACTAAATCTTACTGTAGAACTCTTATCAAGCCGGGTATGATATTAGAAACAACCATTTCCTTCATCATGGCCTCAACAAGGTTAAATTAATGTTGAAATATAGCAGCAGCCCCCCCCCCCCTGTTTTCTTCCCACTCAAAATTTTCTTTTTGATGATGAAATGAAACTTTTAATTGAATGGTAAGTGGCATTCATGGTGAAGACCCGGTAACCTCGTGTCTTTCCTCGCCATGAATTTCACAGTTTAATGTAATTGCAGCTGTGTAGTTTTAGATACATTATTGATGTTTTTAATTGGTGAATGAAAAACCCGGGTATCAAAGACGAATGGCTTTACAATCAATTTATTGACAATATCTATGTCATACTCACATCTTTCACACTGTGGCTTCTCAAATCTTTTTGTTCTCTCGGCAACCTTATTTCCCTGTCCATCAACACACCAACAGTATCCTTCGTGGCACTGCATCATCTTAAAACTGCCATCTTCATTACATACTGGCATCGATGTGCCTAATGGCAACATTGGAAATCGTTTGTTTATCATGAAGGCAGTGTTAAAAGCTTTCTCTCTTTGCCTCTCACAATCGGTCGTCACCACTGTAATAGAAAAAGATTGATGAATTAAACATTCGAACGAAAGAACAGTTTTTTCAAGGCTCCAATTCATCGCTAAGTTCTTCCAAGTTTTGGTACATTTGGAGGATAGAGAGCTTCCAGGTTACTAACCGAGGCTAAGCCGGTTCCATCTTTAGCTAAGTTGTTGCTCAGATGTGTCACGCCTGATTGAAAAAGCTAAGCTTATTTCCTGGCATCGAATTCTGTATTTCTGTTTGCTTTTCGAGGTCAACAAGAAAAACCATGGTCAACAAAGCAGAGTTGTTTCTTAACAACCCTTGATATCCTGGATATCCTCCACACATAGACATCAAACTCGGGAAGCAGTGATTTTAAAGGAGGTTAATTAACAAATGGATACACACCCTTCGAGCAAATCTGAGCAGTTTGATTCTTTCCAACCCAACGTGTCATTCTACCATCCTCATTCACACACCAACATTTCTCATATTTTTCATTGCATTGTTGTTTAGAATATGATCCATCCACTTCGCATTTTGGAACAAATAACCAATCAGGTTTCCTTCCACTGTGTCGTTCAAGGATAAATCGTGACCTGTATTCGCAATCCGTGAAATTCTTTGCTAACACTGAAATAAAAACGATCAAAATCATTTCAGTAGCAATGACTTATAGCGCTACTTTGAGAGCATAGGTTCCAAATCTTTAAATCGGTGTAAAAAGGTGGGTGTAAAATTCAATGACCTATTTCTTTAAACTGAATGACTTGAAAGAGACTTTAGCCACATTTTTATGATTCTACCGTTGGACTTTTCAGAAATCTTGAATATTTGTCGAAATTACAGCCTATTTTATTTTTCAGCCCATTTTATGATGTGACGTCATCAAATTTCTAAATCACAAACCAGAAGAGTGAAAGAGTTTTGCTTGATACCATATTGTAGGCATCCATAAACTATGGTTTTCTTGAAAATTATTTGATCTTTTGTCAAGAGGTTTAGAAATTACGATTGTTTGAAGTTTTTTTTCGAATCCCGAATTCCTAGAAAAGAAGAAAAACACTGTAATTCTGAAAATATTGAAGATTTCAGAAAGTCCAACGGCAGATTTACTGCAAAATAGGTGAAGTTTCTTTGAAGCCATTCAATTCAAAGAAAAAGGTCATAAAATTTTACACCCAGATTTTTAAAGATTTGAAACCTATGCTTGCTTTGAGTCTCTTGTTATCCCGTGTTGTTTGAATTGATGACGGTGCTTCAGTCAACAGAGAGAGACTCATAATATTACTCTGAAAAACCTGGCCCTATTTAGGCCCAAACTTCGCGATTCCTACAACACCAATCAGATTGCGACGCAATCCCTACAGCAGTACATTGCCTATTCCTTCGGCTAATAACTACCCAGGATAGGAGAAATGTAGTCCTTTACTCACATCTTTTGCACTGAGGAGTACCAAATCTGTATTTTGTTCCTGCAACTTCACTACCTTGTTTATCAACACACCAACAATATCCCGTAGAGCCATGACATTGAGCTTCTGCGTAACTCCCATCTTTGTTGCATTTTGGGACAAAAGCACCAACGAGAGGAATACCTTCGATCTTGTTGATTTCGTTCAATTGTTTTCGTTCACGTTGACATTTTGTAAGTTTCGCTAGAGGAATGAAACGATACATCCTTAGTTAGGGCAATTGCATGAAAAGGTAAACGAACATGGCACTAGGCAAGCCAAATATCATCATTTGAATGAAAAATTTCTTGTTTGATTTGTTTAAAACTGTCTCTGTCTAAGCAATCATTACGGCTATCAAATTCAAATTCTCTGATACTTATTTTTATAGAAACAGTCTTTATTTTGCTGAGTTATCTTACAGATATCTCAGGACAAACCTATGAAAATATGCAAATTTGCGAGAAATATGCTACAACGGAACGGTGCAACTGCCCCTTTAAAGAGGCTCGATCGCCTAATTATCAACAAATCTGTGTAAAACCATTGATTTAATCACGTGTCCATTGCTTTCTGCAGTTTGGTTGGTGGCTACACCAAAGCCATCAAAACGTCACTTTCAAAAATCCAATAATATCCGAGCCAAAAAGCTACCAAATCGTTATTATCGACAAAACTTTGGATATGGATTCCTTTTATTGGACTCAACTTGAATTATTGCTTATTGGCTTACCTATTGTGCAGTTTGGTTGTCCTTCTATCCGCGTTCCTTCACGTTCAATTCCCTTTTTATCGACACACCAACAAGACCCTTCTTGGCACTGAATTTGCTTATAGGCACCATTCGCGTCACATTCTGGCATAAATAGGTCAATGTTCTCTAATGCAGCTACGGCTTGTTTCTCGCATGTTGTTAGTGCACCTGAAATGGGAAATGGAAGAAAAGTTAAAGAGAGCCATTGGCACCCAGGGTCCTTTGCGGACTCGCTACAATTCCATACTGGTTTTGGATTTAAATAATTTTCTTTACTTCGTCTGATGTTAAAACGGCCTGTTTGTATCGTTAATTTGTTCTTCGTAAGAACCGAGCAAACGAGTGTGCGACGAAACGCGTTTTTGGTTTTTCAACGTTGCTCCCCATTGCAATTACTAACTTATTTCTTTCCTTTTAGGTTCTATTTCTTTCCTTTTAGGTTTAAGGTTAGAGTTCTGCACGACCTGGTTCAAACGTACCTAAATTCGTTTTTCTCTTGCAGGACTCAAGTTTTCTCTCTGAATACATATTTTTTGCTTTGCTGTTCTTTTACATAAGTTAACAGTCTTTTTCTTTAGAGTGCGTTTTGTTGCATTTGTGTGTTCATTACGATGAGTCCGTAATTCCAGGCTAAATTCAGACTAGGCTGTCGGAAAATCAAAGTTGGCCAAAACGAAAACTACAGATCTAAAGAGCAGGAAGCTGAACTGATGGAGCAGTTCAACTAAAGCGGAACTGATGCATTGTGGATCAATGATTTCCATTTGGGCCAAAGTTGATTCTCAAACAGTCTCAATGAATGAAAAACCTAGAGTGCTGAGCAATAGGACATCTACAGGTGGGCTTCATCGCCAATAATGATCAATCTTAAGAAGTACAATCATACAGGACAGGGTGTCCCAAAATGTGTCCCATTTGTGTGGCTGCTGTGGAGGAGCTGCTCTGTTCTTGATATATTTGCATAGAACAGACTTCAATTTCGAATGTGAGGCCTTGTTTTAGCCAATCGGACGATTGGTTGCTGGTTTATGGCATTAGGAAATCATAAAAGTGATTGCTTGAAATCTGTTCTTTATTTGTTCCAAGTATGTCAAAACTACATGGTCCTAGCGTTTCATTAGCATTTGGTCTACATTTGAAAGTGGCTCTAAATGTTACTGTGTGATCAGTAAACAATACATTAGTCCGAAGCCTTTTCCATGCAATTTTATCAAGAACGGACCAATAGCATGTACAATTCCTCCGCAGCACCGACACAAACATGGGACAATTTTTTGGGACACCCCGTGTATGAAAATGTATGTAAACTTGCTCACGTCTTTTACAGTCTGGCTGTCCCTCCGAAGTTCTTGTGTTTTCCAGTTCAATTCCTTCTTGATCCACACACCAACAAACTTCCAGTTCATGATCACATTGCACCAGAGTAAAATTTCCTCCTTCGTCACATCTGGGCACAAATGAACTACTGGCATTCTTTGCATCTTCTGATGTGAAACTGGTAAGAGATTGCTGTCGTAGTTTTTCACATTTTGAGAGGGGGCCTAAGAGAAAAAAGCAAACCCATAGGATATTAATCTACATTTCAACTTCAACATTAAGAGATAAAGAAAATCTAGCATGCTCTCTTCAGTTGTTTTTGACTTAGCATAAAAGCTCAATTAACCCCCCATTGAAGGGGGGCCTTATTCACTTTAGGAGGCTCCAGATGGGGCTTGGAAAAGAAGGGGCTTATTAGAAGGGGGCTGCTCATTCACAGAGTCAATGATAAAATCTTCAAAAATCCGAAAAATTTCGAAAACTCTCGAAAGTCTCAACAAAATCTTTAAGAATTTGAAATAATCCCAGATTTCTCCCCCACATTCTCCTAAAATTCAAATTCTCCTAAAATTTGAAAATCAGATTCGGAAATTTTAAAAATCGTTTGAATCTTCGAAATAATGCAAAATTGCGAAATCCTTGAAAATCTCAAAAATTTTTGAAATCTCAAATAGCAAAAATCTAAATATCTCAAAGCTACTTAGAAATCTTGAAGGATCTTTGTAAATCTCAAAAAATTGTTGGAGGTGTGGGTGAATTTGCGGTTTCTAGCACCAGCCGCTGGGATCGCAGAGTTCAGCACTGATCGAGTCCAAGACCCCTTCTTATCATGACACTCAAGTGGTGGGCCCGGGGGGGGGGGTAACATAACATGTTGAGGGTTCGGGTATGTGCCGCCCATATGGGTGGGTTTTTGTGCCCAAAATTCCCTAAACAAGGGTTCCTTTTTTGGCAGATTTTCCTTAAACATGGGTGGGTTTTCCAGAAATTGGCAAAAAATAGTCAAAATGGGTAGTTTTCCCCCAAAATCCATCATAAAAGTGGGTATGATGGCTAGTTTCGGTTCTTAGAAGAGGGTAGCTTTCTGAAAACCGGACGGCAGACCCTGTCCATCCGCAAGTCATGTACCTCCCGGAGTGGTGGGGCTCTACCGGTATTAAGCCATGTCCGCCTCACTGTTCCGGTTGCAAAATTACTGCACCATAACGCCTGCAAAATCAACCCCTTCAAAATCTTCAAAATGTTTAAAATCCAAAAACAATGTAGACTGTTTTAGGAGTGATCTGCCCCTCGTTGAAAATTACTACAAAAATAAAGTTTTAAATAAAAAGAATCCTTACGCTTGCAAATTGGTTTTGTATCTGTTGTCCTTGATCCTTTTTCCTCTGTCCCTTCTTTATCAACACACCAACATTCTCCCTTAAACTGGTTACATTGCACCTTTGAATATGTACCATCAGCTTCGCAAATTGGCACAAAAGTGCCAGGAGGAGGTATAAGTTTTCCGCCAATAACAAGAGCATCTTTCAAGGATTCTTCACGTTTCTTTTCACATTTTGTTGCTGGCTTCTTTTCTAGAGAAAGATAAAAAAATTGGTACGATGACTTATTATTCAAAATTTGGAATCTGAACTATTGTGTTTCACTAATCAGTTCACTAAAATTTCAATGCTGGACAATTCTCAATAACAAACACAAACTTCTACCAGCAAGATTGTAATGCTACAAGGGTATTGTTTGGATGCATCCAATCTGGTTCCATATTCCCAGGACGACATTCCCATTGCGTCGTTGATATGCAGCAGGTTTTAGGACGTTGCAATCTACATAACTATAGAAATGATAGTAGAAATTTAGCCTGGCTATTTAGCTACTGAAAATCGTTTGAATCATTGGTTTCAGACGATTACTTTATTTCGTGAAACGGATTTTCTCGGTTCACTTTTTTGGGTTTCTACAGCACAGGCTGTAGAAATCTCTTTGCTTGCAGTCGTTAACCGCTCTGTATATGGCATGTCAGAAACAAGCGCTAGAGCCTATATTCAATGTCTCCCTCTGTTACACTTACTTTTGTCACAATTGGGGATTCCTTTGGTTCTCGTTCCCATCCTTTCTTCGCCATTTTCATTCACACACCAGCACAAACCTGCTGACTCTAAACATTGTATTTCTGAATAACTTCCATCTTCCTCACATTTTGGAATAAATGCCCCGACTCTTGGATCAACGAAACCTGTCTTTGCAAGCTTTTTCGCCAGTTTTCTAACACTTTGGCATTGCGTTTCCTTTGCTAAAACACAAAAGAGAAAAAAGCTAGCATGCCAGGTAAATATCGAAGACTACTTGAAAATTGATTTGCATAACTGGATGAGTATTCGAATGTTGCTTTGTTATTTGCTTCCATGCTATTCGAATATTGCTTCTGTAGGGTGGCGTGTATGAAGGATTACCACAGGAGCTCTTTCCATAGGGAACCACAATGAATAAGAATGTTCAATGATTTCTTCATGCAGAGAAACCAAAATCCAATGAATATACGATTCTATTTTGAGTATTGAAAACATAGGGATACGCTTCTTCCACGTTCACTCTAAAGTTCTATTTAGAAAATGCAAAAGAAGGAGTTTTTGTTCTTGTCAAAAGAAAATATACCCTCGTTTTTGATTCTTTTACTGGCCTTAAAATTTGCGACAAGAGTTGGTTGTAATTTACTGAAGAAAGGACATGAAAATTATTCAAAATCGAGATACTTCAATGCTGCATTCAGAAAAGTTCACCTAAAGCGAAAGATGTCGAAAATATTACTGAACAGCGTGAATAATTCCATTGAAGCTCGAGTTAATCCTTACCTAATTAGTAAAGATTGCTTGATTGATGATTCGAAGCTTTGCTCTTGAAACGAGTTTTACGAACGTCCGTTTGACCCCCCCCCCCCTCCCCATCCTGCAAGATTACTTTCTCAAACATTTCTTGTCTTTTTCGAACAAACAACAGCTAGTTGTGAAGTCTGAACACAGTTTACTTAAAGCAACAAAAGAAATATATGTTGTTATGGCATTGATCAAATGATCAAGCATTTCCTGGGACTGAACGGTATTTTTCAAGCCTTTCTCGCAATCCCGCGAAAGGAAACAACGCAAAAGTAAGAATACAATTTTTGATCATAATGTAGACCAAATCAACAGTGCATATTCCGCTGCACGAGAAGCAAGCTGATCTGATGCTACCAAACAGGCAACAGCATTGTTTTTGTTGGACCAGAACTGCAAGTCTTTTAGTTTCAATACCTCATGCGATATCAAATATGGCAATGTTACGGCCAAGTGCATCCTGTTAGGGATACTATACTCCCCCCCCCAAGGATTGGTAACAGAAATATTGAAACAGTTAATACAGTCAGTTCATCAAACCTTACCTTTAACACAAATTGGATTACCAGGAATGCCAACCCCATCAGTTAACTTCCCAGTTTTCTTATCAACACACCAGCATTTATCACCTAATGCGGTACACTGGACTTCTTCAAAGTTGCCAATCCTGTCACATTTTGGTATATAAATTTCAGGACTAGGAATTTCGCTGCTATCTTCGCCATCTTTAGGTAATGTCTTTAGTACTTTAATTCGAGCACGTTCACATTCTGTCAACTGACCTGAAATTTTGAGAATATTCCATGAGAGATGAAAGCAAGGGGGGCAAAAAATGGTTCTAACATACGAAACGTCTAACGTCCACTTCAAGGTGTACAGAGCTCCAAATTTTTGAGAAGTCATCATTGTTGTCTGCTGTCTTGTGATTCCTACCTAACAATGATGACACTTAAATACATATTAGCACATATTTTGACCTCTTGAGAATGAAATTTCCAAAAGTTATTCACACTAGAGGAAAGACTTTTTAATCCTCCCAAGAGGAGGATACCACGTGCTAAGGCGTGTTCAAGTCATTGCTGTTAGGTAGAAATATTGGCAATGATTTGTTCGAGATTTTAGGCACGTTTTTAATGTTTCTTGAAAAGGATCTCTCCAGGAAATGTTTTACAATTTCAGAACGGAGTGGCCACTTCCAACTAGGAAAAAATTTTTTTAAATAACTAAAAATCTAATTGTTCAATGATATAAGGGAAAACGTTGTTTCTTTGACATTTAAGGAGCAGTAGCCTTTTAAACGCATGCGGTTCTTTACTCACCCATAATGTTAAAAATAAACTTACTTCCAAAACAGTCTGGTTTCTTTCCGCTGGTTGTATTTACTCTCGACCCTGGTAGTTCCTTTCCGTCATGAGGTCCAACACACCAACATAAACGCAACATTTCCCAACATTGAATCCTTTTAAACTGGCCATCGTTGTCACATTCAGGAACAAACAACCCAATCATGTGCGGTAGTGGAGCTTCTCTGTCTCGCTTTGCTAATCGAGTCAGAAATCTAATTCTCATTTGCAGGCATTTGGATAAGGGTTCTGCAAAAGATCATTACTTGATTACAAGATTGTTGACTAAAGAGTAATATTTCTAAAGGTTGTCCCAAAATCTTGTTGTCGTTTGCACAGACGTTGTGAAGGCTGTGAAGATGTTTTCAACTACGGCACTACCGGGTGAGCCAGAGAAAAGTTCCCACTTTTGAAAATTCATAACACCAAGACTAATTCACAGAATTGAATCATTCAAGTTCTAGTTAAAAGCCAAAAGATCAAAGTATTTTTGTGATTTTTCTCTCTGTCCTACCGGCACTTCAATTGCAGGTTAATTCAACTTTACAAAAATTTCATGGATGCAAAATGACTGAAAAATTGCCTAAAACATCGATCAATGCATAAATGACTTCTCGCACAGAATAATGAAGGAAATGCAACTTCTCATGGGTGAGAGATATCCTTTAGGCATTAACTGCCTTGGGATTGAAAATCTTTCGTATTTGTTTGAAAATCAATGTCTTATAACTCTTGAAGGAGGTGAAACGCCCATGGCCTATTGTTCGATTTGAAAAGAATCCTTACGATTTGATCGATGTTTTAGGCCCTTTTCCCGTCATTTTGCAACCATGGAATTTTTATAAAGTTAAATTTATCAATACTTTTAGTGCTGGTAGGACAGCGAGAAAAATGACAAAAATACTTCGATCTTTCGGCTTTTAACTAGAATTTGAATGATTCAAATCTGTGAAATAGTCTTGGTGTTTTGAATTTTCAAAAGTGGGAACTTTTTCTGGCTCACCCGGTATTTTTGTTCTCGATAAGAGTCAAAACCAAATAAATTTTGAAACAAAGGATTCGGTTCCAGCGTTGTATCTAAATGTTTTTTACATTTGAAAATTGTTCAGTGTTATCGTGTTATCAGTGAACTATACAATTAACCATTTTTAAACCAAAGAAAACTTCCTACACAGCACTATAATAGAACCCTTTTGGCATTTTGGACGACAAAGAAGGTACTGCTTTTAAATCAATCACCTTTTTTAGTATCGTGTGCCATAAATCAGCAACTACTTCTCAGAGTAGCTACAACAAGATCTCAACCTCTAAGCTGCAATCTATCTTATGTAACTGTTCCATTAACACGGCAATAAAATATACAGCTCATCCGATGCAGCCACAAAAATAGGGCACAGTTTTTGGGATACCTAGCAGTTGCAACTATAAAAGCATAAGTTTTAAATCTTTAAAAAGCTGGGTGTAAAGTTCTATGACCTATTCCCTTGAACTGAATGGCCACAAAGAAACTTTAGCTATTTCATGGTGAATCTGCCGTTGGACTTTTCTGAAATCTTCAATATTTTCAGAATTACGGTGCTTTTCTTCTTTTAAGAATTCAAGAACATTTTCCAAAAAACTTGAAACTATCGTAATTTCTAAACCTGTTGACGAAAGATCAAACAATTTTCAAAAAAACCATAGTGTATGGATGCCTACAATATGGTCTCAAGTAAAACTCTTTCACTCTTCTGATTTGTGATTTAGAAATTTGATGACGTCACACCATTAAATGAGCTGAAATGTCAAATAGGCTGTAATTTTGACAAATACTCAAGATTTCTGAAAAGTCTAACGGTAGAATCATAGAAAATTGGCTAAAGTTTCTTTCAAATCGTTCAGTTTAAAGAAATAGGTCATTGAATTCTACACCCACCTTTTTTCGTAAATTTAAAGATTTGGAACCTATGCTAACTATAAACACAAACATTTTAGAGGCTGATTGTCACACAATAATTCTACGCACCTGTCACAGTGGCAACAGTTGCCTGCGTTGTAGGCTCCGTCACGTCAGCAATATCTGTTGTAACTTGCGTAGTCGTTTCAGTTTCTTCTGAAAATGACGTTGTTGTTCTCTGAGGAGCCTTAGTTGTTGGCGCTTCCGTCTCTTCAATTACTGATTCAGTTGTCCGTGTTGGCGCACTTGTAGATGGGGTTGTCTGCAATCGTGGCTTCTTCGTAGCAAGCGAACTTGTTTCCAGTTCCTCCGGGGCAAACGTGGTTGTCTTCCTTGCGGGCTCAGTTCTTACAGATTCCGTCTCTACAACTGGCTTTTCAGTTGACTGTACTGCTTTCGTAGTTGCAACAACCACTATTTGAGGCTCCGTTGCAGGTTCTGTGCTTCGTTCAATCACACTTTCAACAGACATTGTTGTTTGTTTTGCAGCCGTAGTGGTTGCTTGCTTCGTCTTTGCATCGACTGCTTTTGTTGTCTGCTCAGGCTTAGCAGTTTCAACGGGTACTTTTTCAGTTGGCGGGACTGTTTGTCCTACGACCGGTGCAGCTGTGGTTGTTTGAGGTACTGTTGTCGTTGGGGCTTGCGTTTCTACAACTGCTGCTTCAGTCGTTTGTTTTGGTTTCAAAGCAGAAGTCTCCGTTGTTTTGGGCGATTCTGTTACAGCCTGTATTGTTGAGGCCGCCTCGTGAACAACTGCTGTCGTTTGTGTAATAGCTTGGGCTGTTGACGCTTTCGTTTCCGCGGCAACTTGTTCTGTCGTTAGTCCAGGTTCTGCAGTTGAAGTTTCTGATATAGCTGCCTTCGTAGCCTCAGTCATTGGCTGCGTTGTCGCTGCGACTGGCTCTGTACTTTCTGATTCTTGTTTAGTTGTTTGCCTAAGCTTCGCAGTAGTTACCTTCGCTGTCTCCGGCCTCGTGGTGGCAGGTTTAGTAGTAGCTAACACTGCGTCCGTCGTCTTCAAAATCCCGGTTGCATTCATCGTAAATTCTGCTGCTAGCGTAGTTAAATCTACTTCTTCTGTGATAAGGACTGACATTGTGGTAGCTATCACCGGGGCTTCAGTGCTTAAATCTGGCGATGTCGTTACCTCTTGAACACCTCCTGGTGCCGGCAAAGAAGCAGTGGTAGGTTTTTTCGTAGTTGGGGCGTCAGTCCTTGTGGGTGTCGGCTTGGTCGTGACTACCTCTACAGAAGCAGTAGTCTCTGGAAGAGTCGCTGGTTCTGACGTTGTAGGAAGTACGGTTGTAGGTAGTGGAGATGAGTCTGTTATAATCTCTGGTAGTGGAGGAACTGCTGTTGTAGTCTGACTCTTGGTCGAAGTTATAATTTTTGCAACAGTAGTTATTACAGGAAATGCAGTTGTTCTTGGGTCAATTATTTCATCTGCAAAAAGACAAAAAATTCAGATAAAGCAAGATAAAAAGAAAGAGCATTCAACGATTTATTTGCGCACACAAATTCCAATCTTTTACTAAAAGATGATGAGTTAACGGCTCAATTGATTTGTCGTTCATAGCTGATAAATTTATAGCTTATTGAAAACGTTATGAATCTCAGGACGAGAAAAAGGACGACAACCATTGTGTAAAAGCTTCATCTCTCAGCATACGATGGCTTCACCTATACACATCTAATTTTCTTGTGAAAAAGTGAATTTCTTCATAAAGGGCAAGATAAGCTAAAGCATTAAACAAACTTGAGCATTCATTGCAATGAAGTTTTGTCGATTCATACAAGAACACTTAAAATAAGTTCCCAAACATCTATATAGTTTTTAAAAACTAACTTTTAACAGATAACCTGTACATTTATTCGACTGGTGGACCTGTTTGAAACTTATTCGATAAATTTCCAAATGTTATTATTTGTTGAAGTTATTCATTCCATTTTTTATCTAGGAAATTTTGAAAACTTTCACTTTGAAGATTATCAACTCTACGAATGTGCATCAGTACTAGACTTATTCCAAAGGTCTCTTGTTTTGCTTCCCTGCAGACTTGTTGCTACAACAGAAGCGATGACAACAAGAACAACAAGCGAAAGTTAGAATGACTTATGTAATGAGTCTATAACTTACCCGTAATTAAAACTGGCTCAAACGTCGGTAAATCCGTTGTTGTT